>CM040117.1:120249394-120849394 GCA_022559845.1 Amorphophallus konjac | reverse complement strand
TTGGCAAAGACAAGCAGTTATGTTGCAAATAAAAAAATGATGATAAAAAATGAAAATGAAATGAGGCTTCAAATAGAGGTGCCTCGCCAGTCTTGTTCAGATACCTTGCACAAGGGCAAAAATGGCTATAACCCGACTGTGGCGAAAACTTGAAAGGGCGCTGTAGAAAAAATTGGGTATCCTGCCACCTGAAAACCCAAAAGGGCACATGGGCAAAAGCAAGAGGGGGCTGGCTTCGATGAAAACCCGAAAGGGCACTTAAGTCAATAATGTGCTTACCATTTATCATTCATGTCCAATGGGAATCCCTGTGTTTTGATAGAGATGCCACGTTCCACTGGCATAAGCCTTATGCCAATGCTATAAACAAACTTTTTACACCAGCATTTAGCCCGTGCTGATGAACAAACCTACCGTCAATTCTCGTCACCATCGGCGAAATTGACGAACAAACCATCGACTCGGACCTTCCGTTCTCGTCAATGAATAAACCTCTTTGCTTCTACATTTAACCCATGTCAATGAACAAACATACCCTCAGCTCTCATTTTCATTAGCAAAGTCAATGAATTGGCCCTTAACTCGGACCCTTCATCCTTGGCAGGAAATGAACTCGCTCCTTGTCTTTGGCATCTAAGCATACCGACAAGTATGTCATTTACAAACCTCGTCACCATCGACGAGGTCCATGAACAAACTATTGGCCTCACTCTCTGGCCCTATTGGCCCATAAAACCCCCTTTACCCTCCGGTATTCAGCTTATGCAAATCAAAGTTTGGCCCCGGGAGAAGTTGCACCGTGGTGGAACGAACCCCTCATACCTTCACTGAAGGCGTGAGCGCTCTCCTGCCCTAGCAGCTAATATCCTCCCAGGCTAGAAAAATTGGCTACATAACCATGTCCAAATGAAGAAAAAGATAAAGAAAGGAAGGAAAAGTGTAACTCAGCATCAGATGTGCAAAGCAGATGATGAAGAAATGCCATTTGCTTAAAAAGAGGAGTACATAGTACTCGGGGCATCCCCCGAGATACATGAAAATTCACAAAACAGAAGGGGGGGGGGGCAAAAGAACTACTGTAATGAGTGACAAAAGATATCCTCAAACTCCACAATTCCCAGAGAGGGATTGCTAATCAATTCCTATAGACGGGACTCTTCAGCCTGCAACCGCATTAACTTCTCCTCAAGCGACGCAGCTGGCCCTTCCTCCAGCTCCGCCTCTTCTCTACTTTGTACATGTAGCTGCTCAGTTGACTCTAGCTCTGCTTCGACCCGAGTGAGTTCGACATGAAGTTCAACTATCCGAGCCTTCAAAGAGGTGCGGCGTCGAGTGGAATCGTCGATAGTGTCCCGCATCTATCGTGCAGTCCCCCTCAATGACTGAAGGGCATTCTGGCACTCTGCTCATTCAAATTCTATGGCCGTCAGTTGTCCACTAGGACATGGCTGATGAACTCCCTTATGTTCACATACTTCAGAAGCAGAAACACTCGCTGCGTCCAGTCCTCCATGGGGTAGCTAAAAGCTAATAGTGTGCGGGAGAGGTGCTCTATCAGGCCCCTTAGCTGCACATAAGACAAGTCTTGGAAGGTCATCATGGTCTACCTCAACGTCTCCAAATATTTCCATACTAGATCGCTTGATGATTATAGACCGAGTGATGGCGTATCAGGCATGTGAAATTCTACACACCTATTGACCGTGGCCTAAATATCATCGTTCGATTCTGAAGATGATGATGGGATGTCCTGCATGGCACCTACACTAGGACCGGCCCCTGCGGTTAACACAAAAGAGAGACTGTCAATAACGACAATTTCTCTCCCAACCTCTGGCAAGGGTGCCATAACTTGAGCCTTTATAACAGGGATGGGTTGGTCACCGCCCCCGGCTTGTCCAGCTTCCACCAATGTTGATTTGGTGGCAAGGGCTAGGGGCATGGAGGCATCGACAGCTTCTTCCATAATCTCTCCCGCTTCTATTGCAGAAAGGTCCTCTTCACCCTGAAGTAATCCTTCACCAATGCTAAGTTGTTGTTCCAGGGCCATGGTCGACTGGTCATGACCGGCAATCGCTCTTGACCCTTCCAAGCCCGTTGTCGTGATATAATCCTTCGGATACCGCAGGGCTATGGGCCTCAGGACAGGCAGGAATACCGACGGGTCTACACCAAGGGGTGGAAAGGATATCTTTATGGTCATGGCCGGGAAGGTAACTAAGGCCGGAGCTGTAGAAGCCTTCAAAGAAATCGACATAAAACAACTCAGAGGGGTGATATAATGACCAATGAGAATAAGCAGAAGATTAAAGGGGAGACTCTTACCTCAGCCGGCACCAAGCTCAAGTATCCGACAGTAGAGACTATCATCCCCATCATCTCGGCCCCCACTCCTATGGAGCGACCAGGCAGCCCAAAGCTACTCCATGATAGCCGTGGTGGACTAAAAGTTATGAAATCACTTTCGTAAGCAAAAGATACCCCAACATCTTCGGTCTTTATTTCCACCATGGGAAACTCCCCATCATTGGAGCGGCCACTATAATCCACCTGCTTCGTCGAAGGCGACTCTTGTTCTGGCACCAGACCTTTTCCCTTTGAAATGGGCGGCTCCTCAAGAGGATGGCTTGCAGGAGGAACATCTTGCACAATAGAAGCCTACTCAGCCGGCTCCGCTACAGGGTCGATAGGCGAATGAGCTTCGGGAGTAGGCTGACTCCCTGAAATGATCCCCTACTCAGCAAAAAGTCCCCTCGGTCGGCTCCATGATAGGGGGGAAGGCGATCGGACCTCGACTGAAGCTAGAACAAGAAGTACACATGTAAGCCGAGGGCATGATAAGTTGTGGGAATCCCTAGAGGACAGACCACGAATTACCTTCTATCTCATGGCTGGGTGTGGGAGAAGGCAAATTTTCTTCAAGGGGAGCTATTGGCACTCAATCTCCCCTCCCTTCAGCTCCCACAGGAATGCATGGCAGCCTCTTGCGCAACCATTGCAAATGAAGTAGCTGTAGCTGCAAAATAAGAATTAGCCTATCCGATCGAAGTAGAGGCAGGGTGAAGAATGAATGATATACCCTGGCTTGCGTGAGCCTACGCATGAGAAGCCTTGGAATCTTCAAGTGAGACCACGGCTAGAGGAATAACTACTGGTTCCGGGTCTACTGTCTTCTTCCGACGGGCCCGCTTCGCTTGAGTGACCGCCTCCCTTACTTGAGACCTCGTTCGCTTGCGTGAATCACCATGAGGCAGAGGTGTCCTAGTCGGAGCCACCTCTAGGGTTTCAAAATATAGCGGCTTTTCAGCCTTTATGATTAGCTCCTTGAAGTGCTTGGTCTCCTCTGAAGTGAGCCGAACTACACAGATACAAGGGTGAAGAAGAATGACATACACTACAACAAAAGAAGAAGTAGACCAGGAGCTGAAGTCAAAGAATGAAAGATACCTACTGGCCCTATGTACAGAGGAGAGAGTGGCTAGTAAAACAGCGAGGCAGCCTCACGAACCAGCCAATAGATATCTCCTATCACTTCACATTGTTCGGCCAGCAACACCAAGTCTGAATGGCCGCGAGAGGATAAATGATAATACAAGCCGAGGTTGTCCAGCCCCCATCCATCGGCATATTTAAAAGAAAGGAGGAGAGCTTTGCCCAATAGGTCTTTACTAGGGCCACCTACCGAAAGCCCGTGAGAGCGCAGCAATGCAAATAACTAGGGGGTATTGCTATAAAGTGTCGGTCGTCGGTCCTCTCTTCTAATGAAAGTCCTATAAGGATAAAGCCGGTCGCTCTCAGGGCGCCAAGAAGCAGTAGTGGGTAGAGGCTCCTCCACTGGCAAGGGAATCTACTAAAGAACTAATCATTCACAGCTTACACAACATAAGCCCTGAAGTGTCTTCAAAAAGCCATCTTTGCTAATCTCCAGTAGTTTTTACTCGATCTTGGATGAATGCTGCTTGGCAGCCTTATGAGCTTCCAGATAAGCCGCCACTGCAGCATCCGTATGGAATTTCAACTTCTTTAGATAAGCTGGGTCAGCATCCAGAGCCGACACTGGCTGAGAGTCCAAGAATCGACGTTCAGCAACAACCCAACATTCTCTTCTCGAGCTCCTATAGAAGCCTGTGCGCGCATTCCACCATTTGATATATTCTAAAGTCACACGGGGAGAGCGTGTCGGGGCTGGAACTCTGAATGAAATTGCCTCTCGGCAATGAAAATAGTCCCACCATATACGAGCTTCGTCATTCTCTACTTGGCACGCCCGGGCCTTGTTCAGCAACGCGAACTGTGTGGAAGAGGTAGGGATGTGCTGATCATAACCAAAATTCTGACCAAATCGGAATGGGTTATAAGGCTCCAGCAATAAAATCCCACTCTTATGAAAAACCAAGATGCTTGTCCCTATCGACAACGCCCATTCAACTAACTCTGACTCCATAATTGGCCTTGTGCACCTCGCACCAGAAATGGGGTGAACATATTCTTATGTTTCATGAAGGCAGCACTCCCGCACCTTGTTCACCAATGGACTTGAATGCAACCAAGCTCCAAAAATGCAAAAATCCGAGCGCGTCCATTAGAACTTTGGTCAATTTTTGCAGGATGGAAAAAAGCTGGTCCGCTGTCTGGGTCGGCTCAATATTGGCAAACTCTATCATCCTCGAAACTAGTTGTGCCGACTAGAGCAACCGAGGAGCAGCTTCCAGGAATAGGGTGCAAACCCAGGCATTGAAAAAGTGCAATGGACCAACAGTCTGCAGATTCTTGGGGAGACAAGATCGATGCAGGTCTCCCAACATTTTTTATATAAGGCATAATGCAACCTGACATAGTGAAAGTTTCATGCCCCATGCCATCAGGCAGGCAGGATAAATGGCTTCAGCCCTAATCACGCTCTCATCACCCTATGGGAGAGCGAAAGAGCAGGTCAAATAAGTCAAGTACGTAGCATAATGGGTGACTGCGTCAACACTAGTAGGATTAGGTCCTTCTCTTTGTCCCTCCTTCAGTGAGGGCGGGAAAGCAGCTTATCATCAAACCCTTTTCTTCCGCTGAACATCAGCTGGTGCTACTCATAGGAAGTCTTTATGGAGAGGGGGATTTCTGTAGCCCAACCAAAGAGCAGCCCAACAAGACTCAACAGGGTCCAACGAGGCAAGCTCACCCGAGTGATAGCCCACGGGGCCCACTCAGGGAAGAAAAGCCCAATAAACAGACACTCGAGGAACCAACCCTCCCCGGCGGCCCCTAGGCTCGGAGGGCCCGAGTGATGGTCAGGTCACAAGGAAGGTCCGGCCCAGGCCATTTTTCCGCTCGGGAGAGACAGGCGCCAGCCGACCTATCCGACCCCTCCTTTGACCGAGCTATCCTCCTCGCCCAGACAGGGCTAGCGTTTCAGGAGCTCGGACTGGACGCTAGCCGTTCGCGCTGCCTTTAAGAGTCCCCAACGGACAGGGGAATCAACCAGCCACCAGGTTTCAAGGCGATAATGCCCCCACGATAAAAGCCATGAAAGCCCACGTTGAGGACGTAACTCCCGCCGGAGACCCCCCAGCTGACAGGACTCCTGAAGGCGGCACACTACTTAAAACCAGGGCTACCCTCCGGTGGAGGGTAAGAGAAAAAAGGAAGGTAAAACTCCTGAGCAATCCGCTTCACCCCCCCCCCTTTTGGTGGAGAGGAGTCTCGCGCATCAGCTTTCCTCCTCCCTTCATTTCTTCCACCACAGCTCTACTGACTTAGCCATCGGAGGGTTTCACCCCAGGGAAATCCCCTGGGCCCTCTGACGCGTTTCCCTGTCTTACAGTTCATCTTCTGGTGATCCACGGCCCGCTCAGGACGCAGCGCGAGATTTCGCCTCTTCATCTGGCGCCATCTGTGGGAAACGCACGAAGAGCCGAGATGGTGAGAAGAAGCTCAGGGAGGAGATCCGCCGTCGAAAAGGGTAAGGCCATGGTGACGGCGGGAGAAGACCCCTCTAGGGCCTCACAGAGCCCTCCCTCCAACACCAGCGTCCCCACCAACGGGCCGCCGCCCCTTCCGACGGCAACGGGGGTAGCCCCCAACGGCGGCGTCGAGATCTTCCAGGCCCTCAGTAAGAAGCTTGACGTTCTCGTGGAGCTCATGAGGGCCCAGGCGGTGAGGGATGCCAGGTCTCGCACCCCGTCCGGGAGCCCCCCCCCCCTGTCGAAGTGCGTCCCAGCACACCGCTGGAGGCCGCTTCACCCTCCGCGGTCAGCAGCTCATCCGCAACCACGTGGGAGGACCCTCGCAAGCTCCACCCCCGGAGCAAGAGGCTTCCTCCACCCCCAGGAAAGGGAAACAAGGGGTGAGGCCTCCACGCCCGAGCGCCGGCGGTCCTGAGGATCGCCACGACGCTCCCCCCAGCCCCACGGCGCGACCGCAGCCGGAACTATCCCTTCGGCTGAGGGATTTCAAAAGACGCTTCGCAGAGCAAGAGCGCGCCCTCCGTGCCCTACAGAAGACCTCCCTCCCGGAGGAGGAGGAGAAATCCCCTTTCTCCGAGCACATCTTGAAGGCAGAGGTATCTCCTAGGACCTCCATTCCTACCTTCAAACTCTATGATGGACAGGGCGACCCAGCCGACCACTACGATAGCTTCGACGCCCTGGTGACTCTGCATGGAACACCGGATCTCATTAAATGCCGAGCCTTTGCGGCCACCCTGGTCCAAGGCGCTCAGGCGTGGTTCCGGGCCCTCGCCCCTGGGTCCATCCAGGACTTCAGGCAATTCGGGCGAGTCTTCAAGGAGAGCTTCGCCGGAAGCGCCCCCCCGAGGTCAGTAGCGGGGCTCCTGGCCCTCAAACAGGCACAAGGGGAAAGGCTCCGGGCTTATGTCCACCGATTTAAATCGGAAACCCTCAGAATTCCCAGCCTGGATGTGGCCTCAGCCACGACCGCTCTGACCAGGGGCACCCGGGATGAAAATCTCCGCCGCGAACTGGTCCTCCACCCTCCCTCGACCCTTGCCGAGCTAGTGACTCTGGCTCTGCCCCACGCCGAGTGCGAAGAGGTGCTCAGCGCCTGCCGAGACACAACTGACTGGGGTTGGGAGGGGGACAAGAAGCGGGCCCCCGAGTCAAACCCTATCTCGGGCAAGAAGCATGATCGGGAAGGAGAGCGCAAACGGAGGTACGAGCGGTACACCCCGTTGACCACGCCAGTCTACGAGATCTATGAAGACATCAAAGACTCGAGACTCCTCTAATCCACGGCCCCCGGTCGCTAGCCCGAATCCTGTTACGATAGGGGTACTGGTGGCCCACCCTGCAGCGCGACTGCTCAGCCTATGTTCAACAGTGCGACCGATGCCAGCGATTCGACCACTTGGTCCATCAGCCGGCAACATAACTTGTCACCCTAACCGAGCCCTACCCTTTCGCTCGGTGGGGAATCGATATACTTGGGCCATTCCCAACGGCCCAGTCCCAGAAGAAGTTCATCATCGTCGCCATCGACTACTTCACCAAGTGGATCGAGGCCGAGGCTACGGCAAGGATCACCGGGACAGTCGTTTGGGGCTTCGTTTGGAAATCGATCATTTGCCGCTTTGGCATCCCCCGAGTGATAGTAAGCGATAACGGTCGGCAATTCGACTCTCGGTACTTTCGAGACAGATGCGCCGACCTAAATATCCGCAACCACATCACTTCGGTCGCCCACCCTCAGGCCAACGGGCTGGTTGAAAATGCCAACAAGACTATCTTGAAAGGCATAAAAACCAGACTCGGCAAGGCTAAGGGTAGCTGGCTCGAGGAATTGCCTAGCGTACTGTGGTCGCACCGAACAACCCCCAGGACGGCAACCGGTGAAAGCCCCTTTCAGTTGGTATATGGCACCGAGGCCATCGTTCCGTTGGAGATCGCCAACCCGTCTCTCTGAGTGATCAGCTTCTCACCCGAGGCCAACGGGCAAAAATTGCTCGAGAACCTCGACCTGACAAGCGAACTCCGAGAGATCGCGAACGTCCGGGCAACGGAGTACCAGCGCCGCCTCACTCGATACTACAACGCCAAGGTCCGAGACAGACGTTTCCAACCGGGGAACTTCGTCCTCAGGAAAGCCGAAGCCTCTCGACCACTGGAGGTGGCGGGCAAGCTATCCCCCAACTAGGAAGGTCCCTACCGAGTGGTCGAGACGCTCGGGAAAGGTGCGTACAGGTTAGCGACAATGGAAGGGGAACCTATTCCTCGGACGTGGAACACAGCCGCACTACGCAGATTCTACTTTTGAAATTGTACAGCGAGATGGACAGAATAAAATTCCTGTTCTTTTTGGTACATCAGGTAGGCAAATGCCAGTACATCACATAGCAAAAACAAAGTAAAAGTCTGTCAAACATCGTTTCAAGGGGTCATCGCTCGACTGACTCGGTCTTGATCTCCTCGCATCCAGCCACTGACTCTGCCTCGTGCGGAAACTAGCTCGGACAAGAGGTGGTCGAGCCAGTTGGCTCGGATGGCCCGTGACAAAGGTGACAGAGGGACTTCAGGAGGAAGGCCACCTTTAAAAGTTGAGGAAGGCTACCTCCCAAGTTGGCAACAACCGGGAAAAAGGAGCGCCGTGAAGGCCCCCCCCTCTTCCAAACTGCCAACTCCTTGGAAGGAAGGAGAGAGCAAGCAGCCCCCGAAGAGTGAAAGAAATGAAGAGCAGAAGAGGGAAAAAGAGGCTGCAGACGGAGGAAGGCCTCGGTGAGGAGGGAGCCGGATACGCCTCCTCCCCTCACACGGAGGGAAGTGACGACAGACTCCCCTGATGCCCCCATCCGTCCTCCGCCTCGGCGTCCACCCGGAAGCCTCGCCGGAGCCAAGAAGAGGCCAACGGCGTGCTTCCACACGCCAAAGTCCTCCCCAGATCTGCGCGGCGACCGTAGGACCCGTCTCGTGCACGCGCGGCGACCGTGGGATCCGTTCAACCTCACAAGACAGCAGGAGCCCACCGCTCCCCGTCGTCGGCGGCATCGCCCTCCGAAGGATCCTCCATGCTCCGGATGCAAAGGCACAATGCGGAGTGAAAAGGAAGGAGCAAGGAAAGACTTTTAGAGACAATCCCAAGCGGTGGAGAGGAAAGGGCGCCTTCCGATCCTTCTTATGTTGTGTAGTGGACAGCGGATCTAGAGGGGAGGGGTGAATAGATCAGCCCCACTTTTCGCACTGCGGCCCTCTAAACAGCTAGTTAAAACGAAATACAGCGGAATAGAAACTAGCTTCCAAGTATGCTATGATTCACTTAGCAAGATAAGCAAGATATATAATAATTCGATCCTAAGCATGCACCTAGAATGATTCAATCACACAAGCAAACCACACTAGACAGGATTTTTAAGGTGGTTCGGACTGAATCCTCAGCCCTACGTCCACCCCTCACCAAAACCCGGTGAGGCTTCACTTGTGCAGCGCACCAACCCGCAAATCGGAAACCACCGATTGCCTTCCTACTAACCAACGGTAGGGACGTCAACACCGCAGATCGGAAACACCTCCGATTGCCTTCCTACTAACCAACGGTAGGGACGAATCACAACTTCAATGTTTAATCAATATTGAAAGGAAAACAAATGTGAATGAACTAAGACAAGAAATTGAGTTATGAGTAGAAATGAATTGGCCCTTGTATGAAATGTTGATCAGCAACAAGGATCCTCTTGGCTTCAACTCAATCTTCTTGATTCACCCTTGATTGGATGAATGTTCTTCACGGAGTACTGTTCACGTGAACAGTACCTCTTCCTTCAATTTTTCTCTCTTGATCTTCTCTTTGAACTTGAATGAGGTTGAAAGAACTTGAATGGATGAAGATGATCTCCCTTGAGAGTGAGCTTCAATGGATCCCCTTGAGATGATGAAGAGGATGGATGAAGATTTGATGAAGAGCTTCTTCCCGGAGTATCTTGATTTCCTTCTTGAAGTATACTCCTTCTAGCTTTCTTTGATCACCCTTCTTGCCCTTGATTGCTTCTTGCTTTGTAGGAGGTTGCTTGGCTTCAGATCTGAGCTTGAATCACCTTGGATGGATGAAGAACTTCCTCCCGAAACACTGTTCACGGAGGTGCTACAGTAGCTCGAAAATGGGCTCCCTTGAAGGCTTGAAGCATTAGAGTTTTCATCCCCTCATGTGTTGGTTTTATAGACCTTGAATGGTCTATAGACAAGCCTCAGACCAGATCCACAATTTGTGGGTGATTAGGTGACATTTGGATTAAAGAAATCAAGGTTGAATGACCCTTTTCGAAGTTGGAAACAAAGTCAAAAATGAAGGCTCGGGGCTGGCGGTCGACCGAAATTCATGAGCCGGTCGACCGGAACCTGCTACAGCCCGAACGTTTCAGCTCTGGCAAAACCGGTCGACCGGACGCCTGGGGGCGGTCGACCGAAACCTGTAACAATGTCAACATTTCAGTTCTGGGAAAACTGGTCGACCGGAAAAGTAGGGGCGGTCGACCAAAATCTGTAATTCCTGGAGTGTTTCGTTTCTGGAAGAACCGGTCGACCGGAAAGGCAGGGGCGGTCGACCGAAACCTGTAAAACGTGGAATTCTTAGGCTCTGGCAAATCTGGTCGACCGGCCAAGGTGTGTAGGTCGACCGGAAATACCTATACCTGCAAAAATGAAGTGTTAGACCAATGAAACATGTTCATAAGTCAAGATATTCATGTCCTCATCAATTTCATGTATTTTGGGATTGAAATCAACATAGAATATGCTTTGAGCATTTCTAAATTTTGTTCCGGGGGCTCCGCCCCCGGAAACCCCCGCAAGGGGCGCTGCCCCCTTGACCCCCGCGACCTGACCGCGCAGGTCGATCCACGTGCGAGGGCGCAACATTGAGCTTTCATGTGCATATCTGTCATAAACACAACAGAACACATGTCAGTCATATAAGAGTGAAAAGCAACAATGACGAATAGTGTTTAGCCATTATCAAAACCAAGAATATCACAGAACACATATGACCATAGAATGATGTCGAATGACCCAAGTGACCATATGAAACTCAAATAACCACAGGGGCACAACATCTTATAGGCCAAAGGAGGCTACACGCCTTAAATGCCCCCCTCGAAAACACGCCGAAGGATTTCTCCCCTGAACAGTCACCTCCAACTCCTCGTTTCCCGCCCTCGCGGGATTCACGAAGCGGCCTGACATTCAAAGCGTGAGGGGACGGAGGAACGCCCCGTCAGAAGCCTACCAAAACAGCGTGCGAAAACCGTGCAGGACATATCGGCACCTCTCAACCACCCAAGATTCGCCAACCAAATCACGGCAAGGATAGTACCCAAACAAAGCAAGTCATTTATTATCGTACCAAAAGGAAACCCTCTAAAAAGAGGAAAGAGCGACAAAAAGGGAAAGAGGCACAATACATCAGGCCTCGGGCCCACTTTGACGCTCGAGACCGGCGGAAGGAGATGCGTCACCCCTGGCGCCTTCGGTGACGGTCGGCTCGGACACTGACCTCGCCTGTGCGAGAACTGTCTCAGTCGTGAGCCCTCCCGAGAAGCCCGGAGCCGGTGACCCCGACGGAGGCGATCCCTCCGAATCTTCTCCGACCGACGAAGAAGAGCTGGAAACCGACTCATCTGAGTCATAACGCTAGCCAAAGGGGAACTCGATCGTGGAGTTTTGTTCATGGGCGCAGCCTACCGCCCGGCGATAGCCCTGCTTGAACCCCTTTCGAGCACCTCGGCGTAGCGCTACCTCGTAGTAAGGTAGGGCGGCTTCCAACAGGTCGGCCGAGTAAGCATCCGAGCTCCTGTAACGCTCGATTACCTCCACCTCGATCTGTCTCGCCCTACCGATGAACTCGACCCGCGCCCACTCCGCCTCGGACGCACGTTCCTCTTCCCGGGCCCGGTCCACCTCAGCCTCAGCTCGGAGGCGCTCCGCCATCTCCTCCCGATCTAGCAGCTCGGCACGCTCGAGCTCCCAACGATTGTCTAGATCGAGGCAACGCAGATGCTCCTCCTCCAAGGATCGGCTTGCCCTCTCAAGAGACTCTCGGGTCTTGGCGAGCTGTTCGGTCAGCACCTCAGCCTCCAGTCGGCTCGCCCGCGCCACCTCTCGGAACGCGGAGAACTCCTGCCGGAGTCCCTCATGCTCCCCCTTGAGTCGGGCCAGCTTCCTCTCGCATCCCCCGAGGGTCCAGGCAAGGTTCGACCGCTCCGTTTCCGTCCGCGCGTGCGCCTCCGCCATCAAAGCCGCCGACCGAGCTATGACCAGGCCGCCTTCCATCAGAACATCGAGGAGCCCGGGGGGGGGGGGGTATTGGGCATTTCTCCCCCCTTCGTCCTCGCGGCAATCGATCGGCAGACCCGATATAGGTCGCCCATAATGCCGAGCCTTTCCAAGGGCTCCGGCAAAGGAGACCGCTCCGCCCAGGACACTCCGCCAGAGGGCTCTGCTCTAGCAACGGGACCGGCCACCTCGCGCGCCACGGTCGGTTGGGGTTGCGATGCCTCCCCGGGCGAACCCCCAACCTCGACCGATGCCGCAGGTCCAACCGCATCAAGAAGCTCCGAAAGCCAAGAAACTAAGGAAAGCCCGAAACCCTGGAAGCCTAGAACGACGAACAAGTGCCCAACACCTATAAAACCCTGGGGGGAGGCGGTACGTCGTTCCGTGCTCTGAGAAAAAGGGGGGCCCCTTCAGTTCAAATCCGTCAGGATCATTATTACGGGCCCAGGCGACCACTCCACATGGCACCATAAACGCCAACGGAATTCCACCCACCTGAGCCACGCCGGTCCAAAGCCTCAAAAACTACTCAACCGAGCCTCCATGGCTCGGGAGTAGGAGGGGGACAAGTGAAGAGGGGGATTTCTGTAGCCCACCCAAAGAGCAGCCCAACAAGACTCAACAGGGTCCAACGAGGCAAGCTCACCCGAGTGATAGCCCACGGGGCCCACTCAGGGAAGAAAAGCCCAATAAACAGACACTCAAGGAACCAACCCTCCCCGGCGGCCCCTAGGCTCGGAGGGCCCGAGTGATGGTCAGGTCACAAGGAAGGTCCGGCCCAGGCCGTTTTTCCGCTCGGGAGAGACAGGCGCCAGCCGACCTATCCGACCCCTCCTTTGATCGAGCTATCCTCCTCGCCCGGACAGGGCTGGCGTTTCAGGAGCTCGGACTGGATGCTAGCCGTTCGCGCTGCCTTTAAGAGTCCCCAACGGACAGGGGAATCAACCAGCCACCGGGTTTCAAGGCGATAACACCCCCACGATAAAGGCCATGAAAGCTCACGTTGAGGACGTAACGCCCGCCGGAGACCCCCCAGCTGACAGGACTCCTGAAGGCGGCACACTACTTAAAACCAGGGCTACCCTCCGGTGGAGGGTAAGAGAAAAAAGGAAGGTAAAACTCCTAAACAATCCGCTTCACCCCCCCCCTTTTGGTGGAGAGGAGTCTCGCGCATCAGCTTTCCTCCTCCCTTCATTGCTTCCACCACAGCTCTACTGACTTAGCCATCGGAGGGTTTCGCCCCAGGGAAATCCCCTGGGCCCTCTGACGCGTTTCCCTGTCTTACAGTTCATCTTCTGGTGATCCACGGCCCGCTCAGGACGCAGCGCGAGATTTCGCCTCTTCACTTTATATTTCCACTCCCCTCTAAAAAAATATTGAAGCCAGGCACCCACCTCTTCTCATCGGGCTTGCGTGCTTCCCGAGTAGCATGCGAGGAGTAGCAAAGAGTATGATACGCCTTCATCAAATATCGGTAGGCGAAGCCAGTCAGATAGTGCCCTTCACTGTTAATCTGATCTTTCAACCAGTCCAGCCAGCAAACTTCCTCATACAGCTCGCCGTCGATCGGGAGGCCACTTAACTGAGAGAGACTCCAAAGGTCCAGTGACGTCTCTCCTTCTGAAGTGTAAAAGGTGTTGTACTCTAGACAGAACACCTCAATCATGTCACAACACAGGCCCTTGAAAATGGGGTAGCGATACCTCGATGCATAAACACAATGGTACACACCGGCCTTAATCAAGATAGGAGCATAGTGCTGCAAGACACAGCCAGTGAATTCCACAGCTCCTATCTGGAAGGCATGGGCAACAGTAGCCTTCATGTCGGCAAACCAACCTGTAGAAATCTGGTGCTTAAAATGCACTGCTAAGCAATCCAACAAGAACGATTCTTCTCTGTACCCCCATCTCAGCGGGGCCAAGAATAAATCAAAGGATGGCTTCTCCTGGTCAACACGGCCTACGGCTTCATTCCATTTGGCCGGTATGAATTCAGGGGCTCTGGTCAATAGTCCATCTTGGAGAGTCAGCTTCTAGAGCCCAAGCACAGCACTCCACTTTCTGAGCTCACCCGACAGATATATGGGTCTTCCCAGCACAATGAAGTCTGTTAAGCTATCTCGTTCAGCAAGTAGCACCTGCTCAGCCTTCCGAACGAGGAGCAAGTCCCACTACCCCTAAAGATTGAATCACTTCAGAAAGGACATCAGATGCTTGTCTTTAGGGTGGTCCACTCTATATCCGTCACGGTGATCATATTTGAAGGAGTCGCTCTTGATGATTAACAGACGGCCAGTGTCTACCATGTCAGTGTCTGAATCAGAGGACTCCGTAACTACGACCAGCTGATCATGGCCCCTGTCTAAAGAATTAACATCCCCCCAAGTCACCACAGCATGGGAAGATGAAGAAGAGCCAGATGCCATGGTATCTACATCAAAGGAAGTACAACAAAAAATAGAACAAGGTTGGAAAAGAGCTACTGGAAAAAAATTCTGACAAAATTTTGGCAGAGTCTCCCCTAGTCGGGGAGCGTGCCAAAAAGAAACTAGGAATACGTCCATTAAGAGACGGTCCTTGAATTAGGCTGTGGGTATCACACCGAGGCCAAAATAGGACACCCAGGAGTCTAGCTCCGAGGACCAGCCTACTAGGAGCCTCCTAGGGCTTAAAAAGAAGGGGTTTGGACCCCTAAAATCAAAAAAAAAAAATCGTGGACTTCGCCCTCACCACTCTACCATCGCCGTCGTGCGCAGAAGAAGGGAAGAAGAGAGGAAGCTAGGGTTGCGAATGGCTTGGAATGAGGAAGATAGAGAAGAGGAGGGGCTTTTATAATGGTTTTCGAACCCTTTAATCCGGCGTGGGGGCAGGGCGTGCCGTTTTAGTGCCCTCTCATGCTGATCAATCAGTTTTGCGCGCCGAATTAAGACCCCATACTGCTTTAACAGCATTATAAGCTCTGGGCCGTTTTAACAGCATAATCCAGGTCGCGTCGTTTTAAGCATTTGCCACGGTCATGCCATTTTAAGGCCGTCATGAAGCCATGCTCTCTTAACATCGCCATAGCTGCTCCAAATCAACGGTCCGTGCCAAATCAAGGTACATCTATCGGTCTCGCGTCGCTTGTTCCTCACTTGCGACACCGGCGGCTGGGGGGCATTTGTTGGCACCCCAAATATGATCAATGGCAATCATGCCTGAACGACAAGAAGAATGCTACATGTCAGAGTGCAAAAGCTGAAGGAAATCCAATTCACAAGGGTCCTCTCAGACTGCTGAAGCCTCAGGTCCATTGGCAAGAGTGTCAGGGACTCCACCTTAGGATGGTCAGAAGAAATCCACAACAAATCGGCATTGCTGTTTGTCATGCCCAACAAACCGGTATCGACTCGGTCGTGCCGAACAAACCCCCTCCATCATTTGATCAGGACGAGAATGTACTTGGTGGTCCATCACTTGACAAGAAACCCTCTTGAGGTGGAGGAATGCCTCTGGCCCCTCAGAACAAGGTGCCGAAGGCCGTATCAGTGGGACACCCGAGTGACCCGGCACGGGTACGTCTTCTTACTAGATGGGTCCTTCAGTGATCGAATAGCAGCCAAGGCAAGGCGAAAGTATCCAGGGTAGTGACCCACTCCCTAGGAATTTTGCAAGTATGAATGAAGCCGGCCTGGTAGCTTAGAATAAGGTGTCAAAGGCCATGTCAGTGGAAAACCCGAGTGACCAAACTAAGGGCACAGACAGCACCAAAATTGGCCGATCAATGGCCTGAAGACTTTCCCGATACTTCTCATGCCGTTCCCACACAGACATGATGAGATGAAAGTTCAAGATTGACTCTCGGAGCCAGTCCAAGATCCGTAGGCCGAGACCGGCCCAAACAAATGCACCAAGAGGCTAATTAGACACGCCTTTTTTCCGGCGTGCTCCACTGCCACCGGCGCGCCACTTACCTGGTGCGCTCCTATCCATTGGTGCCATCCAAGCCTGGGGCATCGGCCCTTAACTGGCGTGCTCACCCCTCACGCCGACTTAAGTCATGCCGTTTGAACCTATAAAAAGATTCCATTCGAAGCAGAAGCGGGGTGAGAAGAAAGAAGAGAAGAAAAAAAGAAAAGAGAGGAGACATGGTGAAAAAAAAAGCTTCGTGAGAGTCTCTCTGGGAGTTCGTTCTCCATTCTTCGGCAGAGGAGAGAGGTCAGGAGTGAGGCGAGAGAAAGCCATTTACGGTACTCTGTTTTCACCGTGAAGAATAGGAGCATTCCCCCTTCTTGTAATCTTCTGGGATTTATAATCAGATGGGGTGATGACATGAGCCCTTATTTCATTCTCCCATTCGATCTTTTTTTTTTGGCATTTTTGCCTTTGTATTCCCTTTTCGTTTCTAATACGGGGATGTAAGCGAGCAGCTTCTGGGTGGCCACGCCCGGCCATATCCGTGTATGCCATTTTTTGAGTTATATCCTAAGTTATGTGATGACCTTCGGACCTGAATGAGAATATTGGTGATGCCTGAGTCCCTCTTTTCTTCTCCGTTGCATTACTATCATATTCGTCTGTGTGTTATTTTCTGACTTCATCCATCGATGCCACACTCGCCCTGGACTATTCAAGGGCCATATTAATGCCACCCCTCTCCCCGGGGTCCTTCTAGTGGGTTGATTATACCGATTACCACGCGTGTTCGCCGTGTGTTTCACTGCCGGAGACATAGATGTGTGTAGCTTTGACCATCCTAAGGACTAGTGCCCTCATGGCTCCTCCGTTCACAACTATGAACTAGAGAGAAAATGGTCGTCCCTATAGCCTAGGCGCAGGGTACTCAATGGCACAGTTATCTTCCTGTATGCCACATGTTAACTGTTTGAGTTTTTGCCTCTTGCAACCATTTGTGTGTTATCTCCGCTTGTGAGCTTCGTATCTCAAGCGCATATGGCTAACCCCCTGATGCTAACCAATTAACCTATCTATCCTAACCTATCATCGATGGTTTAACGGTTGAATAGCTGAGTGTTGTGTTTTCTTTCCCCCCGAAAAGGATAGGGTAAGGGTCTATCCAATATGACCCATTCCCCATTCCTGCTATACAGGTGATGCCAAAATGCCATTGCAATCACTATGTTTCTCTTGACAGTAACAATCCACTGATCGGGGAGGGGGGGGGAACATTCCCCCATCAAATGTTCATGCCTCCAATTTTATTCTTAGTCACCAGAAGGCTATAGGGTCCCGTCATCCTGTGGCATGGAGCTCTATGAGCCGCTAAGGGTGAACATCAAATGGATCTCTTGATCTAACACTAAATCCACATTTCTCTGGGGAACGGTGGTGGCCGTGGGTCATGGAACCTCTTGTAGGCTAGCCCTCAGGGTCTTCTCCCATTCTGGCTGTCCCTTTGAGCAAACTATAGGCCCACAGAGTGTTGGTGCCCCTCGTAGGCTAGCCCTCGGGGTTTCCATCCGTTTGGGTCCGCTGGTCTACATCTTGGCCTCCCGACTTTCAAGAGCTCACTCCAATTCTATGGGTATGTCTCCACTTCTCCCCCGTGATCCCACTGGGTATGGGGAGATGCTGCCCAAATTTTGTCTGGTCAATTTAACTAAGTTCTATTGTAACCCAGATTATGGTGACTATGGACACATTTTGAATTGAGAATGGACTATGCTTGAGTACGAACCTCGCATAAGTCATGATCATTCATGCTTACAGGGCAATTGGGACCTAACGTCACTTAATAATCAACACTAATCATCAATGAAAACAATTGGCGAATAAGCTAAGTTGCAATGGGCTTGAAACTAAGAAAAAAACATCAAAAATGATAAAACCCCTAAACCGGCACGCCCTATTACGGCATCCATCGCCACCATGCCAGATTAGCCTCACACTCAAAACCACTAAAGACCCAAACATAGCCACCCGGCGTGGCCTGATAAGGCACACTCCTCACCCCCCGCGCCGTTTGATCGCGTTCGACACCCCGCGCCATTTAAGACCTTTCGTATGCTTCCTCGTGCCGGATTAGACTGTATCAACCCCCTTGGCGCCGTTTTAGCTCCCCACTCATGCTTCTACCTATTCATTTACTCCCCATTTCCCCCATCACATTTAACTCATGAATGTCCCACAATAAATCTATAAAAAAGAAGATCATTGCTGGCTCCCTTCTGTCAACTACTTTGAGTCTACTTTGATCATGCATCTATATATACATGAATGTCTGTCTGCTATTGTTGTACGTCTGTCATTAATCCAGACTTCGGTATATCAAATGGTGACTTGCTGAAGGCCGGATAAGGTCTGACTGAGAGCTTTCACTACGCGTGATGGTGGTCTTCAGACCCATGTTCTCCGCCACATACCGAGGGCTCAAGAATGTGAATGTGGTCATCATATGTTGAGCTCACGTTCAATTCTTACTTTATATAATATTATTCCATTGATCTACCAATGCTTGCATACTTACACAACCCCGATGGTTTGTTATCTTGGCAATTAATCAAGAGTTTTTCTCCTTCTCGGATGATGTAATTAATATCATAGCCTTTATGGTATGATGGACTGTCGGTCCCGACACGGACCTCACTTTCATCTGACCGAGTCAGATTGAGCGTACAATAACATGTCACTTAGTGACTGGCACACCTATGCAAACAAATAATAAATAAAATAAAAAAATTATCCTCCACAAGGTCGGGGCAGTTAAGCTGTGAGGTCGGAGTAGTTCTTTTATGAGGTCGATGCAGCCTTCTGAAGTCCAACAATCAATGACACCTAAGAAGGGGGGTGAATTTGATGATTACAAATTTTATAAAACTTTTACCAGAATTAAACAGATATGATGAAACAACATTTTAGAGACTTAGATCTGATGAAATAACAAATAGATCTATCAAAACCTATCACACACATCAGATCCTTGGTACTGTGGCGGAGATATAAATCTAAAGATTCTGCTCACACAAGGTATTATCTTCTTGACGAGAATGGCCTTGTCAAATCGAATCTACCTTTTGATATACCAAAGATCTAATGTAGAAATGACAAATTATGCTAGATCTGAACGGAAAACGCAAGAGACTCATATATTGTGTGCTAGCACAGAATGGGGGTAGGAGAAAAGGATCTCGTTGTTCCTACGCCTAAATCCTTTTGGAATCTCAGCTTAAGGTGAAAATTTCCATTCCGGTGAAGGCTCCAGGATTTACAGATCTTGGAGAACTTGCCGTTTACTTTTCCAAGGCTGATCTTGAGGCTTCTCAAGAAAAGCTCAGATTCACAATCATAGCAAAATGTTCTTACGGAAGACCTGCTATCCCTGAGGTTAAAAGTTGTCTGATGCAAAGGATTCCACTAGAATCTGACTTTGTAATAAGCCGTCTCAATCCGAGACATGTTCTTCTCATACTAGATAATGAAAAGGATTTTCTAAAGCTCCTTATACAAAAGAATTTGTACATCAAAGGCTTTCTATTACGTTTCTTCCGTTGGATGCAGGATTTCAATTTTGAAGTAGATCCTGCAGTTGCTCCGGTATGGATTGGTTTCCCCTCTATTCCTGCTAACTTGTTCAATGAGGACTGTATGCGTTCAATTGCTGGTAATTTTGGTCTGGTATTAAAAGTTCATGAAAACACATGGCTATGACCGATACTTCTGAAGCTTTAGCCTATGTTGAATTACATATCTCAACTTCTCGTAAGGAACGGATTTGGATTGATTTGGATGGACATGGCTTCTGACAACCGGTGAATTACCATCACTTACCTAATCTATGTTCATTCTGTCATAAGATGGGACATACTGCTGCTGAATGTAAGAAGAAAGCTAATAAAGAAAGCCATCGTCGCTTAGTTCCAGACCCTGTCCAAAGGCATAATATTCAAACCTACAGGCCCCAGCAACCAAGCATCCTTTCTGTTCGAACTAATGTTACAGATGTAAATAGATTTGCAATTCTGCAGCAGGTTGATGATAATTTGAACTTGGATTGCCACCATACTTCCGAGGATAGGAAGCTAATTAACTGCTCTGAAGGATCTAATTTGGCCACAGCTGAGCCACTAATCCCTGAGGCTTCCAAACATATTACAATTGATCACTCTATCCCCCATTCAAGTATACACCAGGCCTCGGAAGAAAATCAGGCTTCAATAGATGATTCAATTCCACATGAGGACAAGCATATTTTATGTTCTGATGATAAATTAGTACACTCAGAACATCCTCCACAATGTTCATTGCAACAAGTTGTTAATGGTAGCTTAGATCCTAGTGATTCTACAATAATTCCTACTCCAGGTTATTCAAGAAACAAGCAGACCCTAATATCAGATGTGAATCTTGATCAAACAATGAAGACTGATTTTGCTAAATCCTTGAAGCAATCTGCTAAGGATATTTTCAAGCTCCCTTCAAACCAAAATATTTCCAACAGTGTGGTAATAAAGGAAGGATTAGTTCAATTCAGTGTGGGTGAACCTCCAACCTTGTAGCAGGAAGGACTTCAGCAAAAATGTAAAGAGATTGTTCTTTAGGCAGAGATCAGTAATATAACCTCTTTATACAAGGAACGACCAGGTGTAATTACCAGAGGCATGAAAAGGATTAGCTCCACAAGTAACCTTCATTTAGCATCAAAAGACCAATGACATTCATTATTTGGAACATTAGAGGTATTGGGAATGATTTGTCACTTGGTCGGGCAAAATTCTTAATCAAGGAATACAATGTGGACTGTATTATCATATTAGAACCCAAAGTTAAAACTCCTCTGTTAAGAAATACTTGCAAGAAGCTTGGAATGCATAACTGTTTGGCTAATCAAGAGGAAAATGCTAATATTTGGGTTTTGTGGAAAGAGCCCTTTGACTTTGTTATACTTCATCAAGATGAGCATCATATTTCACTGCAGCAAAATAATTCTGCTTTACCTCTCTTTTATGCATCATTCATATATGCCAAATGTAGTAGTCTTGAGAGATTACCTCTGTGGGCCTCCCTTCTCCATGTTCATTCGCTGATCAAAGGTCCTTGGATTGTGGCTGGTGACTTCAATTGTATTTTAAATATGGATGAAAAAGTAGGAGGCAATGCTCCTTGCTTGAAATCTATGTCTGAATTCAAGGACTGTATTAATGACTGTGGTCTTATTGACGGAGGATATATGGGATCCAAATATACCTGGTATAACAACAAGCAAGGTGCAAATGGAATCTGGTGCAGACTAGATAGAGCACTTATTAATCCATGTTGGTTAAATAAATTTCCAATAACTATAGAGCATCTGTCGAGAGAGGCATCAGATCATGCTCCTCTTCTCATCAGATTGGCCATCACAAATAAAGTCAAGAGCAGGTTTTATTTTCAACAGATGTGGACCACACATGATGCATTCTCACAAGATATTACTCAGTATTGGAAAACTAGTCCCATTGCCACTTCTGCCATTACCACCTTATTTATCAAACTTAGGGCTGTAAGGAATATGTTACGGATTTGGAATAAGCAGGTTTTTAGAAATGTTCACAACAACCTCTCAATTGCTGAAGATGAGGTGTTGCAGGCAGAACACTCTTTTGATTCCTGTCCAAGTACTACTAACTTGGAATTGTTAGATAAGGCAAAATCAAAACTCACTGACTGAATTGTACATCAAGAGATTTTTTGGAAGCAAAAGTCCAGAATTCGATGGTTAAAAGAAGGTGATAGAAATACCAGATTCTTCCATATGACAACTATGGCTAATAGAAGACGGAACTCAATTACTCATCTTCGGACATAATTGGGCACTACAACATCAGACAGTCAGGAAATTAAAGACATTGCTGTGGACCACTTTCACATAGCCTTCACCTCTCAACAACATCTTATTAACAGGGACTTACTTAATTACATTCCTCATCTGATATCGGCTGATGACAACAAATTTTTGTGTGATGTTCCTGATTACAAGGAAATAAGGAGGCAGTCTTCTCAATATCCCCTGATAGTGCCCCTGGTCCGGATAGATTCACAGGATATTTTGTTCAAAAAGTGTGGTCTACTATTGATATGGAAGTAGTCAATGTTGTTCATAAATTCTTTGTTAAAAGAAGGCCCCTTCCTAGAGAGGTTACAACAACTCTTGTTGCCCTCATTCCTAAGACCAATAATGCCTATGCTATTTCTGAATATAGACCAATCCGCTTGTGCAATTTCTCCCACAAAATTATATTCAAGGTATTATGCAGCAGACTGAGTAGTCTCCTGCCCACTATTATTTCCAAGGAGCAGTCTGCCTTTGTTAAAGGCAGATACATCATTGATGTCACGCCCCGAACCGATAGTAGCGGAACGTGTAGTTCGGAACGCGGAAGTGATACAGTCATGAATTATTATAGCAAACATAAGACACCAAATTACACACTGGACAATGTGGGCCAATTTAATCTTTATTGATAATCAAATATTCAAATTACATATCTTGACTCAACTTACATAAGTGTAGGAAGGACTCACTATTACATTCTAATAAAGAGAAAGGACTCAATTAACAGGACGAGACTCAGAGAAAGAATAAAAGACATCGACACGATTCTCCATTACACTCTTCACTCTTGCCCTCCCCCATCTGATGGACTATCTTCAATGTCGTTACCTGAAAAACGTTAAAGATAGGCAGGTGAGCGAAACGCTCAGTAGGAACTACATCTCTCATCAAGCAGAATATAAGTGATTAGCCAATTAACATATTCGTGACGATGCAATGCATGGAACTAGAAAATCATGAAGATCAATCTAATAGAAAAGATGAATATCAAAGTCAAAGGCGGATACGAGCTCAAGAGAAATAGGGATGAATTCCCATGCAGAGTCAAGGACAAGCTATCAGAATATAACAAGGACAGATACTTTGATGAACATAACTTCAGAATTGGCCAGAATATAACAGAGTTTCAATAAATATAAGTAGAATTAAACATTCAAGCAGAATAACTAAATTGTTAGAATAACCGAACATCAGAATATCAGAATAACAGAATCTCCAGAACTCATAGAATTTGCTGAATAACAAATATAAAAGAATATCAGAAATATAACAGGTATACAGAATTTGGTGCAATGCCACACCCAGAAGTTTACCATGGTTTACAGAATTGGACTTCCGTCCTACCTGGCACTGAAAAGTCACGGACCCAGAGCCCTTTAATATTTCAGAATCAGATATGGCCAAATACAGAGTCAAAGGGTTATGTTCTCAATTAAGAATAGATTCCAAGCATCCCAATGTCATAGAACGCTAGAGAAAATGACCATGATTATGCATGATATCTAACTCGAGATAAATCTGAGATGAACCGGTTAACAATACTTCATGTGGTCACTTGATCTTAAGGCAAGGTAGGCACGTAATTTTTCTAGAAATATCAATGGCATGGTTTTCCATTCTATTTGTTCAAAATAATCTCATGGCGTCCAAAAATATGTCATGAGGACCGATATACCATGTTTCATTAGAGTGACATGACCATCAAGTAGTAACATGGGTTTAAAGGGTACAACCTGCTCGGCTGTCTTGAGGGAATCCAAGGCTAGCGGAGTCTTATGGAGGTTTCTATGATAAAGTCACCAGTCCGAAGGAACGGAATGTCCGACGGAGGGTTCATCTATCACCGAGAAATATGGGTAATCGTTAAAATAATGTAAAATGTGGAACTATGTGTCAAAACATAACTTACTAATAGTAGGTTATAGAAATCCACGAAAAATAAGAAATAGGGAATTGACGCCTTAGGTAAAGTCTTCATTTTGGAAATTGGCGCCCTCATTAGGGTCGTTAATTCAATAATTAACGACTATTCGCACAGTCGTTTCATCCAGATTACTGTTAATTTACATCCTATAAATACTTTCCAATTTTATATAGGGTGACTTAGACCAAGTCTTCAATTTAGTAAATAACGCCCTTGTCAGGGGCGTCATATATCAAAGAGACGACAGGATGTATGTCATTATTTCCAATATCCAGGTCTTTATGAACATTTTCACAATTATCTTAAAATTTCACAATTTGACGGCTGCGTGCGAGGGCGTCCATTCAATTGACGACATGGATAGGGTCGTCGTTTATTCTCATGTGGCCAGATGATCACAGACACATGGATTTTTTTTCTTTTTGGGGTATTTCCAATCAGAAAACTAGAGACATGGACAGATGGAGAAAAATAGCAGGAATTCAATGATATGATCATGCATTAGTAAACACATTAGGGTTCATAGTTATTAAATTTTTAAAAATGTGTAATTATTAATTAACTGGTAAATTGACGCCTGTTTGCACGGCGTTAAATACAAATAGCGCCTTACTCTGGGGCGTCCTTTACCATAATTCTATAGAACGTAAACTTTCACGGAAATTAACTATAGACCTATATGCATGCTTAACATGATTACAGAAGCTTGTTAAATACTTGTTTAGCCATCAGAGAGACTACCTACCTTTCAATACTATTTGGGATGGCTAGGTGTGAAGGATGGAAGAAAATATAAGAGATATCGACAGCAGTGGCTCTAACAGCAACAATAAGACGTCAAAGAAGAAGCAAAGCTTCTTCAGTAATCGCCTGTAGCTTCAATCAAAGGGAGAAGAGAGGCACGGCTATCACTCCGATGCATCAACGATAGATGAAGAATAGAAGAAAATTGGCTTTCTTCCTTTCGTTCGGTAGCAAAGGACGACGATGCAGGAAGGATGCCGAAGAAGCGAAGTCTCTGTAGCCTCCTTGCGAAAGAAGAACAAAGCCTTCTTAGTATCAGCTTGCAGTCGTCGTGAAGGAAGGAGAAAAGCCAATAGATTGGCTCGAAGGGGTTGGTATTTATAGGGTTTTAGAGACCCTATAGGGTTGAAGTTCGATTGAGAATAGCATTGCTAGTAGCAATCCTAATGGTATTAGTATTTCCTTTACTAACAGTTCGAAACACATATAACTTAAGTGTTAAAAACATCCGGAATTTTTATCTTTTTTTCATTGATGTGATCTAGATAGGAAGTTTTAGGAATATGAGTTTTCCATTTTTCTCTATTTTTTCATATAATTATTTTTTCAAAATTCCTCAGTCGAAAAAATGGCACTATTCATTTTAGAATAAAATAACGACTTTTATCTTTGGTAATTGGCACCATTGTCTTAGGCGTCTCTTCCCATTTTTACTTTTCTTCAAGAACCAAAATTATATTTATACTCTAAAAAACTTAACTATATATCCTTTCTTATGCCATTTATACTTCTTATACTCTAACTAATTAACGACATACACAACGTCGTCTTTTTAAAATAACGCCTTCACAAAGAGGCGTCAATTGCCTTTGACAATTTTTTCCTCAGCCTCTAAAGAACTGATATTGTGTGTATATCCATATTTTCTCTATAACTCTTTAACTATATACTTTATTTAATTTTCACTAATTTATAAATAACGACTTGCATGCAGTCGTTTCTTACACTAGATACGCCTATATCAAAAGGCGTCAATTGAGGTTTTGACCTTTTCTCAATGCCCTTGAAAGGATCGAAATTGTATATATGTCCATTCTTTTATCCTTTATATATCTTTAGTGTATTTAAATCTTATATATATATCCTTCTTTCTTTTAATAAGATTATAATATAGTAAATGCGGAATATTAAATTTTATAAATTAGTAAAAAAATATAAATTGACATTTTCTTCAAGATTTAATGATTCTTAATTCAATAAAAATTATGTTGTGCACTTAATGCTTATATAAAATAACATGTTATTCTTAAATTTAGTATAATACTAGGGTAGGGTTCACAAGTTCTTTTGTAAGACTTATAAGGACGTAAGCGGGTTATGTACAAGGTCTGGCCTCATTTATTTATTAATTTTAATTTATTTAAACTTCCTAGTCTTTAATTTATCAGGGTTGCTACACCCTCCCCACTTAAAAGAATTTGGTCCCCAAATTCAACTGAATTCATGTCCAATCTACATCAGTGGGGTAACTAGTTCTAGTTTCCATTCATAAGTCATAAGCATCTAAGCATGCTAATAGAATATCCCAATGAACTAAGCCAAGGTTAAGGGGTACCTCTAGCTACTTCATCATCGGCATGTTCGATTTGTCTTATTGCTTGCAATTGACCTTGACGCCATTCCTTATTGCAATCCTTTGCCAGTTGAGGTTGATCTTTTGGAAGGGGACAGTTGGCTACCTTATGTTCTTGGTTTCCACAACGAAAATAAGCTCCACTCTTCCAGTGACACTTCTTGGATTGATGACCCTCATTCCCACAATGCTTGCACTTCTCTCCTTTAGGCTTCTTGCCATTCGGAACTCCATTCTCATTATTGGGCCTTTTGTTGCCATTATCTACCTTTTTCTTTTCCATTCTAGCCTTGACCTTGTCAGATAATTCCATGGCATCTTCCAATAGCTGAGATCTCTTAACCATCTCGGCATATGATTGAATATCCATTGGTGCTAATTGGGGTATATATTGTAGTCTTAACCCATTCAAGAATCTTCTAGCTTTCATTTTCTCTGTTGAAATCAAGTGAGGTGCATATCGTGACAACCTTGAAAAATGAGCCTCATATTCCGCTACGGTCATACTCTTTTGTTTAAGAGAAGCAAATTCTCCCGCCTTCCTTTCTTGTACCCTCTCCGAAAAATACTTTTCGTTGAAGTGTTCTAAAAATTCCTCCCAAGTTGCCTGTTTATCTGGCAAAGTGGCTTCCACGGACTCCCACCAAGCCCTTGCATGTTTCTCTAGTTGAAATGTTCCTAAAAGGAGTTTATCTTGATCCGAGCATTGCATTACTCGGAAAATTCTTTCCATCTCCTTTGTCCAGTCTTCCGCTATATCAGGATCAGGGGTGCCACTAAACCTAGGGGGATTGAGACTCCGAAATTCACGATGCAATTCTCCAGCCCCACGATTTGCTCCACCCTCGGCTACTCGTTGAAGAGCCTGAGTCATGCCTTGGAGAGTGCGTTGCATGTTACGCCACTGAGCACGTTCGGCAGCCATTATTATCTATCTAGTTCTACAAGACACAAACGATATCATATAAGATTTATAAAGTAACTCTCGTGAACTTTTACTAAGCTATCTTCACAAACTAATCTTATTATTATTTTAACTTCCTTTTTAGCTCTTAACCCAAGGTTCTACCCACTCTCATCGGGTAATAATGGGGTTGAGCCTAGAACTTATGGCAACCTATAGTCAAGACCTAGGGTTTAATATACCTAGGCTCTGATACCACAAACTGTCACGCCCCGAACCGATAGCAGCGGAACGTGTAGTTCGGAACGCGACAGTGATACAGTCATGAATGATCAGAGCAAACATAAGACACCAAATTACACACTGGACAATGTGGGCCAATTTAATCTTTATTGATAATCAAATATTCAAATTACATATCTTGACTCAACTTACATAAGTGTAGGAAGGACTCACTATTACATTCTAATAAAGAGAAAGGACTCAATTAATAGGACGAGACTCAAAGAAAGAATAAAAGACACCGACATGAGTCTCCATTACACTCTTCACTCTTGCCCTTCCCCATCTGATGGACTATCTTCAATGTTGTTACCTGAAAAACGTTAAAGATAGGCAGGTGAGCGAAACACTCAGTAGGAATTACATCTCTCATCAAGCAGAATATAAGTGATTAGCCAATTAACGTATTCGTGACGATGCAATGCATGGAACTAGAAAATCATGAAGATCAATCTAATAGAAAAGATGAATATCAAAGTCAAAGGCGGATACGAGCTCAAGAGAAATAGGGATGAATTCCCATGCAGAGTCAAGGACAAGCTATAAGAATATAAAAAGGACAGATACTTAGATGAACATAACTTCAGAATTGGCCAGAATATAACAGAGTTTCAATAAATATAAGTAGAATTAAACATTCAAGCAGAATAACTAAATTGTCAGAATAACCGAACAACAGAATAACAGAATCTCCAGAACTCACAGAATTTGCAGAATAACAAATATAACAGAATATCAGAAATATAACAGGTATACAGAATTTGGTGCAATGCCACACCCAGAAGTTTACCATGGTTTACAGAATTGGACTTCCGTCCTACCTGGCACTGAAAAGTCGCGGACCCAGAGCCCTTTAATATTTCAGAATCAGATATGGCCAAATACAGAGTCAAAGGGTTATGTTCTCAATTAAGAATAGATTCCAAGGATCCCAGTGTCATAGAATGCTAGAGAAAATGACCATGATTATGCATGATATCTAACTCGAGATAAATCCGAGATGAACCGGTTAACAATACTTCATGTGGTCACTTGATCTTAAGGCAAGGTAGGCACGTAATTTTTCCAGAAATATCAATGGCATGGTTTTTCATTCTATTTGTTCAAAATAATCTCATGGCGTCCAAAAATATGTCATGAGGACCGGTATACCATGTTTCATTAGAGTGACATGGCCATCAAGTAGTAACATGGGTTTAAAGGGTACAACCTGCTCGGCTGCCTTGAGGGAATCCAAGGCTAGCGGAGTCTTATGGAGGTCTCTATGATAAAGTCACCAGTCCGAAGGAACGGAATGTTCAACGGAGGGTTCATCTATCACCGAGAAATATGGGTAATCGTTAAAATAATGTAAAACGTGGAACTATGTGTCAAAACATAACTTACTAACAGTAGGTTATAGAAATCCATGAAAAACAAGAAACAGGGAATTGACGCCTTAGGTAAAGTCTTCATTTTGGAAATTGGCGCCCTCATTAGGGTCGTCAATTCAATAATTAACGACTATTCGCACAGTCGTTTCATCCAGATTACTGTTAATTTACATCCTGTAAATACTTTCCAATTATATATAGGGCGACTTAGACCAAGTCTTCAATTTAGTAAATAACGCCCTTGTCAGGGGCGTCATATATCAAAGAGACGGCAGGATGTATGCCGTTATTTCCAATATCCAGGTGTTTATGAACATTTTCATAATTATCTTAAAATTTCACAATTTGACGGCTGCGTGCGAGGGCGTCCATTCAATTGACGACATGGATAGGGTCGTCGTTTATTCTCATGTGGCCAGATGATCACAGACACATGGATTTTTTTCTCTTTTTGGGGTATTTCCAATCAGAAAACTAGAGACATGGACAGATAGAGAAAAATAGCAGGAATTCAATGATATGATCATGCATTAGTAAACACATTAGGGTTCATAGTTATTAAATTTTTAAACATGCATAATTGTTAATTAACTGGTAAATTGACGCCTGTTTGCACGGCGTGAAATACAAATAGCGCCTTACTCTGGGGCGTCCTTTACCATAATTCTACAGAACATAAACTTTCACGGAAATTAACTGTAGACCTATATGCATGCTTAACATGATTACAGAAGCTTGTTAAATACTTGTTTAGCCATCAGAGAGACTACCTACCTTTCAATACTATTTGGGATGGCTAGGTGTGAAGGATGGAAGAAAATATAAGAGATATCAGCAGCAGTGGCTCTAACAGCAACAATAAGACGTCAAAAAAGAAGCAAAGCTTCTTCAATAATCGCCTGTAGCTTCAATCGAAGGGAGACGAGAGGCACGGCTATCACTCCGATGCATCAACGATAGATGAAGAATAGAAGAAAACTGGCTTTCTTCCTTTCGTTCGGTAGCAAAGGACGACGATGCAGGAAGGATGCCGAAGAAGCGAAGTCTCTGTAGCCTCCTTGCGAAAGAAGAACAAAGCCTTCTTAGTATCAGCTTGCCGTCGTCGTGAAGGAAGGAGAAAAGCCAATAGATTGGCTCGAAGGGGTTGGTATTTATAGAGTTTTTGAGACCCTATAGGGTTGAAGTTCGATTGGGAATAGCATTGCTAGTAGCAATCCTAATGGTATTAGTATTTCCTTTATTAACAGTTCGAAACACGTATAACTTAAGTGATAGAAACTTCCAGAATTTTTATCTTTTTTTCTTGATGTGATCTAGATAGGAAATTTTATGAATATGAGTTTTCCATTTTCTCTATTTTTTCATATAATTATTTTTCCAAAATTCCTCAGTCGAAAAAATGGCACTATTCATTTTAGAATAAAATAACGACTTTTATCAAGTCGTTTCTTTGGTAATTGACGCCATTGTCTTAGGCGTCTCTTCCCATTTTTGCTTTTCTTCAAGAACCAAAATTGTATTTATACTCTAAAAAACTTAACTATATATCCTTTCTTATGCCGTTTATACTTCTTATACTCTAACTAATTAACGACATACACAACGTCGTCTTTTTAAAATAACGCCTTCACAAAGAGGCGTCAATTGCCTTTGACAATTTTTTCCTCAGCCTCTAAAGAACCGATATTGTGTGTATATCCCTATTTTCTCTATAACTCTTTAACTATATACTTTATTTGATTTTCAATAATTTATAAATAACGACTTGCATGCAGTCGTTTCTTACACTAGATACGCCTATATCAAAAGGCGTCAATTGAGGTTTTGACCTTTTCTCAATGCCCTTGAAAGGATCGAAATTGTATATATGTCCATTCTTTTATCCTTTATATATCTTTAGTGTATTTAAATCTTATATATATATCCTTCTTCCTTCTAATAAGATTATAATATAGTAAATGCGGAATATTAAATTTTATAAATTAGTAAAAAATATAAATTGACATTTTCTTCAAGATTTAATGATTCTTAATTCAATAAAAATTATGTTGTGCATTTAATGCTTACATAAAATAACATGTTATTCTTAAATTTACTATAATACTAGGGTAGGGTTCACGAGTTCTTTTGTAAGACTTATAAGGACGTAAGCGGGGTATGTACAAGGTCTGGCCTCGTTTATTTATTAATTTTAATTTATTTAAACTTCCTAGTCCTTTAATTTATCAGGGTTGCTACAATTGATAATATTACTTTGGCACAAGAGATGACCCAAGAACTTGGGAGAAAAGTCAGAGGGAGTAATGTTATTTTAAAACTGGATATGGCTAAGGCATATGACAGGGTCGAGTGGGACTTCCTGCTATTAGTGATGAAGAAATTTGGATTCAATAGCATATTCATTGACATGATAAATCTCATGATTAACAATTGCTGGTTTTCAATTTCTTTAAATGGAGAATCTGTTGGTTTTTTTAAGTGTACAAGGGGTCTTAGGCAAGGTGATCCCATTGCACCATTTCTCTTTATAATTGCTCAATATTCTCTCAGTAGATACCTTCAAAATGTCTTTGAGAATGGTTCTATTAGATGGTTTTCTTGCCCCAAGAGATGTCCTATTATCTCCCATCTTTTATTTTCAGATGATACATTAATTTTTGCTAATGCTACTGCTAGCTCCATCAATAATTTGATGGCCATTCTGAGGGCATATGAACAAGCCTCGGGTCAGCTCATTAATGTTGAAAAAAGTGGTTACTTTCTTCACTCAAAACAAGGCCAATCAATCTCCCACAGAATTGAACAAATTACAGTGTATGCTAGACAGAACGTTCCCCACAAATACTTCGGTTACCCTTTGGCTCTAAGTATAATTAAAAAAGTTCATTATGGAGGTATTATTGCTACTGTTCAAAAGAAGATTGAAGGATGGCAAACTAAATTCCTCTCCCAAGGAGCACGCTTGATTCTTATCAAACATGTGCTCTCTTCAATTCCAATTTACATTCTCACTTCCTCTCCTCTTCATGAAGAAATTCATCACATTTTGGATCAATCACTTGCCAATTTCTTTTGGGGCTCATCCCCATATGGTAACCGGAAACATTGGAGGGCCTGGCAGAAGATATGCAAACCAACATCCCAGGGGGGTTTGGGAATCATGTCCCTAATATTAGGATCGGTGCAGTATTCAGAGGGGGGTGAATGAATATAACCCGTTTAAAAAACCTTTCGCCCAGTTAAAATATGATGCTCACTAGAATTACTAGTTCGCAAACTAGACAAGCTTAAAAGCTAATAATCAGTTGCAGAACAAAAACAAGCATACAGTGAGATCACTAGGATGCTAACTAGGCTGAATTAGACAAGGAGTCGCTCAACTAGAATTTCGCTCTCTTGACAGATTAAACTATTCTAAGAAAACTAATCCACTCTTCTGCTCAACCAGAAGTCAAACGCTTAGAGCGCCCCTATGCAATCATCTAGCGGAAGCAAAAGAAGATAAACCAAACCACAATGCACAAGGGTTTTTAGGTGGTTCGGTCCTCCAGACCTACATCCACCCCACACTCAACCCGAGTGTGGCTTCCACTAGCTCACGCTAGAAACCGCAGACTCAGTCTGCAACAGGTGCTGCCACACAGCTTGACCAGGGGAACAACCTCCCCTCTTCCTCCCAACCGGAGGGAACCACTAGTGACACCAGTCACTAGCAAACCAGAGACGCAAGTCTCTCTTCCTCCAGACCGGAGGGAACACCTAGTCTTGCAACCCACAAGACTAGAACCGGAGGGCCAGTCCTCCCTTCCTCCAAAACCGGAGGGAACCAACCGGTGACTTCCAGTCACCAGCAAACCAGAGGTCGAAGACCTCTCTTCCTTCAGACCAGGAGGGACCCCTGGACTTGCAATTCACAAGCCCAGAACCGGAGACAAGTCTCCCTTCCTCCAAACCAGAGGGAACCCACAAGTAGCTCCCAGCTACTTGCAACCGGAGATCAGATCTCCCTTCTCCTGATCCACAGGAGGAACCCCGACCTCTCTACAGAGTATCGGAAAGCACAGCAAACCAGAAAACAAAGGAAAATAATAAACGAAAACAACACAGCAATCAGAAGGCTGTAAAATATGAAAACACAGATGTGGCTCTCAACGGAGCTGACTGGCCTGGATCTGATCCACGGTCCAGTGAAGACAGATCTTCAAGCAACTTCTTCCTTGTTCTCCACGAGCTCTCTCGCTCACTTTCTATCTCTCTTTTCTTTCTCTTCTACTCTCCTAGGAGCTTCTTCTGCTACTTCTCTTCTTCTTCTTCTCAACTCACGATCTCTCTTTTTCTTTCTTCTGCTCTCCTAATCTCTCACTCTCTACTCTTCTCTTCTCTCTCTTTTTCTTCTTCTGCTCTTACTCTCACTCTCTTTTTCTTCTTCTGCTCTTACTCTCACTCTCTTCTCTGCTCTCTTCTTTTCTTTCTTCTCTTCCTTTTCCTGGATCGGGGCTCTCTGTATGAGCTTTTCTTCTTGCCAACTCGATCGACCTTCATCTGTGGACGAAGGCTTCCTTATATAGCATCAGCAGCAGGTGGATAGGGCACAAGACGCGTGTGCCTCCCACGCTTGATCCAGAACTTTCTTGCCACGTGCCTTCATTGCATTTTGTTCCTCTTGTCTTGGATCACGTGCAGCCCAGGTGTGTGAAATGTTCTTCCTCGGACCTGTAATGAGATTAACACCATTAGTCAATCAGAGTTCGCTGCATGCTTATTTAAAGCTAAGGTGCACGAGGTATGTAATGTCAACACAGGGTGACTACTTCACGAGGTTGGAAGTGAACGAACTGTGATACAATGAACAAGGCTAACACAACAAGGAAGATGACACGAGATGCAACTAGAGGACAGAGAGAAGCGACACAAGGTTCACACAGAAAACGACACGAGGTATGCTGTGACAGAACAGACCTAATGAAGAGAACGACACGAGGTGAAGTTATAAAACAACACGAGGTAAAAAGAAGAACGACACGAGATACATGGAGACAAAACAGAAACCAACACGAAGTGTGGTTTCAACACAAGAAAGACACAAGGTCTAGGAAGAACAAAAATGACACGAAGACACAAAACGGAAAACGACACGAGGTGTAACAAACACGACACGAAGTTATGAAAACAACACGAAGACGAAACACAGGTTTCGACACGGAGTGAAAACGACACAAAGACAAAATAGAATTGACATGGGTTGAAATCAACACGAAGTCAAAAACTGAAATCGACACGGAGTGAAAAACGACTCGAAGAGAAAATTGCACGAACTTACGAACGACACGCGGACAACACAAACAGACTCGACTTGATTACGTAAGACCAATACGAAGGCAGAACACTAAAACAACACGAAGACGTAGACACTGAACCAACACGAAGACAATCAAAATAAAAACAACATGAAGACAATAAAGCAAAAAACAACACGAAGACAAATGAGACAAGGGAAACGACACGAAGTCTAACCTCATACAAGCTTTCCTGTCACGCAAGGAAATCAACACGAAGTGTTGTAAGCTCATACGGCACGAGATCTTTTCGTGTTAGTGAGGGGAAACAACACGAAGACTCAAGTATAGAAACAGCACGAAGATGAAGTACAATCTGATGTACAGACTTTGAAGAACAGTGTTGAATGTGTAGACTTGTAGTTTATCATGAAAGAAGGCCAGCGTACAGACTTGCTGTCCTCACAGCAGACGATGTAAACACTTAGCCTATGCAGACCAATGTACAGACTTTGGCGAAGCAAAAGGCTGTATAGACTTGGAGACCCAAAGCCATTGTATATACTTTGTCTAAGACAAGGCATGAGCTGACGTTGTATACACTTAGCCAATGCAAACCAGTCCGATGTATAGACTTTAAGGAAATGCATGCTACAGTGCAATGTCTAGACTTGCGATGTGTTCGCCAAATGCACACTACAGTCCAATGTATGGACTTAGACGAATGATGCATGAGACGCTCAATGTATCGACTTTGAGCTTGCTGTGCAGTGAATAGACTTAGGGCATAAACCCCACAAAGCACTGTATAGACTATGCACATAACATAAGTCTAACATAAACAATATATCAGTTGTACCAGTCACAGTCATGATGCAATCATCAAGGCACAATGTCATGAAAACACTATATCATTGCTATCATTAAAATACAATATCAATCATCAAAATCACAGCAATGAATGAATGCTTTATGCATCAGTTTAACATGTAACAAGACTGAAACATCAAATATGTTAATCTAAACTGAGCAGCAAGATGACTGAACATTTGATAAGCTCACATCAACAACCAATCATCAAAACCATCATCAAAACCACAGGGGCACAACAATCTCCCCCTTTTTGATGATGGCAACACTTTCAATACATTGAGTCATTCTGATGATGTAAGGCATTCTGAAGACTGACTCAAATTATTCTCCCCCTTTGACTTCATCAAAAAGAAAAATAATTTGAGAAATTATAGCATGTATAAGAGTTCAGTCAATTTCTCCTCCTTTCAAGAACAAGATTCTCCCTTTTTGGCAAACAATATCTCCCCCTTTGATACAAACAAAATAAACCATGGGAAGGGTTAAATGCAAAAATGCAGATGCAACAAGTAATGCAATACTCCCCCTAAGTATGTGAATGCAAGGTCACAAATGATATGAACATAATTCAGTGTGACAAGGAATGCTCCCCCTGAATAGATGCCAATTGATATGAAATTGATGCAAGACATGGAATCTCCCCCTCAATAAGTGGAATCTTATGAGATGAATGAGAAGGAGACCACAGGGGCAAACAAGGAGAAGTTCAGTTCAGTGAACCAATAACATGAGCAGAAGAAATTCAGCCAGACAGATTTTTTCAAGGATGCTCCAAACACAAGAAATTTAGTCAGATTTTCAAAGAGATATCAATCTCATAAATCTAAAGCATAAGTTTTCAAAGTCTTCTATCATAAGGGCTTATGAATGACATTTATTTGAACAACATGGTTTAAACATGATGTATGCAGAGTTTATCAATAAAATTCTGTATTGATATCTAAAGCCATGTTTTAATAAAAATGAACCAAGCCCTCATATTTATCTTGATTATCCTCCCTTTGTCTTACACAATCAAATCTATTGACTTCTTTCACAATTACATGCACTAGTATTGAAATCAAGCAATTATGAAGTCATATTATTTTGTCTAGGGTTGTAGCAATTTAATTTTTGCATCAATATTCAGATATTTCAATTTGATCAATAATTTTCTTGCTACAAATTTTACGAGCACTCTAGTTCAGTGCACACATTGTAACTAGGGGATATACCTTGATTAGAGGCCAATATCCCTAAGCCCTTCGTGTGACTAACTGTCATGCTATATATGAGCAGAGATAGCATTTACACATCATGATGCACTCCAAATCATTTCTTGATGAGTGAGTTGTATTTCTCAGTGTACATGCCATTGCTCTGCCTAAATTTTCAATAAAATTTATTTTACAGAGTTAACTAAGGCACCTCATGACACAGTCCTTTGGACATGTGTTTCTCAGTGACCAATGTCATTGCTCTGACATATATTACCCTTTAAACAATTCAGACAAATTCCTTTGCTTCAAATCAATAATAGTTTCATGTACTTAACCAATTAAAGTCATGTATTCAAAAGTGCAGATTTCAGAACTTTTCACAAGATATAGCATGGAACACATGGTTAATGTTTATTAAACATGCTTCAGATATTTTTAAGAGATTTTAAAGTCAAACTCCATGAACATTAAACTTAAACCACATGAGTTATTTCAGACATTCATAAAACTGTATAATGGAAGATTTCTAGTTCAAAATTTTCAGATTTATGATCGAGATAGCCCATTGAAATCTTCATGAAGGACTGATAGAATTCTGAAGCCAAGTGATACCAATTGATAGGAGAAATACCAATTGTTAAGAGAGATTGTGAAGCACAAAGTTTTTTCAGAATATGATCAAGGTTTGTCAACAAAATCACTAAGAGAGAATATGCTATGAATTCTGACAAATGTATGCATTTGACAACCTATATGCAATGCATTGACTCCCCCTCACAATATGCATTCAAACTCTCTTTTTGGCATTTTCAATACAGGGAGATGCAATGCACTATATGCATGCAGGGACATGCAAAGACTCAACATTGAATTGCTATGCAAGGATATGCAAGTGACTCCCCCTGAAAACATGCAATGCTTGCACTGAAAACTGAACATATGATTCCAAATGATACATGCACATTCAGACTGCCCTATCAAGCAACATGACCCATGGTACTAGGTGGAGCACTTGGTCTAAAAGACCAGCTCTCACATAGTAAGGACCTCCGGACAGATTTCCCTGCCTTTTGGTAGCTTACCATTTGATATACCATCGAGGTCATGAATAACAAGGTAAACTCAACAGTCCTATATGCAATTCAGGTTTTCAATGAATTATGCAACAGACAGTTTTCAAACAGCATTCACATTCAGTTCAGATTTTCAGAAATTTCAGAGTGCATGATCAGAAAATAATGCAACTGGCAGATGATGAATGAATATGCAAGAATACATCAAACCAGATATGCAATAAGTTTCAAAATGGGAAATGCAGAGAGATTACCTGAACAGTGTGAGAATGGGGTTTTCATTCTTGAGTGCCTTGGATCATTACCCCCTTTTATTCCTCAGCTTCCAAGGCACACCTGTAGCAGATACATCATTTTGATGTAACAGGTACCCAAGAAACCTTGGGTCCTGGTTTAGCAGTGACACTCCTAGCAGGTTTTCTCAACAAATTTTTCACATGTTTATCATCACAACACATGATATGACAATTATACATGGAATGCCCTACCTGCCCACAATGATAACAAGAGATAACAGATTTCATGTTCTCCTTGTATACATCAGCATTGGCGTGAACATGGTGTGAGTGAACATGATTAATTCTGTTATTGACATGAAAATTTTTCTTTTCATAACCGGCCAGCCAACAGTTAACAGCTTTGTGGCCTGGCTTTCCACATTCAAAACATACAGTGTATTTGCTTCTAGAACCAAACTTCTTTCCATCAATGATGCTTTTATTAACAGGGAAATTAACAAATCCAAAGTTAGTTTTCTTTCCCTGAGCATGCCAGCAGAAGGCAGCAATGTGACCAAACTTCCCACAACAATAGCATTGAATTTTCTTTTCCTGATCAGTAGAATGTTTCCTAAGATGATTTCTAGGATACTTTCTAACAGCATTTCTTTCATCTTTTGTCAATGCTATACAGTTATGCATAATATGGCCAACTTTCTCACAATAGTGACATGTTATAGCCTTTTTATTTACATTCACTCGTTTGACAAGATTGATATTCTCATGAGAGTGTGAATGTGTGTGTGAGCAGTGAGCAGCATGCACATGTAAATCAGAAACATATTTGGATTTATTCAAATCAGCATTTTTCTTTTGTTTTTGAATCTTTTTCTGTTTCTTATCTGAATTTTCAGCCTTCTTAGCAGTGAATTGAAAAATAGAAGAATTAGATTGATTAGCTTGTTCAGAGCTTTTCACGAATACAGTTGACTTCTTCTTTTCATTCACTTTCTTATTAGCATGCACATACCCAAGTCCTTCTTTCTGAAAATTCACTTTAGAACCAAGCAGCTTATTCAAATTATCTTTTCCTTTAACGAATTTTGACAAAGAATTTTTCAGATCTTCAATCTCAGAATTCAATGAAGCAATACTCACTTCATACTTGGATAGCTCAGATTCACAAACAATCAGCTGTTGTTGCAAAGCATCATTCAGGTTCTTCAGAGTTTCATTTTCTTGTTGAACCATTATTTCAATGTTGTTCTCATTTCCTCTTACAACAGTTTTTCCTTTTTCAATTGACAACCATTTTTCAGAGAAGACAGTATTAAGAACCATTAGCTTTTTATTTTGATCTTTCAAGTAGACATTTTCTTCAATCAGCTTATCTTTTAATTTCTCAATTTCCTTCTTCTGAGTCAGTAGAGAATCATTTTCTTCTTTCAAGGAAGTGATTAAGTTTTCCTGTACATTATCATCAGAATGTAATTCTTCAATCAATTCCTTCAATTTAGATTTTAGATTTTCATTTTCAGCCTTTAGACATGTGATTTCAGTATTTTTCTCTTTTCTTAATTTTCTCTTTCCTGATTTGACTCTTTCATATTTATCTAGAAGATGCTCATGCATGGCAACTAACTCATCATGGCTAATATCCTCGGTCTCAGAGATTACCTGGGATGAGGACTCATCTGACTGATCACTCCTTCTTGCCATGAGACATTCTTCTCCCTGTTCCACGTGTGTTGTAGTCACTCTATCAAACATTTCCTTTGCAGTGCTACAATCTGAGAAGGAGGAAAAATCATCAGAACCGATTGCAGCCTTCATTAAATTTAGAGCTCTCACATTATCATCATTTTTTAATTTGTGAACATGAGTCCACTTGGACTTATCCTTAGGAAGTTCATGTGGACTGTGAGAGATAATCTTCCACAATTGTGGATTAATAGAGTTAACATGCTTGTGCATACGATATAGCCAGAATTTAATATTTAAACTACTGAATAGTGGAGGATGAGCCATGACAGCACAACAGATTAATGCAACAAGAATATTGATGCACTAAAAGTAAATTAGCACTTGACCGCAAGATCGATCTGCAGGTCGCTGGACCTTGTATGCAGACACCGCTCTGATACCAATTATTAGGATCGGTGCAGTATTCAGAGGGGGGTGAATGAATATAACCCGTTTAAAAAACCTTTCGCCCAGTTAAAATATGATGCTCACTAGAATTACTAGTTCGCAAACTAGACAAGCTTAAAAGCTAATAATCAGTTGCAGAACAAAAACAAGCATACAGTGAGATCACTAGGATGCTAACTAGGCTGAATTAGATAAGGAGTCGCTCAACTAGAATTTCGCTCTCTTGACAGATTAAACTATTCTAAGAAAACTAATCCACTCTTCTGCTCAACCAGAAGTCAAACGCTTAGAGCGCCCCTATGCAATCATCTAGCGGAAGCAAAAGCAGATAAACCAAATCACAATGCACAAGGGTTTTTAGGTGGTTCGGTCCTCCAGACCTACATCCACCCCACACTCAACCCGAGTGTGGCTTCCACTAGCTCACGTTAGAAACCGCAGACTCAGTCTGCAACAGGTGCTGCCACACAGCTTGACCAGGGGAACAACCTCCCCTCTTCCTCCCAACCGGAGGGAACCACTAGTGACACAAGTCACTAGCAAACCAGAGACGCAAGTCTCTCTTCCTCCAGACCGGAGGGAACACCTAGTCTTGCAACCCACAAGACTAGAACCGGAGGGCCAGTCCTCCCTTCCTCCAAAACCGGAGGGAACCAACCGGTGACTTCCAGTCACCAGCAAACCAGAGGTCGAAGACCTCTCTTCCTCCAGACCAGGAGGGACCCCTGGACTTGAAATTCACAAGCCCAGAACCGGAGACAAGTCTCCCTTCCTCCAAACCGGAGGGAACCCACAAGTAGCTCCCAGCTACTTGCAACCGGAGATCAGATCTCCCTTCTCCTGATCCACAGGAGGAACCCCGACCTCTCTACAGAGTATCGGAAAGCACAGCAAACCAGAAAACAAAGGAAAATAATAAACGAAAACAACACAGCAATCAGAAGGCTGTAAAATATGAAAACACAGATGTGGCTCTCAACGGAGCTGACTGGCCTGGATCTGATCCACGGTCCAGTGAAGACAGATCTTCAAGCAACTTCTTCCTTGTTCTCCACGAGCTCTCTCGCTCACTTTCTATCTCTCTTTTCTTTCTCTTCTACTCTCCTAGGAGCTTCTTCTGCTACTTCTCTTCTTCTTCTTCTCAACTCACGATCTCTCTTTTTCTTTCTTCTGCTCTCCTAATCTCTCACTCTCTACTCTTCTCTTCTCTCTCTTTTTCTTCTTCTGCTCTTACTCTCACTCTCCTTTTCTTCTTCTGCTCTTACTCTCACTCTCTTCTCTGCTCTCTTCTTTTCTTTCTTCTCTTCCTTTTCCTGGATCGGGGCTCTCTGTATGAGCTTTTCTTCTTGCCAACTCGATCGACCTTCATCTGTGGACGAAGGCTTCCTTATATAGCATCAGCAGCAGGTGGATAGGGCACAAGACGCGTGTGCCTCCCACGCTTGATCCAGAACTTTCTTGCCACGTGCCTTCATTGCATTTTGTTCCTCTTGTCTTGGATCACGTGCAGCCCAGGTGTGTGAAATGTTCTTCCTCGGACCTGTAATGAGATTAACACCATTAGTCAATCAGAGTTCGCTGCATGCTTATTTAAAGCTAAGGCGCACGAGGTATGTAATGTCAACACAGGGTGACTACTTCACGAGGTTGGAAGTGAACGAACTGTGATACAATGAACAAGGCTAACACAACAAGGAAGATGACACGAGACGCAACTAGAGGACAGAGAGAAGCGACACAAGGTTCACACAGAAAACGACACGAGGTATGCTATGACAGAACAGACCTAATGAAGAGAACGACACGAGGTGAAGTTATAAAACAACACGAGGTAAAAAGAAGAACGACACGAGATACATGGAGACAAAACAGAAACCAACACGAAGTTTGGTTTCAACACAAGAAAGACACAAGGTCTAGGAAGAACAAAAACGACACGAAGACACAAAACGGAAAACGACACGAGGTGTAACAAACACGACACGAAGTTATGAAAACAACACGAAGACGAAACACAGGTTTCGACACGGAGTGAAAATGACACAAAGACAAAACAGAATTGACATGGGTTGAAATCAACACGAAGTCAAAAACTGAAATCGACACGGAGTGAAAAACGACTCGAAGAGAAAATTGCACGAACTTACGAACGACACGCGGACAACACAAACAGACTCGACTTGATTACGTAAGACCAATACGAAGGCAGAACACTAAAACAACACGAAGACGTAGACACTGAACCAACACGAAGACAATCAAAATAAAAACAACATGAAGACAATAAAGCAAAAAACAACACGAAGACAAATGAGACAAGGGAAACGACACGAAGTCTAACCTCATACAAGCTTTCCTGTCACGCAAGGAAATCAACACGAAGTGTTGTAAGCTCATACGACACGAGATCTTTTCGTGTTAGTGAGGGGAAACAACACGAAGACTCAAGTACAGAAACAGCACGAAGATGAAGTACAATCTGATGTACAGACTTTGAAAAACAGTGTTGAATGTGTAGACTTGTAGTTTATCATGAAAGAAGGCCAGCGTACAGACTTGCCGTCCTCACAGCAGACGATGTAAACACTTAGCCTATGCAGACCAATGTACAGACTTTGGCGAAGCAAAAGGCTGTATAGACTTGGAGACCCAAAGCCATTGTATATACTTTGTCTAAGACAAGGCATGAGCTGACGTTGTATACACTTAGCCAATGCAAACCAGTCCGATGTATAGACTTTAAGGAAATGCATGCTACAGTGCAATGTCTAGACTTGCGATGTGTTCGCCAAATGCACACTACAGTCCAATGTATGGACTTAGACGAATGATGCATGAGACGCTCAATGTATCGACTTTGAGCTTGCTGTGCAGTGAATAGACTTAGGGCATAAACCCCACAAAGCACTGTATAGACTATGCACATAACATAAGTCTAACATAAACAATATATCAGTTGTACCAGTCACAGTCATGATGCAATCATCAAGGCACAATGTCATGAAAACACTATATCATTACTATCATCAAAATACAATATCAATCATCAAAACCACAGCAATGAATGAATGCTTTATGCATCAGTTTAACATGTAACAAGACTGAAACATCAAATATGTTAATCTAAACTGAGCTGCAAGATGACTGAACATTTGATAAGCTCACATCAACAACCAATCATCAAAACCATCATCAAAACCACAGGGGCACAACACCTAAGGCACATGGAGACTGCCCTTCGGGTTAAAATGCTCTGGCATGTTTTGCATTCTGATTCCTTATGGCCTGGTTTTTTCAGAGCCCAATATATCAGAGGCAACCACATCAGCACTATTGGTTTCAAAGAGATGAAGGGGTTTGCAAGGAATAGCTGGCTGCGTGCCAAAACATTCTCATCCAACATCAGAGATTCATTATTGGCAATGGTCAAAACACCAACTTCTGGAAAGATACCTAGATAGGGGATTGTAACTTAGAATCTATGGTTTCTCCTCACCTCATTCAAAATAACAAAGCTTCAATCAAAGAAATCATTACTCAGCCAAATCAGAATATGGTTAACCTTGTTGATATTGTCCTCCCTAATGATATCAAAAGAGCTCTGCACTATATTGGTCTTACTGATATCCCTGACAAGGCTATATGGAGTCTATCTTCAAGTGGGAACTACACTGTATCCTCCATTTACCATAGTTATTTTAACATACAACTGTCTGAATCTCAATCCTGCTGGAAACAAATTTGGTCTAGATGGATTCCCATCAGAATATCTATTTTTGCTTGGAAGGTTATGCATAATTGTCTGCCATCAGACTGTAATATAAAACGCAGGGGTGTGCCACTTTGCTCTAAATGTAGATGTTGTAAGCAAAGTCAGGAAGAGGACACAAACCATTTGTATGTTGAGAGTGATCTGGCATCCAATATATGGTCATTCTTCTGAGCCAAAGGTCTTCCAATCTCAGGTGACACTGCAAGGAATCTTATATCCCAATCTGTTCACTCAGTTAATAGTAACACTACTTTTGGACTATTTACTGTTGGGATTATTGCTCATGGATTATGGAAGGTTTGGTCGTCCAGGAATGCTGTAATCCATGAAGATAGTTTTCCTCAACCGAATGCTCTTATTTATAAAATTATAACCCAGGTTAAACAAGAAATGAGGCTGGCAAACTTGCAGGAACCAGATCTTAAAAAGAACCAGATCCTGGCTACCTTTGATATCACAACTCAGCACATAAAGGAATTGCCATTTGAACTGGTTAAGTGGCTATGCCCCCCATGGCCTTATCTTAAACTCAACACTGATGGAGCGTCAAAACAGGCAGGTATCTCGGGTGGTGGTGGCATTATTAGAGATGCTTCGGGTACTCCTATTATTACCTTTTCTCACTACTATGCTCAGAGTAATTGTATCATAGCTGTAGCCAGAGCTTTCATGGATGGAATTAAATTCTTAAAGGCAGTCTCAACTCAGCCAGCTCTTATAGAATGTGACTATCAAGCCCTTGTGCAAGTGGTCACCCGAAAAATTCCTTGTCCTTGGAAGATCACAAGCTATGTGAGAGAAATTTGGAGGCTATTATCTACTTTTGACTTAATCAGCCACATTTATCGAGAAGCAAATAATGTAGCTGATTCTCTGGCCAATTATGCTTGTGATTTGAAATGTAATTTCTATTTCTTCTCACTTCAACAACTCCCTAAGCATTAAAAGGGAATTGTTCGAATGGACAAGCTAGGATTCTCTAGCATCCGGATGATGTAAATTTCCCCCCCTTGATCATTAATAAAAACTAACCTCCTAGTGTTGTGATGGTGGAGTGGCTTTCACTCTATCCTTGATAGAGGGTGCACTCTCCTATTGCACCTAGATAGGGTTTCAATAAAAAAAAAGAAAAGGATCAAACCACACAAAGGGCATTAATTTTTAGGTGGTTCGGATGCAATGATGGCAACCTACGTCCACCCCTCACAAACTATGAGGATTCACACACTATCTTGTAAAGGATTACAAGATCAAAACACACACACACATTCGTGAAGAGTTCAGAACTCCCACGAAGGTGCACAAGCACTGAATCACACAGAAATGTGAAGGAAATCCACACACACACACACACACACACACACACACACACACACACACACACACACACACACATACGGATCTGGGTAGATCCACACACACACACAGATGTTTAGAGATTACAAACACAAGACACTTGAAGCTAGAGGAATTTAGAAGATGAAACACAAAAGAAAAACTCTGATTTAGGCTCCCCCTGAGTAGATGATGCAGATTTTGGATGAAGCTTGCATCTCTTCTTGATTTGGGGTTGATTGGCTTCAGATTGATCTTGAAATGCTTAGAGTTGGATGAAGAATCTCTGGACAGAACACTGTTCACGGAGGTGTTGCAATAGCCTTCTTTTTCTCCTTGATAGCCTCCTTGATCTCCCTCTTGTAATCAGAGTTTCTTACCCCAAAGAGATGTTTTGATAACCCTTGAATGGTCAAGGGACATTCTAAGACACGGATCCATAATTTCAGGCATATTTGGAGACTTTTAGGATTAAAAAATTATATCTAGATGCTTTTCCTTGTGAAGAAAATAAAGTCAAAATTAGTGGCCTCGAAGAGTTCAGTTGACCGGAGAAGGTAGGGTGGTCAACCTAACTGTGATAGAATTTGTGGCTTTCAACGTTGGGAGGATCGGTCGACCGATCCTGGGTTGGCGGTTGATCGAACTCTATAGATTGACAGAGTTCTGAGTGCTGGAAGGATAGGTCAACCGCACCATCTAAGATGGTCGACCGAACTCTAAAAAATCTGCAAAAATAACAGTGTTAGCTCACAAATCATATCCTTATATATAAAAGACTGCGTCCACATTTAGTTCCATTCAATTTGAGTTTGTTTTTGCTTTATTCTTGTCATCTTGAAGCAAGATAAATTTGAGCATTTAGCTTGAGATGAAAATGGCTTTGTGAGCCTTCATGAGTTCTTACTTCTGCAATAATGAATGCTATCAAACTGTTTGCCATTCCAGGGTTTTGTTATTATCAAAATCACCTGGAGAGACTCAACACCTTCTTGGACTTTCATATCTATCCCTTTGTCTCCCGTCCAAGCTATTTGACACCTATATAGATCTATTTGTCATCCTTAAGACCTATTTGTCACCCTTACTCAACTGCCTTCATTTTTCATTGGTTTGAGCAAGAGGATGAGCTCCACTTGGCTTTTTCTTTTTAATTTCTTTCTTTTTACATCACTTGCCTTGATTTCTGTACACCCAACAGAATTTAGCTTTTCATCCCTTGCCTTGATTTTTGTGCAACAATTGCCTCGATTTATGTGCCTTTGCATCTTTAGTTTCTTTTAACCTCGGTTGGCCCTTATTCCTTTAAGAAAACACTTGCAAAGTTCCTTACTATAATCACATGAAGCATAGCTTGGGAGCATCAAAAGCATTATCATGCATGTTAGAGCATAGTTGAATCATTGAAATGATATTAGTTAATCATACTCAAACATCAACAAAACAACATATATCCAACAACTTCTTGTCAGGGCTAACCACTAAAACCCAACGGCTTAGACCTTCCATCTAAGACCGGCTAAAAGGTATCCTTGCGTTGGCATTTATCCAATGCCAATGATTTCATCAAGGTTGGCGCATGACTCCACATCGGAGCCGACTGCTAAAACTACTAAAACCCAACGTCTTAGACCTTCCATCTAAGACCGGCTTAAAGCTATCCTTGCGTTGGCATATACCCAATGCCAATGATTTCCATCAGGGTTGGTGCTTGACTTCTTGTCGGGGCTAACCACTAAAACTCAACAGCTTAGACCTTCCATCTAAGATCGGCTTAAAAGCTATCATTACGTTAGCATATACCCAATCCCAATGATTGCATCAAGGTTGGTGCATGACTCCTCGTTGAACTGACCGCTAAAATTGCTAAAACCCAACGGTTTAGACCTTACGTCTAAAATCGGATTAAACCATTTCCTTTCAAAGCTGACACTCGACTCCCCATTGAGGCTTGCCATTAAAAACACTAAAACCCAATGGCTTAGACCTTCTGTCTAAGACCGGCTTGAAGCTATCCTTGCGTTAGCATATGCCCAATGTCGACGATACCACTCTGACTGGCGCTGGACTCCTCAATAGAGCTAGCTAACCTAGTCTCATCGGGGTCCACCCCAACGCTTTGTTGCAGGCCTCTCGTCTGATCCTATATACAAAATTTCTTCTCGAGGCTAGTGCCTGACTTCCCGTTAGGGCCAACTGCTAAAACCACTAAAACTGAATAGCTTAGACCTTTCATCTAAGACCGGCTTAAAGCTATCCTTGGGTTGGTATATACCCAATGCCAATGATTTCCATCAGGGTTGGTGCTTGACTTCTTATCGGGGCTAACCACTAAAACCCAATGGCTTAGACCTTCCATCTAAGACCGACTTAAAGATATCCTTGCATTGGCATATACCCAATGCCAATGATTTCCATCAAGGTTGGTACTTGACTTCTTGTCAGGGCTAACCACTAAAACCCAACGGCTTAGACCTTCCGTCTAAGACCGGCTTAAAGCTATCCTTGCGTTGGCATATACCCAATGCCAATGATTTCCATCAGGGTTGGTGCTAGACTTCTTGTCGAGGCTAACCACTAAAAACCAACGGCCTAGACCTTACGTCTAAAGCCGGCTTAAACATTTTCTTCTCGAGGATGGTGCATGACTTCCCGTTAGGGCCAACCGCTAAAACCACTACAAGCCATCGGATTGTACCTTTCATCTAAGACCGGCTTAAAGCTATCATTGGGTTGGCATATACCCAATGCCAATGATTTCCATCAGGGTTGGCACTTGACTTCTTGTCGGGGCTAACCACTAAAACCCAACGGCTTAGACCTTCCGTCTAAGACCGACTTAAAGCAATCCTTGCATTGGCATATACCCAATGCCAATGATTTCCATCAGGGTTGGTGCTTGACTTCTTGTCGGGGCAAACCACTAAAACCCAATGGCTTAGACCTTCCGTCCAAGACCGGCTTAAAGCTATCCTTGCGTTGGCATATACCCAATGCCATTAATTTTCATCTGGGTTGGTGCTTGACTTCTTGTCGGGGCTAACCACTAAAACCCAGTGGCTTAGACATTACGTCTAGATCCAGCTCAAGCAATTTCCTTTCAAGGCTAGTGCTTGACTTCCTGTCAGGGCCAACCGCTAAAACTGTTGAAATCCAACGATTTAGACCTGCTGTCTAAGATCGGATTAAAAGCTATCACCCTTGTTTAAATCCTCTGTCCCACCGCAGTGCAAGCCCTTAGTCCCACTGGGGTCTACTTCAGTGGGGTAATGAAAAAACCTACACACGCGTGCCCCGCATGCTTGTCCCTTGCCTGCGACACCCACGGGTGGGGGGCATTTGTGGACGCTTAAAAGTTGGCACTTGGAGATCAAGCGAAGTCAGCTAAAGAGAAGAAGGAAAAGATCCATGGACAACAGATTGCATCAATGCAGTCGGCTACTACGTCAACGCAAGCTTGAAAATCTAGCTGCCTTGTGCGCTGGGTAAAGGACCACATCGAGGCACAACAACATCAGCATCGACACCGTTGAAGACAGGAGACACGACTGGCCCCTAGCAATGGGCTGTGTCGATGCCCTGAAACTCTCACGTCAATGCCATTGAAGACAGATGGAGAAAGGGCCTTCCAGTCTCGTTAACCGCATCGATGCCCTAAAACTCTCGTGTCGACGCCACTAAAGGTAGCAAGCAAGACAACGGCCTCTGGCACCTAGCTGGGTCGACACAGCCTACCAACTATGTTAACACACCCTCAGAATGTGAAGAAGCCCGTAGAGGTGTGGGTCACGCACGCAGCTCATGCTCTCTCTCAAAGCCCGATCGTAGCTCCTTCCAGAAGTTTGTACGATCGTACCAAGAAGCGTGGGGCAATATTCTCCAATCATTGGAGAACATTATTGCCCTCCCTTGCCTTGGAAAAGAAGAAAGAGGCCTCCTACTGCTATAAAAAAGACCCAACGTCCAAGAGAGAAAGCCCCCCCTCGACGGCTCTGTTCTTCTCCCCTCGCTGGTGCTGTTTGAAAATCCCAAAGCTCCTCTCTGCTGCTCCTATGTGTGAAGAGAAGATAGAGATGTGTGTTTTCAATGGGGAGGGAGAGGAGTCAATGCGTCGCCCTCCCCCTTTCCTTTCTCTCCTCCCCTCTGCTAAGCATTTCCTATTTCTTATATTCATTTTCCTGTTGTTGGCTCCCTGGACTATTTGGTCTGGGATGATGTATGCTTCTTTTTCGTTTATGTAAATGAATAAATGAGATGGATGCTTTCAGTGTTTGAATGTTATGTGTCTATCTTGGCGTATTCTTTTTACTCTAGTTCCCCAGCTCACTGTGAGTCTGCTGTTGTGTCTCCTTCTGTTCATTTTGGTTTCATCGCCTAGAAGAGAGCTCTATATCGTGAGAGGAGTCTAGACCCAGCCTATCCATCTATAATAAATTGGGTCTGGGTTCTACCCTCCTCGATTTGCTAGATGAGGGTCTACTATTGGGCCTTATTTTACTCTCTTGGATGAGGTAGATTACGCTATGCTACCCCGTTTTGTATGATGTATTAATGCCTTTATGGGCAACAGTAAATATGTTTCATCCCCTCCTAACGCCCCTCGACAGGTCTGTATCACTTTCCTCGATCTCCAGTTCTCTTGTGTATTTAGTGCGCATGATGTCTACATATTCAATTCATATATATCCTCTTCTTGCTGCTCAGCATACCAAGTGTGCATCGAAATAACCATGTGCCTCTACACCCAAGTTCATGGGTTGTGGGGACTCTTATTCAAGCCTAAAGCCTACTGAAATCTATAGTTCCTATGCTATTTCCCTCTACCCAGATCTCAACTCATTGAGAGTTTCTTGTCTGTTGCACAGGATCACCTTGGCTTCCATGCCACTCACACACAAGCACTCTGCCGCTGGCGCGATGTTCACTGGGGTTTATTCCCATGGATCCTATGTTTTCATCTCTTGAGAAGCACTGTCCGCTGTAGCCTTCAGCCTCCCTTTGGGACATAAGCCTATTAGTTTCATAGCATGGCATGTAGTCTTGTTCATTGGGGCAATAAGGTGTTTTCTACGGGTTGTCACCGATTTTGATGATGAGCCTGCAATAGGGAAGGGATACATTGTGATTTCACATTGGTGGATTTCCATTCTCTAATCACTCTCACATCCCCCAGGGATCTACTTCTTTATAGTATGTTCTCTAGGGAATGTTTCACCAAGAGTGGAATATTAATGGCCATGAGGCCAGTAGAAATAATTCAAATTCCAGAGATGGAGATGTTGCTAACCCCAAGGTCAGTGGCACCCTTTGTAGGCTAGCCATTGGGATGTCCATGCCCAATTCAGGTTTTAAGGATGTTGTCGTTGTCGTGCGCATCCTCGGATGTTGCCGCTTCCGTATGCATCCTTATATTTTGGAGCCATCTCAGAATTTCAGTGGATGTGTATCCTATTTTTCACCCCTAAAACTCGGGTCCGGAGGAGGTGCTGCCCAAATTTACTCAGAATTATGGACTTAACAAAAATTGAACTAATGCTAAAACATGGGCTGAACCAATGGATAAAAAATGCTAAGACTAATGATCAGACACATAAAGAAACAAAAAAAAACATTCTTAATTAATAAAACAGTTGAAGACAGTGTGTATGCATGCTGAACATACATTCAAACAAGCTACGAACACATCGCTACATCAACGCTGTGAATAAACTGATCAAGTGTAGATCTAAAATGAAGAAATTGATTGAACGAACAAAGAAACACTATGCTGGCAATGAAAAGAAAGCAATGTATTCAAAGAAATAGCTGAACAGTCAGAAGGACTCATTTCCATGTGCAATTACTCATGCATTTATGCACTCTGCATTGGCTGGATATAGGGTAATTTGAAGCCCGGTGCAGCAGGGGTCGACCCTATGGGTCGACCCTCTTCTCCTTTGAATCTGCCCATAGGCTGCTCCCTCCGTTGACCTCACCTCGTCCCACTTAAATCCTACATCGATCTCACCTTATTCCAGCTATCCCGCACTAATTCCTTTTGGGTCCACTGGCCGACCAGCATCTAGCTCTGTTGTGAAACCAATCAAGCAATCATCATGCATTATGCATCCCCATCGACCCCTTCTAAACTTGCATAAGTTAAAATAACTTCCCCATGCATTCCTCATCATGAGGCAATCCATTCATATGCATATTAAGTCATGCATCCACTTGCTTGCAAGTTGAGCCCTCTGCACAAGCTAATCTCATATTTCAGTCGACCATTTGTTGAATAAGGTCGACCAATCTCCAATTTCGGCCAACCGAACCCTCACTGCGTCAACGCATCTCTCTATCGCGTCAAAGCACCGGTTAGCTGGCCTGCTAAAAGTGCCTTCTGGCAGCTTCTCTTTGATCACCCAGGATCAAACCTGCTTGAGCCTAGCCTTTGCCTGGCAACCAGCCAGCTAAAAATAGCTGTATGACATCGATGCATCTACATCCACACTAGCATTTGCTTAGCATCCATGAGTAGAATTAAATCATTATTCTATGCGTTGGTCCCGGGTAGGCGAGCGGACAAGAAGAGAGGTAGAATTGTCCCTCACGCGTTATGATAAATTTAAAACCTAATGCAACACAATTAACAAGTTTGACGAGATTGAAAGAATTAACCTAAACAGTGTAAGCTAAGTTCATTCAATCTCTCCCAACTCACTCGAACAAGTAAATAGATTTGTCAAGCAAACACGTCACACAGCGGAATTTAAACAAACAAGTAATGTGTCTGACAAGGTGTGATTTGAAAAATAATCTCCTGTGAAAGGGATAGATGATAGAGAAATAGTCATACAAACCAAACCATAGTGCACAGGGATTTTTATGGTGGCTCGGGACCACGATGGGCTCCCTACGTCCACCCCTCACTAAACCCGGTGAGGCTTCACTCGGAGATAAATCCCCAACACGGAGGCGATGCTCCAATACACACACGGGGAAAAATCCCCACGAGGAGAACTCTCCTCACACTGTAGACATAGCACCAACGGGGACAAACCCCAGACGCTCTAGATCGTAAGTCCAGCAGCAGCACACACACACACGCTGCAACAACCGCATCACTATAGACACACGACCGTATGTAGACGGTCACACACACAGAATATTCTTGTGTTTGAAAAATAACTACAAATATTCAAATCATGCTCAGACCACAATACAACTCATGGTAACCATCACAAATAAGCAGAAATAGGATGTGAAGTATTTTCCCCCTTGTTTCCAAGATGAATAGATAGCGTTGCTCGAAGCTTCGGTCGGATGATGGCGATTTTTACGTCCTCTCGATCCTCTCTTCGATCCGCTGCTCTTTTTCTTCTTTCTCGAACTCCAGAAACCACTTGGAGGAGATGAAATCTCCCTCTCTTCTTTCCCTTTGCTTCTTTTCTCCTTTCTTCACCTGCAAGATAAGAGACTATGAGCTCAAAAATGGAGTTCTCTCTCAAATTCGTAGGTCAAGTGGATGTATATATAAAAGACATGAAAATACCCATATATCCCTCACAAAACCCTTAGAAAACCCTTCTAAGATATGTATAATAACCCTAGGGACAAATGAGTTGTAGTGACCCAGAATTTATGTAATAATTTCTAGATTATTTATAGAATTTTTTTGAAATTTATAAGGCCCAATTGTGTCAAATAATTAACCAAGCCTATTTAAATAAGATCTAAAAGGTCTAAGGACCAAGCCCATTAAGTTTGGCCCATATTCTAGAAGGTTATTTAGCCTATTCACGCATTTTAAGGATAAATACTATTGTATATATAATTATATTGGATAAACGAATAATAGAGTTTTATTAATTTGAAATTCTGCCCACGTTGTATGTAACGGTCTATCGTACGACCGCCACATGCATGTAACGCACCTAGACTGATGTGTTACACCCTAACAGTTCCGTGAATGAAAGAACGAGAAAAAAGATTAGAACTTTGGGATCCTATCTACAAGAGATCAACTTGGAAGAGTTTATAACATTACTAAGGACTCTTAGGGATTAGGTTCTAGCAATTAAGGACTCTAGAATCGATCTAATCTTTAAAACCCTATAAATAGGACCTAGTTCTGAACTGAGCGACCCTTACTTTTGGCTCGTAAAGAATCAAGGTAAGGAGATAGAATTTTGGGTAAGTTCTTTAGAAGATTTTGTTTAGTATACTTTAGACTAATAGTTCTCCAAATTTCATGTTAGGAGATCAAGCAACCAAGGAGATTGAAGCTTCCAAAGTTGCTGGTTCGACCATAGTAACTCAGGATTCAGAGCAAAGGACCCCTGAAGATCAAGAGATTAGGACGTCTAAATGAGATAATTAGAATTCAATCCTTTAGAACTTTTTGATCACCGTAGTTTCATATTCGTACCCTCAAAATTTCACATCTTTAGGACAAGAGGTTGGAGAGATAGAGCAGCAGGAAGTTGCTGGAAAATCGTTGGGAAAGGAGAGCTAGGGCTTGATTTTCAGGTTCAAATTAGAAGCTTAAAGCCTAGTTAAGAGGTAGGTTATCTCATGATTGGAAAAAATATCTTGTTAAGGATAAAAGCCCTCTGTTTGTGTTTTATTTCATGTCATATAGATCATGGATTTCATGTTTTAGTGGGTTCATGCATACATACATATCCTTAGCCCTAATCAAAGATCAAAGATATTATCTTGTCAATTCACTGCAACCTATGCATCTAGATGACCTTTACTTCATTTTGTCATGATTGGAGTAGTTAAATCTTTTCAAAATAAGACATGGTTTTAAATCATAGTCGTTTAATTTCTTTATACTGTTACCAGGGACTCTAACGCATCATACTTAGACCGTCACAATGATATAATAGCCTTACGATAAACCATCACACCTTCTGTGGTGTTTGAAGTTCTCTGTTGTCTCTGACGCACCATAGATGGAGCGTTACATTACTATAACGGCCTCACGATAAACCGTCACAGTCACTGTGACGCACCCATTCTCGACCGTCAGGGTAACTATAGACAGAATGTGAAATTGGTTAATTTAACTTATAAATAAGCCTAGTTATCTATGTTTTGACTTGATTTCATGTCTTTAAGATTATTTACTGATTCATGATAGAAATTACATAATTTGGGTATCTTAAGTTATTTTAAGTTATGTTAATTTCATGTACTAAAATTCTATAGTTTTGTATCTAAATCATGATTTTCCAAAGATGTATTGACGGAGTTTTATCATGATTTCCTATTGTTACACATCCTCTCTATCAATAGAGTCATTTCTTTAAGTACATGGCGCATATTCCGGTATGTTATCCATTAGTTCACTTTGCACTGTAGGAACATTATTCTTGGACATGAGGACCTCTCTATTGGATATTCCTTCCAATGGACTAGAAAATCTTGTTTCAAGGCCTCCGTAATTCTCCGCGAGCCTGGGATTCTCACTAGGATGCCAAGTTGGTTGTACCATTAAAGTCCATTGATTAGATTATACTATCGATGTTTCTGGTTATCAGTAGTGTAACGGATCTTTATTGGACCGTCAGGCACATATAACGGCCCAATATATGACCGTCACATTTCATTGAGTCTATTCTATTGTTCTGGATTCAGATCGTTGTAACGGCCCAATACTGGAGCGTCACGTGAATGTAACGGCCAAGTACACGACCGTCACACTGCTTGACTATTTTAACCCGAGGTTTGACCAAGGGTTGATTTTCTAAGGTTCTAGATGGATTAATAATGGTCTAGGACTTATCATATTGATCAAGAAACTTAATATAATGAATGAAGGTTATTAAATGGATCGTTATGCTGCCGATTTATTTCCATAAGCATAACATAGTATAAGTCATTCTTGATTTCTCATGATTCTTATTAAAGCATTCCTCCATGGAATTATTGTTATCAAGAGCTTGTTGGAATTGAACATTCTTGGCCATACTTTGTTATTACATGCATGGAAGTAGCTTGATTTATACTTGAAGATGCGATCGAGCACTGATTGTGTTCAAGGGCTCTATGCTAGTCCCCTCGGCTGATTGTCGGAAACATACTATTATAAATCATGGGGTATGATGCTACTGGCGTCGTATTACGCTGGGTGTACTTTCTGTAGTGTCCTAGAAATTATATAAGTTATTTCTAGATTATTTTATAATTTATTGTAATTTATAAGGGCTAAATAAATTTATAAAAGGATTATTAAGTTTATTAGTCATTATAAGGCCCAATTGTGTTAATCAATTAACCTAATCCACTTAAACAAATCAAAAAGGTTTAAAGACCATGCCCATTTAATTTGGCCCATATTCTAGAAGGTTATTTACGGATTTTAAAGGATAAACACCACTTAATAGGATAACTAGATGAAAAATAAATAAAAGAGTTTTATTAAAATTAAAATTCTGAATGCGTCGAATGTAACGGTCCATCGGGCGACCGCCACAGCCTTGTGACGCGTACACCCTAGACCGTCACAGCCTGCAAGTTCCGTAAGTAAGAGAATGTATAAAAAGATTAGAACTTGATGATCCTATCCATAAGAGACCTAATTAGAATGACATGTAAAATCACTAGGGACTCTTAGAAATCAGGTTCTAGCAGAATAAGGATAGATACAAATTAGATAAATAATTACATAGCATAATTAGCAAAAGAGTTTGATTAATGTTGAACTCAGGGAACATTGAATGTAACGGTCTATCGTGAGACAGTTACATGCTTGTAACGCAGGGGTCTACAACCGTTACACCCTGATAGTTCCGTGAAGGAAAGAACGAGTAGAAAGATCAGAACCTTGAGATCTTATCTACTAGGGATCAACTTGAGAGAGTTAATAACACTACTAAGGACTCTTAGGGATTAGATTCTTGCAGATTAAGGACTCTAGAATCGATCTAATCTTCAAACCCTAGCTAGAACTCTATAAATAGGACCTAGTTCTGAACTGCGCGACCCTTACTTTTACTCACGTGGAATCAAGGTAATGAGTCATAATCTCACGTAAGTTCTTTAGAGGAATTTGTTTACAATACTTTAGACTAACTCCTCTCCAAATTTCACGTCTTTAGGTCAAGAGGTCGTGGAGTTAGAGCCCAAGGAAGTTGCTGAAAAGTCACAGGAAGAGGAGAGCTAGGGCACGTTTTTCAAACACTAAATTGAAAGTTTAAAGCCAAAGTTAAGAGGTAGGTCATCTCATGAACGGCAAAAATAGCTTGATAGGAATAAAAGCCCTCTGGTTTGATTGAATTCCATGCATGATAGATCATGAATTTCATGTTTTAATAGTTCTATGTATTCATACATCTTTTAGCCCTAAGTAGAAAATTAAAAGATGTTATCTTGTCTATTCACTGAAACCCATGCATGTAGATAGCCTATACTTTGTTATCATGCCTAGGATAGACATGGTATTTGATTTACATACATGATGTGTGTTGATCTCTTAGGTTTTATATCAGTTTCTGTCAGCAGACGCTCTGACGCATCATGGTAGGACCGTCACATGCATGTAACGGCCTTACGACAGACCGTCACACACTCTGTCATGTTTTCGTTTCACAGTTGTCTCTAACGCACCAGGACAGGAGCATTACATTACTGTAACGGCCCCTCGATAGACCGTCACAGACACTGTGACGCACCCCTGTTAGACCATTAGACTCTGTGTTCTGTCAGCTCATGACAGAATAGTTACCAATTAAGTTTACCTATAATTAACCCTAGATAGCTAAGTTTTAACCTGTTATGTGACTCTTAAGTTATCTAATTGTTCATGATAGGTATTGCATGTTATTTTAAGTTATGCTAGTTTCATGTACCAAAAGTTTTATAGTTTTGTATTATAAATTATGATTTCTAAATGTTGTGTTGACGGAGTTTATCTTGGCTTCACAATGATTATACCTTCACTCTTTATCAAAAGAGTTGTTTCTACAAGTACATGGCACATATTCCGGTATGTTGTCCATTAGTTCACACTTTGCACTATAGGAATATTATTCTTGGACTTGAGGACCTCTCTATTGGATATTCTTTCCAATGGACTAGGAAATCTTGTTTCAAGGCATCCATAATTCTCCGCGAGCCTCGGATTCCCAATAGGACGCCGAGTTGGTTGTATCATTAAAGCCCATTGATTAGACTACACTATCGATGTTTTCTGATTATCAGTAATGTAACGGCTCTGTGTTGGACCGTCAGGCACATGTAACGGCCCAATATAAGACCGCCACATTCCTCTGAGTTTGAATTCTTGATTCGGGATTTAGAATAATGTAACGGCCCAATGCATGACCGTCACCTTTCTCTGGGTCAATCTTTATTGTTCTGGAATCGGATCATTGTAACGGCCCACTACTGGAGTGTTACATGATGTAACGGCCCAGTAAACGACCGTCACATTGCTTAAGTATTTAACCCAAGGTTTGACCCAAGGGTTGATATTCCAAAGGTTCTAGATAGACTAATGATAGTCTAGAACTTATAATATTGATCAAGAAACTTAATATAATGATTGGAAAGAGAAAAGAATGTACCATTATGCTGTCAATTTATTTCCGTGAGCATGACATTGTTTAAGTCTTTTTCTTGATCTCTCATACTCTAAATTGAAGCATTCATTCATTGATTGCTGTTATCATGAGTTATTGAACTTATTACATTCTTGGCCATACTTTATTGTTACACTCATGGAAGTAGCTTGATTTATACGTGAAGATGCAGTTCGGGCGCTGATTGTGTCCAAGGGCTCTATGCTAGTCCCCTCGGCTGATTGCCAGAAACATACTATTTTATAAACCATGGGGTATGATGCTACTGGCGTCACATTACGCTGGGAGTACTTTCTTTATAAATAAGTGAAATCCATGAGCACTCGTGAAAAGCTAGTGAATTGCTACATGATTGACGTTCTCGTGCGTAACCTTTATGGTTATGAAAGTGAAAAGTGAAAGTACATTCTTGTTACATTCTTGTTCATGAAAGGCCAAATATCATATTCTTATTACATACGTGCTAATTCATTCTTGTTCTCATTCTATCTCACATGATTATTGTGTTACTTTGGTTTAATTGCGTGATCATCGCATTACATGATTTTTGCCTTACTTCTTTAGAGCTAAAATGTTATTTACTTTAATAGTGCCTTCATGTTGATGCGAAGATACCTACTGGGCAAATGTGCTCATTACCTATTTCCAATCCTTTCAGAAGATGGAAGTGATTCGGGTTCGGATTCAGAATGTTCAAGCAGCAGATCCGAGAGTGAATAAAGATGAGCGAAGACTTAGGAAGTCTATATTGTTTAGATAGAGTCAATGTAATTTTTTCATATTTCTTGAGTCTAGTAGAGTGAAAGATGGTGAAGAAGTTATTGTATTTTGATTGATAATGGAATGAAGTTGGATTTTTAGTAAATATTGTGCAATTGCATTCATTTTGTATGATTGTCTTACGCTCTGATCGTTCTTGCTTGCAAGAGGCTTACCATGCCGACTGTTCACGCTCCTCGAGTTAGTCTTCCGCTGTAATAAAGGCTCGGGGTGTGACAGTTAAGTTGGTATCAGAGCCTAAGTCTCAGGACTTAGGGAAAAATAATCATGTCATAGGGTAAGTCTAAGGTTTTAGGACCCCTACCTATGAACAAAGGAAGGAATTTCCATACCCATGTGAGAATTGGGTCAAGCCCGAGATAAGATAATTAATTAGTTTTAAGATTGATTTCCTTCCAATTCTATGAGAAATAACAAGTGGTTATTTTTCTCTCAGGTACCTTGTTTTACAAATGGCTCATCGTGTAGATTGGGATGGCATGCAACAAACAGTTGCCGGCCTTACTCAGGCATTACAAACCATAGCGCAAGGTGGCGCAGGAGCACGGGCTGGCGATCTACATCGCAATTTTCAGAGTTTAAACCCTCCGCGTTTCTACGGTTCCTCCAACCCGGATGAAGCAGAAAATTAGATCGATGAAATGAATCATATCTTTGATGTCATTCAATGCACCGATCAGGAGAAGGTGCATCTGGCAACGTTTCAACTTAATAAGGATGCCCGTACTTGGTGGAAGTCGGTTCCAGCACCTCCGACCAATGCACCTCATACGTGGGATGGTTTTCTCACTTTATTCCGTTCCAAGTATTTCTCTGAGCATATAAAGGAAAGGAAGGCTATGGAGTTCGCCGCTCTTCGGCAAGGAATGATGATGGTTGCTGAATATGAACTACAATTCGCAAATCTTGCACCTTACGCACCACATCTTATCAGCATCGATCTACTGAAAGTAAATCAGTTTCTGGACGGGTTATGACTCGGCTTCATTCAACAACTTGGGACCCAGAACATTCGTACCTATGCGGAGATGGTGCAGCGAGCATATTTATGTGAAAGGACCTTAGAGAAGGTCGAGAAGTTAAAAGGAAAAGGAGAAGAATCAAGTCGACGTTCCGATCGGCGTTATAAGAAAGAGAAATTTAGTATCACGGAACCCTACAAAAGCCGTGATAATAAGAAAAGATCTAGGAGTGGGAATGGTGGAAGTTCCTACAGGCAAAAGAAAGTCAAGGAAGAGAAGGAGCAGGTTGCCACGACTTGCACATTTTGTGAGAAATTCAGCCATTCGGCTGAGGAGTGCTGGAAGCGCCTTGGCGCTTATTTATGTTGTGGAAGTAGGGAGCATCGCGTGTTGGATTGCCCCCTCATGAAGGACTAGTCATCTGGTAATGGATGCAGGAGGTAGGCTCGCCTCAATGCCGTTCTGGAAGAAGAAGAAGCGCCCAGGGATGATGGGCTTATGGAAGGTACTCTTCAAATTTGTTCTCATCCTGCATTTGTGCTATTTGATACTGGTGCCTCTCATTCTTTTATCTCCACTACTTTTGCAAAAACATTGTCAATTACATCAGTTCCCTTACCTTGAGATCTCGCTATTTCCACACCCTTAGGTTCTGGAACTAAGCTTACCAACTATTTTCCTGATAGCGAAGTGATAGTAGGTCACAATCTCTCCGCAAACTTAGTATGCCTTGACATGAAAGGTTATGATGCCATTTTAGGGGTAGATTGGCTTGTAGACCATGATGCTTATACCAATTGCCGAAGTAGGATTATATCTTTTCAAAAACCCGGTCTTCCAAGATTCTCTTTTCTTGGCATCAAATACAAGAAACACCCCACTATCATATCCTCACTTCACGCTTGCAAACTCATCTCGCAAGGATGTGAAGCTTTTCTTGCTTCCGTCATTATTACAGAGTCCAAGGAGATTATGTAGCAACCCTGGTAAAAATAAAAGGAAATAAAAACCCCAATTGATCAAAATAAGATTAAAAGATTTAATGAATAAATGATAAGAGCCTAAAGAAGTAAATAATAAACCAAAATGTAAATAACGCCTTCATTCAAGGCGCTACTTCAAAAAGAAACGCCCTTATACAAGGCGCGAATTCCAGAAAGGACGACAACAACAGATGTCGTCAATTCTTAAACGGCCAAAATAATAAAAAAGGCAAGTAAACGTGACGCCCTCCACATGGACGCGTTTTACATAAGAAATGACTTTAACAAAGGCGTCAATTTAAACTAACGCCCTATGGCAAGGCGTTAATTCCGTTCGAGTTTCGTTCGACCCAGGAGACTATCCAGAGCAAGTTTCTGGATAACTACGTGGAAGATTGAATAGGGTAAGAACTCTATTAGGGAAATATTACTTCCAATATGATACTAACTCCATTAGGATCGTAAAAACCCTATAAATAACCCTTCCTATCGAACCTTAATAGGCTATTTGGTTGAAGGAAGCTCTGCTGCCGTGCGTGAAGAACAGGTAATGTTCTTGTTCCCTTGCCTTCGGTCATAATCACGAAGAATATTGATGTTCTTCATCGTCTTTGCTGCAGGAAGTCTGCCGTAAGTAGAAACTCTTCTTCCTAGTTGAAGGACGGGAGGTTCTTCATCAAGACGATCTCTTCCTCCAAGAAGGAAGCTGTTTCCATAAGCTTCGGAAGAACTCTGTTTAGAACAGAGCACCGTTTTTCCTTCATGCATCTTCATCCAGAACATCATCAGGTAGGTTTTCTCAAGAACGTAGCCCAAACTAGTTTAAGATCTTTAATAATATTATCGGTCATCCATGCATATAGTTTTGCTGTGGTTTCAAATGTTTCGTATGAAATTTCAAAAGAAACGCCCTTGAAAAGGGCGCTAATTTAAAAGAAGCGACCCACACTAGGGCGCTAATTCTTGTTTTGACGCCCTGCCCAGGAGTCGTCAACTTCACTTAATTATTAATTACCCATGTTTAAAATTCTATATCAAGTAAACCATGTATCTAATCTAATGCATGATCATACCTGTTGAATCCTACTATTTTTCTTGTCCTGACCATGTAACTTGTTTTCCTGAAATTTTATTTATCTGGAAATTCCACTGTTCATGTGAAAACTTGATAAATCCTGAAATAACGACCTCCTGTAAGTCGTCTCTTATAAAAGTGACGCCCTGAACCAGGGCGCGAATTTGAAAGTAACACCCCTGTTAAAGGCGCTTTCCACTAAAATTCCAGAATTTAGAGATTGTGCAAAATAGAAATGTATAATGGACGACCGCTGTAAAAATCATCAAATCATAAATAAACGCCCCTATAGAAGGCGTTAATTTGATAAGTAATGACTTAGATTAAGTCACTATTTTCCTGTGTTACTATTTTGAACTGTTTTCTGTTAACCAAGGGTTTTTGATATATATATATAATTATATTATCTGGCACTATATTTCCATTCCGTGAATATAGTCCCATGTTTCACGATGGTTTATCGCATTATCCCTCAATTCTCAGTGACATACAAGCTCTCCATTGGACATTCCGTTCCTTTGGACTAGCGAGTTAGTCATAGAGACCTCCATAAGACTCCTCGAGCCTTAGATTCCCTCAAGGCCGATTGAGTGGGTTATACCATGAAAACCTATCACACTACTTTGCCATGTCACTCTATAGAAACATGGTATACCGGCCCTCATGTTATGCTATGTGTATGATATGAGAATTATCTTAATGAACGGGGAAAGCATGCCATTATTGTGATGTTCTTGTGGACCCCAATTCTATATCAAACATTATTATGATGTTCTTGTGGACCTCAATTCTATATTAAAACAGTGACCATCTACTTATGGGCACTTACTTGTCATGGTACCCAAGTTAGGGAACCAATTCCGCCTAGTGCTATCGATACTCGTGATTACACCGTTATTATCATCATTATTGTCATGTTCAAATCCTTGAAATGCTATCTACCTCTAAGTTCATACAAGTTCTTTATCCTTGAAACTCCATATTGGCTATCCACAAAGTGGATGTCAAAATACATGATCAATGCCTGCGCATATGGGGCCCGATCTGGTCCTGGGAGGAGCACCCAAAAGTACTAGTGCCCATGGGAGTTGTAATGATGACGGTATGGCATTGTACCGAAGTGCATGACTAGCTTGATTGGACATTCCACAAAATCTCGTACTTGACTCGACTTGACATGACATGACTTGCGTGACCCGAAAAAGGGTAATTTATATACTTGCTTGCTTGAAACGTGATAGCCAAGTTCTCGACATGACATGATGAAATTACTTGCTTGAACATCCTGACATCTATTACTTGAAAGTTCATGAATAGTTCACCTTGTTATCTTGTTGATATACTCTCTATCTTGTCGTTTTATGCGAGCATGCATAGCTATAGTGCATTCATAAAAATGTAATTACTTAAACCCCTTGCTAACTCTTGAGATATAATTTCTTACTGAGCGTTCGCTCACTCTGTGTTTTCCCTACTTTTCAGGTAAGTCCGATGACGAGACCCAAACAGATTGGGAAGGTCAAGAGTGAAAGGGATTAGAGCTTCTCAAAGCGTCAAGTAATCTTGTCTTTTCTATATTCTCTTAAGTCAATTTTGTACCTTTTTTTTATTGAGTCTAGTAATTGCAAGGGTTTGTAATAGACATATTCTTATTAAAGGAAGAAATGGATTGGGTTATCTTTATTTTTGTGTATCTCTGATTTTTGGTGTCGAATACACTAATCCTCTGATTGACATGAATGATATAAACTTGTCACGCATCTCTGAGTATCTTCCGCGCTCGGGGCATGATAGTTTTTGTGGTATCAGAGTCTAGGGTATTCAATTCCTAGGAAACCCAAGTCCAAGGATAAGTCTGAACCTCTAACCAGTGAGATTGGGTAGAACCAAGGGTTAAAGTCAACATAGAATTAAAAGCCTTTTAACGCCATCACATACTAATATAGCTATCGAAATTGTAGGACAATGGCTGCCGAACGTGCTCAATGGCGCAACATGCAACGCACTCTCCAAGGCATGACCCAGGCACTTCAACATGTGGCACAAGGAGGTGCATATCGTGGAGCAGGAAATCTCCACCAAAGCTTCAAGAACATGAACCCTCCAAAGTTCATGGGATCCACTGATCCAGATGATGCCGAACACTGGATCTGAGAGACGGAATGTGTTTTTAGAGTCATGCAATGCTCGGACCAAGAGAAGGTCATGTTAGCCACATTTCAATTAGAAAGAGACACCCGATGCTGGTGGGAGTCGGTAGAAGCCACATTAGATCAAGGACAAGTTACTTGGGAGGAGTTTGTTGAACATTTCAACAATAAATATTTCTCAGATCGAGTTCAAGAGAAGAAAGACGTTGAATTCGCCGCACTTAAGCAACGATCTTTGTCGGTGGCTGAATATGAAGCGCAGTTCTCTAGGCTGTCTCTGTACGCTAAACACTTAGTTAGTACTGAGAAGATGAAAGCTCGAAGATTCCTTAATGGGCTCAGGCCCCAATATATCACACAACTAGCACCGATGGACATACAAGTCTATTCGGAGATGGTTTGACGAGCCCAATTACTAGAAGATGCCACGGAACTATCTGATAGGATCCGTGGGAAAGACAAGAAGGAGAATGTTACTAGCCCCGACACCTTCAAACCTAATTTCAAGAAGAGGCCAAGTAATGGAGGCATTCCCTCCCAGGAGCAAAAGTTCAAGAAGACCAAACCTTTCTCCATCACCACTACACCTGCTAAGGTGGTATGTAAGCACTGTGATAAGGCCGGGCACAAGGCCAAGGAATGTTGGAGGAAACTTGGAGCGTGTCTCCGTTGCGGGAGCCGTGATCATCGGATTCCCGACTGTCCCCTACTCAACGATCAAGCCGGTGACGGAAAGCGCCCGGTAACAAAGAATGCTCGTCTCCACGCAATTAAGGAGATCGAAGAAGACAAAGGCGGACTAGTAGAAGGTACACTGAAAGTTTGTTCCAAGTCTGCACATGTCTTATTTGATACGGGTGCATCACATTCTTTTATTTCCAAGAAGTTTGCTGACCCACTGCCTATGGAACCGGAATGGATGAAAATATTTTTATCTACTCCTCTCGGAAACGAAACCGATATTACTCACCATTATCAAAACTGTGAAGTCTTAGTAAAAGGAAGAAATCTTCCTATCAACCTCATATGTTTAGACCTAAAGGAATACGATGTCATATTGGGAGCAGATTGGTTATCTAGGTATCAGGCAACTGTGGATTGCCGTAACAGCAAAGTTATTTTCAAGGACTTTCCAGAACTAGTCTATTCTAGCCCTAAGAGTCGAAGCAAGTCACCTCTTATTTCGGCTCTCCGAGCTAGCAAGCTAATAAGGAAAGGTTGTGTATCTTTCCTTGCGTTTGTCACGATTAAGGAGGCTAAGGAAACTAAGCTAGAAGACATCCCTGTTGTGCAAGAATTTCTGGATGTGTTTCTGGAAGATTTGCCTGGATTACCCCCACAAAGAGAAGTGGCCTTCACCATCGATTTGGTCACTGGTGCTGGACCAGTTTCTAAGGCACCATATAGGATGTCCCCTGCCGAACTCAAGGAGCTGAAGGAGCAATTAATGGAGCTTCTCAAGAAGGGATTTATTAGACCAAGCACTTCCCCGTGGGGAGCACCTGTGCTATTTGTAAAGAAGAAAGATGGATGCATGAGGTTATGCATCGACTATCGACAGTTGAATCATCTCACTATCAAGAACAACTATCCACTGCCGAGAATCGATGAGTTATTTGATCAAATATCTGGATCCAAGTATTTTTCAAAAATTGATCTCAGGTCAGGTTATCACCAACTAAGGATCAAAGATGATGACATTCATAAGACCGCATTCAGAAGCATGTATGGCCATTATGAGTTTGTTGTTATGCCTTTTGGACTAACAAATGCCCCTGCTGCCTTTATGCAGTTGATGAATAGTATATTCAGACCTTATCTAGATCAATTCGTGGTGGTTTTCATTGATGATATATTGATTTACTCCAAGACCAAGGGAGAGCATGAGGAACATTTAAGGATTGCATTACAGATATTGAGGACAAATCAGCTATATGCAAAGCTCAGCAAATGTGAATTTTAGTTAAGAGAAGTAGCTTTCTTGGGGCATGTTATATCAAAAGACAGTTTATCCGCAGATCCATCAAAGGTTGAAGCTGTAAGGAATTGGGAAAGACCGACCAATGCTAGCGAGGTCCGTAGTTTCTTGGGTCTTGCAGGCTACTATCGGCGATTCATCAAGGATTTCTCCAAGATAGCCGTACCACTCACTAGGCTAACTCGCAAGAAGATACGCTATGAATGGAGCGAGGATTGTGAACGAAGCTTCCAAGCTCTCAAGGATCACTTGACTACTGCCCCAGTCTTAGCTCTACCGATTGAAGGAGAAAAGTTTGAGGTATACACCGATGCATCTGGCATTGGCCTCGGATGTGTTTTAATGCAACAAGGGAAGGTTATAGCCTACTCTTCTCGCCAATTGAAGAAGCACGAGGAGAACTACCCAGTTCATGATTTAGAATTGGCTGCGGTAGTATTTGCACTAAAGATATGGAGACATTATCTGTATGGAGTGCAGTTTCTTGTATACTCTGACCATAAAAGTCTTAAGTATCTCTTCTCTCAGAAGGAATTGAATATGAGGCAAAGACGTTGGCTAGAATATCTTAAGGACTTCGACTTTACTATACAATATCATCCTGGAAAGGGTAATCCTGTAGCTGATGCCCTTAGTCGAAAGCCGAGAGCATTATTAGCCAATTGTATGATTCAGGAGTGGAAGTTGCTAGAACAATTCACTAGACTTAATATAAGCATGGACAAGGACAGTGGGTGTGTCACCTTATCCCATATGAGCATACAGCCAGACTTGCTATCCGAAATACAAGGACTTCAAGGTAGTGACCCGGTATTAGTGGAAATCAAGGGCAAACTAGAAGGACAATCTGTGTTCCAACTAACTTCAGATGGAAGGTTGTTATTCCAAAATAGAACTTGTATACCGGATTGTCCAGAATTAAAGAAGAAGATCTTAGATGAAGCTCACAGATCAAGGTACATAATTCATCCAGGATCTACTAGAATGTACCAAGATTTAAAAAGGATCTTATGGTGGCCTAATATGAAGAGAGAAGTCGCGGACTTTATGTCTCGCTGTCTCACCTGCCAACAAGTTAAGGCTGAACACCAGAAGCCTGCCGGAAAGCTATATCCTCTGGATATTCCCAAATGGAAGTGGGAGGATATTGGTATGGATTTCATCATGGGTCTAACTAAATCTAAAGGAGGATATGATGGAATATGGGTTATCATTGATTGATTGACCAAATCAGCGCACTTCTTGCCAATCAAGAGTCGATGGTCAGTGGATGTTCTGGCTGCATTATACATAAAAGAGATAGTCAGATTACATGGTATTCCTGTCTCGATTGTGTCTGACAGAGATCCCCGTTTTACTTCGCATTTTTGGAAAGGACTACAACATTCGTTGGGATCGAGACTTAACTTTAATGCAGCTTTTCATCCTCAAACGGATGGTCAGACCGAGAGAACTAATGAGGTGGTTGAAGATATGCTTAGGGCTTGCATCATTGATTTTGGTGGAAGCTGGCATGACCACTTGCCTCTGGTTGAATTTGCATACAATAATAGCTACCAGGCAATTATACAAATGGCACCTTTCGAAGCCTTATACGGAAGGAGTTGCCGATCACCCTTATGCTGGGACGAAGTTGGAGAGGAACAACTATTAGGTCCAGATATGGTAAGGGATACCACCGAGAAGATACAACTGATTAGAGAAAGACGGCAAGTAGCTCAGTCTAGACAAAAGACTTATGCTGATACAAGAAGAAGAGATCTCGAATTCCCAGTCGGAGATCACGTCTTTCTCAAAATATCACATGGACGTGGAATAAGGAGATTTGGTGTTAAAGGCAAGCTTACGCCAAGATTTATCGGACCTTTTGAGATACTAGAAAGGGTTGGCGAGGTTGCTTATCGCGTCGCTTTACCTCCTCAATTGTCTGAAGTTCATAATGTATTCCACATATCAATGTTGAAGAAATATGTGCATGATCCGTCACATATCATTGATCATGGAGACCTGGTGATTCAAAAGGACCTTACTTAGGAACAAAAGCCCATGAAGATCCTCGATCGCGAGGTACGAACATTAAGGAATAAAGTTATCCCCATGCTAAAGGTGCAATGAAGTAAATGTTCAAAACACGAAGCCACATGGGAGACCGAGGTGTCTATGAGGAAACGATTCCCGAACTTATTCTAAAAAGGTATATACTCTACACTCTCCACATATATATAAATATATGCGATTAAATTTGGGGACCAAATTCTTTTAAGTGGGGGAGGGTGTAGCAACCCTGGTAAAAATAAAAGGAAATAAAAACCCCACTTGATCAAAATAAGATTAAAAGATTTAATGAATAAATGATAAGAGCCTAAAGAAGTAAATAATAAATCAAAATGTAAATAACGCCTTGATTCAAGGCGCTACTTCAAAAAGAAACGCCCTTATACAAGGCGCTAATTCCAGAAAGGATGACAACAGCAGATGTCGTCAATTCTTAAACGGCCAAAATAATAAAAAAGGGGAAGTAAACGTGACGCCCTCCACATGGACGCGTTTTACATAAGAAATGACTTTAACAAAGGCGTCAATTTAAACTAACGCCCTATGGCAAGGCGTTAAATCCGTTCGAGTTTCGTTCGACCCAGGAGACTATCCAGAGCAAGTTTCTGGATAACTACGTGGAAGATTGAATAGGGTAAGAACTCTATTAGGGCAATATTACTTCCAATACGATACTAACTCCATTAGGATCGTAAAAACCCTATAAATAACCCTTCCTGTCGAACCCTAATAGGCTATTTGGTTGAAGGAAGCTCTGCTGCCATGCGTGAAGAACAGGTAATGTTCTTCTTCCCTTGCCTTCGGTCATAATCACGAAGAATATTGATGTTCTTCATCGTCTTTGCTGCAGGAAGTCTGTCGTAAGTAGAAACTCTTCTGCCTAGTTGAAGGACGGGAGGTTCTTCATCAAGACGATCTCTTCCTCCAAGAAGGAAGTTGTTTCCATAAGCTTCGGAAGAACTCTGTTTAGAACAGAGCACCATTTTTCCTTCACGCATCTTCATCCAGAACATCATCAGGTAGGTTTTCTCAAGAACGTAGCCCAAACTAGTTTAAGATCTTTAATAATATCATCGGTCATCCATGCATATAGTTTTACTGTGGTTTCAAATGTTTCGTATGAAATTTCAAAAGAAACGCCCTTGAAAAGGGCGCTAATTTAAAAGAAGCGACCCACACTAGGGCGCTAAATCTTGTTTTGACGCCCTGCCCAGGAGTCGTCAACTTCACTTAATTATTATTTACCCATGTTTAAAATTCTATATCAAGTAAACCATGTATCTAATCTAATGCATGATCATACCTGTTAAATCCTACTATTTTTCTTGTCCTGACCATGTAACTTGTTTTCCTGAAATTTTATTTATCTGGAATTTCCACTGTTCATGTGAAAACTTGATAAATCCTGAAATAACGACCTCCTGTAAGTCGTCTCTTATAAAAGTGACGCCCTGAACCAGGGCGCGAATTTGAAAGTAACGCCCCTGTTAAAGGCGCTTTCCACTAAAATTCCAGAATTTAGAGATTGTGCAAAATAGAAATGTATAATGGACGACCGCTGTAAAAGTCGTCAAATCATAAATAAACGCCCCTATAGAAGGCGTTAATTTGATAAGTAATGACTTAGATTAATTCGCTATTTTCCTGTGTTACTATTTTGAACAGTTTTCTGTTAACTGAGGGTTTTTGATATATATGTATATAATTATATTATCTGGCACTATATTTCCATTCCGTGAATATAGTCCCATGTTTCACGATGGTTTATCGCATTACCCCTCAATTCTCAGTGACATACAAGCTCTCCATTGGACATTCCGTTCCTTTGGACTAGCGAGTTAGTCATAGAGACCTCCATAAGACTCCTCGAGCCTTGGATTCCCTCAAGGCCGATTGAGCGGGTTCTACCATGAAAACCTATCACACTACTTTGCCATGTCACTCTATAGAAACATGGTATACCGGCCCTCATGTTATGCTATGTGTATGATATGAGAATTATCTTAATGAACGGGGAAAGCATGCCATTATTGTGATGTTCTTGTGGACCCCAATTCTATATCAAACATTATTATGATGTTCTTGTGGACCTCAATTCTATATTAAAAGAGTGACCATCTACTTATGGGTACTTACTTGTCATGGTACCCAAGTTAGGGAACCAATTCCGCCTAGTTTTATCGATACTCGTGATTACACCGTTATTATCGTCATTATTGTCATGTTCAAATCCTTGAAATGCTATCTACCTCTAAGTTCATACAAGTTCTTTATCCTTGAAACTCCATATTGGCTATACACAAAGTGGATGTCAAAATACATGATCAATGCCTGCACATATGGGGCCCGATCTGGTCCTGGGAGGAGCACCTAAAAGTACTAGTACCCATGGGAGTTGTAATGATGACGGTATGGCATTATACCGAAGTGTATGACTAGCTTGATTGGACATTCCACAAAAATCTCGTACTTGACTCGACTTGACATGACATGACTTGCGTGACCCGAAAAAGGGTAATTTATATACTTGCTTGCTTGAAACGTGATAGTCAAGTTCTCGACATGACATGATGAAATTACTTGCTTGAACATCCTGACATCTATTACTTGAAAGTTCATGAATAGTTCACCTTGTTATCTTGTTGATATACTCTCTATCTTATCGTTTTATGTGAGCATGCATAGCTATAGTGCATTCATAAAAATGTAATTACTTAAACCCCTTGCTAGCTCTTGAGATATAATTTCCTACTGAGCGTTCGCTCACTCAGTGTTTTCCCTATTTTTCATGTAAGTCCGATGACGAGACCCAAACAGACTGGGAAGGTCAAGAGTGAAAGAGATTAGAGCTTCTCAAAGCGTCAACTAGTCTTGTCTTTTCTATATTCTCTTAAGTCAATTTTGTACCTTTTTTTTTATTGAGTCTAGTAATTGCAAGGGTTTGTAATAGACATATTTTTATTAAAGGAAGAAATGGATTGGGTTATCTTTATTTTTGCGTATCTCTGATTTTTGATGTCGAATACACTAATCCTCTGATTGACATGAATGATATAAACTCGTCACGTATCTCTGAGTATCTTCCGCGCTCGGGGCGTGACAGATTATCATAGCAGACATCCATATTGTAAATGAGTTCCCATACGTGTTTCCATCTGAACTACCTAGTTCACCTCCCGAGAGGGAAGTGAACTTCACTATTGAACTCATCCCAGGAGCAGCACCTGTTTCTATAGCCCCTTACAGGATGTCCCCCACAAAACTTAAAGAACTTATGAAGCAGTTGTAGGAACTTCTAGATAAGGGCTTCATTAGACCTAGCACATCCCCTTGGGGTGCGCCGGTTCTTTTTGTCAAGAAGAAGGATGGTTCTCTCAGGCTATGCATCGATTACCGGTGACTGAATCAGCTTACAATTAAAAATAAGTATCCGTTGCCACGTATTGATGAGCTCTTCGATCAGCTTTCAGGAGCAGAATATTTATCTAAGATTCACCTCAGATCAGGTTATCATCAGCTTAGAATTAAAGAAGAAGACATTTATAAATCGGCTTTTCGAAGTCGTTATGGCCACTATGAATTCGTGGTAATGCCATTTGGGTTAACTAATGCCCCAGCAGCATTTATGCAACTTATGAACAGTGTCTTCCAGCCATACCTGGATCAATTCATTGTCGTCTTCATTGACGATATCTTGATATATTCCAAGATAAAAGAAGAACATGAACAACATTTGAAAATAGCTTTACAAACACTTAGACAGCACAAGCTTTATGCCAAACTGAATAAGTGTGAATTCTGGCTCGAGGAAGTCTCATTCCTAGGCCACATTATTTTAAAAGAAGGTGTTGCTATGGATCCTTCTAAGGTAGAAACTGTCAAGAATTGGAGTCGGCCTACGACTGTGTCTAAAGTAAGGAGCTTTCTGGGTCTAGCTGGTTATTATAGAAGATTCATTAAGGACTTCTCAAAGATAGCAGTTCCTTTAACTAGACTCACCAGAAAAGAAAATCCTTTTGTCTGGTCAGAGGAATGTGAGACGAATTTCCAAACTCTTAAGAATCATCTTACAATAGCCCCTGTTTTGTCACTACCAATGGAGAGTGGTGGATTCGAAGTGTATACGGATGCGTCTGGCATTGGCTTAGGATGCATTCTCATGCAGAATGGAAAAGTAATCTGTTATTCTTCAAGATAATTGAAACGTCACGAGGAAAACTATCTCGTACATGACATGGAATTAGCAGCGGTTATTTTCGCCTTGAAAATTTGGCGTCATTATCTTTATGGAGAAAGGTTCACGGTCTACTCGGACCACAAAAGCCTGAAATATTTATTCTTTCAAAAGGAGCTTAACATGAGGCAGTGGAGGTGGTTAGAATATCTCAAAGACTTTGATTTTACTATTCAATATCATCCTGGCAAGGCTAATGCTGTAGCAGATGCACTCAGCAGAAAACCAATATGTATGCTATCAAGTCTTATGATAAGCGTAACTGACCTTGTTCCTCAATTTGCTCAGTTGAACTTAGATATTGACATAAAAGAAGAAGATTGTTTCATAGCTAATATCTGAGCTCAACCTACATTGATAGAAGATCTGGTCAAGCTGTAAAATGATGATCCTATATTACTGGAAATTAAAGCCAATATGGAACAAAGGCCAGATTTTTTCTATTTCCAATGACAGAAGATTATTATTTAAGGGCCGAATATGTGTACCAGATCATAAGGCTACGAAGAAACTAATCCTAGATGAAGCGCATAATTCCAAATACACAATTCATCCAGGAGGAACAAAGATGTATTAAGATCTCAAAAGAAATTTCTGGTGGCCCAATATGAAGAGAGAAATAGATGATTTCGTGTGTCACTGTCTCACTTGCCAACAAGTAAAAGCATAGCATTTTAGACCCGCAGGTAAACTACACCCCTTAACTATTCCCGAATGGAAGTGGGAGAGTATAGGGATGGACTTTATTATGGGTTTACCTAAGACCAGGGGAGGACATGATGTAATATGGGTAATTATAGACCAATTGACTAAATCCGCACATTTTATACCAATCAAAAGTCGATGGTCTGTGGACATTCTAGCAGCATTATACATAAGAGAGATTGTCAAATTACATGGTGTTCCAGTCACTATTGTATCAGATAGAGATCCCCGATTTATATCACAATTCTAGAAGGGCCTACAACATTCACTGGGGACTAGATTGAATTTTAGCACGGCCTTTCATCCACAAACTGATGGTCAGAAGGAAAGAACAAATCAGGTAGTAGAGGATATGCTCAGGGCTTGTGCTATTGACTTTGGAGGTAGTTGACATGATCACTTACCTCTGATAGAGTTTGCTTATAACAATAGCTATCAGGCAAGCATACAAATGGCACCTTTTGAAGCCTTATATGGGAAAAGCTGTCGATCACCAATATGTTGGAGTGAAATGGGGGAAAGACAATTCTTAGGCCCTGATATTATCAGAGATTCTACAGAGAAAATAAAACTCATTCAGGAAAGAATGAAGATGGCGCAAGATAGGTAAAAATCTTATGCCGACAATCGAAGATGTGACATGGAGTTTCAGATAGGAGATCATGTATATTTGAAGGTTTCTCCAGGTCGTGGTATTCGAAGATTTGGCATTAAAGGAAAGCTAACTCCAAGATTCATTGGCCCGTTTGAAATTCTTGAAAGGGTCGACAAAGTAGCTTACAAGCTGGCGTTACCTCCACAATTAGCAGGAGTTCATGACGTATTTCACGTCTCCATGCTAAAGAAGTATGTATATGATCCTGATTGCATTATCACTTATGACAATCTGGAGATTCAGAAGGACTTGACATACGAACAAACACCAATAAAGATTCTGGAATGAGAAGTGCGTCAACTAAGAAATAAGGTTATCCCTATGGTCAAAATTCAATGGAAGAAAACATGGTCATATGAAGCAACATGGGAAACTGAAGCAGCCATGAGAATAAGATTTCCAGAATTATTTAACTGTAAGTACACTCTCCACAATCCATGTATTGAATTTGGGAACCAAATTCTTCTAAGTGGGGGAGGGTGTAGTGCCCCAGAAATTATATAAGTTATTTCTAGGTTATTTTATAATTTATTGTAATTTATAAGTGCTAAATAAATTTATAAAAGGATTATTGAGTTTATTAGTCATTATAAGAACCAACTGTGTTAATCAATTAACCTAATCCACGTAAACAAATAAAAAAGGTTTAAAGACCAAGCCCATTTAATTTTGCCCATATTCTAGAAGGTTATTTACGGATTTTAAAGGATAAACACCACTTAATATGATAACTAGATGAAAACTAAATAAAAGAGTTTTATTAAAATTAAAATTCTAAATGCGTCGAATGTAACGGTCCATCGGGCGACCGCCACAGCCTTGTGACACGTATACCCTAGACCGCCACAGCCTGCAAGTTCCGTAAGTAAGAGAATGTATAAAAAGATTAGAACTTGATGATCCTATCCATAAGAGACCTAATTAGAATGACATGTAAAATCACTAGGGACTCTTAGAAATTAGGTTCTAGCAGAATAAGGATAGATACAAAGTAAATAAATAATTATATAGGATAATTAGCAAAAGAGTTTGATTAATGTTGAACTCTGGGAACATTGAATGTAACGGTCTATCGTGAGACCGTCACACGCTTGTAACGCAGGGGTCTACAACCGTTACACCCTGATAGTTCCGTGAAGGAAAGAACGAGTAGAAAGATCAGAACCTTGAGATCTTATCCACTAGGGATCGACTTGGGAGAGTTAATAACCACTAGGGATCGACTTGGGAGAGTTAATAACACTACTAAGGACTCTTAGGGATTAGATTCTAGCAGATTAATGACTCTAGAATCGATCTAATCCTCAAACCCTAGCTAGAACTCTATAAATAGGACCTAGTTCTGAACTGCGCGACCCTTACTTTTACTCGCGTGGAATCAAGGTATGGAGTCATAATCTCAGGTAAGTTCTTTAAAGGAATTTGTTTACAATACTTTAGACTAACTCCTCTCCAAATTTTATGTCTTTAGGTCAAGAGGTCGTGGAGTTAGAGCCCAATGAAGTTGCTGAAAAGTCACAGGAAGAGGAGAGCTAGGGCACGTTTTTCAAACCGTAAATTGGAAGTTTAAAGCCAAAGTTAAGAGGTAGGTCATCTCATGAACGGCAAAACAGCTTGATTGGAATAAAAGCCCTCTGGTTTGATTGAATTCCATGTATGATAGATCATGAATTTCATGTTTTAATAGTTCTATGCATTCATACATCTCTTAGCCCTAAGTAGAAAATTAAAAGATGTTATCTTGTCTATTCACTAAAACCCATGCATGTTGATAACTTATACTTTGTTATCATGCCTAGGATAGACATGGTATTTGATTTACAGACATGATGTGTGTTGATCTCTTAGGTTTCATATCAGTTTCTGTAAGCAGACGCTCTGACGCATCATGGTAGGACCGTCACATGCATGTAACGGCCTTACGACAGACTGTCACACACTCTGTCATGTTTTCGTTTCACTATTGTCTCTAACGCACCAGGACATGAGCGTTACATTACTGTAACGGCCCCTCGATAGACCGTCACAGACACTGTGACGCACCCCTGTTAGACCGTTAGACTCTGTGTTCTGTCAGCTCATCACAGAATAGTTACCAATTAAGTTTACTTATAATTAACCCTAGATAGCTAAGTTTTTACATGTTATGTAACTCTTAAGTTATCTAATTGTTCATGATAGGTATTGCATGTTATTTTAAGTTATGCTAGTTTCATGTACCAAAAGTTCTATAGTTTTGTATTATAAATTATGATTTCTAAATGTTGTATTGACGGAGTTTATCTTGGCTTCACAACGATTATACCTTCACTCTTTATCAATAGAGTCATTTCTATAAGTACATGGCACATATTCCGGTATGTTATACATTAGTTCACACTTTACACTATTGGAACATTATTCTTGGACTTGAGGACATCTCTATTGGATATTCCTTCCAATGGACTAGGAAATCATGTTTCAAGGCCTCCGTAATTCTCCGCGAGCCTGGGATTCCCACTAGGACGTCGAGTTAGTTGTATCATTAAAGCCCATTGATTAGACTACACTATCGATGTTTTCTGATTATCAGTAATGTAACGGCTCTGTGTTGGACCATCAGGCACATGTAACGGCCCAATATAAGACCGTCACATTCCTTTGAGTTTGAATTCTTGATTCGGGATTTAGACTAATGTAACGGCCTAATCCTGGACTGTCACATAATGTAACGGCCCAATGCATGACCGTCACCTTTATCTGAGTCTATTTTTATTATTCTGGAATTGGATCATTGTAACGGCCCACTACTGGAGCGTTACATGATGTAACGGCCCAGTAAACGACCGTCACATTGCTTAAGTATTTAACCCAAGGTTTGACCCAAGGGTTGATATTCCAAAGGTTCTAGATGGACTAATGATAGTCTAGAACTTATAATATTGATCAAGAAACTTAATATAATGATTGGAAAGAGAAAAGAATGTACCGTTATGCTGTCAATTTATTTCCGTGAGCATGACATTGTTTAAGTCCTTTTCTTGATCTCTCATACTCTAAATTGAAGCATTCATTCATTGATTGTTGTTATCATGAGTTATTGAACTTATTACATTCTTGGCCATACTTTATTGCTACACTCATGGAAGTAGCTTGATTTATACGTGAAGATGCAGTTCAGGCGCTGATTATGTCCAAGGGCTCTATGCTAGTCCCCTCGGCTGATTGTCGGAAACATACTATTTTATAAACCATGGGGTATGATGCTACTGGCGTCGTATTGCGCTGGGAGTACTTTCTTTATAAATAAGTGAAATCCATGAGCACTCGTGAAAAGCTAGTGAATTGCGACATGATTGACGTTCTCGTGCGTAACCTTTATGGTTATGAAAGTGAAAAGTGAAAGTACATTCTTGTTACATTCTTGTTCATGAAAGACCAAATATCATATTCTTATTACATACGTGCTAATTCATTCTTGTTCTCATTCTATCTCACATGATTATCATGTTACTTTGGTTTAATTGCGTGATCATCGCATTACATGATTTTTGCCTTACTTCTTTAGAGCTAAAATGTTATTTACTTTAATAGTGCCTTCATGTTGATGCAAAGATACCGACTGGGCAAGTGTGCTCATTACCTATTTCCAATACTTTCAGGAGATGGAAGTGATTCGGGTTCAGATTCAGAATGTTCAAGTAGCGGATCCGAGAGTGAATAAAGATGAGCGAAGACTTAGGAAGTCTATATTGTTTAGATAGAGTCAATGTAATTTTTTCCTATTTCTTGAGTCTAGTAGAGTGAAAGATGGTGAAGAAGTTATTGTATTTTGAGTATTTGATTGATAATGGAATGAAGTTGGATTTTTAGTAAATATTGTGCAATTGCATTCATTTTGTGTGATTGTCTTGAGCTCTGATCGTTCTTGCTTGCAAGAGGCTTACCATGCCGGCTGTTCGCGCTCCCCGAGTTAGTCTTTCGCTGTAATAAAGGCTCAGGACGTGACACTTTCTCTATAAATAAGTGAAAATTCACAATACGATACGGCACGACATGACATTCTTGTACATGACTTTCTTGCTTGATATTCCACAGAAATTCATGAAGTACTTGCTCATAAGCAAAAGATACTGGAGTTATGATTATGTGGCATTGCTAGTACATTCTCGTTACACTCTTGTTCATGAAAGGCCAATATCATGTTCTGGTCATGTACTTGATAGTTCATTCTTGCTCTCATTCTATCTTAACGATCATCTTTGTTACTTTGGTTTAATCGCATGATTGATCACATTCGCATGATTTTACCTTATTTCTTTAAGAGCTAAAATGTTAATTACTTTAATGATGCCTTCGTGTTGATGTGAAGATACCTACTGGGCAAGTGTGCTCATTACCTATTTATAATCTTTTTCAGGAAATGAAAGTGATTCGAATTCAGATTCGGGTTATACAAGTAGCGGGTCCGAGAGCGAATGAAAGTGTTGTCAAGATGAGAGTGAAGACTTAGAAAAGTCTATATTGTTTAGATTGAGTCTATGTAATTTTCTTATTTTTTGAGTCTGATAGATTGGAAGAAGTTGAAAGTTATTGTATTTGAATATTGATTATCAATGAAATAAGTTGGAGTTTGATTAAAATAGTGTGCAATTACATTTATGTGTGTAATTGTCTTGTGCTCTAATTATTCTTGCTTGCAAGAGGCTTACCATGCCAGCTGTTCACGATTCCCGAGCTAGTCTTCCGCTGCAATAAAGGCTCGGGGTGTGACAGTTAAGTTGGTATCAGAGCTTAAGTCTCAGGACATAGGAAGAAGAGTCATGTCATAGGATAAGTCCAAGGTTTAAGGACCCCTACCTATGAACTAAGGAAGAAATTTCCACACCCATGTGAGAATTGGGTAGAACCCGGGATGGGATAGTTAATTAGTTTTAAGAGTGATTTTTCCTTCCAGTCTCATGAGAAATAACAAGTTTTATTTTTCCCTCAGGTACTCTATTATTACCATGGCTCATCGCGTAAATTGGGATGGCATGCAGCAAACTGTTGTTGGTCTCACTTAGGTATTACAAACCATGGCGCAAGCTGGCGCAGGAGCAAGGGCTGGTGATTTGCATCGCAACTTTTGGAGCTTAAACCCTTCGCGTTTCTTCGATTCTTCTAATCCTGACGAGGTAGAGAACTGGGTAGATGAATTGAATCGTATCTTTGATGTTATCCAATGCACCGATCAGGAGAAGGTGCGTCTCGCAACCTTTCAACTTAACAAAGATGCCCGCACATGGTGGAAGTCGGTTACGGCACCTCTGGCCGATGCACCTCATACTTGGGATGGTTTTCTTACCATATTCTGTGCCAAGTACTTTTCTGAGCATGTAAAAGAGAGAAAGGCTATGGAGTTCGCCGCTCTTCGGCAAGGAATGATGACGGTTGCCGAATATGAACTGTAATTCTCAAGTCTTGCACCTTACGCACCACATCTTACCAGCACCGATTTATTGAAGGCAAATCAGTTCATGGATGGGTTACGGCCCGGTTTCATTCAGCAGCTCGGGACCCAAAACATCCGTACTTATGCGGAAATAGTTCAACGAGCGTATTTGTGTGAAAGGACCTTAGAGAAGGTCGAGAAATAAAAGAGAAAGGAGAAGAATCCAGCTGACGTTCAGATCAGCGTTATAAGAAAGAAAAGTTCAACATCACGGAGCCCTACAAAAGCCATGATAGTAAGAAAAGATCCAGGAATGGGAATGGTGGAAGTTCCCATAAGCAAAAGAAAGTCAAGGAGGAGAAGGAGTAAGTTGCTACAACTTGCACGTTTTGTGAAAAATTCAGACATTAGGCTGAGGAATGATGGAAGCACCTCGGTGCTTGTTTACGTTATGGAAGCAGGGAGCATCGCATGCCAGATTGCCCAAGACCAATCCTCTGGTGGAGGACATAGGAGGCAGGCTCGCCTCAATGCCGTATTAGGAGAAGAGGAAGCGCCCAAGGATGGTGGGATTATGTAAGGTACTCTTCAAATTTGTTCTTGTCCTGCATTTGTGCTATTTGATACTGGTACCTCTCATTCTTTTATCTCCACTACTTTTGTAAAAATATTATCAATTGCATCAGTCCCCTTACCTTTAGATCTCGCTATTTCCATACCCTTAGGTTCTGGAACAAAGCTTACCAACTATTATCCTGATAGCGAAGTAATAGTAGAAGGTCATAATCTCCCCACAAATTTAGTATGCCTTGACATGAAAGGTTATGATGCCATTTTAGGGGTAGATTGGCTTGTAGATCATGATGCTTATATCAATTGCCGAAATAGGATTATATCATTTCGAAAGCCCGGTCTTCCAAGATTCTCTTTTCTTGGCATCAAGTACAAGAAGCATCCTACTATCATATCTTCTCTTCACGCTTGCAAACTTATCTCGCAGGGATGTGAAGCTTTTCTTGCTTTTGTCATTGTTACCGAATCCAAGGAGATTATCTTAGCAGACATTCCTATTGTAAATGAGTTCCCAGACGTGTTTTCATCCGAATTACCCAGTTTACCGCCCGAGAGGGAAGTAAACTTCACTATTGAACTCATCCCAGGAGCAGCACCTGTTTCTATAGCCCCTTACAGGATGTCCCCCATAGAACTCAAAGAGCTAAAGAAGTAGTTGCAGGAACTACTGGATAAGGGCTTTATCAGACCTAGCACATCCCCTTTGGGTGCGCCGGTTCTATTTGTCAAGAAAAAGGATGGTTCTCTCAGGCTATGCATCGATTACCGGTGACTGAATCAACTTACAATCAAAAATAAGTATCCATTACCGCGTATTGATGAGCTCTTTGATTAGCTTTCGGGAGCAGAATATTTTTTTAAGATTGACCTCAGATCAGGTTATCATCAGCTTAGAATTAAAGAAGAAGACATTTATAAATCGGCTTTTCGAAGTCGTTATGGCCACTATGAATTCGTGGTAATGCCATTCGGGTTAACTAATGCCCCGACGGCATTCATGCCACTTTTGAACAATGTCTTCCAGCCATATCTGGACCAGTTTATCATCGTCTTCATTGATGATATCTTGATATATTACAAGACAAAAGAGGAACATGAAGAACATTTGAAAATAGGTTTGCAAACACTTAAAGAACATAAACTATATGCCAAGCTAAATAAATGTGAATTATGGCTCAAGGAAGTTTCATTCCTAGGCCACATTATTTCAAAAGAAGGTATTGCGATGGATCCTTCTAAAGTAGAAGCTGTCAAGAATTGGAACCGGCCAACGACCGTATCAGAAGTACGAAGTTTTCTTGGTCTAACTGGTTATTATAGAAGATTCATTAAAGATTTTTCAAAGATTGTAGTTCCTTTAACTAGACTCACGAGAAAAGAAAATTCTTTTGTCTGGTCCAAGGAATGTGACAAGAGTTTCCAAACTCTTAAGAATCATCTTACCATAGCTCCTATTCTATCACTACCGATGGAATGTGGTGGATTTGAAGTATATACGGATGCATCAGGTATTGGCTTAGGATGCATTCTCATGCAAAATGGAAAAGTAATCTGTTATTCTTCAAGACAATTGAAACGTCACTGTAGATATATTTCTCCTCCCGTCCGTTCTTTTAATCCCTTCCTATGTCTATCCTACCACATCCAACATGGGAAATGAATGAAGACAGAGGGAAAGAGAGAAATAAAAACCTATGATCGCCACAAAAGAAGGGTGTAGATATATTTCTCCTCCCGTCCGTTCTTTTAATGCCTTCCCATGTCTATCCTACCACATCCAACATGGGAAATGAATGAAGACAGAGGGAAAGGGAGGAATAAAAACCTGTGATCGCCACCAAGGCGCCGGACGTGATGAACACGCCGTACCTTGGAAAGAGAGAGAGGTACTCGCCTGGTGTGCAGCGCTGTGAAGATATACGGCTCAGGAAGAACCGCCTATAAGATGCACGGTCTCACGACAGACCGTCTAAAAATGTTGCAGAGGACGCGGGATGAAGCACTCCTGGCAGTTGAACGGCTCTAGCATGACCGCAGGAAGAAGAAGGACGGTCCAGGTAGCACTGCACATCTCCTTGAACGGATGGTAGAGAACCGCGCAAGACCACCACACTAGAAGTTACAAAAGGTCCAACCTCCACCCTTTTCGACTGGCCAGAAAGGATGGGCCTCAAGTTAGTGTACTGCTGACCTGCAAAACAAAGTGTAGAACACCAGAAAAAACCCAAGTTAGAAACATGCAGTGTAGCAAATGCCCGAATGAAGGGAAATGAACATAAGTATTTGAATGGGGGATACCTGGGGGATTTTTAAACCCCTACGGCGTCAGAAAGCATGGGAGGGTGTGTGCATGACAGTGCAAACAATGAAAACATGGGAGAATGGATGTGTAGAAACAAACATGCAATGAGAAGAAATGATACCATCAAATGCAAAAGGACTCAAGACTAGGCCTACTCCCTGAACCGGAAGCCTATATAGACGTAGAAGGCCTCCCTCCTTGGTGCTAGGTTGCTCAAAAATTCAGCAGGGCTTCGCCGTCGACCAAAATCTCCCCCCCCTTCAAGCTCGGCCTTTAGGGTCTATTTATAGAGCACCTAAAGTCCTAGCTCGGCATTAGGGTTTAGAAGCATTTTCAGGTCGAGATTATCAAACAAAAGATGAAGATAATTCCATTATCTTTCATCTGGAAGAAACGGTACTCGAAATGGTTTAGGATTCGCGGAGAAATGGCTGGATAAAGTTGGGGATAAATCCACGAGGAGAGAGAGAAAATCTGGTGAATCTTCAGCAATCGAGCAGATGAACGGTCTAACGATAGACCACACATCCATATGGGCGGCCCATTCTGGGCCGTCCAACCCTGTCAGTGGAAATTCAACAATTCATAAGATAATCCAAATTATCAATTGAACCAGTCGAATAGTTCGCCGTTGGACTCTCATAAATGAACGGCAATGATGAGACCGTTCAAAGGTAGAGCGGCCAAAGACAAACCGTTCTAGCCTTATCGGTAATAAATAGATTAATAGGATAATTATATGAGAAAACCACAAAGCACAGGACTCTGAGAGACGAGCGGCTACCATCCGTCCGTCCATCATGTTGAACGGTTAGGAGAAGACCGCATAAATGTTTGTCGGTGGAAATTCAAAAAATTAACCAAAATATTCATGAATGTATGGACGGTCCACAGGTAACCGCACATCGATTGAGCGGCCATGGATGAACCGTACATGTACATGGCCGCTTGAAACTCTTAGAAAAAATCAAATCAACCAAAACCAAGGCCCATTAAGCCCAGAATTGAAACAAACCTACCCAGGGAGGAAGGCTACCCATAAAATTGGCCCAAAACGTGCCTGAAAATAGCCCCAACGAGCGATGGACAACTCGAGGCATCAACAAATGGGAGTAAGAGGAACGACTCAACTTATCGGTAAAAAATGGGTGTCAACAAATGCCCCTCCTTAACGTCCTCTTTGCAGGGGAGCAAGCGGAGGTGAAGCGAAAGTGACATGGAACATGGAGATGAAGCAAAAATGCAGCGGAGTGGACCGGAAAGCGGGCGTTAAGGTAAAACGACACCCGTTTTTACCAACAAGCGACAGGAATTTTTCAAAAAACTCTGAACCAAATGCAAGGAATGAGCAAACAAAAAAGCGACACCAGTCTGGAGGAACCAAACTAAACGAAATGAAACAAATCGATAAGACCAACCTCATGGGGGACACAATCCCGCGGTCCAATGAGGAGGTCAGAAGCAGACAGCAAAAGTAAAGGAAACATGCTAAAGCTCCAGATGGAGACCTCTTAATCAACCAAACCAAGCGAATTGACCAAAAAGAACTTTCCAACTCAGAGTGGAATTAGTTCCTCTTACTTAAACACTGAACGCACAGCTAACCATCGCTGGTGGGGCATTTTGCAGGCAAACCATGAGGCATGAATGCTCAAAAGATGCGTATGATGCATGCTGGGCTAAAATAAAAGAAATCGTTAAAACAAATGCAAAGAAAGATTAAAATATAAAATACTCGAGAATAATATTGCTAAGCTAGAAAAACCAGAATCAAGATACCATCCGCAACCACAGCATGCAGAATAGAACCATCCTCCCCATGACATCCCAACCTAACGGCCTATCCGAAGATTAAACACGTAAACTTAGATCATCATCGTTTTTGTTAAAGGGGAACATAAGATCCTAGAACACGTAGATAACTAACTGGTTCTCAAGATAATATATTACAGTACCATATAATAATGCAATAAGGGACGCAGGGATAGAAGGCCATACCTGACTTACCTGTGCAGGTGAAACGGCAAGTGAAAGTTTGATGCTGCACATAAGATTGTTAGCAAGATTTTCAATGATATCACGAAATAGCCAAAATTCATCAATTGGACAATAAGTGCAGAAATGAGGGTAAGACAACTTCAAACATGAATGGTTAAATACCAACCGCCCAAAGAAGAACGGCTAGATGTGAGCCGTATATATTATGGAATTTGAACCGACTTAAACAGCATACCGTTGAAGATGAACGGTCACCTCGCAACCGTTCAAACAAAGGATGGTCTAACGATAGACCGTATAACCTATGCAACTTCGAAAGCCTAAAAAACCCTTTATCTCCCTCTCTCCACCGTAACCGACGGTGGGAGAGAGAACGAACGGGGCAACCCACCACATCCATTCTCTCAATTTCTCACACCCCTCTCCCACTCTCAATCTCCCTCTCCCACATGTGCTCAAAGAACTGCGCGAGACGGCCCTCGATGACGAACGTGGACGCGCCACCGCCGACGATCGCCGCTACGGCGGAGGTTCCACCGACGGAGGAGATACCGGCAACACTACCGGCTGAGGGAGGTGCTCTCCCGCCGTCATCCGAGGTCGAGGAAGGCGCTGAAGCTACCGCGCCCGGAGATGGAGACGCTCGGGAGGACGCACCGGCGGAGAGGCCAGCCAAGGGGCCCCGTCTGACCAAGGTAGGTGCACCAAAACCTCCTCCTTTTTTCATTTTTACACCATGCATGTTAGATTTAAAGGATTCTGGGGGGATTGGGGCTCTTAAGGGCCAGTTTTGGGGGGCAACGGTGGCCTCCCCACCTGTGGGGAGACCCTCACCATCGTCGGGGAAGACGACGGTAGGGCGGTTTTCAAAGAACCGCACAAACCGAAACACGCGGCCCTCATTGGACCGCCCAAACTCATACGGCCCAGGGGTACCCATTTAAACAATCAAAACACTAGAACCGAAACAAACAAAGACGGTAAGGGGATGGCCGCACAAATGACGAACGGGCCACATCGGTCCGTTCAATATAGAACAATGCGGTCTACATTGGACCGCCCAATCTCAAAACGGCCCCGGAGCGGCCACCCGAAAGTGAACATACCCAGGAAAGGACGGTGAACGATCAACCGTTCAACAAAAAAAATGGCCAACACTGGCCCGTTCAAAACAAAGAACCTGAGAACTGGAACGGCCCATATGGGACCGCTCATGAGGAAGAGTGGTCCAAAGGAGACCGTCCTTCTGACAGAGAGTTTTTTTTTCATTTATTTATTTATGAAATAAAATGCCTAAATAGATTACTAAATGCATAAAAATGAATGAATGAAATGCAGGTAAAGCGTAGGACCCACACCTCGTGGCTGCAGGTCCAAGCGGTGTACTCGGCACTGCCGGACTTTCAGCGGGAGCGGTTGGCTGCCATGGGGTTCGCCCCATTCCTGACCATTGAGCTGTGTCGGTTCGAAACTTTGCCATACTTCACCAAACCATCATGAAGATTGCCCTAGAGGGGAGTTCCATGGAGGGAGAATCTTTTGAAGGGCCAAAGCTGGCCAGGAAGGAGCGGGAAGTGCTCCAACGATTGACCACGATCCCACGACCTCTCAGCTCGAGCCCTCTGAGAGAGGTAAGTTAATCATGATTTCATTTAATTCAATTCCTTCATTTGCTTACATGCTTTTCCTTCCTCTCTCTTTTCTTCCATCTTCTTTCTTCCCACCTCAGCTCTTCCTTGGCCCCAGGCGGTATTCCACCTTGAAGTGGTTGGCTCCCATGGTCCGCACCTTGCCCCTAGGAGTGACATCTATCCTGAGATCTTGGCACTTAAAACCTCTCCTAGTACTGGGTCAGAACTACCCAAAGCTTTCCCTTGATTGGTACAGCATCTCAGCCTTAGTAGAAGTCCAGCACCCACAGACCCATACATTCATATTCCCATCATTTGATGCCACTATCCTACTGGAGGAGGTAGAGACCTACTTCTCTTTACCCAGGTCCCAGGTGGGAGGGGAAGACTCAGTGTGTCATACTGTTGCCCCTATAGATCCTAGGCTTATCTTGGGAGGGTTCATACCAGACAGCAGGGATGTCCACACTTTCGTAGGCCCACGTCAGATTCACCTCCTTCCTCTTAGCCAGTGGGTAGTGGAGCATTGCAGGAATCGGTGTGGGTGGGATGAGGCCATAGCTAAGGCCGCATCCATCTGTTTCTGCGGGGCTATCTTCTTTCCTTCAGTTGACCATGTGCTAGAGACTCCCCTTCTTAGCACCATCAGCGGCCTATGGTAGGGACTTTCCATCTCCCAGGCAATCCTTACCTACTTGTACTAGGGCCTCACCTCAGCAGCCTTACGGGGTCCCCTGTTTGGCTCTATGATCCTTCTAGAGTGTTGGATGGGTGTTAGGATGAAATTCATCTACAAGGAGGATGTCACTTCAGCTAGCAGGATCTTCGGGAGCCACCCCCTCTTCTTCATAGGTGGCACGTTCAAATTCTCTCCACAGGTAGAGTGCAGGACAGCAGAAAAGAAGACCAGGGATGAGTGGCGACTGCACATCAACAGGCTACCCCTGGATTGCTTCATGATGCGCCCGGATTTCCTCCGCGACTAGACTGTCAGAGATCCCAGGAGGCCGGGCTTGGACTTGAGACTCGTGAGCGACACTGCGCTGGCGATGTACAGCCCACACCGGTGCTACCTACAGGTTGGACTACCCCGGACAGTTCTACCAGCACTACCCCACCTTCCCGCACTCTAGGCGACGAGGATTGGTACGGAGGAGGACGAGCAGGCGGTCATGATGCTTACCCTACCAGCAGAGGTTGCAGAGATCCCGGCGACACGCCAGGCCTATGTTAGAGAGTTGAGAGAGATACGTCCCCGCGGGGATGCCCAGTAGAGGACTGAGTGATTTTCTTTTGTTCGTGATGATGGTATTGATGTAGAGATTTGTGCTTAGAGAATTTGATATGAATGAATAAAGCTGATGATTTGATTTGAGTTGAGTTTGGGCTTTGTCGGTGTGAATGAGTGAGTTGGGATATGATTCTAGAATGTACGCGGTCACGGACTGACTAAACCTTCAACTTCAACCTGCCCCTGTACACACACAAATGCAAACAAAAAAGACAAATTAAATCTGTTTTAGGCTTAACCCCTTGCCTGTAGTAAGTTAGGAAATGACAAGTTCTTGATTTTTGGTCAAGGGGGTAAGCCTTATTAAATAGGCAAATGAAATGATGATGAATGCAATAGATGCTATAAATGCAAATCATAAAACCCTTTTTGTAATTTTATGAAAATTTAATTGTTTTTTGGATTTTGGAATGTTCGATTTTTTTGTTTGAGTTTTTGAAATATTTGATTTTCAAATATTTGATTTTTTTGGATTTTTGAAATATTTGCTTTTTTTTGGTTTTGAAATATTTGCTTTTTTGGGTTTTGAAATATTTACTTTTTTGGGGTTTTGAAATATTTGCTACTTTTTTTTGGGGGTTTTGAAACCAGCTCAAACTTAACAACGGGGAACCTCCCATCTCACTAGGGGTCTCCCAGGTCCAACATGTGCTAAAAGGGACTGCTCGTGGCCAAGGCCAATTTCGCTTAACGGTGTCTCTACCGAGGCCATACCCGGGGTGGGATCCATTCCTTGAAAAATAAAACAAGATTTTGCAGAAAAGCTAGCGGTAAGTATAGAGGTTTTTAGGGCTTGAGTTCTTCTCACGACACCCCCTTTTTAAAGAATTTGGTCTGTTGCGCCGGGGCTTTATGTCCGTCATCGAACCTACATCCGCTCTAGGCACGCATACGACCGGGCTCATAACGTCTCGCGGGGAAACTGTACTGCCACTCTTGCCATGCCTAGTTTTATTATTTTGGGGACTTTCAAACTTTTGAGAGCTTCGAGCTTTGGGTGAGCTTTTAGCTTTGATTTTTGCCCCTTTCTTTCTCCATTTCTTTTCTTAGTCTTTTTTTGGCTTTTTTGAAACTGTGGAATAAGGTCATAACGGACTGCCCCTATTTGAGACATCTTTTATCGAGGGGTCTAGATCAGTTCTCGCCCCCTTATTCACCACTTGCCCCTATTTTTAGCCGAGAGAGAAGAGAAGCAAGGATCTTCACCCTCCCCTAAGCATGGCCAAGGGAGAGACGGTGTTGTGCAAAAGAGGAAAACCGAATCACGGGGGGTCATGTTGTGTGTGAAATGTTGAACCGGGGATCCCCCTTTGCGATCAGGTGAAGGCACACCCCGCCGCCGGGCTATCGCTGGCTTGACTCTATGGATAAAAGCATTTTAAATATAGTCCATTCCATGGATTCGGCAATTCCTCACCCTCCGCGTTGATTAGCCGATACGCATTACCTGGATAGACCTCCTTAACTACAAATGGCCCTTCCCAGTTGGGTTGTAGCTTAGACCAGGGACCTGCTGATCTGATAAATTTACGTTTCAAAACCATGTTACCCACTTGGAATTTTCTTTCAATAACCTTCTTTTGGAAATACCGCGAGACACGTTTTTGATAAATCGAGACGTGATTGGCCGCGTTAAGTCTCTTCTCGTCTAAGAGTTCTAGTTGGACTAGCAACGCCTCTCGACGCTCGTCGAGATTAAGTTCTTTGTCTAGCTACACCCTTAGAGAAGGGATCATGATCTCGTATGGGAGTACCGCCTCCATCCCATAGGTGAGAGCAAAAGGAGTTTGCCCCGTGGGAGTACGGAAGGAGGTGTGATAAGCCCATAGAGCTTCTACCAGTTTATCGGCCCAATCAGCAAATTTGTGTGACTCGCATGTTTTCTTAATGATTTTAAGAAGGGTTTTGTTCATGGCCTCAGCCTGGCCATTACCTTGGGGATAGTATGGTGATGAATGATGCAATGATATATTAAACTTCTTACAAAGGTCCCGGAGTTCTTGAGAAACGAATTGAGGCCCATTGTCGGTGATGATATCACTTGGCACTCCAAACCGCGAGATGATATTCTTCAGGATGAAGCGGCATACTGTGGTGGCTTTGATTTCTGCATAGGATTCAGCTTCCGCCCACTTGGTTAAGTACTTTGTAGCCGTCAAAATGAAGGACTTCTGCTTGACTGTGGAATTCGGGTCACCGAGAGGTCTGATGATATCAAAGGCCCACATGGAAAATGGCCAGGGAGTAGAGAGAGGATGGAGAGAAGAAGCAGGAGCATGGATCTTGTCAGCAAGGAGCTGGCATTGAAGACACCTACGGACATAGGTGGAGCAATCTTCTTCTAGGGTTGGCCAGTAATAGCCCTGCCTAAGAATCTTCTTCGCCAACGCCTGCCCATTTACGTGCCCTCTCACTCACTAGAGTGAGCTACTTCCACAACCTTCCAAGCCTCATCGTCATCTAGACAACTCATTAAAACTCCATTGAGAGACCGCTTATACAGTTCTCCAGCAATAATCATGTATCTTGCGGCGACTCTTCTAATGGCCTTTCGCTGCTCGGCATTTGTCGTCTCCTGAAATGAACCATTCCTATAATATTGCTCAATCTCATAATACCACAATAGATCTTCTTCTTCTTTGATCTCCTCAAGCTCAGTTAACGAAACTTCTTTCACCTCTTCTCTTTCTACCTTCCTTTCTATAGATTTCCTAAGGTTGTCGAACCAGGGGTCCTGAAGAGAAGGGGCGTCCAACCGATGGACCATAATGGTCTCAGTGGCGCGACTGAGGGGGAATGAAAGAGAAGAAGCAAGTGTTGCAAGCGCATCAGCCAGGATGTTCTGAGAATGAGGAGTGTGAATATAGATAGGCTTTTGGACTTGCCTAGCCAAGAGCGTGACCAGATCTTGATAGGGCTTAAGCTTAGGGTCACGGGTGCGGTAAGTTGACAGAACTTGATGCAGCATCAATTGAGATTCTCCTATGATGTTAAGGTATCGCGCGACCAAGAGGTAGGCGTGCTTCAGACCGGCAAGGAGAGCCTCATACTCGGCTATATTATTCGTGACAGGAAATGAGAGTTGATAAGTGATAGGGATGGTCACCCCTTTCGGAGTGAGGAGAACGGCGCTGATTCCACTGCCCTGGGAATTGAGAGCACCATCGAAATGGAGAGACCAAAAAGGAAGATGAGTGATTACTGCCAAGTGTTCATCGGGAAACTCGTCCTAGATTGAATCCGTACGAGGGATAGGAGAATGAGCAAGATGCTCAGCAATGGCATGCCCCTTGATTGCTTTCTGGACGATGAAGGTGATATCGAACTGGGAGAGAAAACTCTGCCAGCGAGCTAACCGGCTAGCAAGGACAAGCTTTTCTAAAAGATAATGAATGGGGTCCATTCTAGAGATCAGCTTGACCTCATGGGTAAAAAAATAGTGTTTGAGCTTCTGAGCTACCCATACTAGTGCTACATAGGTCTTCTCCATGGCAGTATATGTGGATTCAGCGGGATTAAACAACCTCGAAAGGTAGTATGCTGCCCTTTCCCTTCCTTCATCATCTACCTGAGCCAGAACAGCTCCTAGGGAGTCCTCAATCACAGAAATGTATAGGATTAAGGGTTTCCCAGGGACGGATGGTTATAGAAACGGGGGATTAGAAAGATAGACCTTAAGATCTTCGTAGGCCTTTTGGCATTGTTCATTCCATTCAAACTTTGCTCCCGCCTTTAACAATTCATAGAATGGGCGGCATCTTTGTGATTGTTGAGATATGAATCTCCTAATGAATTGTAAGTGCCCAATCAAACCTCAGAGCTCGGTGATGTTCTTAGGTGGTGGCATCTCCATAATGGCCTTTGCTTTATTCAGATCGATCTGAATCCCCAGTTTACTAACTATAAACCTGAGTAACTTCCCCGATGCAACTCCAAACATGCATTTCTTTAGAGTCATCTTCAATTTATATTCCCTAGCCCTTTACAACACTTTGGCTATAATGGCAGGGTGTTCTTCTTTGTACATCGACTTTACCAGAATGCCATCCACGTAAGCTTCTAAGTGCACATGCATCATGTCGTGGAAGATAGCTATCATTGCCCTCTGATAAGTAGCACCTGCATTCTTTAATCCAAATGGCATAACAACATAGCAGTATGTGTCCCAGGGTGTGGTGAAAGAGGTCTTCTCTTGATCCTCAGGAGCAAGGCGGATTTGGTTATATCCGGAATAACCATCCATGAATGAGAGGGCCTCATACCCAGCAGTGTTATCAACTAATACATCAATGTGAGGAAGTGGGAAATCATCTTTCGAACATGCCTTATTTAAGTCCCTGAAATCGATACAAATCTGAATTTTGCCATCCTTTTTCATTACCGGGACTATGTTTGCCACCCACTGCGGGTATAAAACAATTCTAATAAACCTAGCCTTATGCAATTTATCGACTTCTTCCTTAATTCTTAAGGCCATCTGTGGGTGGAATCTCCTTGCTTTTTGTTTAACGGGTGTTGCCCCTGGTTTAAGAATCAATAGGTGTTCAACCAATGTGGGGTCGAGACCCGACATGTCCTCGTAGGACCATGCAAACGAATCGCTATACTCCCTCAACACCTTGATTAGCTCCACTTCAACCTGAGGAGGGAGATTAGCAGAAATAAGTATGGGCTTGGGGTCCTTTTCTATTCCAAGATTAATTTCCTTAGTGGGTTCATCCACTGCCGAGGACGGTTTGTCAAACCTCTTCAAACCATGTGCGTACAGATCAGCAGTGTCATCCACATCGCTTTCCTCATCATCAGCTGGGTCCTTCTCATTCATAATTTCATATACCCCTAATCCGTCATTGCTCCACACCCCATCCAATTCCTCATCATTTTCTAAGACAATTGCGGTCTCTACAAACTCCGGGCACTTAAGGAGGGCATGGCATCTTTCGGCCAAATCTCGCAGAAACCTATCAGGGATGGATTTAGAATGACGCACAATAGGGTGCGCCGCGGACGTGGATTGGCTGACTAGACTCGAACTAGGCTCTACCCCAACTGACTCGACTACCCTAGGAGACTCTGCACACTATACATCTAACCTAGGAGATAAGAAGTCTAAGGGAAAAGAAGCAGGGGTCTCGTGCCCCTGGGAAGAGGACGGACTGAAAATAGCGCAATCTTCCATTGAAAACTCCGTTTTAAAATTGGAATTTTTTTTGGAGGTCGGAGGTGATCACGAGACAAGAGGAGGAAGAAGACAGGGGAGGAGGTAGGTGCATGGGGAACAAATCGGGGAAGATCCAATCGAAGAATGGATCAGAGGATCGAAACCACATCTCGTGGAGTTGGGCATTGGGGGGAGGAGGAGTAAACAAAGTTGAAAGATCAATAGGTGGGCAGTGCCCACATGCACATGGCACGAACAGAATTTTAGGCGGTCTCTCTGTGAAGTACAGGTGGACCAGAATTGGAGGAGAACGGGGGACAAACCCCAATTGTTGAAATAGAGAGGCAAGACGGGACGGGGATAGAGAAAAGGTAGGGATAGAGCTCCCCACTTCCCGTGGCCCCCGACGGACTAGTTGCGTTGGAGAATGCTTCACCAGCTGCATCTCCTTCTTCCTCGGGTAGTCTTCCTCCTTGTTGAACAGCTTTTCAAAACAAACACAAAAATCATCCATATCACCCACCAGCCCCTTCAGCGGCGGCGGTGGGTCAGAATCATCACAGGCGGCATCAACCTTCACATCAGCACATGGCGGTGGTTGCTTCAAAGTGCCGGGCTGCAGCGGGCCTTTCACAAAATGTTGTCGATAGTCCCACGTTAACGGCCCAGAATCTCCAAGTATTGACATTGCTGAATCACGGTAGCCAAGGCCTCGGCGGCCCATCTTTCTGCCTTTAAGGATGGGCTTGGTCCGTCCCTGTAATTGTGCGCCGAGACCCAGGCCCGGCTGATAACCCAATCTCAGAATCATGTGCCATCCTTCGGAATCTCTAATCTTGGACTTAATCTTGACATTTGTTAGTGCAGTGGCGGGCTTGCGTGACGCATATGTCCATGGATATTTTAAGTCCATTACTGACAAAACTGGCCTATTGCTTGGCCACAATGTAGGGAGAATCTTATCTGAAATGGCATCAACAGACTGGACGGTGGAGATACTTTTCACTTTAACCACCCGGCCATGGAATGGGAATTTTAGGCATTGGTGGGCGATCAAGGGCACGACATTCAAACTGTTTATCCATGGACGACCCAGAATTGCTTTGAACATTGGGTCTATGTCCAACACATAAAATTCCATGTCCATAACTAAAGGCCCTAGCTCGGCCTGTACAGTCACGACCCCGTGACAAGCACGCCTAGAGTTGTCATATGCTGCTATTGTGGTCGGCGTGGGCTGACTCGACCGCCACCTTATTCAAAGAAATGGTGATACAAACTGGCATCTGTCGTGCCTCTGGGAGAGCTAGTTCTGTCTCAAAAAATGAAATAGAAGGCCCCCTTGTGATTGTTGCCAACACCGTTGGTAAAATATCCGCCGCTACGTCTTCATTCACCATTACCTTCTGCAAAAAAGTCTTCAAGGCATCCTGGTGCAGCGGCGACCTCTTGATCAACTCCAAAACTGAAATCTTGGCCGGCATCCGGTCCAAGTGCTGTAACAAATCATACTTCGTGCCTGGCACGGGGTGTGCATCTTCACCTGTTGAGGGAGAAGCCTGAGGGCTAGGTGCGGGCGCATGGATAGAAGGAAAAACTTTATGGAATGGATTCCCGCTCCGAAGGGTGCAATGTCGGGCCGGCATGACTTGAGAGGGACCCCCGCTTGGCCCAGTGGGGTAGGTGGAAGGGGTAGAAGTGGGAGTGAGGATGACGGTGGCTGGCATAATGGGCCCTGGTGAAGGGGATATGGGCGAAGGGTTAAGTGGAGGGGTGATGATGGAGGGTATGGTAGGTGATGGTGAAAGGACTGGCGGTATGGAGGGGAATGCGGTGGGCCTAATGGGTGATGCGTAGGGAATAATGGGTGGAGTGGTGGTTAGAACGGCGGGCCTGAGAATGGAGGGGATAGCAAGTGTGGGGGAATGGTTGTGGTGGAAGGCCAAGAGGTGTGCGGAGGTTTCATCATCAAAAGTCCACCCAGCGTTGGGGGCTGGGTGCTGAACAATGTTTACCTGGGCCGGTGCCGGCGCCAGCGGCCGTTGTTGTTGCTGAGGAGCGGGTTGGTGTACTGGCATGGGATTCTGATGGATCCCGAGGTCTTGTTGTTGTTGCTACTGCTGCTGGGGTTGCTGTTGCTGTTGCTGCTGTTGCTGGGGTGCCACCTGCTACGGCCTGGCTTGTCTCTGCCTCTGCTTGATGTCCTCGATCAGCTGCTGCATCTGGGCCCAATCAATCCTTTGGCCCTCGTGTAAATCATACACCAGATCTCTAAACTGATAGCACAACTCTATTGTGTGCCCGGGTTGCCGATGATATATGCAATATCGGGACTGATCGGCGGCCAGATTCCAATTCTGACCCTCCGGAGGCAGTTGAATATCACCAGTATACATCAAAGTAGAGAAAATATCAGGCAATGTTTCAGGAAGAGGAGGGTAATGGGCCCTTTTCGGGCTCGGTCGGGCAGGTCCGTAAGCGGCGGGTGGAGGAACATTATGATATTACGGTGGCTGCTGAGGCTGTTGGGGTGGTGGTGGTGGTTGTTGCAGGTGTTGAGGAGCTGGGAAAGTGGGTTGGGGAACTTGTGGAGCGGTGAACTAGGGGTTGCGTGGAGGCTGCGGGAAGCGAGGTGGAGCAGCTTGGTGGGGAAACTGAACAACCTGGACCTGCTTGTTGATTTGCACTCCCTCAGTGACGGGGCCCTGGGACTTTCTGGCGGTTTTGGGTTTCTGGGCCTCAAACAGTGAATGAATAGGGGAGTCTTTAAACTGCGTCTGTATGAACCGAGCCTTGCTGTATAACTGGTGCATATTCGAAATGTCATTCATTGCCAAAATATTTCTAAATGTCGGGGTGGCATTGGAGATCAACAACTTAACTTTCTCTTCTTCCAGGATTTGCCCGGGCACACGTGAGGCCATCTGCCTCCATCGATCGGCATAGGTTGCAAAATCCTCCTCTGGCTTCATCTTTTCCGCTACCAGGTCGGTGAAGGAATACTCAGGACCGACCCGATCTTGGAACCTCTGAATGAACTTCTCCTTGACTGTCTTCAAATTTTTTGCCTCCTCTAGAGGCAAGGTATAGAACCACTCCAGGGCGACTCCCTCCAATGATCGACGGAATAAGTAAGCCATCAGACGATCATCATGCTGGAATTGCGCCGACTCGTAAAGAAACTCCCTGACATGAATGAACGGGTTGCCGTTCCTGTCATATTTTCGGTACACGGGGAGCTCGGACTGAGGAGGAAAATGAATGTCCCTGAAGTTAGGAATATGGACATCAGCCAAAGACTGCGGGACAACCCGCTTGTGGAGGAGGTCAATTTGTTGCTGCATAGTAGCCCATTTGTCAAGGAGTCCCCGCTCCCGGGAAGGAGGGGACTGAGCAAGAAAGATGGAGCCCGGATGAGGAACAGAGGGGTGAACCAACTGGGAGGGGAGCCCATAGGATGGATAATGGGCCAAGGAAAGGCCCATATCCACGTGAGCCAATTAGGTGGCCCCGAGTTGTAAATGAGTGAAATCAGCCGGGGCTCGAGGGACCTGCGGTGATGGAGATATTTTAGTGTATGGATTGAGATAAGAACCAGAGGGTACCTGGGCCTTCCCTTTATCAAGATACTGATGGGCCGAGGTGGAGGCCTGGCCAGCTTCCATGCTGGGGTATCAGAGAACCTGGGAACGGATGGGAGTAAGATCAATGGGGACAGCAGGGACGGGTGCTGACCCAACAACAGGAGACGTAGTGGTGGTGGTGGCAGTCACGCCATAGGAAGGAACTGAGGACGGGACGCCTGCCCCTTGCAGAGCTTGCCGGATAAGGTGGAGCTGAGAGGGATCAAGCTGGGTCATCAAATTAAGAATTTGACCGGTCAGATTTTGTGTGGAAGAACCAGGAAGGGAGGGTTGAGAGCCCTCGATGGCGATGGTCGGGAGAGAAGGGGCAGTCCCCTCTCCTCCCTGCACATGGGCGACCCTGGGCGGGTCCTCAAGAAGTCCGCGAGGGAGAGAATCCTCATGGGAATGGGAGAAGTCGTATGACAACATGGGGGATGACGAATCAAACAGAGGATTAAAGTAAGAAATGAAGTGAGAGTTTCCCCTAGATGATGATCCTATGGGGAAGAAACAACTCTGCATGCACTAATGATAATGGGGAAGAGGGAGGCAAATAGCCCTAAGTAAAGAGCTAAAACAAACAACTCGAATGAGATGCACACAATAGGGGAGCGAGATGAGAGGAGAATCAGCCAGTTAAGCAACCAAGCTGTCCAATGATGAGCGACAAGTTTTTTTAGATTCCTCTTCTAGGACCTTAGTGGATTAATTAATGTACAACTTTGCTCAACCATAAAGGTACCTAATCAGGGTAGGAAATGAGGAACTGGGTGACTCTACGGACCTCTCTCTCTCATGGATGCAAACCCTAGACTGGGGGGGATACGGTACAACCTGCCCGGCATCCGTGTGGGAATCCACGGCTCACGGGGGCTTACGGAGGTCCTCAGTAAGGTCCCCTAGTCGGCTCCAAGGAGTATGGAGACGAGAGGAAACCCTACCTCGGTAGGAATGCAACTACTATGAAAAGAATGTATGTCCCTATGCTCACCGGAGTGCATGCAAAGTCTAACCTAGCAACTAGCAACCAATGATCAACCAAATATGCAAGTGACTAAAGCAAGCATGCAACAATGATATCAGAGTAGGGGGAGATCAATAATCAGCACCAAATACCATGGAGATCAACTATCATGGCAATCAAAAGTGCACTGCAGCACCACAAGAACGGTCTCTAGGAGACCGCTCAGAGAGAAGGACGGTCTGAAGACAGCCGTATAATTCAGGGAGTGACGACAAAATAACAAGAAAATCAGAGAATGTTGGAAATGAACAATGACAAAAATGAGACGCGTACCAGGATGGACGGTCTATGGACAACCGCCTAATCTCTGGAACGGACCTGCATCAACTGTGTAACAGCAACCAAGCCAATAGAGTAACGGCAGAGGCGTACCTACGCCAACAGTATGGATGGTGCACGCTCGGCTGCACAGACGTTGGACGGCTCTAGAAGAACCGTTCTAATTCCAGAGGACAAAAAAACGCAACCAGCAAAGATCAACCTGGAACTACTCGAAGAAAAAGGGTTAACAAAACAAAAGAGAGGGTCAGCAAGCCACTAACACGATGGGCACTAGGGGTCCCACCGTGATCGCCACAAAAGAAGGGTGTAGATATATTTCTCCTCCCGTCCGTTCTTTTAATGCCTTCCCATGTCTATCCTACCACATCCAACATGGGAAATGAATGAAGACAGAGGGAAAGGGAGGAATAAAAACCTGTGATCGCCATAAAAGAAGATGGTAGATATATTTCTCCTCCCGTCCATTCTTTTAATGCCTTCCCATGTCTATCCTACCACATCCAACATGGGAAATGAATAAAGACAGAGGGAAAGGGAGGAATAAAAACCTGTGATCGCCACCAAGGCACCAGACGTGATGAACACGCCATACCTTGGAAAGAGGAAGAGGTACTCGCCTGGTGTGCAGCGCTGTGAAGATATATGGCTTAGGAATAACCGCCTATAAGATGCACGGTCTCACGACAGACCGTCTAAGAACGCTGCAGAGGACGCAAGATGAAGCACTCCTGGCAGTTGAACGGCTCTATCACGACCGTAGGAAGAAGAAGGACGGTCCAGGTGGCACCGCACGTCTCCTTGAACAGATGGTAGAGAACCGCGCAAGACCACTACGCCAGAAGTTACAAAGGGTCCAACCTCCACCCTTTCCGGCCGGCCAGAAAGGATGGGCCTCGTGTTAGTGTACTGCTGACCTGCAAAAGAAAGTGTAGAACACTAGAAAAAACCCAAGTTAGAAACGTGGAGTGTAGCAAATGCCCGAATGAAGGGAAATGAACATAAGTATTTGAATGGGGGATACCTGGGGGATTTTTAAACCCCTACGGCGTCAGAAAGCATGGGAGGGTGTGTGCATGACAGTGCAAACAATGAAAACGTGGGAGAATGGATGTGTAGAAACAAACATGCCATGAGAAGAAATGATACCATCAAATGCAAAAGGACTCAAGACTAGGACTACTCCCTGAACCGGAGGCCTATATGGACGTAGAAGACCTCCCTCCTTGGTGCTAGGTTGCTCAAAAATTTAGCAGGGCTTCGCCGTCGACCAAAATCTCCCCCCTTCAAGTCCGGCCTTTAGGGTCTATTTATAGAGCACCTAAAGTCCTAGCTCGGCATTAGGGTTTAGAAGCATTTTCAAGTCGAGATTATCAAACAAAAGATGAAGATAATTCCATTATCTTTCATCTGGAAGAAACATCACTCGAAATGGTTGAGGATTCACAGAGAAATGGCTGCATAAAGTTGGGGATAAATCCACGAGGAGAGAGAGAAAATCTGTTGAATCTTCAACAATCGAGCATATGAACGGTCTAACGATATACCACACATCTATATGGGCGGCCCATTCTGGGCCGTCCAACCCTGTCGGTGGAAATTCAACAATTCACAAGATAATCCAAATTATCCATTGAACCGGTCGAATAGTTCACCGTTGGACTTTCATAAATGAACGGCTACGATGAGACCGTTCAAAGGTAGAGCGGCCAAAGACAAACCGTTCTAGCCTTGTCGGTGATAAATAGATTAATTGGATAATTATCTGAGAAAACCACCAAGCGCAGGACTCTGAGAGATGAGCGGATACCATCCGTCCGTCCATCATGTTGAACGGCTAGGAGAAGACTTCATAAATGCTTGTCGGTGGAAATTCAGAAAATTAACCAAAATATTCATGAATGTATGGACGGTCCACAGGCAACCGCACATCGATTAAGTGGCCATGGATGAACCGTACATATACATGGGCGCTTGAAACTCATAGAAAAAACCAAATCAACCAAAACCAAGGCCCATTAAGCCCAGAATTGAAACAAACCTAGCCAGGTAGGAAGGCTACCCATAAAATTGGCCCTAAAACGTGCCTGAAAATAGCCCCAACAAGCGATGGACAACTCGAGGCATCAACAAATGGGAGTAAGAGGAACGACTCAACTTATCGGCAAAAAACAGGTGTCAACAGTCACAAGGAAAATTATCCTGTGCATGATTTGGAATTAGCAGCTGTTATTTTTACCTTAAAAATTTGGTGTCATTATCTTTATGGAGAAAAGTTCACGGTCTACTCGGATCACAAAAGCTTGAAGTACTTATTTTCTCAAAAGGAGCTAAATATGAGGCAGAGAAGATGGTTGGAATATCTCAAGGATTTTGATTTTGCTATTCAATATCATCTTGGCAAGGGTAATGCTGTTGTGGATGCACTAAGCAGAAAACTAATGGGTATGCTATCAAGTCTCATGATTAGTATGACTAATCTTATTCCTCAATTTGCTCAGTTGAACTTAGATATTGATAGGAAGGAAGAAGATTGCTTCATGGCAAATATCCGAGCTCAACCTACCTTAATAGAGGATCTAGTCAAGTTGCAAAATGATGATCTCGTGTTACTAGAAATTAAAGCTAATATTGAACAACGGCCGTATTTCTCTATTACGGAGGATGGAAGATTGCTATTCAAGGGCCGAGTGTGTGTACCGGATCACGAGGATACGAAGAAATTGATCCTAGAAGAAGCACATAATTCCAAGTACACCATTCATCCAGGAGGTACAAAAATGTATCAATATCTTAAAAGAAATTTCTGGTGGCCCAACATGAAGAGAGAAATAGCTGATTTCGTGTCGCGCTCTCACTTGTCAACAAGTAAAGGTAGAGAATTTTAGACCCGCAGGTAAACTCCATCCCTTGAATATTCCCGAATGGAAGTGGGAGAGTATATGGATAGATTTCATTATGGGGTTACCTAAGCCAAGAGGTGGACACGATGGTATATGGGTAATCATAGACCGATTGACTAAAGTTGCACATTTCATACCAATCAAAAGTTGATGGTATGTGGATATCCTGGCAGCATTATACATAAAAGAAATTATCAAATTACATGGTGTCCCCGTCACTATTATATCTGATAGAGATCCTCGATTCACATCACAGTTTTGGAAAGGTCTACAACAGTCACTAGGGACTAGATTGAATTTTAGCACAGCCTTTCATCCATAAATTGATGGTCAGACAGAAAGAACGAATCAGGTGGTAGAAGACATGCTCAGGGCTTGTGTTATTGATTTTGGAGGTAGTTGGCATGATCACTTGCCTCTAGTAGAATTTGCATATAATAACAGTTATCAGGCCAGTATACAAATGGCACATTTCGAAGCTCTATATGGAAAACGTTTCGAGTGAAATAGGGGAAAGACAATTCCTAGGCCCTGATATTATCAGAGATTCTACAGAGAAGATCAAGATTATTCAAGAGAGAATAAAGATGGCATAATATAGGCAAAGGTCTTATGCTGATAATCAAAGACGCGACTTGGAATTTCAAATAGGAGACCATGTGTATCTCAAGGTTTCTCTAGGTCGTGGTATTTGGAGATTTGTCATTAAGGGCAAACTAACTCCAAGGTTCATTGGTCCGTTTGAAATTCTCGAAAGGGTCGGTGATGTGGCTTATAGACTGGCTTTACCTCCACAATTAGCAGGACTTCATGACGTATTTCACATCTCTATGCTGAAGAAATATGTATATGATCCTGACCATATTATCACATATGACAATCTGGAGATTCAGAAGGATATGACGTACGAGCAAACGTCAATAAAGATTCTGGAACGGGAAGTACGTCAACAAAGAAATAAAGTTATTCCTATGGTCAAGATTCAATGAAAGAAAATATGACCATATGAAGCAACATGGGAAACCGAAGTAGCCATAAGGAAAAGATTCCAAGAATTATTCAACTGTAAGTACACTCTCCATAATCCATGTATTGAATTTGGGGACCAAATTCTTCTAAGTGGGGGAGGGTGTAGTGCCCCAGAATTTATGTAATAATTTCTATGTTATTTATAGAATTTTTTTGGAATTTATAAGGCCCAATTGTGTCAAATAAATAACTAGCCTATTTAAATAAGATCCAAAAGGTCTAAGGACCAAGCCCATTAAGTTTGGCCCATATTCTAGAAGTTTATTTAGCCTATTCACGTATTTTAAGGATAAATACTATTTTATAGATAATTATATTGGATAAACAAATAAAAGAGTTTTATTAATTTGAAATTCTGCCCACGTTGTATGTAACGGTCTATCGTACGACCGCCACATGCATGTAACGCACCTAGACTGATGCGTTACACCCTGAAAGTTCCGTGAATGAAAGAACGAGCAAAAAGATTAGAACTGTGGGATCCTATCTGCAAGATATCGACTTGGAAGAGTTTATAACATTACTAAAGACTCTTAGAGATTAGGTTCTGGCAATTAAGGACTCTAGAATCGATCTAATCTTCAAAACCCTATAAATAGAACCCAGTTCTGAACTGAGTGACCCTTACTTTTGGCTCGTAAAGAATCAAGGTAAGGAGATAGAATTTCAGGTAAGTTCTTTAGAAGATTTTGTTTGGTATACTTTATACTAATAGTTCTCCAAATTTCATGTTAGGAGATCATGCAACCAAGGAGATTGAAGCTTCCAAAGATACTGGTTCGACCATAGTAACTTAGGATTTAGAGCAAAGGACCCCTGAAGATCAAGAGATTAGGACAACTAAACGAGGTAATTAGAATTCAATCCTTTAGAACTTTTTGATCACCGTAGTTTCATATTCTTACCCTCAAAATTTCACATCTTTAGGACAAGAGGTTGGAGAGATAGAGCAGCAAGAAGTTGCTAAAAAATTACTGGGAAACAAGAGTTAGGGCTCGATTTTCAGGTTCAAATTAGAAGCTTAAAGCCTAGTTAAGAGGTAGGCTATCTCATGATTGGTAAGAACATCTTGTTAAGGATAAAAGCCCTCTGTTTGTGTTTTATTTCATGTACTATAGATCATGGATTTCATGTTTTAGTGGGTTCATGCATACATACATATCCTTAGCCCTAATCAAAGATCAAAGATATTATCTTGTCAATTCACTGCAACCTATGCATCTAGATGACCTTTACTTCGTTTTGTCATGATTGGAGTAGTTACATCTTTTCAAAATAGGACATGGTTTTAAATCATAGTCGTTTAATTTCTTTATACTATTACCAGGGACTCTAACGCATCATACGTAGACCGTCACAATGATATAACGGCTTTACGATAAGCCGTCACACCTTCTTTGGTGTTTGAAGTTATCTGTTGTCTCTGACGCACCATCGATGGAGCGTTACATTACTGTAACGGCCTCATGATAAACCGTCACAGTCACTGTGACGCACCCATTCTAGACCGTCAGGGTAACTGTAGACAGAATGGGAAACTAGTTAATTTAACTTATAAATAAGCCTAGTTATCTAAGTTTTGACCTGATTTCATGTCTTTAAGATTATTTACTAATTCATGATAGAAATTGCATAATTTAGGTATCTTAAGTTTTTTTAAGTTATGTTAATTTCATGTGACAAAATTCTATAGTTTTGTATCTAAATCATGATTTTCCAAAGATGTATTGACGGAGTTTTATCATGACTTCCTATTGTTACACATCCTCTCTATCAATAGAGTCATTTCTCTAAGTACATGACATATATTCAGGTATATGTCTATTAGTTCACCCTTTACACTATAGGAACATTATTCTTGGACATGAGGACCTCTCTATTGGATATTCCTTCCAATGGACTACGAAATCTTGTTGCAAGGCCTCCGTAATTCTCCGCGAGCCTGGGATTCCCACTAGGACGCCGAGTTGGTTGTACCATTAAAACCCAATTGATTAGATTACACTATCGATGTTTCTGGTTATCAGTAGTGTAACAGATCTATATTGGACTGTCAGGCACATGTAACGGCCCAATATACGACCGTCACATTCAACTGAGTCTGATTTCTTGGTTCTGGATTCAGACTAACGTAACGGCCCAATATTGGAGCATCACGTTATGTAACGGCTCAGTACAAGACCGTCACAAGGCTTAAATATGTTAACCCAAGGTTTGATCCAAGGGTTGATATTCCAAGGTTTCTAAATGGACTATTGATGATCTAGAACTTATCATATTGATCAAGAAACCTAATATAATGAATGAAAGATAAAGAACGTACCATTATGCTGCTATTTATTTCCATAAGCATAACATAGTATAAGTCATTCTTGATTTCTCATGATTCTTATTAAAGCATTCATTCATTAAATTATTGTTATCAAGAGCTTGTTGGAATTGTACATTCTTGGACATACTTTATTGTTACATACGTGGAAAAAGCTTGATTTATACTTGAAGATGCGATCGAGCATTGATTGTGTTCAAGGGCTCTATGCTAGTCCCCTCGGCTGATTGTCGGAAACATACTATTATAAACCATGGGGTATGATGCTACTGGCGTCGCATTGCGCTGGGAGTACTTTCTTTATAAATAAGTGAAAATCCATAACACGATATAGCATGATTGATACTTATACATGACTTTCTTGATATTCCACAGAAATTCACGAAGTACTTGCTCATAAGCAAAAGATACTGGAGTGATGATTATGTGGCTTGCTAGTACATTCTCATTACATTCTTGTTCATGAAAGGCCATATCATGTTCTTATAACATTCTTGCTAGTTCATACTTGCTCTCATTCTATCTTACATACTTTGGTTTAATCGCATGTTTGATCGCATTCGCATGATTTTACCTTATTCCTCTACAGCAAAAATGTTAATTACTTTAATGATGCCTTCATGATGATGCGAAGATGCTCATTACCTATTTCCATTCTTTTCAGGAAATGAAAGTGAGTCGGGTTCGGATTTGGAATGTTCAAGTAGCGGATCCGAGAGCGAATAAAGAATGAGCTGAAGTCCCGCGATCAATGACACCCAAGAGGGGGGTGAATTGGGTGATAACAAATTTTACGAAAACTTTTACCCTTTTTACAAAATATGTGATAAATAATAATTAGCAAATAAAAACTAATTAACCAATTCTCTCAAACTTTCCATTCATACACGACCATACAACGAAAACAATCAAACCACACAAATAACACACAATGCACAGCGGTTTTTAAGGTGGTTTGGATGCAATGACGGCAATCCTACGTCCACCCCTCACCAAACCCGGTGAGGCTTCACTCGGGGATAAATCCCCAAACGGAGACGATGCTCCAACCACACACGCAGGACGACGCCTGCCCACACACACGGGGACGCACCCCAAATCACACACACACAGAGAGAGAAGAAGTCTCCAACACGATCCAACCAGCGGATCAACAAGACACACACACGTTGCGACAAGTGCAGCACTCCACACACACAAACACTAAGATCTGGATAAATCCACACACACACGCAGATCTAAGAAGACCTACGCACACACGAATCAAGTACGACACACACACACACGACCACGGATCCAACAACGATCCACACACACACGAGTTTGTAGTTTATAAGAAACACAAATCTGAAACTATAAAGCACAAAACACAAGTATGAATAAACCACAGTTTAGAAAGCTCGTGATTTAGGCTCCCCCTGAGTGTGTGCTCTGGATGTTCGCGTTGATTCCTTCTTCACTTGAATAGCTTGAGACTCAGCTTGAATGGCCTTCTATTTGATGTAGATCTTCTTGCATGGAGTACTGTTCATGGCTACAGTACCCTTCCTTCTTCCTTGGACAAATCCATGTACCTTCTTGATGCTTGTGAGCTTGTTCTCTTCCTTTGAGACTGCTGACTTCAAATGGAGCTAGAGTGCCTTCAGATGATGCTTGAATGGCTCCTTCTTCCTTGTAGCATCCTTCTTCTTCTTCCCTTGGATCACCTTGAGTTGATGAACAGGTGTATGGATGTAGCTTTGAACCTTGATTGCTTCTACACCTTCTTGGAGGTAGATGGCTTCAAAAATACCTTGAATGGGTTGGAGATAGATGAAGAGCTTACTGTACAAAGTACTCTTCACGGAGCTACATTACCTCTTCTTTCTCCTTGGACAGCCTCCCCTTTGGATCTCTTGGATAATTAGGGTTATGACTCTAATAGGATGTTTTATAACCCTTGGAAGGTCTATGGACAAGCCCTAGACCAGATCCACAAATTCTGGAGGGTTTGGTGGCTTTGGGATTAAACAATAGCAAGAGGACATGCTTCTTTCGAGATGGACAAAAGTTAATATTTTTGGCTTATCAAGGCTTGCGGTCGACCTGTGGGGGCTGGCGGTTGACCGCTACTGAGAAACTTGCAGACGGATGGTTCTTGGGAATCCCGATCGACCGCTACTGGGCTGGCGGTCGACCGCCACTGAGAGACCAGTAGAATGGGGGTTGCTGGCAGGGGCGGTCGACCGCCCCTATGCCGGCGGTCGACCGCCAGCTGGGCAGAGCCCAGGTTTTCCCGGGTCGGTCCGTTAACCACTTCAGCTCCATCGCTTAAGTCCTTTAGCAGCCCGTTCATGTCTGTGGCATCACCCTTGACAGTTTAGAAGGTGTCAACTGAGTCTTTGACCTTGTGAATTTTTACTGAGTGTTTTGACCTGCAAAATCATACACAATTGATTAGAACTATAGCTCAACCATCCATATGATAAATGCAAGAAGTTCATGCAAACCATTTGAGCATTAATCAAATTTTTGTTCCGGGGGCTCCGCCCCTGGAAACCCCCTCAAGGGGCGCTGCCCTCTTGACCCCCGCGACCTGACCGGGTAGGTCGATCCCCGCGACCTGACCGCGCAGGTGGATCCGCGGGCGAGGGTGCATGATGGCCAGAAGGGTTTCATGTTTTAATGTACATGAATGAGGTGTATGAAGGAGAGGTATATGAGATACATATGGTGAGATCGATGCTAAAATAAGAGTCTCACCAATGGTTCTTGACAGTAAATGACATATACCACCTATTTTGGATTGTAGAGGAGCAAGGTGCTTATCCACACGTTTGGTTCACCAGGTGACTGCCATGTGTTTGATCCTGCAAGCAAGATAGTCAATGTTAATACCATGCTTGTTCCCATTGAAGAGGTTATGAAACCTCTTGCCTCTTGTAAAACCAACATATGCAAATCAAGGATCAAGACCATATAACCGTTTCCATTTGCCATCTCAACCATACATAAATAACAAGAGCATGAGCAATCAACCATAAGTTTAGTTATCATCACTTAATCACACATTGAGTTTAGTTATCATCAAAATCATAACTTAACAATCACAACAATCACCAAAATCATAACTCAACATGAGTGAGGACTTAGGAAGTTTACATTGTTTAGATCGAGTCTATGTAATTTCTTATTTCTTGAGTCTAGCATGATGGAAGTTGAATTAGTGGTTGTATTCGAATATTGGATTTGATTATTAATAAAAGTTGAAGTTGAGTAAATATTGTGCGATTACATTCTTATGTGTGATTGCATTGCGCTCTGATCGTTCTTGCTTGCAAGAGGCTTACCATGCCGGCTTTTCGCTTTCCTTGAGCGAGTCTTCCGCTGTAATAAAGGCTCGGGGCGTGACATGGGTAAAAGTAGAGCACAAATGGATTGGGTTTAGATGGGTTTTGGATCCTTGTTTTAACCATTTCACCGTTTTTGGTCGACCTAAATTTTATAGACATAGGTCCAGAGGTTGCTGGATATTTTGGTCAACCGAAATGCATAATTTGGTCGACCGAACTCTGCTACACATCAAGTTTACATGCCGTTCAGTCCTATAAGTAAGAGATCAATGAAATATGAGAGGGGTTAAATGACAAAACATACAACCAAGTATTCCTTAGTGTTTAAACAATGTGAAAACATAATTCAACCACCTTCCACCAACATTCACATGAATTGATCAAAACACTTGCTCAAGAGTTCTATGAAGAACATGCCTGTGTGTACGAAATGAGTACATGCTAGCTTATCAAGATTCATGTGAAAATCTCAACCATTTACTCATTGTGATGGCTTTTGATACCTTAATAGGAATATGAATGGAATGCATTCAAAACATTGCAAAAGGACCCATGAAACCTCATTTCAAAATGACCATTCTTCCAAATCTCCACATACCAAGACAAGGTTCGAATCATCATGAATCACTGCATAATAAGACCATCAGCCGTCCCAATTTCCACTAAGATATGCATGAGGATTCTAAACATATGACAAGCCATAAAAGTTCCATACGGAAAGGGCATGAAGCATGTAATAGATCTAGAGGGGGGTTGAATAGATCTTTCCCCCAATAAAAGTCGAATTAAAGAATATGCGGAATTAAAAGGCTCAATTACACACAACCAATGTAATCACAGAATATTAAACTCAGAGATCATATCAAAGTTTAGAAATAATCGTAGATAAGGTTTCTGACTTAAGTGCCAATTGATTGCACACCAGTGAGACTGAAGGAGATACCTGGCAGAGGTTCGACTCTAGGAGTCTCCTCACACAAGAAAGTCCACCTTCCAGTTATGCCTGACCTACCCTTTGTGTGGATTCTTTTTATATACCTCCCTCTAGCTCACAAATGCACAAGAAATTTAGCACTTATCTCAGACAATTTAGTAGAGAAAAATTCAGTAGACAAACTTACAATCACACCCACAGAGACAAGTATTTTTAGGTGGTTCGATCTTCCCCAGAGATCTATGTCCACCCCTTATTCAATTGAGTAAGGCTTCACTGCTGGGCAACACAGCTTGCCAAACCGTTGCGCAACACATCTTGCGTCCGCTGATCCACAACTTTGGGGAATGAGTTCCCTACAACTGCTGAGCCTTACAGCTTATGCTAACCACTGACTAACAGCTTGCGCTGGGCCTTATAGCTTCGCCAACTACTAATTCACAGCTTCTACAAATCGCTAACTAACAGCTTGAGTAAATAGAGATTCAAGTTACGAAAGAAGAAATTAAAAATGAGATAGAAAATGTAGCTCAGAAGTTGAGTAGATATAGCTCTAGACGAGCAGACTGGTTCTGGTTTTTAACCACGAACCAGGAACATACACCTCTTACTCCTTACCAAATCAATCCACGATGCTCAATTTCATAGCTATCTACTTCCTCCTTTGCACGAGCAGGTACTCCACAATTTCCTCTCTCTCTTAACTTCCTTCCCTTCTAACCTTCAGCAACTCTATATTTTTCTTTTCTCAGCATGATCTACCTTCTCTCAGATTTTCTTCACTCTCTTGATGATCGCTCTGCTCTTCTTCTTTTTCTCTGCTTGATTCCTTCATGGATACCAGAAGACTGGGCGATCGGTCCCATTTATAGACTTCAGGAGGTAGGCGCGTGGTCTCCATGATTCCCGCCCAAAAAGCAGATCTGATCCATGTGTTTTCCACGTGTCAACATCACCGTACCACTCCTTTCCACGTGGCATGATCCCTGGTATCAATCTTTCTTGGATCACATGCTGAATACTTATATTTAGCGCTTCACTTAAGTTCATGCACGAGCCAGGGCACTTTTGGAATTATGAAACTTTCACCTTTTATTAAGTTCCTGTAGAAAAGTTCAGAGGCATTTAATCAAACACTTGTCCTTCATAATAAAAACAAATATGCATTGAAATTTATTCAGACATAAGAGATTAAATGAGGGACATTATTAATGACTATGCACAGATTAACATTCAGATCATGTCAGATGCAAAGTGCAGGAAATTCTATGAATTAAGGCACATGATTGATATTGAACTCAATCTGACATAGACCCTGACTGAGAAATACAAAGGCTAACACAGACCTTAACCTAAGCCATAGCTAACTAGCATAGACTTAGTGTTCAAGGCGTGAGCCACTAACACAGACCTATGAGTAATCTTACATAGACCCTAGATGAAAAGATTCAGATCTTAACATGCTCATGATGCAACTAACGTAGACTTGGGATAGGACAAGCTCAGACCTTAGCATGCACATAATGCAGGTAACATAGACCTAAATGTAAAATACATCAAAAAGACATAGACTAACACAGACTCTGATGCATTGAACATGTGAGCTAACATAGACCTTGGAGGAAGGACTGGTAGCTAACACAGACTTTATGATTAGAATAGTGTAAAGTAACACAGACTCAAATATGATAAACATTGTGCTAACATCGACCTTATGCTCAGACTAATGCAAGGTGACTTAGACTTTAACATGAGTGCAAGTCTAGCTAGCGTCGACTCTACTTGTTATAGACGCAGACTTCAGCTAAGCAATGCGATACTAGCATAGACTAGCATCGTCCTTAAAACCAGATCTGAAGTAACTGACGCAGACTATGCATACACTAACTCAGACCTTATGCATGACCTGTTCTATACTAACATAGACCTTGCATGCAGAATGCTTTAACTAACATAAATGCATAAATGTCTTAGCAATCAATCTGACTAAATCAATTTCATCAAAATAAGAAGTGCTACATGAGTCAACACAAAGTCAACAAAGTCAACATAGTCAACTAAACTATTACCAATCATTCAAAACACACAGACTCGTAACAGAAATTATGTCTAGAGGATTCAAAACATTCTCCCCCAATCATTATGAAACCAGAGGGGGCACAACAATCTCCCCATTTTTGATGATGGCAACACTCTATATTAGATGTATTTTGATGAAAAGCATTCAGTTCAATATAGTCAAAGTTGACATGAAAAATGTAGTCAATTAATCATGCGATGCAAGCTAATTTAGATGAACATGCGGACATAATGCAACACAATGCCAATCTACCAGTCTACCACAGAAGTCTGATACCAAATGCCAATGCCCCAAAGTCTGATACCAAATACCAACATACTGATACCAAAATATGCTCTGAACAAATTACAGATATCTCTCTCCCCCTTTGGCATCAGCAAATAGGAAGGGAGGTAGACAATGAACAGAAATGCAATCCCAGACATACTCTCCCCCTTTGGCAATAAAAACACAAAGCGGAAGACTCTCGCTCCCTTCTTGAACATACTCTCCCCCTAAATTAGCAGAAAACAAGAGAGGAGTGGAAGTGGAATTTAGAGACATAGCATATAGTAACCATCAAGTAGAGATGAAAATAGGAGAATAGAAGGAAAGATGAAAATCTGACTGACACCCTATTCAATAGTTCAGTAATTAAGCATTACAAATCTCAGAGTCTTCAGATATATGAATCTAGACATTGCATTCTTGATAGATTTCTAGTTTAAAGGTGATAAAAATTAGAGTTCATGCACTTTATTCAGTGGATAAGTTTGTAGTGCCAGATAATAGAAATAAACCAGAATCACATGAAGCATGAGAGAAGTTGTTTAAAGGTATCTTACTTTCTTAAGAATTAGTGATAATCTTTGGGAGTTTCCAAGGTATGTATTGAGGTTAAACAATTGGACAATACTGCATTGTATTTGAAGGAATAGCAAAAAAAAAAATTTATTTTGAACAATCAGGTGTCATCTGTCTTTTTACGTAAGGGTACACATTTACTAGATGCAGGTACCCCTACTTACTCAACAAGATGAACCATTCTGTCTCTGATCAAACATAGCTGGGATGATTTACACCTTTTTGTATGAAGGTGCACGTTTTCCAGACGCAAGTACCCCCAGGTACTCGGTGAAACCACCCATACTTTTTTGACCATATGAACATAGATATCTAAGGCACTTCATGACATAAGTGTTCTCCATTTCTTCGATGGACCACTCAGTTTCTCGGTGCTTACTCAGTCATTGCTCTATCATTTTTATTAATTTTAATTTTTTTAATATAGTCTTATTTTGCTATCCTTTTTATTTTGTAGACAGACATGTTTAAAACAATACACAAACTTAGGTTTCTCTACCAAGATTTCATTAATTCATCAGATTTCAGATACAAGTAATCTTTATCTGACATGTAATGAGATAAGGGTTGAGAGCTATTATCAATTATCAACATTCCTATTTATTGAATGCAGTCTTTAAACTCTAAAGATTATAAGATTTAAACCATCGGTTCAGTCATGAAGCAAGCATGATTCTAATAATAGAAGATGTCTAATTTCTGCTGCTTAAAATTATGAACTCATTGTCAGACTGCCATTTTGTTAGAACAGGAATGACAATTGGGAAGCTAAAAGATTCAGTATTAGAAGCAGTGATTTGAATGAGATAAGGAGAGAAATTTGAGGTTCAAAAAGATTGGAATGAAGGAAGTTTGAGTGACATAGATCAGGATCAGTTGTCTAACTTTAGAGAGACAAATAAGATTATGACTCCCCCTTAGCATGGACAGACACTCTACTTCTCATTCACTGCTCCCCCTGCCTACATGAATGTTGATCCAAGCAATCAAGAACAATTGTTCACGCATCTCTAGACACACTATTATGAAGTGGAATGTAGTTCAATGCACTTGACTGAATGTATGATTATGCAGAAAGTCAGATGGAATTATGCACAAAATGCAGTGATGTCTAATGCAAGACTAATGAGACATAGACACAACTATGTGATATGAAATGTAATGCAATGTTTGGACAAACTCTTGATTCAGGGTACTTGGTGGAGGTTAGTCCTCAACACATAGTATGGGCTTTCAGACAGATAGGTTCTTTCCTTCCACCTCATATCATTTGATATACCTCTGAAATCAAGATGACCAATGCATGCTATAGATGAAATATTCATAATGCAAAGTCTGAGTCTTTATTCAGAAACAATCAACTTCCAATCATCAGATCATTTATTTAACCCAGTGAACTGATATCACATTATTCTGAGAGTTTATTCAAGAATGAATTATCATGCAGATAAATTACAATTCTCATAACAGAGACTAAATCTTTATTCAAAAAGAAACTATCAGACAAACCATGAGCCAATTTCAGTCAGATCAGAAAATTTATTCCAAGGCAGACAGACATGAATTCACAAATCATATCAGAAGCTTTATTCAAGAATGAAATTGAGATTAATCATCATGCTAAAATTTCATAAACCTAATTCTCTTCTCAAGAATTTAAATCTCTCATTACCCTGAGGTTTGGTAAAAATATCAGCTATCTGTTTTTCAGATTCAATGAATTTCAGCTGAATCTCATTTTTACTTACATCATCTCTAAGGTAGTGGTGTTTAATTTATATGTGCTTAGTCCTAGAGTGATGAATAGGATTGTTAGTGAGGGATATAACACTAGTATTATCACATAAAATTGGAATACATCTCAATTTTATCTGATAATCAATGAGTTGGTGCTTGATCTAGAGTACCTGGGCTGCACAGTTTCCAACTGCAACATACTCTGCTTCAGCTGTGGATAGAGCAACAGTGTGTTACTTTTTAGAAGCCCATGACACCAGACAATCACCGAGATAATAGCAATACCCACTAGTGCTTTTTCTACATAATCTGCATCAGTGTAGGCTATGAGGTCTAGCTCACACTTAGCTGGATACCAAAGTCCTAGTTCTAGGGTGCCTGATAGATACCTAAGAATCCTTTTAACAGCACTAAGGTGTGACTCTTTAGGACTAGCCTGAAACCTAGAACATAAACACATTAAGAACTGAATATCAGGCGTAGATGCTGTGAGGTAAAGAAGGGATCCGATCATACCTCTGTATAACTTGGGATCTACTGATTTACCTTCTGGGTCACCATCAAGACTAGTTGAGGTGCCCATGGGTGCAGCTATTGCTTAAGATTCTTCATTTGATACTTCTTCAGTAGGTCCTTTATGTACTTTGACTGATTAATGAAGCTTCCTTTAGATATCTGAATAACCTGCATATCTAAAAAGAATTTCAATTCACCCATCAAGCTCATCTCAAATTCATTTGTCATTAAAGTAGAGAATTCCGCACACATGGTTGGTTTAGTTGAACCAAACACTATATCATCTACATAAATATGTACAACAAGAATATCTTTGTTGCTTACCTTTGTGAATAAAGTCTGGTCAACTTAACCTCTAGAAAAACCCCTACTAGTGAGGAAGGAGCTCAGCCTGTCATACTAGGCCCTGGGTGCTTATTCCAGTCCATATAATGCCTTGTCTAATTTATACACATGATCTGGGAAATCAGGACATTCAAAGCCTGGAGGTTATTTAACAAATACATCCTCCTTTATTAGACCATTCAAAAAAGTAGATTTAACATCCATCTGCTATAATTTTATTCCTAGTCTACAAGCAAAGGCTAGAGGAATTCTTACAGCCTCTAACTTGGCAACAGGAGCAAAAGACTCCTCAAAGTCTACCCCATACTCTTGGTTGTACCCTTGTGCAACTAGCCTAGCTTTATTTCTAACTATCTTTCCCTACTCATCTGTTTTATTTCTGAAAACCCATTTAGTGCCTATAATTGAGCCATGAGTAGGTTTTGGAACTAGGTGCCATACCTTGTTCCTTTCAAATTGGTTCAGTTCCTCATGCATGGCATTTACCCAATGTTCATCTTTTAATGCACTATTTATGTCCTTGGGTTCTATCTGTGAGACTAGAGCAAAAGAATTTAATTCATTTTCTATTCTAAAGTGTGATCTAATTCTAGGGGGTACATTCAAATTACCAATAATACTTTCAAGAGGGTGATCTCTAAGAACTCTAATATTGGTAATATGATTACCTATTTCTGCATTTACCTCCCCCTAACCTCCAGACCCACATGTCTCACCTTCTTCTGCTGGTTCAGGATTTTCTTCTAGTTTATTCTCCAGAATATCACCATCAAATTTGTCCCTGCAGAAACCAGTTTCAGAATTATTTGAAAATTCATAAAAGACAACACATGGTGATTCTTCAAGAATTTAGAGTTCATATTGTAAATTCTATAAGCTCTGGACTTTTCAGAATAACTTAGAAATATTCCAGGTTCACTTTTAGTTTCGAATTTGTCAAGGTTTCTCTTAGAATTTACATGAATAAAACACTTGCAGCCAAAGACCTTGAGATGTGCTATTGAAGGTTTCTTACCTTTTAAAATTTCATAAGAAGTTTTGTGAGTAGAAGGTCTTACCATGGCCCTGTTGATGATATAACATGATGTGTTCACTGCCTCAGCCTAAAACCTTCTAGGTAGGTTACCTTCTGCCAGCATTGTCCTTGCCATTTCAACCAAAGTTCTATTTCTCTTTTCTAATACTCCATTTTGCTCCGGAGTCCGTGGAGAAGAGAACTTGTGGTTGATCCCATTCTTCTTGCAGAAATAATCAAATTGTGAGTTTTCAAACTCACCACCATGGTCAGATAATATATTCAGAATTGAGTTCTCACCACCCTGACTTATTTTATGGTAAAACTCTTCAAATTCAACAAATGCATCATGTTTATTTGTCAAGAAGAATACCCATGTAAACCTAGAGAAGTCATCTATCAAAACATAACCATATCTCTTACTAGATAAGCTGGCTGATCTAGATTGTCCAAATAAATCCATATGAATCAGCTCAAATGGTTTTGAAGACATGCTTTCAGTTCTAAGTTTTAATGACTTCCTAGTTTGCTTACATTGAATACACACTTCACAGATTTTGTCATTTTTCTTAAATGTATTTTCAGGGAGACCGTTAACGATGCCGTGTTTATTCAGTTTGTGCAGCACAATATAGCTAGCATGACCCAGCCTGCGGTGCCAAAGACTGGCTATGTCATCCTTGCTAATTGTGGGGCATAGACTTGAATGTGCTTCATTATCTAAATCTACCATGTAGATATTATTGACCCTCTTACCAATGAATTTAATAGTTTCAGAATTTGGTTCAAAAATTGTACATGCAATAGAATCAAATACAACCTTATGCCCTTTATCACATAGCTGGCTAATACTAAGCAAGTTATAGACAAACCCTTCAACTAATAAAACTTCCTCAATGTAGCAAGAAGAGCTCTTACCTACTTTACCTGTTCCAATTATTCTGCCCTTGGTATTACCACTAAAAGTAACATGACCACCATTCTTTTCAACATGCATGCAGAATTTGTCCTTGTCCCCGGTCATGTGCCTTGAGTAGTCACTATGAAGATACCATTTATTTTGCTTGGCTACCAGGCATACCTGCAAGCAGAATCAAGCAGAAGATTTTGGAACCCAAAGCTGTTTGTGCCTCAAATAAGCATTCATCTCATGCAAACATGATACAAGCTGTTTTGGTAACCACATTTGATTTGGTTTCTTCATTATAGGTGTGGATTTCTTGATGTTCAGCTTGTTCTATTTTTCTTTATCACCTCTAATTTTATGAGATATGGATTTGAGGTGTTCCACTTTTCTTCTTAAGCCCACTCTGAAATTTTCTTTGCCAGTTGCTAGTCCAATGGGCATTGGAAGTAGCATGTGCATGGGGAAATCTAGACTGGTTGGGCATGAATTTGACAAAGCCATGAGAGTTATGGCTTCTAAAGGTTTTGTGCCAGGGATGCACATAAGAATTCAAAGGATAAGGTCTATGCATTGATTTAGTGAAGAGATGTCCTTGACCTTTTCTATCAGGGTAGTGGTGATAAGAATTATGAAATGAAGGACAGGTTTGAGCATTATGATAAGAGCCCTGATATGAATTTCCTCTACTGAGACCATGAGTGCCAAATGCCTTGAACTCAGAATGAGTGAAGGTGGGTGAAGATTTGAAATTGCCCTGACCTTTCTATTGAGACTAAATTGTTTTGGCCTTGGGGCTTCTCTGGTTTTTTGTTTTAGCAACCTGACCCCTAATCTGAGCTTTGGTCTAAGGTGTGGTGGTGTATGAGCATGATTCCCTAGACACCTCTATCTTCCCTTTGCCCTTGTCCCTGGTACTGGGCTTAGTTTTCTTAACAATTACAACTTGTTTTCCATTCTAAATTCGTTCAGATGTCATTTTTATTAAGGGCTGTGATGTTCTCTTTTCAGCAACAAAAGAGATGGTTCTGACATCAAAACTTTTATGATTAGTTGGATTAAAACTCAACCCTTCCTTGCTAAAATTAACTCTAGTTCCCAAGATAGCATTAAGGTTTTCAGAACCCTGTGTCATGCTTTCTAGAGTTTTCTATTTTTCTTGGTTTTCTTTCTCCAAATTTTCAATGACATTTTTTAGATCCGAATTCACTCCATTAACAGCCTCATATTTTTCAGTGATTATTCTAGTTTGGTCTTTACATTCTTCAAATTTTATTTTGAGCTCATCAATGGTGTTTTTCAGTTCTTCATTTTCAATTTTCAGATCATTCAAAAAAAATTATCATTCTCAGTTTCATCAAGAGAGTTTTTCAGTTTGATATTTTCCATTTCCAAACATGAAACTTTATCACTCAAAGTAGTATCTCGAGCTAATGAAGTAATTTTCCTTTTCATATGCATATTTTCTTTACGCACTTCATCATATTTATCAAGCAGTTCAGCATATGCATCTTCCCAATCACTATGAGTAAAATTATTGAAAGGGGAAGTTACCTCATCACTATCTTCATCACTTTTGGCCATGAGACATAGCATGTCTTCCTTCTCACTTTCAGAGGAGCTACTCTGACTTTCCGCCTCCTCGTCACTCCAGGTACTCACCATGGCCTGCCCTTTATTGCTCCTCTTTCTATGCACCTTTTCTTTCAGCTCAGGACAGTCTGCCTTGAGATGTCTTTCCTTCCTGTAATTATAACAAACAATTTCATCAGATTTCTTAGCAAAACAAAATTTATGTTTTGACTATCTCTTTCCTGAATAATGTTTTCTTCTATTCTCTTTTCTTTCTTGTCAAAGAATTATTCTAAAGCTCCTGGTCAGCATAGCAAACGGATCTTGATCATCTTCAGAGCTGCTGGAAGTATGCTCACGGGATGACTCTTTGTTACTAGAAGTAACCTTAAGATCCAGGGGTTTCCTTTCCTTCTCGGGCTCCTCAATATTTTTCAGGTTCATCTCATATGCCATGAGAGAGCCTATAAGTTCATCCACGGTTGTAGCGGCAAGGTTCCTGGACTCCTCTATGACAGTGAGCTTGGTGTGCTACATAGGTGTCAAGGACCTAAGGACTTTCCTAACTAGCTCATATTCAGTATAGGTCTTGCCCAGACTTCTTAAGCTGTTAATGATTACCGTCAACCGAGCAAACATTCAAAGATGGACTCATCATGCTTCATTCTAAAGGCCTCATACTCAGTTACAAGCATATTGACCTTAGTTTCTCTAACATGAGATGTTCCTCCATAAATGACCTCTAGGTTATCCCACATTTCTTTAGCGGTAGTATAAGAAGATACTCTGGAAAACTCAGTGGGATGAAGAGCACACTACATGGCATTTACAGCACTCCAATTCAAGGTGGACCTACAGATATGCTCCCTAGTCCAGACCTCCTCATCAGCGAGAAGTTCAAAAGGACATTTACTAACAATCTTCTATATCTCATAGTCCTTGGCTCTCAGAAAAACATGCATTCTACTTTTCCAATAAGAATAGTTCGAGCCATCAAAGTATGGTGGCTTGCTAGTCGAGTGACCCTCAGCAGTTAACCCTCTAGAATCCATATCTAACCTCTCTAGGATGTGAAGCTTTTAACAGAGAGTTAGGCTCTGATACCAAATGTAATAGATCTAGAGGTGGGTGAATAGATCTTTCGCCCAATAAAAGCCGAATTAAAGAATATGCAGGATCAAAAGGCTCAATTACACACAGCTAATGTAATCATAAAATAATAAACTCAGATATCAATATCAAAGTTTAGAAATAACAGTAGATAAGGTTTCTGACTTAAGTGCCAATTGATCTATTGCACACCAGTGAGACTGAAGGAGATACCTGGCAGAGGTTTGACTCTAGGAGTCTCCTCACACAAGAAAGTCCACCTTCCAGGTAGGCCTGACCTACTCTTTGTGTGGATTCTTTTTATATACCTCCCTTAGCTCACAAATGGACAAGAAATCCAGCACTTATTTCAAACAATTCAGTAGAGAGAAATTCAGTAGACAAACTCACAATCACACCCACGGAGACAAGTATTTTTAGGTGGTTCGATCTCCTCTAGAGATCTACGTCCACCCCTTACTCAATTGAGTAAGGCTTCATTGCTGGGCAACATAGCATGCCAAACCGCTGCGCAATAATGCTTGCATCCGCTAATCCACAGCTTTGGGGAACGAGTTCCCTCTAACTGTTGAGCCTTATAGCTTATGCTAACCACTGACTAATAGCTTGCACTGGGCCTTACAGCTTCGCCAACTGCTGATTCACAGCTTCTACAAACCGCTGACTGACAGCTTGAGTAAATAGAGATTCAAGTAATGAAAGAAGAAATTGAAAATGAGACAGAAAATGTAGCTCAGAAGTTGAGCAGATATAGCTCTAGATGAGCAGAATGGTTCTGGTTTTGAACCACGAACCAGGAACAGACACCTCTTACTCCTTACCAAATCAATCTATGATGCTCTGTTTCAGAGCTATCTACTTCCTCCTTTGCACGAGCAGGCACTACTCAATTTTTTCTCTCTCTGAACTTCCTTCTCTTCTAACTTTCAGCAACTCTCTATTTTTCTCTTCTCAGCATGATCTACCTTCCCTCAGATTTTCTTCACTCTCCTGATGATCACTCTGCTCTTCTTCTTTTTCTCTACTTTATTCTTTCATGGATATGAGAAGACTGGGCGATCAGTCCCATTTATATACTTCAGGAGGTAGGCGCGTGGTCTCCACGATTCCCGCCCAAAAATAAGATCTGATCCAAGTGTTTTCCATGTGTCAGCATCACCGTCCCGCTCCTTTCCATGTGGCATGATCCCTGGTATCAGTCTTCCTTGGATCACGTGATGAATACTTATATTTAGCGCTTCACTTAAGTTCATGCATGAGCCAGGGCACTTTTGGAATTATGAAACTTTCACTTTTTATTAAGTTCCTGTAGAAAAGTTCAGAGGCATTTAATCAAACACTTGTCCTTCATAATAAAAACAAATATGCATTGAAATTTTTTCAGACATAAGAGATTAAATGAGGGAAATTATTAATGACTATGCACAAATTAACATTCAGATCATGTCAGATGCAAAGTGTAGGAAATTCTATGAATTAAGGCACATGATTGATATTGAACTCAATCTGACATAGACCCTGACTGAGAAATACAAAGGCTAACACAGACCTTAACCTAAGCCATAGATAACTACCGTAGACTTAGTGTTCAAGGCGTGAGCCACTAACACAGACCTATGAGCAATCCTACATAGACCCTAGATGCAAAGACTCTGATCTTAACATGCTCATGATGTAACTAACGTAGAGCTGGAACAGGACAAGCTCAAACCTTAGCATGCACATAATGCAGCTAACGTAGACCTAAATGCAAAATACACCAAACAGACATAGACTAACATAGACTCTGATGCAGTGAACATGTGAGCTAACATAGACCTTGGAGGAAGGGCTGGTAGCTAACACAAACTTTATGATTAAAACATTGCAAAGTAACACAGACTCAAATATGATAAACATTATGCTAACATCGACCTTATGCTCAGACTAATGCAAGGTGACTTAGACTTTAACATGAGTGCAAGTTTAGCTAGTGTCGACTCTACTAGTTACAGACGCAGACTTCAGCTAAGCAATGTGATACTAGCATCGACCTTAAGACCAGATCTGAAGTAACTGACGCAGACTATGCATACACTAACTTAGACCTTATGCATGACATGTTCTATACTAACATAGACCTTGCATGCAGAATGCTTTAACTAACATAAATGCATAAATGTCTTAGCAATCAATATGACTAAATCAATTTCATCAAAATAAGAAGTGCTACAGGAGTCAACACAAAGTCAACAGTAAAGTCAACATAGTTAACAAAACTGTTGCCAATCATTCAAAACACACAGACTCCTAATAGAAATTATGTCCATAGGAGTCAGAACATTCTCCCCCAATCATCATCAAACCAGAGGAGGCACAACAAAGCACATTCAAGTCACTTAAGAACTCATGAGCAATCTATTGAATACAATCAAACCAAATCACAAGTTCAAACACATAGGAACCTAATCTTTCTCAAACAAAAATCAACTTCATAAGCCATGCATTTGAACATGTATGAGCATCATTCAAGATAAACTTACACCAAGATTGATGTAAATGATTTGAACACATTATGAGTCTCAATATACATGAGGAAACCATGAACCACAAACAAGGGTTTAATAACCCAAGAAGAGTATGCATGAAAGCCCAAGCAAGAACTCAGTTCTCCTCAGCCAACACTCTTAGCATATCACCAAAGTAAGCTCAAAAACCTCTTTGAAGAGTATGGGATGAGTAAATTCAAAACATTAAGAACTCGTGATTGATATACTTATAACCATTCACGACTTTGAAAAACCAATGTATGAAGTCTATTAAACAAAGAAGGGTCGATGCAATGCGTGGATGCATCAACTCTATTGAAGAGAATCCAAATGATGTTCCGATGCAACCCTTTGACATCAAGGTATCACCCACAATTTTTCACCATGAAAAATAAGATAAGACATGTGGTTAACATGGATATCAAGATCAAAATAGTAAATGACAAAAGGAGCTTTATCACTAAACATGCTTCATTAAAACAATCACACCACAAGTTTAATCCATGATTCACCAAGTTGATAGGAGGTCTCAATTTGAAAGCTTATTCATAAATCTACTACAACATCTCAAAGATCACAAATGCACTAGAAGATCTTAACTATGAAAACTCATTCAAATCTTCACCCAATTGTGAGACCAAATGAGTTAGGCCAAAGCCTTCAAATAAGCATACATAGTTTACCTCCACATTCACACAATACACAATACTTGTTATCATCAAAACCAATACCAAAATTAATGAGGGAGCATAACAAACCCAACAATCTCCCCCTTTTTGATGATGACAAAATATTATGGCAACCAAATCAAATCAAATCTCTTTCTCCCCCTTTGGCATTATCAAGAAGTGGGAGGAAAGCAATGAGGTTCAAATTTCAGATTCATGAATCAATAAAAGCCCACTTCATATTTTCACAAGATGCAATAGCAAAGCAAAGGCAAGATGTTTGCTAGAAAACACAATATTTGAAACATCGAATAATTTACTTTGAATTTCAGATTTTTAGATTTGTAGTGTTCTTTTGAAATGTATGAAGCAAGATGCATAAAGATGATGACACATGAAATGCGTACAATACAACCAGACAGATACGTATATATACATGCAACATAGCTCCCCCTTACTTATTTAAGAAGGGAATAGGTATAAGAAAGGTGCAAGAGAGTCATGACAACCAGGATGCTCATGTGTAGCACCTAAGAGTTTGTGCAATCAAAAATGGGGAGATTGTTGGGTTCGTTGTGGTCCCTCTTGGTTTTGATGATAACAAAATATTGTGTGTGTGTGGATGCATATGAGATGGGTGATGGTGTTTGGTTATTTTGTAATGACTTAATGCTCATTTGTATGCTAAGTCATGCTCACTTGATTGTAATAGCTAAATGCTCACTTAAATGCCAATTATGCTCATTTGAATGCTAGTGTGCTCATTATCTTGCATTGCATGAATAAGTCAAGATGGACATCATATGGAACTCAAGAAATGTATAAATAAGTCATCTTGTTGTCCACCATTCACAACAGGTGTTACATTCTACTTCTATTCTTCAAAGAACCATTGGTAAGGCTTTACAATTCACATACTTTCAGTTAGGTGAATTTTGGATAAGAGAGCTACAATGTGTTGACCAATAGTATTTATGCATCGATCTACATGTGGTTTCATGCACCTTCTTCATGGGTCATTAAGGTTTTAAAATGTATGCTTCATGCATTCTCTACATGTGTTTTTGAGGGTCATACGTGTTGTTCAAATGCATGGGCATATGAAGTTGACTTTTGGTTGAGACATTTTGGGTTCTCATTCATATTCTTCGTGAGTTTCTAAAGATATGATTGTGTTTCATGCTTTTTCCACATGAGGCTTTTGAGTTTGTAATATAAGATATTCACACAGGTCTTCATGGGAACTTGCTTTCATGATGATCATGCAAGTAGCTAATCACATGGCTATTTTATTTCAATTTTTAGTTGAGGAGAATTGCGTCTTTTAAAGGGTTTTCATGAATACACTTACATGCATTTCCTTCAAGGATTGTAAGGTTCATTCATGCTTAAATGGATGGCTATATTATCTTGGTTTCTTGATGTGAACAATCATGTTTTCCTTAGTTTTATTATGCTCCTTGATCATTGTTGTTCATGTCTATACTTGGTCATGTGGTTTATCAAGTAACCTCTAACTATCTCATTGTTCCTCCTCTTATAGGACTGAATTGGATAAAATCTTGAAGAGCAGCAGAGTTCAGTCGACCGAAATGGGCACTTCGGTCGACTGAAATCCCCAGTGTTGGCCGCATGTAACACATTCTGTTGTTGTTATTTTTGGTTGACTGACCCACATTTTAGGTCGACCAAATATGACATAAACCTAAAAATGTGGATCCGAAAACCATCTAAACCCAATCCATTTGTGCTCCCCTTTTACCCATTTGCCTCTAGGGTTATTATACACATCTTAAGCGGGTTTTCTGAAGGTTTTGTGAAGGTGAAGAAAGGAGAATGGAAGAAAAGGGAAATAAGAGAGGGAGATTTCATCTCCTCCAAGTGGTTTCTAGAATTTGAGGAAGAAGAAAAAGAGCAGCGGATTGAAGAGAGGATCGACTGGACGTAAAAATCACCATCATTCGATCAGAGCTTTGAGCAACGCTATCTATTCATCTTGGAAACAAGGGGAGAAATATTTCACATCCTATTTCTGCTTATTTGTGATGGTTATCATGAGTTGTATTGTGGTTTGAGCATGATTTGAATATTTGTAGTTATTTTTTGAACACAAGAATATTCTGTGTATATGTGACCGTCTGCGTACGATCATGTGTCTATGGTGCTGCGGTTGTTGCAGTGAATGTATGTGTGTGTGTGTGCTGTTGGACTTACGATCCAGAGTGTCTGGGGTTCATCCCTGTTGGTGCTGTGTCTATAGCATGAGGAGAGTTCTCCTCATGGGGATTTTTCCCTGTGTGTCCATTGGAGCGTCGCCTCCTTGTTGGGGATTTATCCCTGTGTGAAGTCTCACCGGGTTTTGTGAGGGGTGGATGTAGGGAGCCCATCGTGATCTCGAACCACCTTAAAAATCCCCGTGCACTGTGGTTTGGTTTGTGTGACTGTTTCCATGACATCTATCCCTTTCACATGAGATTATTTTTCATGTCACACCTTGTGCACACACATTGCTTGTTTGCCTAAATTTCGATGTGTGATGTGTTTGCTTGACAAATCTGTTTACATGCTCGAGTGAGTCGGGAGAGATTGAGTGAACTTAGCTTACACTGTTTAGGTTAATTCCTTCAATCTCGTAAAACTTGTTAATTGCGTTGCGGTAGTACCCCGGATAAAAATAATCTAGAATTTTAAATCTCTCCTAAAAGAAAATAAAAAGGGGGTCAAATAAAAAAAAACTTCATAGCCCTATACTTGAAGAGGGCACACCATTAAATAATTAATCTATATACATTAAGAAACCCAACATTTGTGAATAATTTTCTAAACAAGAGGAATGGGTGCCTTCTCACACGGGCGCTAATACCATTGACTAAACTTAATGAGCAACCCCTCAAAAGAGCGCTAATTATGTTGACTAAAGGGAATGGGTGACCCCTTACATGGGCGCTAATTCCACTTACCAAAAGATTAAGGGTGCCCCTGCATTTGGGGGCAGATTTAAAGGGCGCCCCTTTACTTGGGCGCTAATTCCTAAATAGGAAAATCGCAAAAATAGCAGGTGGCTGGGTTTCAAAAATGCTTAGAAATGGTGTAAACACATATAGTAAGGTTCCAGAACCTTGCTTTCGATGACACTTAACTTTGGAAGGGTGAATAGCATCGCATTGAAGGCTTTGAAACCTTCCCAACAATAATCATTGAATCCTCTGGAAGCCTACGCCTCTATAAAACCCAACCCCGTTGAACAGGCAGAAGCCTGTTGATGCCGCTGCTGTAGAAGGTTCCTCTGCTGCTAAAAGGTCACAGGTTCTTCTTCCATTACTGCATCCTTATCTTCTTCCTCTGCTGCTGTCCTGCTGCCAGCACCAAGGAGAAAGCGTGAAGCTCCATCCTACTGTAGAAGCCGAAGGCTGCTGCCGTAGACCGTGAGGAACGTAGGCTTCTTCATCCTTACATCCTTTTTCTTTCTCCTTGGCTTCTTATACCTTGTATACCTCGTCAAAAAGTAGGTGTTCTTAAGCAATAAAGCCCCATAACATAGCAAGAATGCATGCATATTAGGATATTCAAGTTTTTCGTTGATTAATAAGCCGTGACCAGACCAGTGGTCACCTATTAAAAGAGCGACCGTGTGCACAGTCGCCCATTCTTAATGGGCGACACTGGCCGTTCATTAATATGCGACCACTACTCTGTCGCTATTTACTTTGATGAAATTAATAAATGAACGCATGATTAAAAATTAATAACTATGAGACCAGATGTCTGAATATTTTATCATGTATATTTCTGGAATCCTCAAATTTTTCTCTACCTATTCATGAAATTTATTCCATAAAAATCCTTCTACATGTCATAGTAACACTATTCATGCCTTACTATTCATCAAAACTTTTATTCAAGTGAACCATGACTCTGGAAAATGTATATGTCGATGCATTTGAGGGTGCATTGAGGCAAAAGAATAAGTGACTGTGCGAATAGTCGCTACTTATTGAATGCACGCCCTCTCACAGAGGCGCGACTTCCTGGAAAATCTAGTATAGTAGATAAATAATGAAACTCCGTTCTGCGATAAACAAAATTCATAGATTGAGCGACTTCCTGAACAGTCACGAATTAAGAGAATTTATATTGAAATTTTGGAATTTGACTTACTGTGCACCGTTTACACGGTCGCTTATTTAAGATCTAGCGACCTCGTGAACAGTCACTATTTAAAAGACCTGAAATAAACACACGTTTAATTCCCAGGGTAGTGTTGTAAATATGAAACATGATGAATGAGCGACCCCGTGCATGGGCGCCAATTTCAGAACTAGCGACTACATGAGTGGGCGCCAATTCCCCGTGATCCTTGATTTTATAGGTTATTTTCGACCCATACCGCAGGTCAAATCGAAACTGTGTCTCAGTCCGTAGATACAATCCCATTGTTTCTTGTTGCTTCTTGCATAACACCTAACTCTCGGTGATGAATGAGTCCTCTATGGGATATTCCTTTCTTCGGACTAGAGAGTTTGTCATTGAGACCTTCGTAAGTCTCCACGTAGCCTTAGATTCCCTCAAGGCCATCTCAGCTGGTTGTACCCTAAAAACCCTTAAACCCATAAATGCCACGTAACTCTAGAGAAATGTGGTAACCCGATCCTCACATTCTGCTGTCCCCGGCCTATGTGAGAGTTCCCTGTGCCTAAGGAATGGGCGACCGTTCTGTCAGGCATTTCTTGAATGGGGCGACCACATGCTTGGGCGCCAATTCGATCTATCTATTTTCGGATCACTGAATTAGTGACTGTCTGCTCAATCGTGAATTCAGAAGTCACGGGAGCCATCCTAGGTGCCAATTCCACCCAGATTTCCATATTGTCATGAGTTTTACGTGATTTTATCATGGTCCATCTCTTCGTGAATATTCTACCTTGAATTTCACAAAGTTCAATGAATCTACCTTGTTATCCTACATGAGCATTTTCCTTTGAAACTCTATTGGCTAAAACTATAGTGGATGTCTAGAAATTTACATGACCCAATGCTTGTGCATATAGGGCCCGGTCTTGTCCTGAGAAGAGCACCCGAAAATACTTATGCCCATGGGAGTTAAATTGACCATAGTGTGATATTGCACAAAAGTACTTGTCTATCTAGAGTTATTCTATGGCATTCCACACTCTCTCTCTTGTGCTTGACTTAACTTGCGTGGCCCGGACTGGGCGAGTACTTGCTTGATAAATAGCCAATATTCACAACCTAATAAACTACTTGCGTGAAGTACTTGGAACCACTTGATGGTACCCTCTATATTATGGAATATTGTGCGATATACTCTGAATATTTCCTTGGATATCGTGAATCATGTTCTCTTTCCACTTGACTAATCATGTTTATCTTGGTCAATCATCATGCATGGCTAGACTTGCATTTGCACATAACACGTAATTTACTTAAAGTATTGCTTGTTCTTGAGATATAAATCCTACTAAGCGTTCGCTCACCTAGTTTTTCCCCACTGCTCAGGTAACTCGGATACCGACTCGTAAACGGATAGGGAGAACAATGAGTGAAGAGCATAGAGCCTTCGAGCCTCCTGCCATTACATCGAGTCTTGCTGCGTTGTGTCTTTCCCTTGGAATCCTTGTCATTTAGTTCCTTAATTATTCAGGTTATGATGTAAAAGGCTTATGGCCTTATGATAGTGGTGGATTTTAAACTTGTGGTTACATGTGGATCTTTGGATGGTGGATCATTACCCTGGTTTTGGGATTATAATTTTATTGGAGTTGGATCAAAATTATGAAATTTCATTTATGGTTATTAATTATTCTTGTTGTTTAGCGTACTCTGTTGTTATGTCGAAATTCTTATCGCTCTGATTGACATGGATGATATAAACTCATTGCGTCTCTGAGTTCCTTCCGCGCTCGGGGCATGACAATTTTTGTGGTATCAGAGCCTAATATTTCAAATTCCTAGGGAACCCAAGTCCAAGGATAGGTTTATACCTTAAATCGGTGATATTGGGTAGAACCAAGGGATTAAGTCAAGATAGGACGTCCAACTTTATAATTAAAATGTGGAACTATTTAAAGATTTAAATCTCTTGTAGGATCATGGCTGCTGAACGTGCATAATGGCGCGAAATGCAGTGCACCGTGTAGGGTTTAACGCAGGTGTTACAATAGGTAGCGCAAGGTGGAGCTAATCGCGGGGCCGTCGACCTCCACCGAAGCTTTAGAAACATGAACCCACCTAAGTTCACGGGTTCTTCTGACCCCGAGGATGCTGAGAATTGTTAAAGGAGATTGAAAGAATTTTTTATGTCATGCAGTGCACGGATGACGAAAAGGATTTATTAGCCACGTTCCAACTAGAACGAGATGCTCGTTGTTTGTGGGAGTCCATCGAAGCAGCATTGCATTGTGACTATGTCACATGGGCTGAGTTCGTCGAGCACTACAACAACAAGTACTGTTTCGACCATGTCCAAGAGAAGAAGGCCGCGGAGTTCGCCGCTCTAAAACAAAGGACTCTGACTGTGGCCGAATATGAGGCCCAGTTTTCAAGGCTATCAAGGTACGTGCCTCACTTGGTGTGTACGGAGAAGATGAAAGCAAGACGTTTCTTAAATGGACTTCGGCCCTAGTTTATCACCCAGCTAGCACCGATGAACATCAAGGTGTATCCAGAAATGGTTCGACGGGCGCAGCTGCTAGAAGATGCCACGAAACTATCAGATAAGATCCGTGGAAAGGATAGAAAGGAGAATATTACAAGCCCCAACAATTATAAACCCTCTTTTAACAAGAAACAGCCCAACAATGGAGGAGAGTCCTCCAAGGAGAAGAAGTCCAAGAAAACTTTTTCTATTACCACACCTTCTAAGGGGGTGTGCAAGTACTGTGACAAGGTCGACGAATGCTAGAGGAGACTGGGAGTGTGCCTCCTATGTGGGAGTCAAGAGCATCAGATTCTTGATTGTCCTTTGTTGAATGAACCGACAACTTAGGAGGAAAAGCACCCAGCCAAGAAACAAGGTCATCTACAAGCCCTTCAAGAGACAGAGCCAACGAAAGGTGGTCTGGTAGAAGGTATTTAAACCATTTGTTCTAAGTCTCCTCAAGTACTCTTTGACACTAGCATAACACACTCTTTTGTTTCCAAGAAATTTGCTACTTCATTCTCTATGGAACCCGAATGGATGAACTTAGTTATTTCTACACCTCTGGGAAATGAGTCCGACATCACCCACCATTATCCAGACTGTAAGGTTATGGTCAAGGGCCACAATCTACCTGCCAACCTGATATGCATAGATCTAAAGGGGTACGATGTCATTCTAGGTGTCGATTGGCTATCCACTTAGTGGGCAACTGTAGACTGTCGGAATGGTAGAATAACTTTTGTAGATTATCCAAAGTTGACTTACATTAGCCCGTGGAATAGTTCACAAGTTATCTCGGCTCTCCGAGCCAACAAACATATAAATAAAGGATGCATAGCATTCTTAGCATTTGTGACTGCCACGGAAGTTAAGATGGCGAGGCTGGAAGGCATCCAAGTAGCTCGGGAATTTTTTGATGTATTTCGAGAAGATGTAACCGGATTGCCACCGGAGAGAGAAGTCTCATTCTCTATAAACCTCATACCTGGTGTTGGTCCTGTTTTAAAGGCACCATATAAAATGTCCCCCGCTGAACTGAAGGAGCTGAAAGAGCAACTTATGGAGTTATTGAAGAAGGGATTCATTAGGTCTAGTACCTCCCCGTGGGTAGCAGCTGTACTGTTTTTAAAAAAGAAGGATGGATCGATGAGACTCTGCATTGACTATCAGCAACTGAATCATCTTACAATCAAGAATAAATATCTGCTGCTGAGGATCGATGAGTTATTCGATCAGATTTCTGGAGCTAAATACTTTTCAAAGATTGATCTTCGGTCAGGTTATCATTAACAAACGATCAAGGAAGAAGACATTCACAAAACTGCATTTTGAAGCAGGTATGGGCATTGCGAATTTACTGTTATGCCATTTGGACTAACAAATGCCCCTACAGCTTTTATGCAGCTAATGAATAACGTCTTTAGACCGTACCTAGATAAATTTATTGTGGTCTTCAATGATGATATCTTAATATATTCAAACACTGAGGAGGAACACGAGGTGCATTTGGGGACGGCATTGCAAATTTTGAGGGAGAATAAATTACATGCTAAATTTAGCAAGTGCGAGTTCTGGCTTGAAGAAGTGTCCTTTCTCGGCCATTTAGTCTCAAAAGATGGAATTTCAATAGATCCTGCCAAAGTCGGGGCCATGACAAATTTGGAGCGACCAACAAATGCAATAGAAATTCGAAGTTTCTTGGGTCAGGCTGGTTATTACCGGTGTTTTATCAAGGACTTCTCGAAGATTGTTGTACCACTCACTAGGCTGACTGGCAAGGAAGTGCCGTACGAGTGGAATGAAGAATGTGAAAGAAGTTTCCAAGCTTTAAATGACCATTTGACCACTACTCCTATCTTAGCTCTACCCATCGAAGGTGAGAAGTACGAGGTATATACCAATGCATCTGGTATGGCCTCAGGTGTGTTTTGATGCAACAAGGAAGAGTTATTGCATACTCTTCTAGGCAACTAAAGAAACACGAAGAGAACTACCGGGTGCATGACCTGGAACTAGTCGCGGTAGTATTTGCCTTAAAGATCTGGAGACACTATATCTACGGAGAGCAATTCACTGTGTACTCCGATCACAAAAGCCTTAAGTACATATTTTCTCAGAAGTAACTTCACATGAGGCAAAGGCGATGGCTTGAATACCCCAAGGATTTTGACTTCACATTTTAATACCACAAGGGTAAGGGAAATTCTGTCGCGGATGCCCTTAGTCGAAAACAAAGAGTGATATTAGCCAACTGGGTGATTCAGGAATGGAAGATATTAGAGAAATTTTATGAGCTTGATATAAGCACGAGCGAGGAAAATGGGTGCATTACTCTGGCACATATGAGTTTGCATCTGGACTTACTTTCACAGATCATGAAGCTACAAGAAGAAGATCCTGTACTCGTAGAAGTGAAGGACAAGCTGAATGAGAGACCTGATTTCAAGATGACAACAGGTGGTAGATTGTTATTTCATGAAAGGACATGTGTGCTGGACAGTCCAGAATTAAAGAAGAAGATTCTAGAAGAAGCACACCACCCTAGGTACACCATTCACCCTGCAGCGACCAAGACGTACAAGGACTTGAAGAGGACTTTTTTGATGGCTTAACATGAAGAGGGAGATAGCAGACTTCGTGTCACGCTATCTCACGTGCCAGCAAGTAAAGGCAGAACACTAAAAACCCACTGGGAAATTACATCCTCTTGACATTCCCAAGTGGAAACGGGAAGGCATTGGCATGGATTTCATCATGGGCTTGCCTAAGACTTGGGGCGGACATGATGGTATCTGGGTAATTATCGACCGTTTGACCAAGTCGGCACATTTATTACCCATCAAAACCCGATGGTTGGTTGATGTTCTGGCCGCTTTATACATCAAGGAGATTGTGACACTACATGGAGTCCCAGTGTCAATCGTGTCTGACTGAGACCCGTGATTCACTTCTCATTTCTGGAAGGGTCCACAACACTCTTTGGGGATGAAACTTAACTGAAGTCCTGCGATCAATGACACCCAAGAGGGGGGTGAATTGGGTGTTTACAATTTTTACGAAAACTTTTGGCCTTTTATAAAATATGTGATAGAACGCTAGTTTAGGGATTCAAAACTATTAGTACACAGATTGGATTTATCAAACTCAATTGATGATAGTATAGATAATGCAATATATACGAAGATAAATCCAGAACAACAATAAACACAAACACTCACTTAGAATGGAGGTAGAGGAAATGGATCAAACTACACAATTCAAACCACACTGCACAACGATTTTTAAGGTGGTTTGGATGCACGACGGCAATCCTACGTCCACCCCTCACCAAACCCGGTGAGGCTTAACTCGGGGATAAATCCCCAAACGGAGACGACGCTCCAACCACACACGCAGGACGACACCTGCACACACACACGGGGACACACCCCAACACACACACACACACACGGAGATGAGATCTCCAACACGATCCGACAAAAGGATCAACAACACACACACACGCTACAATAGATGCAGCACTCCACACACTAAAAAGACCGGATCTAAAAAGATCCACACACACGTAGATCTAGGAAGCTCTACGTACACACACAAATAGCACACAATGACCACACACGACCACGGATCCACAATGATCCACACACACACACAGATTCTTCAGTTTATGATGAACACAAATACAATACCCAAAACATAAATATGATGAGGCTTAGTTTAGAAAACTCCTGTTTTGGGTTCCCCTTGAATGCATGTTACGGATCTTGAACATATCTTCAATCTTCACTTGAACACCTCCTCTTGATCTCCACTTGAATCCCCTTGGATGGCTTACTTGCTTGGTTGCTTGCTTCTTCTTCTTTCTTCCTTGAGCAATCTTCCTTTGAATCCTTGCTTCCTTGCTTGCTTCTTTTCCTTGGAGGATGTTGGCTTCAGATCTACCTTCAATAGGTTGAGGATGGATGAAGAACACTTGCTGCACGGAGTACTGTTCACGGCTACAGTACTTCTCCTCTTCCTCCACTTGGATAGCCTCTCCTTTGATCTCCCTTGAAGCCCTCTTAGTTCCTTAGGGTTAGTAGCACCAAATGAGAGTTTTATAACTCTTGAATGGCCCCTTGGACAAGCCCCAGACCAGATCCACGAAATCTGGTGTAATTGGGGGCAAAAGGATTAAAGAAATGGGTGGAAAGACCACCCTTCGAACTTGAACCAAAAGTCAACAAAAGTAGGCCTCGGGGCTGGCGGTCGACCGGTGGAGGGCTGGCGGTCGACCGGAATTTTACAGGTTTCAGTCCGTTGCTTGCTGGGAAAAACGGTTGACCGCCCCTGTCTGGGCGGTCGACCGCTGCTGGCGGTCGACCGGTCCTGGACCGGCGGTCGACCGCTGGCAGGGGAAGCCCCAGGTTTCTCTCGTTCAGCCCTTTAAACCCTTGAGCAACTCATTCACGTTTGTGGCATCAAACTCCTTCGACCTTGAGGATTTGTACTGAGTATATGGACCTGTAAACACATGAATAATTGATTAGAACTATAGCTCAAACATCCATATGATAAATCCATAAACTCCATGCAAGCCATTGATCCCCGCGACCTGACCGCGCAGGTCGATCCGCGGGCGAGGGCGCACGATGGCCAGAAGGGTTTCATGTTGAATGTGCATGAATGAGGTATATACATAAGATACACAAGGTGAGATCGATGCTAAGCATGAGATACACAAGGTAAGAGTCTCACCAATGGCTCTTGATAGTAAATGACATATACCACCTATTTTGGATTGTAGAGGAGCAGGGTGCTTATCCACAAGTTTAGTTCACCAGGTGACTTCCATGTGTTTGATCCTGCAAGTAAGATAGTTAAGGTTAATACAATGCTTGTTCACATTAAAGAGGTTATGAAACCTCTTGTCTCTTGTAAAAATAATTCAATCAAGCATGAATCAAGACCATGTACCATTGCCATTTGCAATCTCAAACATATTTAAACATGAATGTGCAATCAACCATAAGTTTAGTTATCATCACTCAATCACACATCAAGTTTAGTTATCATCAAAATCATAATGCCAACAATCATCAAAATCATAACTCAACAATCTCCCCCTTTTTGATGTTGACAAACTTAATGATGATACAATAGAATGGCACAAATAAATCTTCCCCTCTTGTCACACATAATCATCAATTTTTCTCCCCCTTTGATATAATCAAAAAAAGCGGGATGGCACAAAACTTTCTCCCCCTGTGACATAATCAACAATCTGGAAGGAGCCAAACAAGGAAGAACAAGCTGATCCCCCTTTGAAACAGCAATAGCCCATCTTATCAATACAGAAGAAGCAACAGCAAATCATGGACCGACAAATCAATATAAGTCCAATTAGAGGAAACCAATTGCTTATTATTCTCAGAAATCAATATGATACCATCCAAAGCGATTACAGTCAAGCATGTATGGATACCAATTGAAAGTGGTGAGTGGCCTCAAGGATATGAGCGAGTGTAGGAAGATGATCAGAAGATGAGGTGTTCAGCAGGATAGCATTCAAAATCTAGATCCCATGGCAGATTTTCACAACATGCATAAGCAGGAGGGCATACCAAAATAAATTTTTTTTTGTTTTTCAAATTTCTGATTTTTGTATTTTAGTTTTAAAGGCATGAAACTATGTATATGCAGATGATGACTCATGAAATGCACATAATGCAACCAAACATTTACATATAATCATACATGCAATCTTCCCCGTACATATATAACAAGGGAAAGGGTATAAGAAAGATGCAAGAGAGTCATGCTCACCAGAATGCACATGTGTAGCACATGGGAGATCGTGCAATCATATAGGAGATTCATGCAATTGCTGATGCAGTCAATCAATTTTTTGAATACATATTAAATCAAATTCATAGATGTGTAAGTGAGGAACATGAAAAACGATAGTTGCCATATGGATATTCAGATTTTCAGATAAACACAATGAGACATTTCACAGACTGCACTTCAATTTTTTGAGAACAGCGTATTGGAGGCTTCGCTCTACCACAATGAGTTTTCACCACATTTTTTTTAACTCAACCAGTATCACATGATAGGCAGAATTTTTCAAGAGTGATCAGGTTCAAAATGATTCCTTTTTACGCGAGTAGACGCATGGAGCTCATGCCAGAATCCCTGGTTACTCAGAATATTGAACCATCTCACTTCATTTTGAACAGAGGTACTAGTCCACACTTTTTAGATATGAACCACATCACGTCTCAGGTGACATGTGCCCAGTTTACTCAGTGAGACCAAGCATTGCTCTGCCGTTCATTTACCTTAGAGATTTTTCAATAAAGATAGGTAGGCAGCTTTTTCCTCAACTGTCTCTTCTACATACATGCAGCAAGTTTAACATCTCGAGAGTGTTGAAAAGAAACTCATATATCCTTATCTTTAACACTCATTTTCACATTTTGTGCATGAAGTGTGCGAATTTGATTCAGCATGTATACCGAAAATATCATGAACACATAACAAGGCAGCTCCCCCTAAATAGATGCACTTATAAAATATAAACTCCCCAGAGTGTACGACAAGAAACACTCTAACAATGACTCAAATGCAGCATTATTTATCAAGAGGACATAAGGCCATAGAAGTGCCAAGGAATGAGGGTGAATAGCATATAATATCAAGCAAGCACACAAAGGGAATGTATGCAACATGCAATGCAAATATGCAGCTGATACCAATCAAACGGATACCAATTGAACGAACTGAATGCGGCTAATGCATGAGTTCTAGTGCAATGCAATCCTTGATCATATAATAATGAGATGTAACATGCCAAGACAGAATGCAGTGGTGTAAAACTTCTGGTACAAAATGAGTGAGCTAACTGCACTTAATGTATGAATTCTAATGCATGCAGTCTATTCTTATATGAGAATGGAATGCAAGATGAAAAATGACACTACATACAAGAGAGCAAATCAGATTGAAAAGATGAGCATGGGACAATTTCCATCACAAGTGGCTTATATACAAAGGGAAGCCATTTATTGTCAGAAGTTGTTAAGAGCAGATTTTCAAGGGTTTTGAAAACATTCACAAGCCATTCAGGAGTTGACATTTCCATTGCAGAACTCTTCACTTCAACAAGGATCAATTTTAGAAATTTTGAAGTAATTCATCATGAGCATGTTGCATGTTCCAATTGGAGTTCACTCAGTCAATAGAGAATAGCATTCATTTCAACTTGTTTAGCTAGCAAGACTCCCTTTGACAAAAACATGAATCTTAGAAAAATTCAGTGAAAGTGCAATGTTTCTCTTATGACATGGGGCTAGCTAACAAGGAGCAAATAGTAGCATCAGAAGAAGTCTTTCAAGGCCAACCAATCAATTTCTTCTAGTTCTGGTACAAGGCGGAGAACTTTGGTCCAAAGACCAACTCACGCATAGTGAGAGTTTCCAGGTGAAGATAATCCACCTTTTCACTACTCAGTATTTGATATACCAGATACTCAATTGAGCTTAAATGTGCTCAAGCAATCAGATTGAAGGATGTTCAAAGGTCAACATAAAATTCAAGATTTTCAGTTTCATTTAACCAATAAGCAGGTTAATCACAGCAGAATGGAGGAGCAATCATTTCAGGTATGTAGAAACAATACCTGTCATCAGAATAACATCACAAAGTCCCATAGACTAATGCATGAATTTTCATTTCCATGGTAAGAGGGTGAATTACCTTAGTTCAAAGGACAATACCGAAGGCCTTCAAGCACCAAAATCACTAACCTCACGAAGGTTAGTATTTTAGATTTACTTTCTTACCTTTGCCTTGAGAATCCATTTTCTTCCGAGCCTTCCACCTTGTACTTGAGTCGATCCTGGAGGTTGTTCTACACAAAGTACCCCATCTTCTTGTAGCAACTTGAGAGGGTTTTCCTCATTTTCATCCTTGCAGGGTATTCTCCCAGTTGATTCAAGCTTGGTCATGACTAGCCCATCATGATTTGGATCTTGGAAGTATAATCTGCATCTAAAGACAGAAAGGTTTGATTTGTCAATTTCGATTCAAATTTATTAATAATGATATGACAAATAAGTTTAACAACCAACACCCCTAGACAGCTCTAGATGCAATGCATGACTCATGTGTGAACCTGAACATTAAGCCCATATGACGAATGTGATTGCTCCCCCTTAATGTGTGCATGAATGCAAGATGTTTGGTGACAATCCGATCCCATATGCAGCCTTTTAAGTAAATGACTCATAGTACCAGGCGGAGAACTTAGATCCGAAGATTACCTCACGCTTAGTGATAGTTTTCAGACAGGCTTAACCTGCCCTTCCACATGTCACCATTTGATATACTATGTAATCATGGATGATGAAGGCAGGGGAATTGCAATGCATTATGGCATGAATACACAATGTTCAACTTATGCATGACAGAGTATGAAAGTGTATGCAAACTCAATATGTGTAGTGAAAACATGATCTGAAGAATCTTCAAGCTCTCCTACCACAAGATGTTATATGACAAGTGATATATGCACGAGTATGCAAACAACAATGAATGAAATGCATGTACGAACATGTGCATTATCACAAGACTATTCAGCACAATATGAATAAAGCCATGACACCATTACTGAAGAGAGTGAGAGGGATATCACCTGAGTTTCCAAATTCCATTTGATTTTCTATTTTAGCCTTTCTTGAGTCACTTGACTCGTGTGCCTTACCTTTTTGGCTAAAATAAATTTCATGCTTTACATTCCCAAGGCACACCTGCAAAACAGATTTCTCATTTGGCCTTCTTAGGTACCCAAATCATTTTGGGTCCTTGTGGGTTATCATCAACTTTGGCATGCAATTTACAACTCTTAACAACATTCAAGTCATTATTTTTCATGAGAAAATAATCATTCTTAACATTCCCAGATTTGCCAAAGTGATAGGGGGAAGCACGTGGTATCGCATTTTTCCTTCTCATTAGTTCTACTGATTTGTGTGTGTGAGCATGATGTGTTGTGTTGGAGTTCTTTCTCTTCAACAATAACCAGCAATGTGAAGTTGCATGACCTCTTTTACCACAGTGATTGCAATGTATGGAAGATTTTGTGGTGAAGGGTTTCTTTGCATTTTTCAAAATAGCTTAGTTTCCACATGCTTTTAAGTCATCATTCTTCATAATGAAACAATCATGCATAACATGTCCAGATTTACCACAGTAAAAATAAGAGAGTTTCTTTCTATGTTGTTGTGTGTGCGTGACAAAAATATGTTTAACATGCATGGGTGTGCTGACAGCATTTTTGGGTTTTTGATGCAGGTTGATTTTCTTTGTGGATGCATGTATGTGTGCAACATGATTTTTCTTTTTCAGATTTTCATTTGATCTTTTTATTGTCTGTGAAGAAGATTGATTTGGGGACCCATTTGATGTGCTGGTAATATTTGAATTATGCACAAAAGATGTATAAACTTTGTTTTCAAACTTCTTTTTGTTCATAGGGTTAAACCCCAACCCTTCTCTTTGAAAGTTCACTTTCACCCCCCAACAATTTGTCTAAATTTTCTTGACCATTCACAAATCTAGACAGTGAAGCATTCAAATCAAGGATTTCAGATTCAAGAGATGCAACATGCAATTCACAGGAAACCATCTTCTTTTCACACGACTTGACTTGTTCATGTAAGGTAGCATTGATGATTTTATGACTTTCTATTTCTTGCAACAAGACATGCACTTTTTCAGATTCATCAATATTCACATATTTTCCTTTTTCAAAAATAAGCAATCTTTCAGAAATGACTTTATTCAATTCTTTCAGTTTCTCATTTTCTTTTTCAAGTTTCTTATCATTGACAAATTCAATCTGACCATTGTCCATTGAACTTATTCTCTCTCTCATCTCTTTATTTTCATTTCTCAAGGAACAAATTTGATCTTTATGAATTTCAATGTCAAACACATGACCATCAATTAATTCCTTTAAGTGTGAGCATTCTTTGCATGAGGGATTACAGTTATTTTGTTCAACATCCTTTTTCAATTTTCTGTTTTCCGATCTTAACTTCTTGTATTTTTCAGCAAGCTCATCATATGCATTCAATAAATCTTCATAGCTAAATTCATCTTCATTATCAGAATCAGAATTTACCTTTGAGCTTGATCCACTTGGCTTTTCACTCCCTTGTTCACTTGTGCCTGCCACAAGACAATTGTCTTCATGCTCTTCCTTGAAGTCTTTTAATCCATCCAATATTTCCTTTGCGGAGCTGCAACGAGAAACAAAAGAGAAATAATTAGAATCAACTGAGAGTCAAACAATTTTGATCATGTTTAAGTTTTTGATTTGCAGTCCAGACATTTTTATCTTTAGGCAATTCATAAGGACCATGTGAAATAAGCTTCCATAGCTTAGGGTCGTATGAATTGACTAGACTACACATCCTTCCTAACCACAAATCGAAATTGCAACCATCAAACACGGGTGGAGAGTTTAAGGTGTACATCATAGTAGTCATTGATCTGGATCACTCTAGATCGTTAGATCTATGCAATTAGAGCCTTGGCTCTGATACCAATTGAAGTCCCGCGATCAATGACACCCAAGAGGGGGGTTAATTGGGTGTTTACAATTTTTACGAAAACTTTTGGCCTTTTATAAAATATGTGATAGAATGCTAGTTTAGGGATTCAAAACTATTAGTACACAGATTGGATTTATCAAACTCAATTGATGATAGTATAGATAATGCAAGATATACGAAGATAAATCCAGAACAACAATAAACACAAACACTCACTTAGAATGGAGGTAGAGGAAATGGATCAAACCACACAATTCAAACCACACTGCACAGCGATTTTTAAGGTGGTTCGGATGCACGACGGCAATCCTACGTCCACCCCTCACCAAACCCGGTGAGGCTTCACTCGGGGATAAATCCCCAAACGGAGACGACGCTCCAACCACACACGCAGGACGACACCTGCACACACACACGGGGACGCACCCCAACACACACACACACACACGGAGATGAGATCTCCAACACGATCCGACAAAAGGATCAACAACACACACACAAGCTGCAATAGATGCAGCACTCCACATACTAAAAAGACCGGATCTAAAAAGATCCACACACACGTAGATCTAGGAAGCTCTACGTACACACACAAATAGCACACAATGACCACACACGACCACGGATCCACAATGATCCACACACACACACACACACACACACACACACAGATTCTTCAGTTTATGATGAACACAAATACAATACCCAAAACATAAATATGATGAGGCTTAGTTTAGAAAACTCTATTTTGGGTTCCCCTTGAATGCATGTTACAGATCTTGAACATATCTTCAATCTTCACTTGAACACCTCCTCTTGATCTCCACTTGAATCCCCTTGGATGGCTTACTTTCTTGCTTGCTTGCTTCTTCTTCTTTCTTCTTTGAGCAATCTTCCTTTGAATCCTTGCTTCCTTGCTTGCTTCTTTTCCTTGGAGGATGTTGGCTTCAGATCTACCTTCAATAGGTTGAGGATGGATGAAGAACACTTGCTGCACGAAGTACTGTTCACGGCTATAGTACTTCTCCTCTTCCTCCACTTGGATAGCCTCTCCTTTGATCTCCCTTGAAGTCCTCTTAGTTCCTTAGGGTTAGTAGCACTAAATGAGAGTTTTATAACTCTTGAATGGCCCCTTGGACAAGCCCCAGACCAGATCCACGAAATCTGGTGTAATTGGGGGCAAAAGGATTAAAGAAATGGGTGGAAAGACCACCCTTCGAACTTGAACCAAAAGTCAAAAAAAGTAGGCCTCGGGGTTGGCAGTCGACCGGTGGAGGGCTGGCGGTCGATCGGAATTTTACAGGTTTCAGTCCGTTGCTTGCTGGGAAAAACGGTTGACCGCCCCTGTCTGGGCGGTCGACCGCTGCTGGCGGTCGACCGGTCCTGGACCGGCGGTCGACCGCTGGCAGGGGAAGCCCCAGGTTTCTCTCGTTCAGCCCTTTAAACCCTTGAGCATCTCATTCACATTTGTGACATCAAACTCCTTCGACCTTGAGGATTTGTACTGAGTATATGGACCTGTAAACACATGAATAATTGATTAGAACTATAACTCAAACATCCATATGATAAATCCATAAACTCCATGCAAGCCATTGATCCCCGCGACCTAACCGCGCAGGTCGATCTGCCGGCGAGGGCGCACGATGGCCAGAAGGGTTTCATGTTGAATGTGCATGAATGAGGTGTATACATAAGATACACAAGGTGAGATCGATGCTAAGCATGAGATACACAAGATAAGAGTCTCATCAATGGTTCTTGATAGTAAATGACATATACCACATGTTTTGGATTGTAGAGGAGCAGGGTGCTTATCCACAAGTTTAGTTCACTAGGTGACTTCCATGTGTTTGATCCTGCAAGCAAGATAGTTAAGGTTAATACAATGCTTGTTCACATTAAAGAGGTTATGAAACTTCTTGTCTCTTGTAAAAACAATTCAATCAAGCATGAATCAAGACCATGTACCATTGCCATTTACAATCTCAAACATATTTAAACATGAATGTGCAATCAACCATTAGTTTAGTTATCATCACTCAATCACACATCAAGTTTAGTTATCATCAAAACCATAACGCCAACAATCATCAAAATCATAACTCAACATTAACTTCAGCACTACTTTCCATCCCCAGACAGACAGTCAGACCAAGAGGATGAATCAAATTGCTGAAGATATGTTAAGGGCATGCACTATTGATTTTGGCGGAAGTTGGCATGACCACTTGCCTCTGATCGAGTTTGCTTACAACAACAGCTATCAGGCCAGTATACATATGGCTCCATTTGAAGCACTTTATGGAAGGAGTTGTCGATCTCCAATATGCTGGGATGAAGTTGGTGAATGCCAAATACTAGGCCCGGATATGATCAAAGATACAAATAAAAAGTTCCAACTTATCAAAGATAGACTCAAGATAGCTCAATCCAGGCAGAAATCTTATGCAGATAATAGAAGGCGAGACCTAGAATTCCAAATGGGAGATCATGTCTTCCTCAAGGTCTCTCTTGGTCGAGGTATTAGAAGATTTGGTGTTAAGGGAAAGCTTACACCAAGGTTTATAGGTCCATTCGAAGTGTTGGAAAGGGTGGGTGAGGTAGCTTACCTCCTTGCTTTGCCTCCACAGTTATCTAAAGTGCACAACGTGTTTCATATTTCCATGTTGAAGAAGTATGTGCATGACCCTTTCCATGTCATCGACCATGATGACTTGGTTATTCAAATGGACCTTACCAATCAGCAGAAGCCGTTGAAAATCCTCAACCGTGAAGTCTGAGCATTGAGGAACAAGACTATCCCGATGGTGAAAGTACAATGGAATAAATGCCTAGAACAAGAACCTACACGGGAAACTGAGGAATCCATGCGAAGGAGATTTTTAGAGTTATTCTAGACTATAAGTACTCTATACCCTCCATGTCTCCATTCGTGGAATTGAATTTGGGGACCAAATTCTGTTAAGTGGGAGAGGGTGTAGCACCCCGGATAAAAATAATCTAGAATTTTAAATCTCTCCTAAAAGAAAATAAAAAGGGGGACAAATAAAAAGAAACTTCATAGCCCTATACTTGAAGAGGACATACCATTAACTAATTAATCTATATACATTAAGAAACCCAACATTTGTGAAGAATTTTCTAAACAAGGGGAATGGGCGCCTTCTCACACGGATGCTAATTCCATTGACTAAAGTTATTGAGCGACCCCTCAAATGAGCGCTAATTCTGTTGACTAAAAGGAATGGACGACCCCTCACACAGGCGCTAATTCCACTTACTAAAAGATAAAGGGCGCCCCTACATTTGGGCGCGGATTTAAAGTGCGCCCCTTCACTTGGGCACTAATTCCTAAACGGGAAAGCAAAAATAACAGGTGATTGGGTTTCAGAAATGCTTAGAAATGGTGTGAACACATATAGTAAGGTTCTAGAACCTTGCTTTTGATGACACTTAACTTTGGAAGGGTGAATAGCATAGCATGGAAGGTTCTCAAACCTTCCCAACAATAATCATCGAATCCTCTGGAAGCCCACGCCTCTATAAAACCCAACCCCGTTGAACAGGCAGAAGCTTGTTGATGCCGCTGTTGTAGAAGGTTCCTCTTCTACTAAAAGGTCGCAGGTTCTTCTTCCCTTACTACATCCTTATCTTCTTCCTCTGCTACTGTCCTGCTGCCAACACCAAGGAGAAACCGTGAAGCTCCATCTTGCTGCAGAAGCCGAAGGCTACTATCGTAGACCGTGAGGAACGCATGGTTCTTCATCCTTACATCCTTTTTCTTTCTCCTTGGCTTCCTATACCTTGTAAACATCGTCAAAAGGTAGGTGTTCTCAAGCAATAAAGCCCCATAACATAGCAAGAATGCATGCATATTAGGATATTTGAGTTTTTCAATGATTAATAAGCCGTGACCAGACCAGTGGTCACCTATTAAAAGAGCAACCGTGTGCACAGTTGCCCATTCTTAATGGGCGACAACATGTGTGGCCGTTCATTAATATGCGACCACTACTCTATCGCTATTTACTTTGATGAAATTAATAAATGAACAAATGATTAAAAAATAATTACTCTGAGACCAGATGTCTGAAAGTTTTATCATGCATATTTCTGGAATCCTCAAAATTTACTCAGCCTGTTCATGAAATTTGTTCCATAAAAATCCTTGTACATGTCATAGTGACGCTATTCATGCCTTACCGTTCATCAAAACTTTTATTCAAGCAAACCATGACTCTGGAAAACGTATCTATCGATGCATTTGAGGGTGCACTGAGGCAAAAGAATAAGCGACTGTGCGAATAGTCACTACTTACTGAATGCACGCCCTCTCATAGAAGCGTGGCTTCTAGGAAAATCTAGTATAGTAGATAAATAATGAAGCTCTATTCTGCGATAAACAAAATTCATAGACTGGGTGACTTCCTGAACAGTCACAAATTAAAAGAATTTATATTGAAAATTTGGAATTTGACTTAATGTGTGCCGTTTACACGGTTGCTTATTTAAGATCTAGCGACCCTGTGAATAGTCACTATTTAAAAGACCTAAAATAAACGCTCGTTTAATTCCCAGGGCAGTGATGTAATTATGAAACATGATGAATGAGTGACCCCATGCGTGGGCGCCAATTTCAAAACTGGCGACCACATGAGTGGGCAGCAATTCCCGGTGATCCTTGATTTTATTACTTGTTTTCGACCCATACCGCGGGTCAAATCGACACTGTGTCTCAGTCCGTAGATACAATCCCATTGTTTCTCATTGCTTTTCGCACAGCCCCTAAGTCTTGGTGACGATTGAGCCCTCTGCAGGACACTCCTTCCTTCGAACTGACGAGTTTGTCATTGGGACCTCTGTAAGTCTCCACGTAGCCTTGGATTCCCTCAAGGCCGTATGAGCTGGTTGTACCATAAAAACACTTAAACCCATAAATGTCACGTCACTCTAGAGAAATGTGGTAACCCGGTCCTCACATTGTGTGTCCCCGGCCAATGTAAGAGTTCCCTGTGCCTAAGGAATGGGCGATCGTTCTGTCAGGCGTTTCTTGAATAGGGTGACCACATGCTTGGGCGCCAATTCGATCTATCTATTTCTGGATCACTGAATTAGTGATTGTCTGCTTAGTCGCGAATTCAGAAGTCACGGTCGCCATCCTAGGCGCCAATTCCACCCAGATTTTCGTCTTGAGATGAGTTTTATGTGATTTTATCATGGTCCATCTCTTCATAAATATTCTACCTTGAATTCTAGAAAGTTCAATGAATCTACCTTGTTACCCTACATGAGCATTTTCCTTTGAAATTCTATTGGCTAAAACTATAGTGGATGTCAAGAAATTTACATGACATAATACCTGTACATATAGGGCCCGGTCTTGTCCTAGGAGGAGCACCCGAAAGTACTTGTACCCATTAAAGTTAAATTGACAACGGTGTGCCATTGCACCAAAGTCCTTGTCTATCTAGAGTTATTCTATGGCATTCCACACTCTCTCTCTCGTGCTTGACTTGACTTGCGTGGCCCCGACTGGGTGAGTACTTGCTTGATAAATAGCCAATATTCACAACCTGATAAACTACTTGCGCGAAGTACTTGGAACCACTTGATGATACCCTCTATATTCCGGAATATTGTGCGATATACTCTAAATATTTTCTTGGATATCGTGAATCATGTTCTCTTTCCACTTGACTAATCATGTTTATCTTGGTCATTCATCATGCATGGCTAGACTTGCATTTGCACGTAACACGTAATTTACGTAAAGCATTGCTTGTTCTTGAGATATAAATCCTACTAAGCGTTAGCTCACCTAGTTTTTCCCCACTTTTCAGGTAACTCGGATACCGACTCGCAAATGGATAGGGAGGACAATGAGTGAAAATCGTAGAGCCTTCGAGTGTCCTGCCGTTACATTGAGTCTTGCCACGTTGTGTCTTTCCCTGGGAGTCCTTGTCATTTAGTACCTTAATTATTTGGGTTACGATGTAAAAGGCTTATGGCCTTATGATAGTGGTGGATTTTAAACTTGTGGTTACATGTGGATCTTTGGATGGTGGATCATTACCCTGGTTTTGGGATTATAATTTTATTGGAGTTGCATTAAAATTGTGAAATTTCATTTAAGGTTATTAATTATTCTTGTTGTTTAGCGTACTATGTTGTTATGTCGAAATTCTTATCACTCTGATTGACATGGATGATATAAACTCATCGCATCTCTGAGTTCCTTCCGCGCTCAGGGCGTGACAGTTGTGTTAGGTTTTAAATTTACCATAATGCGTGGGGGACAATTCAACCTCTCTTCTTGTCCGCTCGCCTACCCAGGACCAACACTTGGTATCAGAGCCACTGCTCTATCTACTTGAGGTCTCACGGCCTATAGAGTGCTCCCTCAGCGAGTATTTTGAGGATCATGTCTGATAGCGTTTTGTCTTCTCTCCCTCTATGCTTTAATGGTTCAAATTTCACTGAATGGCTTGGGCACATGAGTCGCTATGTTAAAACTATTGATCCCAAACTCTGGGATTTAGTTAAGCATGATTCATATGGGTTGCCTAGTGATGAGTCTAAGTGGACTACCGAGCATGTGAAGAGAAGCAAAGACAATTCTATGCTTTTAAATATTTTTAGAAGTTCAATCGATCTTCACAAATTTTCACTTGTTGCCTCATGCAGGACAGCCAGGAAAATATAGAAATGCTTGATCGATAACTATAAAGTAAAGAAGGACACTGAGTGCTTGATGGCCGACAAGCACGATAAATCAAGTACGGAAAGCTCAAAGTCATACTCTGAAGGTGAGGAAGTTTCTTTCGAAGAGCTTATGAATCTTTATGATGAATTGCTTGAAAAGTATAAAAAGCTTAAATCTGAAAATAGAAAACTCAAAAAGAAGTCTGAAAATAATTTGCATGAAAATGGTTCTTGCGATAAGTGCCCTAAACTTGAAGAACTTCAAAGGGAAACATTGCAATGTTAATTCAGATTTCTTTGCTTGAAAGTTGTTCAAAATCTCATCGTGAAAATTTTTCATGTGATATATGCTTAAAATTCAAAACTAAAAATGAATCCCTCTTGATTGATATTGAAAAGCATGAAGAAACCATTTCATGTGTGAGAAAGAAAAATGAAAAGCTAAAACATCTGAATACAACCATCTCCGAAAAATTACATACTTTTGAAAAGGGAAAATGTCTGGTTGTTAATGAATCTGAAAAATTGCATGTGCTAGAACAAGAACTTAAAAGTTATAAAACCATAAATAGTGTGCTAAATGAAAGTGTTGTTAGCAGTGAACAAGAAATTGCTAGTTATGAGTTGCACATTGCATCCCTTGAAAAAGAAATTGTTGATTTGAATGCATCTCTATCCAAATTTGTCAAGGGGAAAGATAATCTGGAGAAAATATTGGGGACCAAGGTGAATTTTCAAAGAGAAGGACTTGGGTATGAACCCACCAAAAAGAAAACCTTTGGTCTAAAAACAAAAACTCCATTTGTGCATACCTCTTGCTCCTCTAATACTTCAAATGCTTTTTCAGTTGAGAAACTAAAGTCTAACATGCATGCCAAGAATTTTCATATGAATTACCACGCTTCAAAGTAAACTAATGTGTCATGTCATTACTGTGGTAAGCATGGTCATTTGATGCATGACTGTAGATTGATGAAAAAAGATGATGTGAATGCTGGTAGAGAGCATGCTAGGAAATTCCACACTACACAGAAAAAGAAAGTTGAATGGTTCTATTGTGAAAAATCTGGACACGAAATGCATGATTGTTACATATTGAAAAAGGATGACTTGAAAGCATGCAAAAATAAATTTGTTTCAAAAGAAAAAATATTTCTTATTTCAAATGTAGAAAATCCGGACACTATGTGTCACAATGTTGGCAAGCAAATGAAAGAAAGAATGTTGAATAATGTTGCATTTGAGTCTTCATTGGAGTGTTTCATGTCATATACTCAGGGAGAGTAAATTTTTGATAAGTGCATCTATTTAGGGGGAGCTGTACTATTATGTGTTCGTAAATTTTTGGTATACATGCTGAATCAAATTCATACACTTCCTGCACAAAATGTGAAAATAAGTGTTAATATATGGATTTAGAAATTTCATTTCAACACTCTAGAGAAATTGAACTTGTTGCATGTATCTTGAAGAGGCAATTGAGGAAAAAGTTGCCTGCCTAATTTTTTGTAAAAGGAATATAAAAAGAATGGCAGAGCAATACTCAGTATCACTGAGTAAACTGGATACACGTCACCTAAGACGTGATGTGGTTCATTTCTGAAAAGTGTTGTACTGAAGCACCTCTGTTCGAGTGAAGTGAAATGCTCAATGTTCTGAGTAATCGGGGAGTCTAGCATGAGCTCTATGTGTCTCCTCGTGTAAAAATGAATTATTTGAACCTGATCACTCTTTAAAAATTCTATTTATCAATGTAAAATTGCTTGAGTTAAAAAATTATGGTGAAAATTATTTGTGGTCGAGCGTAACCTCCAATACGATGTTCTCCAAAATTAAAGTGCAGTCTATATAATCTCTGATTGTGTTGATCTAAAAATCTGAATATTCATATTACAACAATCTATTTTCATGTTATTCACTTACACATTCAGTAATTTGATTTAATATGTATTCAAAAAATTGATTGACTACATTGGCAATTACATGATTCCTCTATATGATTGCACATCTCCTAGGTGTTATACATGATCATTCTGGTTGTATTGACTTACCTACACTTTTCGTACACCTACCCCATCCTTTTAAATAAAAAGGGGGAGCTATGTTGCATGTATACATACATATATGCTTGGTTGCATTGTGCGCATTTCATGTGTCATCATTTGTATGCATCTAGCTTCTTGCATTTCAAAAGAAAATTTAAAAATATGAAAATCAATGAAAATCCAGAAATTGAATGGGCTTCTAATGCTTTACATTTTCTAAATGGGACATAGGCATTGAATGGCATTAGATTTGTTAATATATACTATGATTGTTAGAATCATATTGATTTGTTCATCTTAAGTCTACTCATCTTCCCATCTCGATAATCAACAATTGGTATGTCATCATCTTGTTACGTTTTCTAGCTCTCAAAGTCATTCCACCAAATATCTTGTTATTACTTTCCTATTGCATCATCTGAACTTCTGAATTGGGCTTCTATTGAATCATGAATCTGTTTTGTTGAAATTTAAACTCCATTGCTTTCCTCCCACTTTTTGATTATGCTAAAGGGGGTGAAAAGATTACAATTGACATTGATTGTCACAATATTTTGCCATCATCAAAACCAAAAGGGACCATAACGAACCCAACACTATGCATTATGCATGTCTCATGTAATAAACCCTATGCATCTCCTCATGCATGCTTGAATGCCATGACCTGGGATTGGTGGTATATCAAATGGTGGGCAAATGAGGGGTGGGTTATGCCCATCTAGACCCTCTCACTATGTGTGAGTACACAACTCCACCCCGTGCTACAATCCCACTGCATAAACGCATTACATACCCACATGGTTGCTTGCATAGGATCGTTTCTTGCATTGCCTTTTCGTTAAGCGAAGCATGCATTAAGTCACCTTATATGTGAAGAGAAGAAACAAAAGAAAAGAAGAAAATTTAAAGAATAATGAAAAGAATAAAAGAAAGAAAGCTAAAAAGGATAAAACAAGAAGATTGGAGTTTATACTTATTAAAAGCTCCAAGATCAATCCATTGCATGAACAAGTGAACAAACAAATGAAGAATAAGATAATTTCCTACTCACTAGCGTGGGCTACGTCGATGCAGCCCGGCTCTGCATCGACGCAGCAGTTCATGCCAACTCCCTGGTTGGGGCTTGTGCGTCAATGCCCTGAGCACCTGCATTGACATGATGGCCCTTCGCATCTCCCCTGCGTTGTCTCCTGCGTCGACGCGGCCAAAGCTAGGCGTCGACGCACTGGCCCTTGGCTGTTGAAAGAGATATAAAAAAAGAGTGGAAAGAAAGAAGTAATAATAAAACACAAAGCTAAAACAAACAACAAAGGATAAAACAAAATCCTAAAGCAGTTATTTTAATAGAATGAACAAATGATAAAAATATGATAATTCATGAAAAAAAAGAAAATAAATAAACCTACAACAAAACAAAAGAAGAGATGATGTAGCTCTCACCTCTCTTGGACCCTATGCATGGGGATATTGACAAGGCCTTTGCGGGCCATGCTTGAGCCTTGGGGTCATCCCATCATGGTCAAAGTTTGACCCTGCTCTTGGTTGATAGCTCGCTATGTTTTAACTGAATTTCTATTGGGATCTACTCCCGGATATCAAACTTGCCATATCTCTGGCAGCTATATTTATAAATTGGGACTCTCGTCTAGATATGAATGGGTCAATTAATGACCAGCTTTGTTCAATTGTTTACCCTTCAATAGGGGTTGTTTTATTGAATTTTGGAATTCTCATTCCTTTCTTTAATTAATATCGATTTAAGGCCTGAGGGCCCCCATCTCCTGGCGTTTAATCAAGGGTTTTCTCCTCTCCGATGAGATGTAATTAACACCATCGCCTTTATGGCACGGCGGGTTCTTAGTCTCGACTCGATACCCACAATCGTTTGGTAAGTCAGGTGGAGCGCACTCGTGTCTTCAGACCATCCCAGTCTTGAAGCCTGAATAAATGTCACTTTGGTGACTAGCACGCCCTCGTACTCAATAAAATGCTAGAAGATGAAACACTGACAAAAGAGAATAAAGGAATTAAAAGATGGATATTTCGAGTGCATTGTCAACAGGACATCAATAAGAGATTGTGGGCTGACCAACTTTGTAAGTGGTCAATTTATTGCTACATGGTGGCCCATTTATCGATAAACTCCCGCTCACAGGAATGAGTGGGTTGAGTGTTATACATAAGCTGAGAGTTTAATGGATAAGAAGGTAGCCCATATTAAGGATAATGGGCTGAAGAATGGCCCATCGTAGGAGGAGCAAGGTGGGCCATCCTAGAATGAGTATACTTATTTGGGCCGAGGGTGACTTTGGGAGTAGACAGAATGGGTTGAGAAGAATCGGCCCATGGAGAAGGAGGGAGGGTAGCCTTTCCCTTATCGAATGATTATTGGGCTAAGCGAGAGGGTTGGCCCATTTTAAGGTTCATAAATTGGAGGGCCCTAGGTCGGGCTGGTGTGAGATCAAGTGGGCTCGATGTCAGATTTGGACCATTAAAAGTGGATTGAGGGACTTGATTAGAAGAGGCCCCTTGAGGAGTGAGGGGGGCAGCCAGCGTCCCTTGAAGATATTGATAGATGGCTTTAAGTTGGGTAGGGTCCAACTTGGCCATGACTCGAAGAATGTCATTGGGGGGGTCACCAGCAGGAGAAGATGACACTGGAGCTTGTGTGCCTTCATTGATTTGAGAAGGAGGAGGAGGAGTAGACCCTTCTCTGGGTTGGAGAACAATGATCCTAGGAGGGGAAGGATCCTCAAATAGCCCTTGAGAAAGGGTTTCCTCATAGGGAAAGAAGTTCTCATAAGCAGACATGTCAAAATTGTATAGGGGATTAAAGTAAGAAGATGTGATGGAAGACCCTTTTGGATATAGACTCAAAGACCTAAAACAGCTCCACATGTAGAGAAGGACTGACCCAAACAAAGCACAAATAGAAAACCAATGTGCAAAAATAATGTTTCACCAAAATCAACCAAGTTAAAATGATGCACCAATTGTTAGTTTCTTCTTATCCTTTTAAATGTTTTACTTAAAGAGAAATTCTCTCTAGGAAGAGGTTTCCTGAAGGGAAGAGGTTTCAGGATTTAGGTTGACCTAAGTTTAACACTCTCTCACAGATGTAACATAGACTCAACAAGGTGGCAAAGGTACAACCGGCTCGACATTCATGTGAGAATCCACGGCTCGGGGAGACTTACGAAGGTCCCCAAATAAGATTACCTAGTTGACCATGAGGAATGCACAGCTGGGAGGATCATCTATCATGATAGGAATGCAACTATGATATGCAATGAGTGGTCCTATGTGCACCGGAGTGCATGCAAGTTCTAACCTAGAATTAACAAACAATTTATAAATGGTGATGAATATGCAGGATAGAGAGAACAAAGGATAGGCAACAAATAGAAGCCATGAGAACTGAAGATAATGAATAGAAGAATAAGTCTCAAGATGCATACCTGAACGCAGTTGTACCAAGGACCACCTTCATCTAGATGTAACTCCGGTGGAGGCTGCGTTCAACTAGGGACTCTAAAATAGCAAGAAAGTAAATGGAAAATCTGAGAAATTGAACCTAGAGATGCATTAAATGAACTAAGACAACAGGTAAGTAGCAAACAGCACGATGGACACTATGTCTCCCATCGTGAACGCCAAAAAAGGTGTAGGCACTAGAAATCACCTTCCAAAAAAAGAGAAAACAAAACATACCCAAGGAGTGTGGAACAATAGGTAGTAGTGAAATTAAGAGAAGGCAATAAGCAAACACGCCAAAGTGTGGAACAAAGAGTAAATTGATGCAATAGAAGTAAGAAGAAGAAAGAAAAGAAGTGATTGTGATATTGTGTTTATTATGTTTTGATGATGTCACACCAAGTAAGAGTCATTAGTCAGTCAGTCAGTCTGAAATCATATGAATTGAATCTCTAAATGTTTAGGCAATATATGTTAAATACACTCAAGTGTGTGTTTCATATTGTTTGAGTGATTAATTGATCTATTTCAGGTTGAATGGATGAAGAAAACATAAGTTCAGTCAGTCCCGTTTAACAAGAAAACAAGTTCAGTTTGTCGAACAACATAGGAGTCGTCAACGCAAATTAAGTTGGGAGTCGACGCAAGGAACAAGGATTCTTCAGTTGATCAAAAACACTATGAAGATACTGAGTCGACACATAAACCAGGCAGAGTCGACGCAGTAGCTTACTTCAGTAAAATATCACTCAAAAATCAAGAAAGGGTCGACACCTAGAGTAGATTCCTAATTTCAGAGGCTCTGTTTGAATTCAAGTGTGGTTATGGAGTCGACGCATCAAGTGAATTACATTGACGTAGTGACGTGAAACCTTCAGCTAAAGTCTCAAGTGGATAGATAATGGAGTCGACACAAATTGCATTATGGAGTCGACGCAACAAAAGCTCCTCTGCAAGATCTTGTTCAAACGTAATAAAGGAGTCGACGCAGTAAGAAGCGGAGTCGATGCAATTGTGCTCTTCAACAAGCCTTGCCTCAAAGAGTCGACATTTGGAGTCGACTCCCTTCTATCAAAGCTCTATCCAGGCGACTGCAGTGAAAGTCGCGTCGACGCAAGGAAGACCGTTAGTCGACACATCTGAAGACATCCAGCCTAGCACGTGAATAATATATGAAGACCACGTGATCTAAACTCCAATGATTGGCACGTGATCCTGGGATGTGCCTGGGAGTCTCGAACATTCATGGGATAGAATATTCTCTTCTTTAACATGGACCAGTGGGAGAATAACTCATTTTTTCTCCAGTTTATCCATGAGATTCTAAAAGGCTCTGCTCTATATATATCATCCAAGAGAATTACGAAAGAGAGGCTTCCTTCGAAGAAGATAGAGTCTACCTATGAAGAAGAAGAGCCACCTTGAATTCAGAAGAAAGGGAGAGAGAGAAGTAGAAAGAGAAAGATCTGAGTGTAGCCCAGTAGAGAAGAAGGAGTTTCTGCTTAAGTTTTTCGAAGAGGCTCTTGAATTGTATTCAGAGCTACATTCTGTAGTTTCCCATTTTGTTTTAGTTCTTCAATTTTTTTCATTTGTTCTTTGCTTTTGATATCCTTCTAGTAGGATTTCTGATCGTGCATTGTTGCACTAGTCAGAGGTGTGATCAATTGCGGCTGATCACGTTCTATTCTGTGAATCAGAGCGTGAGGAAGGTTTCCTCGTTTGCTGTCATCAGTAGTTTTTGACCTTGCTGGTAGCAAGATTAGGGTAGTATACAGCTTAGTGTTGTATACGCATTTCACTTTATTCCGTTCAGAGTAAGGGAGGAGAGTGTTCCTCTGGTTGCAAGCTGTGGAATCAGCGTATGTAGTAGAGGGTTCTAAGTGTTTACTTGTGCAATGGATCCTCATCCTGATCAGGTGAGGGGTGGACGTAGGTTTGCAAGATTGCAGACCGAACCACCGTAAAATATTGGTGTCGAGTGGCTCGCTATCCATATCTTCTTCCTCCATTCACTAAGTCTATAACTAGTATATCAAAAGGTGTTTCTATACACTTTACGTGAGGAGAGCTCTTGGGCCCAAACCTCCGTCTAGTACTAGTTTATGGGATTGTATGTTTGTGATGATCACAAATTAGTCTGTGCATGTGGTTAATGCCTTGAACCTACTAAGTGAATCCCTGTGAAATCTATCCTTAAAGAATCTTGCTCAATAGTTTTTTTTTCTGCACACCAAGTGTTTGTCAGTCACTCATTGTTATCTTCTGCTCACTTCAGTCTTTCAATTTGCCATGTTTAACAATCTAACTAATTTTTCCTTAAGCTATTTTTAAGTGGTATTTTAGAGGGAATGATCTATTCTAGATCTGCCTTATCAAATACCTAACAGTTGGTATCAGAGCCAAGTTTCCCACAATGTGGTCCAACGACCAGGGAAGATCTGACAATGGCAATGTTCGTAGCTTTTTGGCTGAAGGACACTCAATAAATAGACCACCATTTTTTGATGGATCAAATTATCTTTGCTGGAAAAATAGAATGGAAGTGTTTTTGTGTGCGCAGAGTCATGAAATCTAGAGAGTCGTCAGCCATGGTCCCCTTGAGCTTCCTGAAGAAGAGAATGAATGGACAAGAGAATAGATTCGCATGTCGATGGTGAACTAGAGTGCAATAAATATCATGCAGTGTGCTATCCACCCAGATGAGTACTCAAGAGTTTCTGCCTGCAGATCTGCCAAGCAAATGTGGGATAAATTAGAGCTAGTCTATGAGGGAACATCCTAGGTAAGGGCGACTAAGGTAAATATGTTGATCTCAGATTTTGAGATGTTCAAAATGAAACATGATGAAACCGTCTCTGAAATGTATGCCAGGTTTTCACAGCTTACAAATAGTCTTAAGGCTTTAGGTAAGGAATACACTGATAATGAGCTTGTTAGAAAAGTTCTTAGGTCCCTTCCTCCGGCATGGCACTCTAAGGCCACTGTCATTGAAGACTCAAGAAATCTGCCAACCATGATAATGGATGAATTGATTGGCTCGTTGATGACATACAAGCGCAACCTGAAGAGAAACGTGGAGGAGCCTAGAAAGAACAAACTAGTAGGCCTCAAAGTGTCTAAGAGAAATGAAGAGAGCAGTGATGACTCAGAGAGTTTCTTGGACTTAGACAACTCATATGATCAAGCTTTTCTTACCAAACAATTCAAAAGATTTATGAGAAAGAGAGGTAAGAATCTGAAGAATAGAAGGTCACAGCATGCAGGTAAGATTTCAAACTTCAATACTGTCAGGAATAAAAGATCTGATAAAATCATTTGTTTTCAGTGCAAAAAACTAGGACATATGAGATAATATTGCCCCGAACTTGTGAAAAAGAATGTCAAAGCTAAGGGGAAGAAGCCACAAGCCATGCTCTGCACATGGAGCGACGAGGAGGAGGACATTAAGAATGGATCATCTGAAGAAGGAGAAGAAAGCATGTGTCTCATGGCTCACTACGATGAAGAGGTAAATAATCCTTTCGAGAATTTTACAGTTGATGATTGGGAAGACGCTTATAGTGAATTGCTTGATCAGTTTAACTCCTTAAGAAAGGAACATAGACTGTTGAAAAAAAATGAATAATAATGCTCATGATCCATCTTTAGTTGATCATTATAATTGCCTCATGAAAGAAAAAGAAAAATTCAAAGTTCAAGTGGAAGAACATGAATCCCAGAAAGAGACACATAAAAATATGAAAATAGAAAGTGAAGATATTAAGAGACAACTTGATGAATTCAAGCTGAAATTTCAAGAAATACAAAGTGAGAATAAATTGATCACTAAAAATATATGAAGTTGTTAAGAGTGCAAAATTTGAAATTATGAAAGAGTGTGAAAAGTTTCAAAAAGAACTACAAGACAAGCAATCCACTCTGGAAAAATTTGTTCAAGGAAAATCTAACCTAGATGTAGTGCTAGGTATGAAAGTGAATTTCAATAAAGAAGGGCTGGGGTTAAATCCCACCAAGAAGAAAAAGTTTGAAATCAAGATAGTTTCATTCTGTCATGAGAAGGGAAAAGAGAAACTGGACAATGCGTTCAGTCCAAACAGCAACAAAAATCATTAAGAACTAGAAATAAAAAATTTCACAGAAACCATAAGGAAAGTCAACTAAAACACTCATTCAGGTCAACAGAGCAAGAACCAGGCTACCCAGGCCAAAAAGTCATTGTTGTGCCCCTGGCCCCTGTGGCTTGTGGTTTTGATGATTGGCTTTAGGGGTTTGTGATGATTGGTTTTAATGTGAGTTAATCACTGTGAGTCACCATGGTTTTATTCAGTCATTCTATATTCAGTCATTTTATCAGATCATAACTCAGTCATTCTTATATTCAGTCTGTCATTCAAATGTTCATTCAGTCTTTCATATGTTCAGTCAGTTTATCTGCTTACACTATGAGTCATTGCATTTGAAGTTCAGACTGTTTATCCGCTGCATAAAGCATTGATATGCATTTATAGAGTCTGCACATTTGCATCAGGCAGCAAGTGTGTACAACGCCCTGTGTAGGCACGACAAGTCCATACACTGGTTGCACATTGCACAACTGCAGGCACTTCTAAGTCTACACATCGTGTAGCTTGCTGGCATAGACTGTACACTCATCTGTCTGCATGTGTCACCAAGTCCACACATTGCATCGTGTGTTTCTTCATGAAGTCTATACATTGGCATGCAGCATCTCTTGAAGTATGTACATCCTCTTCAAGCATTTCAAAGTCTATACTTCGCTTGGAGTTCTTTCAAGTCTATACTTTGCTGAGCGTCTCACTGACTGTCTCATGCAAGTATATACAGTGGCATATGCTTTAACTGTAAAGCCTATACATCCTGCACCGTCTCATGCAGCATCTCAAGCCATGTCCATACATAGTCCATCAGCACATAGAAGTCTGTACATCGGTCCGTCTTGTTCAGCGTCTTAGTGCATTCAAAGTCTGTACAGCGTCCGTCTCAGCCAGCGTCTCATGCTGCGTCTTAGGCAAGTCTATACATCGCCTTCAGACTTTCAAGTCTATACACTCCATGCTATTTCAAGTCTATACATCCACAGTGTAACTTCAAAGTCTGAACATTGTCTCACTCCGTCAAAGTCCATACATTTGTCTTCTCTTCAAAGTCTGTACATTGGCTTCATATCATAAAGTCTGTACATTGGCTTCACATCTGCAAGTCTGTACATCGGTTTGATATCAACAAGTCTGTACATTGGCTTCAACTCTCCAAGTCTATACAGCCACATTTAATAGGTAAAGTCTATACATTCTTCAGCTGGAACTGTGCAAGTCTGTACATCGTTACTTGCCAAAGTTTGTACATTGGCATCTGTTCCTACGTTGCACTTCCAAGTCTGCACATTGGGTTCTTTACCTACGTTCAGCTTTGAAAGTCTGCACATTGGTAGTCTTACCAACGTTGTCTTGCCAAAGTCTATACACTGTGTTTGTTCAAGTCTGTACAGACTTAGCCTTGTTCTAGTCTGTACATCGACCAACTATAATTGGCAAGTCTACACATCGTGATTTCATCATGTCTGTATAGCCTCTTCATTGAAAGTCCACTCATCACTCAAGTCTATACTATGCACACTTGCTTTCTTGCATAAAGTCCATACACTGCACCTGGCTTGTGTTCTTCACACCAAGTATGTACAGCCTGTGCTCGCAGCAGTCAAGTCTATACACTCGATTGAGTTGCTTTGTTTCAAGTCTGTACAGTCTCTCCCTCAGCAAGTCTATACACTGGGGTCGTCAGCTGCAAGGACAGGATGTCTGTACTTTGGGTGCTCATGCATTGCTCTCATCGAAGTCTACACATCCGATAGGTTTGTTACAAGTCTGTACACCGAGGACGCTTGAAGGTTTTCAAGTGTATACACTCTACACACTTGGTTAACTAATGCATTTAACTGCAAGTCTATACACTATGCTCGCATGAAGATATCCAAGTCTATACACTCTCTCAGTGTACACACTTACTCACTTGCTGTTCTTCAAAGTATGCACATCGCATTGCTTCACATATTTGAAGTCCATACATTGGAGAGTTTGTACATTGCATTTGCATTCACAAGGCTATACATCCTGAAGTCTGCCATTGCTCCCTTATTCAATGAAGTCTGCACATTGCTGAATGTTCTTCAAGTCTGAACAGCGGATGTCTTCATATGTCAAGTCTATACACTGCATGCTCACTCAACTAACTCTATACACTCGTGAGTGTCTCATCAAGTCCATACACTGGCCTTGAAGTAAAGTCTATACAGCCATTGCTTGCGTCGCCTTACACGACCAAGTCTGTACAGAGTTTGCATTGCATCTCATTAAGTCTACACATCGACCCACTGCCTGCACGCAGAGTCTGTACACTGCGCTGCCAGCCTGCACGTAGCAACTCTATACATTGTTGTCTGCCTGCAACGTAGAGTCTGTACATTGCATGCTCGCTGCATCATCAAGTCTATACACTTGCTATATTGATTTCTATAAGTCTATACAAATGCTTTGCATTCACAGAGTATGTACAGGGTGTTTGGACTTAAGCTGATGACTTATTCAATGCTATGTCTGACAGGGATTCTTACCGAGATTGATGACCTGGCTCGTGATCCCAGGAGGACGAGGTATGCAGATGTTGACACGTGGATGAAGCTGCCTCGGATCTGGCGAATTCCTTGGGCGGGAAAACGTGGAAGCCACGCGCCCAGGGGCTGCTGCTGCTATATATATGAGCCTTCTTCCACTAAATAAGACTGATCGAAAGAAAAGGAGAAAAGTCTATACATCCAGTCTGAGAGCAGCAGAGTATTCTCGATCCAGTGAGTAGAGAAGAAGAAAAAAAAGAAGAGTGGCAGAGTGAGAGAAGCAGTAGAAGTAAAAAGAGAAAGAGAGAGAGCTCGCGAGTGAGAGAAGGAAGTAGAGAAGAAAAAGGAAGAGAAAGAAGAAGCTTCATCTGAAGACTAGTTCCTACTGGACCGTGGATCAGATCCAGGCCAGTCAGCTCCGTTGAGAGCCACATCTGTGTTTTCATCTTTTACAGCCTTCTGATTACTGTGTTATTTTCGTTTATTGTTTTCCTTTGTTTTCTGATTACCTTTGTACTTCCGATCCTCTGGACTGAGGTCGGGTTCCTCCTGTGGACTCAGGAGAAGGGAGATCTGATCTCCGGCACTGGGCTTGTGGGTTGCAAGTCCAGGGGTCCCTCCTGGTCTGGAGGAAGAGAGGTCTTCGACCTCTAGTTTCCAAGTGGCTGGGAGTCACTTGGGGTGTCCCTCTGGTTGGGAGGAAGAGGGGAGGTTGTTACCCTGGTCAAGCTGTGTGGCAGCACCTTGTTTGCAGACTGAGTCTGCAGGTTTCTAGCTTGTGCTAGTGGAAGCCTCACTCCGGTTGGGAGTGAGGGGTGCATGTAGGTCTGTGGACCGAACCACCTAAAAATCTCTTATGCAGTGGTCTGATTGTTTGCTTTGCTTCCGCTAGATGCTTGAATAGGCGCGCTCCAAGTGTTTGTATTTGAGTTGAATCGAATTGGTTCTATTCTGTGTCTATCTCTAGCATCCAAGTTTTTATTTGGCCATTATTCATAGAGGGATACATTCACCCCCCCTCTATATCCGGGCCTAGAACCCTAACAGTTGGTATCAGAGCGGTGTCTGCATACAAGGTCCAGCGACCTGCAGATTCGATCTTGCAGTCTTAGGTGCTAATTTATTTTTAGTGCATCAATATTCCTGTTACATTGAATCTATCTGCTATCTGTTTCAATGGCTTATCCACCCATCTTTAGTTGTTCTGATTTCAACCAGTGGCACAGTGCTTTACGTGCTTATGTTAAATCTGTTGATCCAGACCTGTGGAAAGTGATTTCACATGGTCCTCATAAATTACCAAAGAAAAAGCCCAAATGGACTGACAGTCACGAATCAATGTATGACGAGAATCAGACAGCTATAAATCTGATGAAAGCAGCCACTGACAAAGCCTTTCACTCATGTTTCCTTGATTGCAGATCTGCAAGGGATATGTTGGAGATGATGAAGAGAGCTGGGAAAGGAAATCAAATAAGCTGCATGATGGCCAACAGAAGTAATCAAGGTGGCAGCGATCAAGGCAGCAATCAAACTGAAGAAGATGATGATGATGAGGTAAATGTCTTCGAGAATTTTTCTCTAGAAGATTGGGAGAATGCATATGCTGAATTATTTGAATCTCATGAACTGTTAAGAAAATAGTATAAAAAATTGAAGAAGGGTACTTGTTTAGATAGTTCAAGCTCTCCTTGTAGAAATTGTGTTGAATTGAAAAATATTCATGATGTCTGTATGTCTGATTTTCAAATATTGAAAAATTAAGTTTCATTAGTGAAAATTGACAATCAAGATCATATAAATGTGATATCTGAACTCAAAGAAAATTTCAACTCAGATTTAAACAAGCTGAAATCTGAAAATGATTCTCTGAGAACATCTGCTAATAAAAATGATAAAAAATTTGAGAAACTTGAGCAGGAGAAAAACTTGCTTGCTGAAAAACTTGAAGCCATCAAATCTGTAAACATAGAATTACAGAAAGATCTTGAAAAATAGTAAAAAGATATGAAGGAAATTGAAAATGGAAGAAAGTATGAAGTCAATTCATAAGATCAGCTTCTAATAAATGAATTGGTTCAGAATGACAAACTTAAGCAAGAAAATGAGAAATTGAAAATGCTGAACTCCACTATGTCTGAGAGACTTCTAGCTTTAGAAAGAGGTAAAAGTGTTTGCTTTGAAGATTCTGATAAACTGAGCAATCTGGAAAATGAAATTGAGAAATATAAAACTGCTAACAAAGTTTTGAATGAAGCTATTAATTGCAGTGAGCAAGAGATTGCCAGTTATGAGTTACAAATCACCTCTTTAGAAAATGAAATCCAAGACTTAAAGAACTCTCTGTCAAAGTTTGTAAGTGGACAAGAAAATCTGGACATGTTGTTAGGAGTTAAGGTCAATACTCAAAGGGAAGGGTTAGGCTACAACAATGTCAATAAAAAGGCCTTTGAAAACAAGCTGACGACATCCTTTATTAAAGCATCAGATGTAGCCACCACCTCAGAAAATAAACAACCAAATGTTCAGAAGAATCAGAAATAAACTGAAAAGTTAAAAAAGGTTGATGGATCCAAGCTGAAAACTGTTTTCATTAAAACCTCTGAACAGGAAAAGCTTTCTACTTCATCTCCAATTCAGTACAAGGCTAAGAAAACAGGAAAATAGGATAAAAATCAGAAAAGGACTGTAAATCAGAAAATAAATGAAAAGGGTTCATCAGTGCATGTTGATCACAGTCCTCACACACACTCACATGCATCTAAAAGAAAAATGTCATGCCACTACTATCATAGATTTGGACATTTAATGCATGAGTGTGAATTAAACGAACTGGATGATTTGAATGCTGAAATGATGAATGCTAGGAAATATCATCATAGAAAACCTGTTGTTCATTCAAAGAAAAGTGAATGCTCTCATTGTGGTAGATTAGGCCACATCTTTGCTCAATGTTAGTTTGCTAATAGAAAGAAAAAACTACTCTCACATCATACTAAATCTTATGCTAACCAACATGCTTTTAATATAAACAAAACTGCTTCTCTAAACCAGCATGTCAAATATTTTAACTGTAACAAGATTGGGCACAAGGCCACTGAATGTTGGGCAAGCTCTTTTAGAAGAAAGTTCCCTTTCTGCTCCCATTGTGGGAAGCATGGCCACGCAGTCAAGGACTGCAAGCATGTCCAAGGTAGAAATAGAAATTTCAAAGAATTTGATAGGAACAAACTTGTTTTTAAAAGAATTCCTGTTTGGTCAAATTGCAGAAGACCAGGCCACCAAGTTGCTGCTTACAGGGTAGCTGGTCATGAAAAGAAAAAATTTCATAATAATAACAGAAACCCTCATGCTCACTCCTATAATGCTCAAGTTCATGCTAGTATACAAAAGAGGAACTTGAAACCTGATAGTTCATGCCACTATTGTGGACTGTCTGGGCATTCAATGCATAACTGCTTTATCATGAACTCTGATGACTATTTGGCACAGAAAAAGATGCAGGCAGTCCCAAAAGGGGCTAATTACTATGCAAGACCCAAGACCACTTGGGTTCCTGCTAGTGGAAAATAGGAAGGTGCCTAGCAGGTGTGCCTTGGATGGAATAAAGGGGTAATGATCCAAGGCACTCAAGAATGAAAAACTCCATTCTCACACTTTTCAGGTAATCTCTCTGCATTTCCCATTTTGAAACTCATTGCATATCTGGTTTGATGTATTCTTGCATATCTTGTTCTTAGTTTCATCTAGTGCATGCATATTAAATCTGTTTTTGCATATTCATTCATCATTTACCAGTTGCATTATTTTCTGATCATGCACTTTGAAATGTCTAAAAATCTGAACTGAATGTGAATATTGTTTGAAATTTGTGTGTTGCAATAGCTCACTGAACATTCTGAATTGCATATAGGACTGCATGTTGAATTATCATGCATGATCTCAATGGTATATAAATGGTAAGGTACCAAAAGGCAGGGAGGCCTGTCTGGAGGTTCTTACTATGTGTGAGGTAGTCTTTTAGACCAAGTGCTCCGCCTAATACCATGGGTCACTTTGCTGGTTAGGACAGTCTGAATGAGCATGAATCAAAATCATATGTTCAGTTTCTCATGGCAAACATTGCATGGTTTTTAGGGGGAGTTAATTGCATGACTTTGCATAGCAATCAATATTGAGTAAATTGCATATCCTTGCACACATATAGTGCATGGCATTTCCTGATATTGAAAAATGCCAAAAAGAGTGATTGAATGCATGTTGTCAGGGGGAGTTAATATATTGCATATAGGTTGTCAAATGCATACATTTGTCAAAATTCATTGCATATCCTTTCTTATTCATTTGGTTGACAAACCTTAATCATATTCTGAAAACTTTGAGCTTCACAATCTCTCTTAACAATTGGTATTTCTCCTATCAATTGGTATCATTTGGGTTCAGAATTCCATCAGTCCTTCTTGAAGATTTCAATGGGCTATCTCGATCATAAATCTGAAAATTTTGAACTAGAAATCTTCTATTATACAGTTTTATGAATGTCTGAAATAACTCATGTGGTTTAAGTTTAATGTTCATGGAGTTTGACTTTAAAATCTCTTAAAAATATTTGAAGCATGTTTAATAAACCTTAACCATTTGTTTCATGCTGTGTCTTGTGAAAATTTTCTGAAATCTGCACTTTTGAATACATGACTTTAATTGGTTAAGTACATGAAACTATTATTGATTTGAAGCAAATGAATGTCTCTGAAATGTCTAAAGGGTTATATCTGTCAGAGCAATGACATTGGTCACTGAGAAACACAAGTCCAAAGGACTGTGTCATGAGGTGCCTTAGTTAACTCTGCATAAAATTCATTGAAAATCAGGCAGAGCAATGGCATGCACACTGAGAAATACAACTCACTCATTAAAAAATGATTTGTAGTGTGTCATGATGTGTAAATGCTAGCTCTGTTTACATAAAGCATGACAGTTAGTCACACTAAGGGCTTAGGGATATTGGCCTCTAATCAAGGTATATCCTCTAGTTACAATGTGTGCACTGAACTAGAGTGCTCGTAAAATTTGTAACAAGAAAATTGTTGAACAAATTAAAATATCTGAATATTGATGCAAAAATCAAATTGCTACAACCCTAGACACAATCATATGACTTCATAATTGCTTGATTTCAATACTAGTGCATGTAATTCTGAAAAAAGTCAATAGATTTGATTGTGTAAGAGAAAAGGAGATTAATCAAGATAAATATGAGGGCTTGGTTCACTTTTATTAAACTATGGTTTTAGATATCAATACAGAATTTTACTGATAAACTCTGCATACATTATGGTTAAACCATGCTGAACAATAATGCTCATTCATAAGCCCTTATAATGGAAGACTTTGAAAACTTATGTTTTGGATTTATGATATTGCTATCTCTTTGAAAATCTGACTGAATTTCTTGTGATTAGAGCTTCTTTGAAAATCTGCTACTTGAAACTCTTCTGCTCAATATCATTGATTCATTGACCTGAACCTCTCCTTGTTATCCATCTCATAAGATTCCACCTATTGAGGGGGAGCTTCCATGTCATATGCATCATGCTGCATAGAAACTCTTAAAGGGGGAGCATTGTGTTCTTGCATTCATATTTTTAGGGGGAGCTCTTGCATCTTGGTATCAAAGGGGGAGATTTTTTCCAAAGGGGGAGAATTTTATTCAATCATTGCATGCTGGTTTGCTTTCACTTCTCAAACTATTTTCTTTTTGATGAAGTCAAAGGGGGAGAATAGTTTGAGTCATCAGAATGACTTTCATAAGAATGTCTTGCATCATCAGAATGACTCACTGTGTATTGTGTGTATTGTTGCCATCATCAAAAAGGGGAGATTGTTGTGCCCCTGGCCCCTGTGGCTTGTGGTTTTGATGATTGGCTTTAGGGGTTTGTGATGATTGGTTTTAATGTGAGTTAATCACTGTGAGTCACCATGGTCTTATTCAGTCATTCTATATTCAGTCATTTTATCAGATCATAACTCAATCATTCTTATATTCAGTCTGTCAATCAAATGTTCATTCAGTCTTTCATATGTTCAGTCAGTTTATCTGCTTACACTGTGAGTCATTGCATTTGAAGTTCAGACTATTTATCCGCTGCATAAAGCATTGATATGCATTTATAGAGTCTGCACATTTGCATCAGACATCAAGTTTGTACAACGCCCTGTGTAGGCACGACAAGTCCATACACTGGTTGCACATTGCACAACTGCAGGCACTTCTAAGTCTACACATCGTGTAGCTTGCTAGCATAGACTGTACACTCATCTGTCTGCATGTGTCACCAAGTCCACACATTGCATCGTGTGTTTCTTCATGAAGTCTATACATTGGCATGCAGCATCTCTTGAAGTATGTACATCCTCTTCAAGCATTTCAAAGTCTATACTTCGCTTGGAGTTCTTTCAAGTCTATACTTTGCTGAGCGTCTCACTGACTGTCTCATGCAAGTATATACAGTGGCATATGCTTTAACTGTAAAGCCTATACATCCTGCACCGTCTCATGCAGCATCTCAAGCCATGTCCATACATAGTCCATCAGCACTTAGAAGTCTGTACATCGGTCTGTCTTGTTCAGCGTCTTAGTGCATTCAAAGTCTGTACAGCGTCCGTCTCAGCCAGCGTCTCATACTACGTCTTAGGCAAGTCTATACATCGCCTTCAGACTTTCAAGTCTATACACTCCATGCTATTTCAAGTCTATACATCCACAATGTAACTTCAAAGTCTGAACATTGTCTCACTCCGTCAAAGTCCATACATTTGTCTTCTCTTCAAAGTCTGTACATTGGCTTGATATCATAAAGTCTATACATTGGCTTCGCATCTGCAAGTCTGTACATCGGTTTGATATCAACAAGTCTGTACATTGGCTTCAACTCTCCAAGTCTGTACAGCCACATTTAATAGGTAAAGTCTATACATTCTTCAGCTGGAACTGTGCAAGTCTGTACATCGTTACTTGCCAAAGTTTGTACATTGGCATCTGTTCTTACGTTGCACTTCCAAGTCTGCACATTGGGTTCTTTACCTACGTTCAGCTTTGAAAGTCTGCACATTGGTAGTCTTACCAACGTTGCCTTGCCAAAGTCTATACACTGTGTTTGTTCAAGTCTGTACAGACTTAGCGTTGTTCTAGTCTGTACATCGACCAGCTATAATTGGCAAGTCTACACATCGTGATTTCATCATGTCTATACAGCCTCTTCATTGAAAGTCCACTCATCACTCAAGTCTATACTATGCACACTTGCTTTCTTGCATAAAGTCCATACACTGCACTTGGCTTGTGTTCTTCACACCAAGTATGTACAGCCTGTGCTCGCAGCAGTCAAGTCTATACACTCGATTGCCTTACTTTGTTTCAAGTCTGTACAGTCTCTCCCTCAGCAAGTCTATACACTGGGGTCATCAACTGCAAGGACAGGATGTCTGTACTTTGGGTGCTCATGCATTGCTCTCATCGAAGTCTACACATCCGATAGGCTTGTTACAAGTCTGTACACCGAGGACGCTGGAAGGTTTTCAAGTGTATACACTCTACACACTTGATTAACTAATGCATTTAACTGCAAGTCTATACACTATGCTCGCATGAAGATATCCAAGTCTATACACTCTCTCAGTGTACACACTTACTCACTTGCTGTTCTTCAAAGTATGCACATCGCATAGCTTCACATATTTGAAGTTCATACATTGGAGAGTTTGTACATTGCATTTGCATTCACAAGGCTATACATCCTGAAGTCTGCCATTGCTCCCTTATTCAATGAAGTCTGCACATTGCTGAATGTTCTTCAAGTCTGAACAGCGGATGTCTTCATATGTCAAGTCTATACACTGCATGCTCACTCAACTAACTCTATACACTCGTGAGTGTCTCATCAAGTCCATACACTGGCCTTGAAGTAAAGTCTATACAGCCATTGCTTGCGTCGCCTTACACGACCAAGTCTGTACAGAGTTTGCATTGCATCTCATTAAGTCTACACATCGACCCACTACCTGCACGCAGAGTTTGCACACTGCGCTGCCAGCCTGCACGTAGCAACTCTATACATTGCTGTCTGCCTGCAACGTAGAGTCTGTACATTGCATGCTCGCTTTATCATCAAGTCTATACACTTGCTATATTGATTTCTATAAGTCTATACAAATGCTTTGCATTCACAGAGTCTGTACAGGGTGTTTGGACTTAAGCTGATGACTTATTCAATGCTCTGTCTGACAGGGATTCTTACCGAGATTGATGACCTGGCTCGTGATCCCAGGAGGACGAGGTATGTAGATGCTGACACGTGGATGAAGCTGCCTCGGATCTGGCGAATTCCTTGGGCGAGAAAACGTGGAAGCCACGCGCCCAGGGGCTGCTGCTGCTGCTATATATATGAGCCTTCTTCCACTAAAGAAGACTGATCAAAAGAAAAGGAGAAAAGTCTATACATCCAGTCTGAGAGCAGCAGAGTATTCTCGATCCAGTGAGTAGAGAAGAAGAAAAAAAAGAAGAGTGGCAGAGTGAGAGAAGCAGTAGAAGTAAAAAGAGAAAGAGTGAGAGCTCGCGAGTGAGAGAAGGAAGTAGAGAAGAAAAAGGAAGAGAAAGAAGAAGCTTCATCTGAAGACTAGTTCCTACTGGACCGTGGATCAGATCCAGGACAGTCGGCTCCGTTAAGAGCCACTTCTGTGTTTTCATCTTTTATAGCCTTCTGATTGCTGTGTTATTTTCGTTTATTGTTTTCTTTTATTTTCTGATACCTTTGTACTTCTGATCCTCTGGACTGAGGTCGGGTTCCTCCTGTGGACTCAGGAGAAGGGAGATCTGATCTCCGGTACTGGGCTTGTGCGTTGCAAGTCCAGGGGTCCCTCCTGGTCTGGAGGAAGAGAGGTCTTCGACCTCTAGTTTCCAAGTGGCTGGGAGTCACTTGGGGTGTCCCTCCGGTTGGGAGGAAGAGGGGAGGTTGTTCCCATGGTCAAGCTGTGTGGCAGCACCTTGTTCGCAGACTAAGTCTGCAGGTTTCTAGCTTGTGCTAGTGGAAGCCTCACTCCGGTTGGGAGTGAGGGGTGGATGTAGGTCTGTGGACCGAACCACCTAAAAATCTCTTGTGCAGTGGTCTGATTGTTTGCTTTGCTTCCGCTAGATGCTTGAATAGGCGCGCTCCAAGTGTTTGTATTTGAGTTGAATCGAATTGGTTCTATTCTGTGTCTATCTCTATCATCCAAGTTTTTATTTGGCCATTATTCATAGAGGGATACATTCACCCCCCCTCTGTATCCGGGCCTAGCACCCTAACAGTCATGTCTTAGAAAGTCATGTGTGTTGTCTTACAGTTTGTTTGCATTAGTTGCATTAGTTACATCTGCATCATCTGCATTTGCATTGTTTCTAAATGAACTGAAGTTTTGAATGGAATGAGTGAGTTTCACTGTTATATAACTCTGTTTGTGAAAACCTAGACTTGATGCTACTTAAAGTCAATTACTTATAGTTGCCATCATCAAAAAGGGGGGGGATGTTGTGTCCCTCGTTTTGATGGGGACTAACTATGACTCATTGAATCCTTGCTATTTAAGTCTTCTCATTTATTGGAAGTAGGGTTACATAAGTAATCCAACATTTTGTGCCATTCAGGTGTCTAATACATAATGAAAGCTTTGAGCTTTGATGATGTTATGACCGCCCAATTGGGCATTGGCCCAATTGAGAATAATTCGGGCCCATGAACTCAATGAGCTAAAAATTTAGATATATTATTAAAGGATCATTGGAAAATACGTAACTTAACATAGGGAGGTCATAATCAAGTGAAACCAAAGCCCACGCAATGACCATTGGGTAAGGAATAATTTCGATGAAGAGTATAACTTCCAAAAAGTAGGCCTAATAGGGGTTAAGAGGGAGTTTATGAAAATAGGTCGAAACAGTTACAAAAATTGCTGCCACCTATTGAAATAAGGATATCATGGTCCATGATTATCCAAATGGGCTGAAACTGGGCCCATTAGAAAGATTGGGCCCTTAACCTAAACTCTTCTGTTGAGGTGAAAATCTAATTCACACCAGAACCCAAGATTCTGAGCCCATTGTCACCAACCATCATGAAGAGGTGTGACTGATTGGGGAAGTCACACGTAATTAATTAGCAATTCATAACTTTGTTTGGAGTTATTCAAATTACCTAAAATTAAAGCCATAATCTTGAATGGGATGTTAGCTACAACTTCTTTGTTGAGGTCAAGGTCAAATTCCATCTAGATACTAGAGTTACACTCTAAATTACCCCGGTCTACCGAAAGGTCGCGACTGGAATAGGGGAAAATAAATGATTAATCTTGAGAAAATCATAACTTGAGAAAGGATTGATGAAACTCAATGAAACTACATAAAGTTAGATATGAAAGTCCTCTTGATTTCATCTGAAGACGTCCCAACTCAAATCCTAACAGAAAGGCGCACCCACTCGCATCTATGATCGGGTAAACGAAGGGTCACCTGTATTCAAACCTAGGAGGTGCACGGCATTAACTCCTCTTCAACAAGCAACCTTGGGGGCTAGATTGAGCCATGTAGGACGGGGGAAAATCTCTTGGGATGCTAGAAATCTATATAAGGAGGTAGGTTCCATGGGTAGTAACCCATTAGCAACCCACATTTCAATTCTCTACCATCTACGGTTCCTCTTGGGTAAGAAAGAGAGGTGAAGGACCTTGGTCCTGCGTAGGAGGATGATCCTACAGTTCCTAGGACGTCGGGCGAAGTCTTGGGAGGATCTGGGGTGTGGATCTCATCCCTAGATTGAAAAGGAGAAGTTTAGAAGGATCTGGGCTGTGGATCTTATCCTCGGGTCATCGATTTAGCACTTCAAGGTAGGCACCTAACCTCAAATCTTAGGGGGGACAACGATGCATTATAACAATTTCTAAATAGTTTCTATACACTAAAGTGGGGCATATGGGATACACGGGATCGATTGCCATGTTTATTTTTTTCTCGTCTTTCCATGAAATTAAGTGTGTTCATGAGGTTCCTCTCAATTTTATCAAAAATCTGGGTCACTGCACTGATTGTGTCGACCTACCCTTCGGACAGGTCGACACCACCTCTTTCAGAGGGCTGGCAGTGTCAACACCACCAGTTGGACAGGTCAACACCACCCTTGGACCGGTCGACACCACCTCTTTCAGAGGACTGGCAGTGTCAACACCACCCTGTGGATGTGTCAACACCACCAGTTGGACATGTCGACACCACCCTTGGATAGGTCGACACCACCACTTTCAGAGGGCTGGCAGTGTCAACACCACCTTGTGGACGTGTCAACACCACCATGTGGACGTGTCAACACCACCAGTTGGATCGGTCAACACCACCCTTGGACGTGTCGACACCACCCTTGGACAGGTTGACACACTGTGGCTCTGCCCCAATTTTGAGAACACTAGAAAAGGAGAGTTTTGGGAGGTCATTTTAATTCAGAAAAATCTAAAAAATTAGAAAATGGTAGAAGGCTAAGTTAGTAACCCACTGTAAAAATTTTATGCTCACAGAAAATCTGTACTTGTAGTTATGGTTCCATTTCCATGCATGGTTCCTTTCTTATGCTGGCGGTGTCAACACTGCTCTTGGACAGGTCAACACCACCCTTTAGACAGGTCGACATACTGTGGCTCTATCCCAATTTCCAGAATCCTAGAAAGGGAGAGTTTTGAGTGATCATTTTAATTCAGAAAAATCTAAAAAATTAGAAAATGGTAGAAGGCTAAGTTAGTAACTCACTGTAAAAATTTCGTGCTCACAGAAAATCTGCGCTTGTAGTTATGGTTCCTTCCCTATGCATGTGTAACCTAGAAATAAACCTGCCTTTTTATACAGTAACCTGATCATGCTCTATTTCACATCAAGTAAGCTTATGATTGTGATTTGTCAACTTAAACTATTTGGAAGCATGCTTACTATGATAAAGTATCATACTAGTATTTGTAAAATGAGTATGAATGCGAATGCGAATATGATATGAAAAATATAAGTGAAAAACAACATCATTCTGTGAGGTTGGACTTCGGTCCCTTCTGCGGGACGACGATACGTAACGTCACGGAAGTAAAAGAACCAAGGGGATGGCGATACGTAATGCCCTGTTGCATCTCCTAGTTGATGTTTGGTGTTTGGTTTTAATTATAACAAAATGATTGTGCTTGTGGGTATATGCATCATTGAGCAACGTGTTTATCAAACAAAGTATGTGTGTTTCATTGAGCAACATGTATGAATCTTGGTTGATGAGTTAAAAGATGACTTCAAGATTCTCACTTTGAAGTCATATGAATGATTGTTGTTTAAGGAACTTATGCTATGTTATCTTGGGTTGCATGATCAAAATTCATGATTCATACTTGGAACTCAAAGAGTCAATCAATGAAGCTCTTCTTCAAAAAGGGAGTTGACCTTCTCATTGCATTGTATCGACTCTTTCTATGTTTCATGTATTTCATCGAAAAGGTTTTCAAAGTCATGGTTTGGTATTCTCATGCATTTTCCTCATAAGGTTTTTGAGCTTGAAATATCCTCAACCTATTAACTTGAAATTTGATGATTGTGATTTTAGTGATGCTCTATGATTCTATGGATTCATGGTCATTTGATTTTGGCAAAACAAGTCAACGTGCATAGCGTGCTTCATTTGCCTATATGATAATCTTGGTTTGGCGGTGATTCAATTCTAGCTTGAACTATATGTTGGATGGAGTTATTCTTTCTGAAGATAGCTAGATTTGGGTTTAATCCATGAGGTTGTGTTCGTGGAACACACTTCTTGTTGTTTCTGTTCTGAAAACTGAGCTTGTGTTCATGGACCCATATTGAAGATTGATGATTCTATCTTTGTTGCCCATGCTATATGGTATTGTGATATGTGGAGGATCTGCTACATGCTATATATGCCTTGTGATATGTGGAGTCAACCCATCCTAACAAAAAGTCGACCCCTTGCATGTGTAATGAGCCTTAGTGTTCTTGTTGTTCTATTTTGGTTGAGTTCACATGCATATCTCTTCATTGATCTCTTAAGGATGATGGATGTTTTTCATGCATATCTCTCATGAGAAATTGAGTGTGCAACATACCTAATCAAATCTTGTGAACCTTGGTAGAGTTTGGCTAAAGATGCTCTTTCATTGTGTTCAACTTCATACACATTAGCTCTTGTTGTAAGTGTAAGACCTATGTTTTCAAGGGATTTAATGCATGTCATCCATATGTATTTAATGTGTTTTTTCATGAGTGTGTTTCATAGATTTTGAACTTGGGTCGATTGGGTTTAAGTCTTAGTTTTTCATTCATGAAGTTTGAACAATTGTCAATGGGTTTTAACTCTTAAATCTGAACTTTTATAAATCTGGAATAGTATTCATTCCGATCGACCGAACATAGGGCTTAGGTCGACCAAAATCCCCCGAAAGGGCTATTTTCAATCTATAATTTTTAGGTCAACTGCCCAACCCGTGTAGGTCGACTGAACACGGTGTAAATCTAAAAATGAGGATTCGAAACCCATCTAAACCCAATCCTCTTGTGCCCAACTCTTACCCCTTTGCCCTTGGGATGGTGGAAGGCCTATTGGGGGTCCTTTTGGAGGATTCTAGAGGGGTTATATTAGTCTTTTGATGTCTCTTATATGTATACATGTGAGAGCTACGAATTTCACAAGTGTGGAACCCTAACAAGCTAATCTATCTATCTTGCAGGAGAAGAAGGCCAAGGAGCATAAGAGAAGAACGTGGGAGAAGGTTTTGTAAGGATTTCATCTACATCCAGGCATCTCCGGGGTTCGTGGAAGAAGAAGAAAAGGAGTAGATCGACGAGAGGAACAAGAGGACGCAAGAATCGTCATCACCTGAATCTGAGAATTAAGCATCAACATCCATAGGCTTGGGAAATCGAAGGGGGAACAACTTCTACATCTTATTCCTATCTATTTGTGATGTTTCTCATGAGTTTTATTTAGATCTGAGCATATCTTGAGTATTTGTGTTTATTTCCTCAACTCTTAGAGATATTCGTGTGTGTGTGATCGTCTGCGTACGGTCGTGTGCTTTCGGTGCTGCGACTGTTGCAGCGTGCGTGTGCGTGTGTTGCTGGATTCACGATCTAGCGCGTCTGAGTGTGTCGTTGTGCTACGTTTGTTGTAGCGAGCTTGTGTGTGTTGTGATCCGATGTCGGATCGTGTTGGAGACTCTATCTCTCTGTGTGTGTGTGTGTGTGTGCTGGAGCATTGCTCCATATTGGGGATTTATCCCCGTGTGTGTTGGAGCCTTGCTCCGTGTTTGGGGAGTCTTCCCCGTGCTGGTTTATCTAGCGAGTGAATCCTTACCGATTTGGTAAGGGGTGGACGTAGGGAGCCTGTCGTGGTCCCAAACCACCATAAAAATCTCCATGTATTATGGTTTGTGCTGTGGTGATTTGCTTTATCATTCATATCCGTTTATATGCTTGAGTAAGTACAGTGAGATTGAGAGAATTAGTTTATTCAGTTTGTTTAATTCTCCAATCTCGTCAAAAGTTGTCAATTCTGCTGCGTAAGTTTTTAATTTTCCATCTAGTGTAGGGGACAATTCAACCCCCCCTTCTTGTCCGCTCGCCTACCTAGGGACCAACAATTGGTATCATAGCCACGACTCTAATTTCTTCGGTCTAACGACCTTTAGAGTGATCCCAGTCGGCGAGCTTCTTTGAGCATCATGTTTGAACGTTGTTTGTCTTCTCTTCCTCCTCGTTTTGATGCTCACAATTTAATTTCTTGGAGAAATAACATGTGTGCTTATCTTGTAGTTGATGAACCTGGAATGTGGAAAGTGATATGTAATGGTCTATATAAACTCCCTGCAAATGAAACCAAGTGGAATAAAAAGCACATCAAGAAAAATGCTATAAATATTACTGCATTAAATATATTAAAGAATAACATAGAATCTGATGTGATTTCATAATTTCTAATGTGCATATCAGCAAGGGAGCTTTGGGATGAGTTGGCATCCAAGTATGAAGAAGATGCAAAGGATACATGCATGATGGCTCATGGAGAAAGTGAAGGTGAGGTAAATTCTGACTCCGAAGAACCTTCAATTGAAGAGTGGCAATTAGCATATACTGATTTGCATGACAGATGCAAAAAATACAAATCTGAAATTAAGAGATTGAAAAAGAAAAATGATGAGAATGTGCATGCTAATTCTTCATATGAAAATTACAAAATTTTGGAGTCAAAAATTGAACATCTAGAAGATCAAAATGAATCTCTTGAATCCAAAGTTGAATTACTTTCAAAAGAAATGTCTTGTATGAATGAAGACATTGAATTAGCAAGAAATTCTAATATCTCTCTTGCATCTGAAAATGATTGTTATGATTTGCGTGAGCAAAGTGAAAATTTGTTGTTTAAAATCTCCTTGCTCGAGAAAAATGAAGAATGCCTTAAAAGCAAGCTAGCTTCTCTTTCTGATCATGAGAAAATATTTGAGAAATTACTGATTCTGAAATTAATAGCAAGAGTATCATGACTGAAAATGAAGAATTTAAAAAGAAAAATGGTGCCATGCTAATTAAGAATTCCTTGCTTGAAGGGAGATTGAAATGTTTTGATAAGCTTGAAAAAGAAGTTTCATTATTGAAATCTGAGAATGAACAACTGCTTGCTAAGATCTCAAAGTTTGTTGAAACTGAGAAAGTTCTTGAAAACTTAACTGAAAAATTGCATGCTATGAATGATGAAAATAAGAAAATCATGCATAAAAATGAGAAATCACATCAAAGAACTATTTGTATGGTGATAAAATCCTTGCATGCAAAGAAGAAATCACAAATGCAGAATTGCATATTTCTGGTATGGAAGAAGAGGTGAAAGGGTTGAAAGATGATATGTCTAGGTTTGTCAAAGGGAAAGAAAACTTAGACAAAGTGCTAGGTGTTAAGGTGAACCTTTAAAAAGAGGGTCTTGGATACATTCCGATCAACAAAAAGTCCTTCGAACATAAATTGACAACCTCTTTTGTTCATGCTTCAGACATACCCAGCACTTCCAAAAAACCTCCTCCCACTTCTCAAATGAAAAATTCTGAAAATGACCTTGAGAAAAAGAAAAATCTCAACACAGAACCCACCATGCAAAATGGATCTTAAAAAATTTAAGGTGGGTAGAAAATGAATTCAAATGTTGAATGCTTTTATTGTGGGATGCATGGTCATGAAATGAATGATTGTATTGTCATGAAAATGGATGATGAAAAAGCATACAAAGATAAATCTACTTTTAAAATAAATAGAAATGTTTCTTGCTTCTATTGTCATAAACTAGGCCATGTGATAGAAAATTACTTTGTGGAGCAAAATGATGATTTTCATGTCATGAATGCACAATCAATTTTTTAAAGAAAATTCAGAAATGAACATGTCTCTAATGCTCAAAGGTTTTCATCCTATAAGAGAAACTTGTTCACAAACACTCATGCAAATAATGAAAAGTCATTCCATATACCCACATCTGCTTATTTTCATTGTGAAAAATATGGGCATGTTATAAAAGAATGCTGGTTTTTGAAAAATGATGATTTTTATGCTTCTAGAATGAATGCTATGTTTAATTCTGTTAAATCTAGATCTTTTGAAAATAGCAGATGGAATGCCTCTGAAAACTCCTTTGCTCCTAAAAGGAAGTCCTTTGATAAAATTGTTTCTCCTCAATGCTTTTATTGTGGAAACCATGGACATGTCATTAGGATTGCAGGATCAGGAAGAATGATGATATGGTGGCTATGAGAATGTCAACGAAAGTTTTCGGCAAAAATACTTCTAATCTCCAGGGACCCAAGAAGGCTTGGGTGCCAAAATCTATCAATTGAGTTGTTTTTGATGGAGTTGTGCCTTGAGATAAATAAAAAATGAAAGAGGTTCGAACAATATGGAACAAGACACACTCGAATGGTAAAATATCAACTTTACTTCCACTCTATCAAATTGGTATTTTTGATGTTTTCTTTCTGCTATCTTGTTATGTTTGAATTATATTTCCTTATAAGCCATTCATGCTCTCATTGAATGAATATTTGGTATATCAAATACTGTTATGTGAAATGACATATTAAGTCTGTCAGAAAGCTAACACCATGCGTGAGGTGATCATTGGATCAAAGTTCTCCGCCTTGTACCAAAATTCAGAAATTGAATTGTTTGGCTAATGAGGAAACATATTTTTAGAAGGAAATCAATTTGCCTTGAAATTCTGAAATGCCATGTGCTTTCAAATTGATTCTGAAATTCAACGCCTATGCATACAAGAAAATTGTTGAATGAGAACTTTATTGCAAGGATGACTTGAGGCCAAGTGAAATGCTTGAAAATAATGGCTGCTCAAGGCACGGGTTTTGAAAATGAATTTTTGGATTCCTTTTGGTTGATAGAAAATCCATCGATAATAAAAAAATAATAAAAAAATCTATTTTTTTATCAGAATGCATTGCATCCTTCATGAATCATCATTGCATGATTGCATTTCAAAAAATTGAATACTCATTTATCTGATCATCATTGCATGACTTCATGGTATAATAAATGGTGACCTGAGGAAGGGTATGTTATTCCTGTCTGAAATCTATCACCATACGTGAGTAGAGTTTTTTGGAATTACATCTCTGTCTGGTACCATGAGTCACTTGTTCATTTAAGTTATAGGATGCATGCTCTTCTGTTTAAAAAAAAAAAATCATTTGTGCAAGTCATGCACATTATGAGGGGGAGTTGTTAGATGATTGATATGTGCTCAAGGCTAAGGCCTATTTGTAAGAAAGTGCGTCTTGCTAATTACTTTGCTGAAAACTGCTGGCCTATTCAAAATTTTTGCTGAACCATTACTTGGACAATGAAGATTGGGCCTGCTAAGATGTTGACCTTCATGGGATTAGCGCTCTTGGTGCTTGAAGGCATATGGTACTGCCTGCTGAACTGAGGTATTGCTTCTAAATACCTGAACTAATTGTTCCTCCATTCTGCTGTGATGAAGATGTCTAATCTATCTATGAACAATTCTTTATTAGAACTATATGTTTCATGGCTCATATCTACTTAACTGCATCTCTGGTATATCAAATACTGTGTAGTGGAAGGGTGGATTATGTCCATCTGAAAACTCGCACTATGCATGAGGTGGTCTTCGGACCTATGTTCTCCGTCTTGTACCAGAATTGAAAATTTTGTTTGGCCTGTGAGTGATCTCTAGACATTTGAAATGCTATTGAAAATCTATTTTTGAACAAATTCTCCAAGCATTTGGGTTGCATTGTTTGTTCTTTGATCATTTTTGCACCCTTGTTCATGAAGGCTATGTCTTGGAGAATGCTCATTGATTCATCATTTGAATGTGAATGCCTTCATATGCAATCCATCATAATCTTATGAAAATCAAGCTCTTGCATCTCGCTTTTGCATTCTGCATTGCATTTTGTTGCATCCCTACGGTTTTGATGATGTCTGACACTATAAATCAATCTATTTTTATCTCTAGATCAATTCATGCTTGATCATTTAGGACAGTGTTGTTCATTCATATGTGCAAGTCTACACATTGCTTGTAGACTACAAAAAGTCTGCACATGGTTACTTCATGCAAGACCAAGTCTGTACAACCTTGTGCATGCATCATCTCTCTCAAAGTCTGTACAGCGTTAGCCTACAGTGCATCGTCTCTCAAAGTCTGTACAGCCAGCTCTGTCTCACTTAGCGTCTCATCAAGTATGTACATAGTTTGGCTGCATAACACAAGTCTATACATCCGCATGCTAGCAAGGCATTCATCAAGTCTATACACTCTTTAACTCAGTTCGTAGCTGAGTCTGAATTCTGTACAGCCTTTGCATTGTGCATACATTAAAGTCTATACATTGGATATGGTTGTGCATCACAAAGTCTATACATTGCTGTTGCATTCACGCTAAGTCCATACACTGCATTTGGGCATTATTCTTCACAGCAAGTCTGTACACTGCTTTCTCATCCACGCAATCAATGTGTGTACAGCCTGTGTTAGCATCGGTTAAGTCTATACATTTGCTATGGCTTGTTCATGCATCATGTCTATACACGCTTTGTTAAAAGCCTGAACTAACTCGATACATTTCTTTCTGTTATGTTCATGCATCCCTCAAGTCTGTACATTGAGGTCACATGAAGGCATTCAAGTCTATACATTCTCACATTGTACATACTTGCCTATATACTGCATCTAAAGTCTGTACATGCCTAGTTCAAAACCTGAACTAACTGGTTGCATCCTTTTCTTCTGTTCCTGCAGATTGATGCAAGCTAATGATTGGGCACGTGATTCGAGGTTGGTGCCTGGCACGTGATCCGAGGTGTCTCTGGAAAAGGAGGGCACGAGCCCTACTCACGCCACACGAGTGAAGTCATGGAATTCAGGTCGAAAGCCATATAAAAGGATGTCCTCTACGACTGAAAGAGTGAACTGGAGGAAAGAGCTGAGAAAGATTAGTGCGCGAGCAGAAGAAGAATAGAGAGAGCCTCCACGTTCCAGAGAGAAGACAGAGATAATTTCTGAGAGAAAAAGCATTTCAGAGAGAGAGAAGAGTCTGTGACTGTGAAGATCTGCTTCTTCGGAAGCTACATTATTTTTGGTTTTCAGAAACGATTGTCTTCATCGATTGTCTTGTTTTCTATTTTTCACTTCATCTTTCTTATTCCATCTTGTTACCCTCCAGTGTTCGGAGGAAGGGAGAGATTCTCCGGTTTCCCTCTGGGCTTCAGAGGAAGAGAGATCTGTGATCTCTGGTTTTCCAGTGACGGGCTGTCACTAGCAGGTTCCCTCCGGTTTGGAGGAAGGGAGATTCGTCTCCGGTTCTGATCTTGTGGGTAGCAAGATCAGGTGTCAAGCTTCTGTGGGTTGCAGAGCTTGGGTTGAGGGATTTGTTTCCCTTGGTTTGGCAAGCTGTTCGGCAGCATATGTTTGCAGACTGAGTCTGCTGTTTCTAGCCTTTGCTAGTGGAAGCCTCACTCTGGTTTGGAGTGAGGGGTGGATGTAGATTATGGACTACAATCGAACCACCTTAAAAACTCTCTATCTCTTCTGTGGTTTGCTTGTTACTTTTGTGTTGCACATCCTCTGCTCGTCATTTTGCTTCACTGTGAACAGCCCTCTCGATATCACTTACTTATTCTGTCTTGGTTATTGTCTGCTTTAGCAATACGTTTTGCTGTATCTGAAGGGTTTAAAAATGAAGTTGTGGTTTATCGCTGAGAATTTAATTTTAGGGAGTGATCTATTCATCCCCCCCTTCTATATCACTCTTCGCTGCGCATATTAATTGGTATCAGAGCGGGTTTGCATCATGTGGACCAACGGTCAGGGTAATCCTAATAGTCCTGGAAGTTTCATGCCTGAGGGTCAATCCATTAGTCGCCCTCCATTCTTTGATGGTAATAACTATCTCTTCTGGAAAAACAGGATGTAGGTGTTCATCAGGGCACAGAGCCACAAGCTGTGGAGGGTAATCACTACAGGGCCGTATGATCTGCCACCGAACGAGGACGCGTGGACAGATGATCATGTCAAGTTATCTTCACTTAACTGGACGGCGCTGAACATCATCTAGTGTGCTGTACACCCAGATGAATACGCCCGCATATCAGCCTATAAGACGGCCAAGCGAATGTGGGATGAGCTGCAACTAATCTACGAAGGTACATCTCAAGTGACAGCCACGAAGGTAAATCTCTACACCTCTGAGTATGAATTGTTTAAGATGAAACCAGAGGAGAACATCACTGAAATGTATCCTAGGTTGTCTTTGATAACGAATACTCTTAAGGGGCTAAGGAAAGAGATGGCTGAAGTAGATGTAGTCAGGAAGATACTTAGGTCTCTAACCCCAGCATGGCACACTAAGGCCATCGTGATAGAAGAGTCGAAAGATCTGACGACTATGACAGTGACTGAACTCATAGGATCCCTCATGACCTATAAGATGAACTTTAAAAGAGGTGGTGAAGGAAGTGACAGGAAGGGCAAGAATATTGCTCTCAAGGCATCCCGCAACAAGGGTAGCAGCAGCAGTAGCAGTAGCTCTGGGTCCGATGGTTTTTCCGATCTCGATCAGGAGGAGCAGGCAATGCTCACTCGACAGTTCAGTAAATTTTTAAGGAATAAGGGGAAGATCTTTAGGAGGAAGAAGCCATACTCCTTTAGTAAGAATGTTGAATCCAGCAATGATAAGGATAGAAATACTAAGAGAATGACTTGTTTTCATTATAAGAAACAGGGACACATGAAAGGGGACTGCCCAGATCTCCAGAGGAAGGGTCCCAACTTTCAGAAGAAAAGCTCAAAGGTGCAGAAAAAGAAGAAGCCACAGGCAATGGTCTGCACGTGGAGCGATGAGGAAGAAGATCCTGAAGACACTTCCTCAGAGGAGTATGAAGAAGGAATTTGCCTAATGGCAAACAGCGAAGAGGAGGTAACAAATGTCTTTGAAAAATTTTCTATTGATGACTGGGAAGATGCCTATGCTGAATTATTAGATAAGTTCAATTCACTTAGAAAAGAGCATAGGGTTCTGAAGAGAAAATTCAATACCAATGTTGAAGAACAAACCCAAGTCTGTGAGGAAAATCAGAAACTAAAAGAAGAATTAGAAGAAATGACTTCCTTAAGAAAAGAAAATGAAAAGCTCAAGGAAGAAAACCAGGAGAGTCACACCCAGCTTAACGAACTCAAAATCAAAATTGAAGAAAGCCTGAATGAAAATAGAGTGAACTCAGAGAAATATGAAGCTGTTAAGAAAGTGAACGCTGAACTCTTAAAAAACTCTGAGTCCCTACAAAAAGAGCTGGAAGACAAACAGAAAGTTTTGGAAAAATTTGTCCAAGGAAAAACAAGTCTGGATGCTATACTAGGGACAAGGGTTAACTTCAATAGGGAGGGTCTAGGCTATGACCCAACTAACAAGAGACCCTTTCAATTCAAAACCACCACCTTCTGCCCAGAGAAGGGAAAAGAGAAGCTGGACACACCATCCAGCTCAAATAGCAGTCAAGGAGCTCAATGTCCGAAAGAAAGTTCGATAAACAATGCTGGTCGACCATTTAAATTGGGAATGAATTTTGTGAAGAACTTCACTAAGCCCACTCACCAGAACATAAATGGTAGATGGACCAAGCAAGTGATTCAGAATAAAAGCTGGAATTACTACAAACAGATGGATCCAAACAGGATGTACTAGAGAAATAACCATCATCCTCAAAAATTTGTTAATCAACAAGCTCACAGGAGATATCCCAGGAATGGGAAGCCTAATGACTGGAATAGAGCTTAATTCTCCAGACCAGCTGGACATAACCCCGGTTATAATTTCAATAAACCCGAAGTAAAGGTGCCAGAGAAAACCATGTTGAAGCAAATCTGGATTCCCAAACATCTGCTTAGAGATTTGAATAATGTCTTTGGACCCAACTCATCTTGGGTTCCAAATCACTTTGCTTGATTTTGTTTGTGTAGGTCTGCCTGGCAGCTGAGAACAACAAGTGGTACCTCGACAGTGACTGCTCCAGGCATATGACAGGAGACCGATCCAAGTTCAGCAAGATAGAGATGAAGGTAGGGGGTCTGGTCAAATTTAGAGGAAAGGACAGAGGTAGGATCATTGGAGTTGGCACAGTAGGTAAGTCTTCCACAAACTCCATTGAAAATGTTCAACTTGTGGAAGGTCTTCAACACAACCTGATTAGCATTAGTCAATTATGTGATAAGGGTCACAGGGTTGTGTTTCATGATAACTCATGCAAAATTTTTGAAATAAATTTCGATGTGGTTAAATTTGTAGCCAACAGGGTGAATAATGTCTACATGATAGACTTAGACATTGAATCTGAACCTAATCTTTGTTTATCTGCTAATTCTGAAAATGATGCTTTTGAATGGCATAGACGTCTAGGCCATGCTAGTTTCTCTACTTTAAATAAATTGTTCAAGCATGATTTAGTTAGAGGCATGCCTAGAATTAAGTTCAATTCTATTTCAAAATCATGTGATGCCTGTGCTCTAGGCAAACAGACCAAAAATTCTTTCAAGCTAAGATCTAAGCCATTGTCCTCTAGACCAATGGAACTTCTCCATATGGACCTCTTTGGTCCTACTAGGACTCAGAGTCTTAATGGGAATAGGTTTGGCTATGTGATCATTGATGACCACTCTAGATTTTCATGGATCTTTTTCTTAGCCAATAAAAGTGATGATTTTCAAAAGTTTAACCAGTTTTTCAAAAAGGTCAAACAAGAAGGAAAATACAAGATTTGTACAATTCAATCTGACCATGGAGGTAAGTTTGAAAATTCCATGCTTTCTGATCTTTGTGAAAGAGAGGGACTAACACACAGGTTTTCTTCTCCCAGGACACCTGAACAGAATGGAATTGTGGAGAGAAGAAATAGAACTATTATGGAGATGGCCTGAACCATGCTGATTGAGAGTCAATTACCAAGGAAATTTTGGGCAGAGGCGGCCAATACAGCAACGTATATAATCAACAGAGCCATGGTAAGACCTATTCACAAGAAAACACCCTATGAGCTACTAAAAGGTAAGAAACCAAACTTGGTTCATTTTAGAATTTTTGGAGCTAAATGCTTTATTCACAATAATGACAAGAAAGACTTAGATAAGTTTGAAGCTAAAAGCTCCCCTGGAATATTCTTAGGATACTCTGAAGTGTCAAGGGCATAGAGGGTCTTTAACAAAACAGACCAGAAAGTTGAAGAGTCTCCACACATCATTTTTAGTGAAAAGAAAGGTGTTACTAACATTGAAAATATTGACAGGGATTCCAATCACGATGGGGAATTCCTAGAAGACCAAGAAGAAGAGAAGACTCAGTCGAGTGGAACATCAAATCCTCCCAACCAGGAAGGGCCAGAAGAAACAGGTGAGTCTTCAATAAATGTTAGATTTCTTAAAGATCATCTGATAGATAATGTCATAGGTAACCCTGAAGATCCTCTTCGGACTAGGTCTCATTTTAGGAATGTTAATAATCAAGACCTAATTGCTTTAGTCTCACAAATGGAACCTAAATCAGTAGAAGAGGCCTTGGCTGATCAAGCTTGGGTCAATGCTATGTGTGAGGAATTAGGTCAGGTCGAAAGAAATAATGTCTAGAAGGTTGTTCCAAGACCAGAAAGTGTTAATATCATAGGAACTAAGTGGGTGTTTAAAAATAAAATGAATGAAGATGGAATCATTTCTAGGAATAAGGCCAGACTAGTAGCCAAGGGCTACTGCCAGGAATTTAGTGTTGATTTTGATGAATCCTATGCATCTGTTGCTAGGATGGAAGCATGTTCCAAGAATATAAAACTCCAACAAATGGATGTTAAAAGTGCCTTCTTAAATGGAGTCATTAAGGAAGAGGTTTTTGTTGAACAACCCCATGGATTTCAATTCTCTCCTCAACCTAACCAAGTTTTCAAGTTAAACAAAGCCCTATATGGTCTAAAGCAAGCTCCTCGAGCATGGTATGAAAGACTGACTGAATTTCTAATCAGCAAGGGCTACAACAGAGGTAAGGTTGATCAAACTTTATTTACCAAGGGTACAAATAAAGATCTCATCATAGTTCAGGTATATGTAGATGACATTGTGTTTGGATCAACTAGCAGTGAACTATGTGATGAATTCTCTAAAATGATGTCTGTTGAATTTGAAATGAGTTTGGTCGGTGAACTAAAGTACTTTCTTGGCTTGCAGGTACAACAGTTAGAGGATGGATGCTTCATCAACCAGACCAAATACACAAAGGAACTATTCAAGAGGTTTGGTATGAACAACCTGAAGCACATTACAACACCCATGGGTACCAATACCTCACTTGATGTAGATGAGACAGGTAAAGAGGTAGATGCCAAGCTCTATCGAGGTATGATTGGATCTCTACTTTACTTGACAGCCTCTGGACCTGATATACAGTTCAGTGTAGGAATGTGTGCAAGGTATCAGTCTAGACCCACTGAAATACATTTAGCTGCAGTGAAACGAATTTTCAGATATTTGTCGGCTACACACTCTCTTGGTCTATGGTTTCCTGCATCACACACACTTGATTTAGTTGCATACACAGATGTAGATTATGCAGGGTGTAAACTAGACAGGAAAAGTACTAGTGGTCACTGTGAATTTTTGGGTGGGTGTTTAGTGTCTTGGGGCTCTATGAAACAACATTCTGTGGCCCTCTCCACTGCAGAAGCTGAATATGTAGCTACAGGGAGTTGTGGTACACAAGTCATTTAGATTAAACACCAGCTTCAGGACTCCCAAGTAGACCTGGGGTGCACACCAATCTATTGTGATAATACCAGTGCCATTAATCTAGCCAAGAACCCTGTTTTGCATTCCCGTACCAAACACATAGAGATAAGGTATCATTTCATAAGAGATGAGGTTTCTAAGAACAACTTTGAACTGATTCATGTAGGCACTGCTAATCAGATTGCTGGCATCTTCACTAAACCTCTGGATAATAAAAAATTCACTACACTGAGAAGAGAATTAGGCTTATACAAGTTGTCTTAATTGTGAAGTCTGTTCCTATTGTGAGGGGGAGTTCTGTGTGTCTGTTGGTTAGCTTTCAGTAATGCTATGATTAAGGGGGAGCTGGTTGAGCTGTGAGAGGGAGAGTTCTTTGACAGATTCAAAAAGACTGACCAGATGTGTGTCATTGCTGGTTCTCATGACTGAACTAGTGTGGTTCTCTCAGACAGTAGAATCTCACTCATCTCTTAAGTCTATAAGTCTGTGATACTAAAGTCCAGCTAGAATCTTTCCTCTGGTAGTCTATCAGAGATCTGGATTAATTGCATAAAGTATATCTTCCTACATTGTCAGTGATTCCGGTTCAGGCCAAAACCTGTATGTCTTGATATCTGACCAAAACAACTTGAAATCTAGACTTCAAGATTCACTTCAAGAAATAGTCCTTCTGGTATTATTTTCAATCATTCCATCTTCTCAACACAAGGGATAAACTGAATTAACAAAGGTCTTGATTTGTTCACTGAGAAACTGGGAGCTTCATTAATGAAATGAAGTTTTCTCCTATGTCATGAGGTGTCAAATGTTTAACAAAAAAAAATGAAAAGTCATGACATTAATATTCTAACCTTCACAGAGCAATGGTGGCTAGCTGGTGAGTAACTGGGGACTCTGGCCTCTAATCAAGGTGTTTCCTCATGTCAAAAGCCACAGTTACTAACTATGTTCCTTTAAAAAAAGGAGGAGGTAATGAGGTACTCACACTGAGTAACTGGGGATTCAGGCCTCTAATCAAGGTGTCTCCCTAATGTCAAAAGAGTGATTTACCAACTTACTCACTAGTCTTCTTGAAAATCACCTCAAAATCCCTTGTCGTTATACACTTTAATGGATTGCTTGTCCTTAATACCTTGAGTACACCTTCTCTGATTTTGTCTCTTGTTGTCTTCTGGGATAGTTGCCTTTTCAGCTAAATCATGCCATACTTGTTAACTCATGTTCTAAATCATATACTATGTATGTTGATAAACTTTTCTCTCATTCTTGCTCTCTATTGTTTACTAGAGTTCAAGAATCTTCACTTGAGTTTAGCACCTCACTTATTCTCTTAAGACTTGCTCGTGTCTTTCTACACTAAGATGTTACTGTACTTCTTCCTCATGTCTCCAGCACTTTCATATATTCTTCATTTCCTTTTGATGATGTCAAAGGGGGAGAGAGGTTTTGCAATATCAGTAGGTCATGAGTTGTCATGAGTTTTGGGGGAGAATTGTTCATGAGCTGTGGGGGAGAATAGCTTGTCATGTCAATATCTGAGAGTGAGTTGTGGGGGAGTGATTTTGGAGAAAGAAGAGTTTCAGCAGCAGTATTTAATTTGTCTGCATGCGCTTGCTTTGAATTTGCTTTGATTGTTAAAGCTGTTGTTATTCTTTTGTTAAGCATTAATATTGCTTGATTCATAGTGTTGCCATCATCAAAAAGGGGGAGATTGTTGCATCCCTACAGTTTTGATGATGTCTCACACTATAAATCAATCTGTTTTTATCTCTAGATCAATTCATGCTTGATCATTTAGGACAGTGTTGTTCATGCATATGTTCAAGTCTACACATTGCTTGTAGACTACACAAAGTATGCACATGGTTACTTCATGCATTTAGCCAAGTCTGTACATCCGACTGTCTCATTCAGCATCTCAAAGTCTATACGTTGTTGCATCATGTGCTTCATGCATTTAGCCAAGTCTGTACATCCGACTGTCTCATTCAGCGTCTCACGCATTGCAAGTCTATACACTGTCTGCATTGCACGAGCTGAAGTCTATACATTGCATGCTACAAAGTCTGCACATCCCGTTTGCATTAAGTCTGTACATTAACTGTGCATTCACTTGTCTGGTTGCATGAGACACTAACTCTGTACATGGTCCTGGCGCTGGCAAAGTCCGTACATCGGCCTGGCGCTCGCAGAGTCTGTACATCGACTTGGCGCTGGTAAAGTCTATACATCCATCAGTTGATAGTTGGCCAAGTCTATACATTGTAAGACCAAGTCTGTACAACCGTGTGCATGCATCGTCTCATGCATCATCTCTCTCAAAGTCTGTATAGTGTTAGCCTACAGTGCATCGTCTCTCAAAGTCTGTATAGCCAGCTCTGTCTCACTTAGCGTCTCATCAAGTATGTACATAGTTTGGCTGCATAACACAAGTCTATACATCCGCATGCTAGTAAGGCATTCATCAAGTCTATACACTCTTTAACTCAGTTCGCAGCTGAGTCTGAAGTCTGTACAGCCTTTGCATTGTGCATACATTAAAGTCTATACATTGGATATGGTTGTGCATCACAAAGTCTATACATTACTGTTGCATTCACACTAAGTCCATACACTGCATTTGGGCATTGTTCTTCACAGCAAGTCTGTACACTTCTTTCTCATCCACGCAATCAATGTGTGTACAGCCTGTGTTAGCATCGGTTAAGTCTATACATTTGCTATGGCTTGTTCATGCATCATGTCTATACACGCTTTGTTAAAAGCCTGAACTAACTCGATACATTTCTTTCTGTTATGTTCATGCATCCCTCAAGTCTGTACATTGAGGTCGCATGAAGGCATTCAAGTCTATACATTCTCACATTGTACATACTTGCCTATATACTACATCTAAAGTCTGTACACGCCTAGTTCAAAACCTGAACTAACTGGTTGCATCCTTTTCTTCTGTTCCTGCATATTGATGCAAGCTGATGATTGGGCACGTGATTCGAGGTTGGTGCCTGGCACGTGATCTGAGGTGTCTCTGGAAAAGGAGGGCACGAGCCCTACTCACGCCACACGAGTGAAGTCATGGAATTCAAGTTGAAAGCCATATAAAAGGATGTCCTCTGCGACTGAAAGAGTGAACTGGAGGAAAGAGCTGAGAAAAATTAGTGCCTGAGCAGAAGAAGAATAGAGAGAGCCTCTACGTTCCAGAGAGAAGACAGAGAGAATTTCTGAGAGAAAAAGTATTTGAGTGAGAGAGAAGAGTCTGTGACTGTGAAGATCTGCTTCTTCGGAAGCTACATTATTTTTGGTTTTCAGAAACGACTGTCTTCATCGATTGTCTTGTTTTCTATTTTTCACTTCATCTTTCTTATTCCATCTTGTTACCCTCCAGTGTTCGGAGGAAGGGAGAGATTCTCCGGTTTCCCTCTGGGCTTCAGAGGAAGAGAGATCTGTGATCTCTGGTTTCCAGTGACGGGCTGTCACTAGCAGGTTCCCTCCGGTTTGGAGGAAGGGAGATTCATCTCCGGTTCTGATATTGTGGGTAGCAAGATCAGGTGTCAAGCTTCTGTGGGTTGCAGAGCTTGGGTTGAGGGATTTGTTTCCCTTGGTTTGGCAAGCTGTTCGGCAGCATATGTTCGCAGACTGAGTCTGCTGTTTCTAGCCTTTGCTAGTGGAAGCCTCACTCTGGTTTGGAGTGAGGGGTGGATGTAGATTGTGGACTACAATCGAACCACCTTAAAAACTCTCTATCTCTTCTGTGGTTTGCTTGTTACTTTTGTGTTGCACTTCCTCTGCTCATCATTTTGCTTCACTGTGAACAGCCCTCTCGATATCACTACTTATTCTGTCTTGGTTATTGTCTGCTTTAGCAATACGTTTTGCTGTATCTGAAGGGTTTAAAAACGAAGTTGTGGTTTATCGCTGAGAATTTAATTTTAGGGAGTGATCTATTCATCCCCCCTTCTATATCACTCTTCGCTGCGCATATCACATTTTGCATATCTCCTCACTGTGTGCTTTAATGTTATATATATGCTACTCACCCCCTTCCTTAGAATTTCTAAGACCTCATATTTCTTGCGAAATAATGTTACAATTGAGTCATCACTAGAGTGCTACATGCCATACACTCAGGGAGAGTAATTTTTTGATAAGTGCACCTATTTAGGGGGAGCTGCACTGTATTGTATTCATAAATTTTTGATATACATGCTGAATCAAATTCACACACCTCTTGCATAAAATGTGAAAATGAGTGTTAAACATAAGGATATATAAATTTCATTTTAACACTCAAGAGATATTAAACTTGTTGCATGAATGTCAAAGAGATAGTTAAGGAAAAATCTGCCTGCCTAATTTCTATTGAAAGAAAATAAAAATGAAAGGTAGAGCAATGTCTAGTCTCACTGAGTAAATTGGGCACATATCACCTGAGACGTGATGTGGTTCACTTCATAAAGGTGTTGTACTATAGTATCTCTTCTCAAAATGAGGTGAAATAGTTTAATATTCTTTGTAACCGGAGCGTCTGGCATGAGCTCCATGTGTCTCCTCGCGTAAAAAAGAATTATTTGAACCTGATCACTCTTGAAAAATCTTATTTGTCAGTGTGAATTTGGTTGAGTTGAAAAATTATTGTGAAAACTCGTTGCAGCAGAGTGTGGCCTCCAATACGCTGTTCTCTTAAAATAAAATGTAGTATGTATAATCTCTCATTGTGTTAATCTGAAAATCTGAATATCTATATGGCTACAGTCTATTTTCATGTTATTCACCTACACATATGGAAATTTGATTTAATATGTATTCAGAAAATTGATTGACTACATTGACTATTGCATAACTCCTCTGTGTGATTGCACAATCCCCTAGGTGTTACACATAAGCATCCTAATTGTTTTGACTCTCACGCACCTTTCTTATACCCATTCTCCTCTTAAATAATTAAGGGGGAGCTGTGTTGCATGTAAATATATGTATCTATTTAGGTGCATTGTATGCATTCATAGTGTCCTCATTTGTAAGCATCTAGCTTTATGCATTTCAATAGAAAATAAAAAATCTAAAAATCTAAAAATCAAAGAAACTCATGTGATGTGTCATCATTTGTATGCATTGAGTTTGTATGCATTTCAAAAGAACAATCAAAAAATCTAAAAATCACATAAAATCATTTGATGTTTCCACTATTCTATTGTTGACAAACATCTTGATTTTGCTTTGCCATTGCATCTTGTGAAACTCTTAAATGGGCTTTAGACTTTGATTGTTATCATCTTGAACACTTCATGTTGCATAAATCTTCCAACTATGGTATCATATCTTCAGGGCCAACTCTCATCAACTGAAATTTCATAACTTTGAGGCCAATAATTAGCAAGAATTGGTATCTGTATTAGTATCATCTCTACAGGGCTAACATATTCATATCATGTCAAATAACCTCTCTCTCTTCAGGTCGAATTTGGAGAGATGACAAATCACCTTAACCCCCTATCTTTTTGTAGATGACATAAAGGGGGAGAATGTTGGCTGTGTGCACATGTGCTCAATGCCTTTGCCTTTTGCTTAATGTTTCTACAATGCCTGCTTCTACTCTATCTTTTGGAACTCTAGCACACATTATTTTGTCATCATCAAAACGGGGGAGATTGTTGTATCCCCTAGTTGATGTTTGGTATTTAGTTTTAATGATAACAAAACGATTGTGCTTGTGGGTATGTGCATCATTGAGCAACGTGTTTATCAAACTAAGTATATGTGTTTCATTGAGCAATATATATGCATCTTGGTTGATGAGTTAAAAGATGACTTCAAGATTCTCACTTGGAAGTCATATGAATGATTATTGCTTAAGAAACTTATGCTATGTTATCTTGGCTTACAGGATCAAAATCCATGATTCATGCTTAGAACTCAAAGGAGTCCATCAATGAAGCTCTTCTTCAAAAAGGGAGTTAACCTTCTCATTGTATTGTATTGACTCTTTCTATGTTTCATATATTTCATCAAAAAGATTTTCAAAGTCATGGTTGGGTATTCTCATGCATTTTCCTCATAAGATTTTTAAGCTTGAAATATCCTCAACCTATTAGCTTGAAATATCGAAACTTCATAACTTTGAGGCCAATAATTAGCAACAATTGGTATCCGTATTAGTATCATCTCTGCAAGGCTAACATATTCATATCATGCCAAATAACCTCTCTCTCTTTAGGTCGAATTTGGAGAGATGACAAATCACCTTAACCCCCTATCTTTTTGTAGATGACAAAAAGGGGGAGAATGTTGGTTGTGTGCACATGTGCTCAATGCCTTTGCCTTTTGCTTAATGTTTCTACAATGCCTGCTTCTACTCTATCTTTTGGAACTCTAGCACACATTATTTTATCATCATCAAAACGGGGGAGATTGTTACATCCCCTAGTTGATGTTTAGTGTTTGGTTTTAATGATAACAAAACGATTGTGCTTATGGGTATGTGCATCATTGAGCAACGTGTTTATCAAACCAAGTATGTGTGTTTCATTGAGCAACATATATGCATCTTGGTTGATGAGTTAAAAGATGACTTCAAGATTCTCACTTGAAGTCATATGAATGATTATTGTTTAAGGAACTTATGCTATGTTATCTTGGCTTACAGGATCAAAATCCATGATTCATGCTTAGAACTCAAAGAAGTCCATCAATGAAGCTCTTCTTCAAAAAGGGAGTTAACCTTCTCATTGTATTGTATTGACTCTTTCTATGTTTCATATATTTCATCAAAAAGGTTTTCAAAGTCATGGTTGGGTATTCTCATGTATTTTTCTCATAAGATTTTTAAGCTTGAAATACCCTCAACCTATTAACTTGAAATTTGATGAATGTGATTTTAGTGATGCTCTCTGATTCTATGGATTCATGGTCATTTGATTTTGGCAAAACAAGTCAATGTACATAGCGTGCTTCATTTGCCTATATGATAATCTTGGTTTGGGGGTGATTAAATTCTAGCTTGAACTACATGTTGGATGGAGTTATTCTTTCTGAAGATAGTTAGATTTGGGTTTAATCCATGAGGTTGTGTTCATGGAACACACTTGTTGTTGTTTCTGTTCTGAAAATTGAGATTGTGTTCATGGACCCATATTGAAGATTGATGATTCTATCTTTGTTGCCCATGCTATATGGTATTGTGATATGTGGAGGATCTGCTACATGCTATATAGGCCTTGTGATATGTGGAGTCAACCCATCCTAACAAAAAGTCGACCCCTTGCATGTGTAATGAGCCTTTGTGTTCTTGTTGTTCTATTTTGGTTTAGTTCACATGCATATCTCTTCATTGAGCTCTTAAGGATGATGGATGTTTTTCATGCATATCACTCATGAGAAATTGAGTGTTCAACATGCCTAATCAAATCTTGTGAACCTTGGTAGAGTTTGGCTAAAGATGCTCTTTCATTGTGTTCAACTTCATACACATTAGCTCTTGTTGTTTAAGTGTAAGACCTATGGTTTCAAGGGCTTTAATGCATGTCATCCATATAAATTTGATGTGTTTTTTGATGTGTGTGTTTCATAGATTTTGAACTTGGGTAGATTGGGTTTAAGTCTTAGTTTTTCATTTATGAACACTTGTCAATGGGTTTTAACTCTTAAATCTGAACTTTTATAAATCTGGAACACTATTCATACTGATCGACCGACCATAGGGCTTAGGTCGACCGAAATCCCTAGAAAGGGCTACTTTCAATCTGTAATTTTTAGGTCGACCGCCCAAACCGTGTAGGTCGACCGAACACGGCATAACCCGAAAAATGAGGATCTGAAACCCATCTAAACCCAATCCTTTTGTGCCTAACTCTTACCCCTTTGCACTTGGGTTGGTGGTAGACCTATTGGGGGTCCTTTTGAAAAATTCTAGAGGGGTTATATTAGTCTTTTGATGTCTCCTATATGTATATATGTGAGAGCTACGGATTTCACAAGTGTGGAACCCTATCAAGCTAATCTATCTATCTTGCAGGAGAAGAAGGCCAAGGAGCAGAAGAGAAGAACATGGGAGAAGGTTTTGTAAGGATTTCATCTATATCTAGGCATCTCCAGGGTTCGTGGAAGAAGAAGAAAAGGAGCGGATCGACGAGAGGAACAAGAGGACACAAGAATCGTCATTACCCGAATCCGAGAATCAAGCATCAACATCCATAGGCTTGGGAAATCGAAGGGGAACAACTTCTACATCTTATTCCTATATATTTGTGATGTTTCTCATGAGTTTTATTTAGATCTGAGCATATCTTGAGTATTTGTGTTTATTTCTCCAACTATTAGAAATATTCGTGCGTGTGTGACCGTCTGCATATGGTTGTGTGCTTTCGGTGCTGCGGTTGTTGCAACGTGCGTGTGCGTGCGTTGCTGGATTCAGGATCCAGTGCATCTGTGTGTGTCATTGTGCTGCATTTGTTGCAGCGAGCTTGTGTGTGTTGTGATCCGGTGTCAGATCATGTGTGAGACTATGTCTCCATGTGTGTATGTGTTGGAGCATTACTCCATATTGGGGATTTATCCCCGTGTGTATTGGAGCCTGGCTTCGTGTTTAGGGAGTCTTCCCCGTGCTGGTTTATCTAGTGAGTGAATCCTTACCGATATGGTAAGGGGTGGACGTAGGGACCCCATCGTGGTCCCAAATCACCTTAAAAATCTCCGCGTATTGTGGTTTGTGCTGTGGTGGTTTGTTTTATCATTCATATCTGTTTATATGCTCGAGTGAGTACGGTGAGATTGAGAGAATTAGTTTATTCAGTTAGTTTAATTCTCCAATCTCGTCAAAAGTTGTCAATTCTGCTGCGTAAGTTTTTAATTTTCCATCTAGTGTAGGGGACAATTCAACCCCCCCTTCTTGTCCACTCGCCTACCTAGGGACCAACACGCCCTGGTTGAAATCTTAAGATTCGGCCGATTGTTCTGTGGGACGGCGATACGTAACGCCACATAACGCTATGGGCCTTAGGAGTCTAGGTGAAATCCGCTGATTCGGCTGATTGTTCTGTGGGATGACGATACATAATGCCACAGAATGATGTGATCCTCAGGAGTCTAGGTGGGAGTTCACTCTATGGTATGTGCAGTACTCTTCATTTGTTTGTGTGTGTGCGGGCCTCCTATGTTTGCGGCAACTGTTCGGTTCCACGAATAACAAGAATGTGAAACTCATGAACATGTGGTAATGTGTAAACTAATCATCCACCATGGTTTTGGTACATGCATGGGTATCTTATAAGTTAGCCAATGAACATGTATTTTCACATATAAATTATTTTAAGTAGATAAGAATGAATGGATTATGATATTGTTAACACTTGAATTATGTATGTTGATTGGATATATGAATGCAAGTTAACCCCAATTTGACTAGGCTGCCTACTGAGCATCACACTCACCCCTTGTGGCACACTTTTTCAGGGGACACTATAGAGGAGGTCGAGGAGGAGGCTGCGGCTGTGGTTAGTTCTAGACCTCCCTAAATCAGGGTAGGATACGGATATTTATCTTTCAGATTATGGATAGTTGTGGATTGGTGATCATGTATGGACTTACATATATTTGGACAATGGACATGTATTTTTGGGCATTATGAATGGTTGAATGTCATATACATTTCTCATAATTGTTGTTTCTCTCTCTCTCATGCGAATGTATGCATGCTTATATCTTTGTGCTTCCGCGATACGTCTGACGTAATGTTTCGAGGTCCGATGGAAAAAATTGTCCATAATTTGGGAATCAGATCTCGGGGCGTTACAGAGTGGAATCAGAGTACGAGAGACAAACCATGGTTATAACTATTCCAAATGTCCAATTAATAGAAGAAGAGATAGGCTAGAATGGAAAAGGGTAGAGTATATTTAAAACCCATTTAAAAACCCTCTCACTTAATAATTGTTTATTTCTCAGAATTATGACGCCAAGAAGGCAAAGAGACCTTTCCCAGGCGGATGAGAGGGGATCGGGGGTAGATGACCCAAATGAGGTGAACGGCGGGGCTGTCCATGCTCTGGCGATTGGCGGTGGACAAGTGCCCAATGCAGGGGTTAATCTGGAGGTATTCATGCAGAGTTTTCCAAGGGCTTATGCAGGCCATGCAACAACAGATGCTGCGGCAGCCAGCTCTCGCACCACGTCATGACTTGCCGACGCTTGATCGGTTCCTAAGGTTGGCACCTCCTTATTTTAAGGGAGAGAGCCGTCAAGAGGTGGCTGAGTCGTGGCTAAGCGAGATGGAGAAGAAATTCGACGTGATGTGATGTCCCGAGAAGGAAAAAGTGAATCTTGCAGCCTATGTATTGCAAGATCAAGCCGACTTGTGGTGGACGGCCAAGTTTAGGACCACCTTCATAGGGCACAATGGAGACATAGTATGTGAAGAATTCCTATCAGCCTTCCAAGAAAAATACTTTCTCGAGCATGTGGGAGATGCTAAGGAGCAAGAATTCTTGAGCCTCGAGCAAGGAAACATGTCGGTAGTTAACTATGATGCCAGATTCTCCGCTCTGGGTCAATATGCTTCACACATATTCGATGAGGCATGTCGAAAGATAAAGAAATTCGTCAACGGGCTGTGTAGCAGTGTCCGACGGTATGTTGCAACCCAAGACCCTAACTCCTACCCTTCGGCATTGAGGCTTGCTCACCTAGCCGAGTAAGAGAATGCAAGGTAATAATCGAAACCATAGGGAGTTCACGGACATATTAAGTTAGGTTATAATGAGTATCCATGTATAGGTTCACCGAGGAGCAGAAGACATTGGAAAAAAGGGTTGTGCAGGCAGGAGGGAGGCAGGACAAGGAAAAGGTAGCACGCCAGGAGCCCGTACCAAGGGACAAGCCGGGGGTTCCATTCTGTGTCCATTGTGGGTGCACCCATCCGGGGCAGGAATACTGGAGGATGAAAGGCAAGTGCGATGAATGCGGCGTGGCCAGACATTTAGTGAGGGACTGTCCTAAGAAGGCTCAGCAAAAGGCAATACCACAGTAGGAGAAAATTCAGTACAAGGGGCGAGTTTATGCACTAATGCAAGAAGAGGCAGACAATACCCCTACCGTGGCTGAAGGTACACCTCTTGTAGATAATGTTTATGCAAAGGTTTTGTTCGACCCGGGGGCTACACACACATCTATATCCACTAGTTTTGCTAAGCAATTGAAGAATAGACCCTAAGCCACATTCTTTGGGAAAATGGTATATAGTTAGTACACCAACCGGGAAACAAGTCCACACCAAGTTTGTGATCCCTACTTTAGAAGTCGACACCAAGGGAGTCATGCGATTCGGGAAGAAGGGCAAGGTCAGTCCTAGATACATCGGACCTTTCAAGATTCTGCAAAGGATTGGCGAGGTGGCTTATCAACTTGCACTTCCGCCGGCTCTATCACATGTACATCCGGTCTTTCACGTCTCTATGCTAAGGAAGTACATCCCAGATACCTCCCATGTTATAGAGTACAAGTCCGTAGAGGTTCAGGCAGATCTGTCGTATGTGGAGCAGCCCAGCGAGATCATAGACGGGAAGGAATAGATATTGGAGAATAAAATCATCTAGCTAGTGAAGGTTTTATGGAGGAATTCTCATTCTGAGGAAGCAACTTGGGAGCCGGAGGACAAGATGCACTAGGAATACCCCCAACTATTCGATGAGTGAAAATTTCCCTTTTAAAAAAATTTCTTAAGTCAATTTCAAGGACAAAATTATTTTTGAGGGGGAGACGATGTTATGACCGCCCAATTGGGCACTGGCCCAATTGAGAATAATTCGGGCCCATGAACTCAATGAGCTAGAAATTTAGATAGATTATTGAAGGATCAATGGTAAATTCGTAACATAACATAGGGAGGTCAGAATCAGGTGAAACCAAAGCCCACACAATGACCATTAGGTAAGGAACAACTTCAATGAAGAGTATAACTTCTGAAAAGTAGGCCTAATAGGGTTTAAGAAGGCGTTTATGAAAATAGGTCGAAATAGTTACAGAAAATGCTGCCACCTGTTGAAATAAGGATATATTGGCCCATGATTATCCAAATTGGTTGAAATTGGGCCCAGTAGAAAGATTCGGACCTTAACTTGAACTCTTCTGTTGTGGTGGAAACCCAATTCGCACCAGATCCCAACGTTCTGAGCCCATTGTCACCAACCATCATGAAGAGGTGTGACTGATTGGAGAATTCACACGTAATTAATTAGAAATTCATAACTTCGTTTGGAGTTATTGAAATAACCTGACACTAAAGCCATAATCTCGAATGGGATGTTAGCTACAACTTCTTTCTTGAGGTCGAGATCAAATTCCATCTAGATACTAGAGTTATACTCTAAATTACCTCAGGCTACCGAAAGGTCACGACTGGAATAGGGGAAAATAAATAATTAATGTTGAAAAAATCATAAATTGAGCTAGAATTTATGAAACTCGATGAAACTATGTCCCAAAGTTAGATATGCAAGTCCTCTTGATTTCATCTGAAGACGTCCCACTCAAATCCTAACGAAAAGGCACGCCCACTCGCATCTATGACCGGGTAGATGAAGGGTCACCTCTGTTCAAACCGAGGAGGTGGAAGGCATTAACTCCTCTTCAACTAGCGACCTTGGGGGCTAGAGTGAGCGTTGTAGGACAAGGGAAAAGCTCTTGCGAGGATTGAAATCTATATAGGGAGGTAGGTTCCATGGGTAGTAACCCTTTAGAAACACACATTTTAATTATCTACCATCTACCGTCCTCTTGGGTAAGAAAGAGAGGTGAGGGACCTTGGCCCTGCGTAAGAGGACTATCCTGCAATTCCTAGGACGTTGGGCAAAGTCTTCAGAGAATCCGGGGTGTGGATCTCATCCCCGGGTCGTCGATTTAGCAGTTCAAGGTAGGCACCTAACCTCAAATCTTAGGGGGGACAGCGATGCATTATAACAATTTCTAAATAGTTTCTATGCACTAAAGTGGGGCTTATGGGATTCACGGGATGGATTGCCATGTTTATTTTTTTCTCGTCTTTCCATTAAATTAGGTGTGTTCATGAGGTTCCTCTCAATTTTATCAAAAATCTGGGTCACTGCACTGAGTGTGTCGACCTACCCTTCGGACAGGTCGACACCACCTCTTTCAGAGGGCTAGCAGTGTCAACACCACCCTGTGGACGTGTCAACACCACCAGTTGGACAGGTCGACACCACCCTTGGACTAGTCAACACCACCTCTTTCATAGGGCTGGCAATGTCAACACCACCCTGTGGACGTGTCAACACCACCAGTTGGAAAGGTCGACACCACCCTTGGACAGGTCGACACCACCTCTTTCAGAGAGCTGGCAGTGTCAACACCACCCTATGAACATGTCAACACCACCCTGTAGACATGTCAACACCACCAGTTGGACTGGTCAACACCACCCTTGGACAGGTCGACACACTATGGCTCTACCCCAATTTCCAGAACCCTAGAAAAGGAGAGTTTTGGGAGGTCATCTTAATTCAAAAAATCTAAAAAATTAGAAAATAGTAGAAGGCTAAGTTAGTAACCCACTGTAAAAATTTCGTGCTCACAGAAAATTCCTACTTGTAGTTATGGTTCCTTCCCATGCATGGTTCCTTTCCTATGCTACACTACTCTTGTACAGGTCAACACCACCCTTTAGACAGATCGACACACTGTGGCTCTGTCCCAATTTCCAGAATTCGAGAAAAGGAGAGTTTTAAGGGGTCATTTTAATTCTAAAAAATCTGAAAAATTAGAAAATGGTAGATGGCTAAGTTAGTAACTCACTGTAAAATATTCATGTTCACATAAAATCTGCACTTGTAGTTATGGTTCCGTCCCTATGCATGAGTAACCTAGAAATAAACTTGTCTTTTTATACAATAACCTGTTCATGCTCTATTTCACATCGAGTAAGCTTATGATTGTGATTTTTCCACTTAAACCATTTGGAAGCATGCTTACTATGATAAAGTCTCATACTAGTATTTGTAAAATGAGTATGAATGGGAATGCGAATCTGATATGAACATTATAAGTGGAAAACAGTAGTATTCTGTGAGGTTGGACTCCGGTCCCTTCTGCGGGATGGTGATATGCTGCATAAGTAAAAGAACCCAGGGGACAGCGATACGTAACGCCCTGGTTAAAATCCTATGATTCGGCCAATTGTTTTGTGGGACGGCGATACGTAACGCTATAGAACGCTGTGGGCCTCAGGATTCTAGGTGAAATCCGATGATTTGGCCGATTGTTATGTGAGATAGCGATATGTAACACCACAGAATGCTATGGGCCTCAAGAGTCTAGGTGGGAGTTCGCTCTCGGGTATGCACAGTACTCTTTCATTTGTTTATGTGTGTGCGGGCCTCCTGTGTTTGCGGCAGCTATTCGGTTCCATGAATAACAAGAATGTGAAACTCATCAACATGTGGTAATGTGTAAACTAATCATCCACCATGATTTTGGTACACACATGGGTATCTTATAAGTTAGCCAATGAACATGTATTTTCATGTATAAATTATTTTACGTAGATGAGAATGAATGGATTATGATATTGTTAACACTTGAATTATGTATGTTGATTGGATATATGAATGCGAGTTAAACCCAGTTTGACTAGGCTGCCTACTGAGCGTCACACTCACCCCTTGTGGCACACTTTTTCAGGGGACACTATAGAGGAGGTCGAGGAGGAGGTTGTGGCTGAGGTGTAGTTCTAGTCCTCCCTAGATCAGGGTAGGCTACGGATATTAATCTTTCAGATTATGAATAGTTGTGGATTGGTGAGCATGTATAGACTTAAATGTATTCGGACAGTATACATGTATTTTTGGGGATTATGAATGGTTGAATGTCATATGCATTTCTTGTAACTATGGTTTCTCTCTCTCTCATGTGAATGTATGCATGCTTATATCTTTGTGCTTCCGCGATACGTACGATATAATGTTTCGAGGTCTGATGAAAAAAATGCCCATAATTTGGGAATCGGATCTCAGGGCATTATAGATGATTTGCACTGCCAGATACGAGATGGCGTCCCAAGCATGAAGCAAAGTCATGGCAATAATGGGTAAATGTAGCAGGACTCCAACGTATGAAGTTCAAGCCAAATCACAGTCCTTGGAACTCAACAAGTCATAAACTAAAGCCCTGAAGGAAAGTCAATGCCCTTACAATGCAAAGTCAACGCTATAATAGCTCAAGGTCCAAAGGATTATGTTTTAGATCGATGGACAACATCAGAAATGAAGAAGAACAAAATTTGAAGAGGCAAAGTCAACTTCGGGTGATCTTTAAGTCGACTTGGTTTCAGCCCGCAAGGCAGAAAAACCCAAACCAAGGCCGACGGCTTGTACCGCAGTAAGGGTGACAAATAGGTCCTTAGCAGTGACAAATAGGCCATTCGGGTGACAAATGCCTTGCTACAAGTGAAAAATAGGCAACAACCATAGAAAGCTCAAATCCAAAGATTAAGAGTCGACTCGAGTTCAAAGAGGAGTCGACTCCAGTCACACTTCAGTCGCATGAGCTATGAAGCTAAGTCCAAGGCGATGGCTACTATCGACTAAGGGTGACAAATAGCTTGTTAGTGGTGAAAAATGTCAGATAAGGGTGACAAATAGCTATTTAGTGGTGACAAATAGCTCATAGCAGTAAAGCTTAAGAAACCTACTTTCGTTCGAAGAATTTGAGTATTGTTGGGAATCTTAAACTTCACAAACTTGACTCTGGAGCCTTCTTAATCATCAAACGACACTGATTAACATCATCTAAAATCAGAGAATGAGATTTATCTCAAGTTCTAGTGATATACGGTGGTGATGGTATCAACCCAGATACGGAAAGAAGAAGTTTGATCAGGACTCTGATAAGAGTTCTATGTTACTATGGCAACCTCCATGGGTTTCTATATCCTACGGAAGATAGGGTGTTTAAATAGAGAAAGAAAACATAGAGGAACAACAAGACGAAGAGAAAAGGGTGCACAACTAGCAATGAAGAAGACTTCGTGTTTTTCTACAGGTTGCTGGAAGAGCCACACAGGAGGAACGTCAAAAAGAGTTCTTGTTGAACTTATTGATTCAAGCGTAAAGAGCTGTATTCAAGTGTGACGATGTCAATTGATACACAAATAATTTGCTATTCTGGGAGAGAGTTTCTGTAAACTTGATTCTGCATTTTAGAGTTTTTTCTACTTTCTTCTTTTTTGTTTCTTTGGTTCCCCAAGAACTACAGAAGAAGTCAACCTGTGTGTCAGCGGTTCCTAAGAGAAGTTGTTCTCTTGTTAAGATGTGGATCAGCGGTGTGTAGTTGGGCTGTTTCCCAATGCTGAGTGCTTGGCACTAGTGTAAGCCTCACTTGGTTGAGTGAAGGGTGGACGTAGGCCTCTGGATTGAGGACCGAACCACCTTAAAAACCTTTGTCTCCTGGTGTGGTGTATGATTGCATATATATCTGCTTGTGTGTGGAATGCTAGTTGCTATCTAGGACCGGTTGAATATAGTTCTATCTATTTTGTGCGTTAGTTTTGAAACTGTTAGTTTGAAATTTTAAAAGGGGGCATATCTATTCAACCCCCCCTTCTAGATCGGCCTCTCAACACCCAACACGTGGTATCAGAGCAAGGTTCTCCTTTGTGTGGTTTAACAACCCGGAGAAACTAGGTGTAATGGAGGCTAATGCCTATATGGCCAAGGGACACTCTGTGAATCGTCCCCCATTCTTTGATGGCACTAACTATGCATATTGGAAAACTCGCATGCAGGTCTTCCTGAGAGCCCAAGATCATGAGACCCGGAGGGTGGTGAGTCGTGGCCCATATGAGTTACCAACTGATGAGAACACATGGACTAGAGAGCAGATAGGAAAGTCCAACCTCAATTGGGGAGCTATGAACGTGATGCAATGCGCTCTCCATCCGATAGAGTTCTCAAGAGTCTCCCCATGCGCAACTGCTAAGGAGATGTGGAAAAGACTAGAGGTAATCTATGAAGATACCTCTGAGGTAAGGGAGACCAAAGCAAACATGCTAGTCTCTGATTATGAGATGTTTAAAATAAAAATTGATGAATCATTTTCAGAGATGTATGCTAGACTGATTCAATTGACCAACAGTCTAAAAAGCCTGGGAAAGACTTATACTGAACAGGATCTGGTGAGAAAATATTAAGGTCTCTTACACCAGTATGGCATACAAAAGCAACTGTGATTGAAGACTCGCACCATCTGTCTACCATGACCATTGATGAACTCATAGGGTCTTTAATGACATATGAGTTAAATCTCAAAAGGAAGGAAGAGGAAGTCAAGAAGAAGAAACCAGTGGCATTGAAGGCAAGCCCTAGTAATCAAAAATCATCTGATGATGGTGAGTCTTCCAGCACAGAAGACGAGACTGGTGAGTTCGCCATGATCACAAGAAAAATTAGAAAGTTTCTAAGAAGGGAAGGTAAGGGCCTGAATAAAAGAAGGCCACAACTAAGTAAATCTTCCAAGTTCAAATCAAATTCCACTAAGAAATCTGACACCATTGTATGCTATAATTGTAGGAAGTTTGGACATGTCAAGTCTGAATGTCTTGAAGCAATGAAGAAAATCAACTCCAAGTGGAAGGGGAAAAGGCCCAAAGCCATGGTCAGTACGTGGAGTGATGAGGAACAAGAGGAAGAGGAGGAGACATCTGCTGAAGACAGTGAAAAAAAATTTGTCTCATGGCAGAAGAAACTCCTAAAGATGATGAGGTAACATCTCCATTTGAAAACTTTACCTTAAGTGACAGGGAGGAAGCATATTCTGAATTACTTGATAAATGTGATGATTTCAGAAAAGAGAATAGATCCTTAAAGAAAAAAATAAACAATTTTGACACCACTTTAAAGAATAAAAATGCTTCCCTTGAAATAGAATTTTCTGAACTAAAAAGGTTGGTAGATGAGTTATAAAACACCACTTTAGATTCAAAAATTCTGATGGAAGAAAATGTTTTTTTTGAAAAACACAATTGATGAACTAAAAACTAGAATGCAGAAGTATAAAGATGAGTGCAAATTGGCATGTGAAAAGTATGAGGCTATAAAATGAGCTAATGAAGGATTACAAAAAGAACTTGAAAAAATGTGCAAAGAAAACAAAGATAAACAAAGCTCCTTAGAAAAATTTGTTAGTGGTAGAGATAACCTAGATGCCCTGCTTGGAACCAAGATGAACTTTAATAAAGAAGGCCTAGGTTATGAACCAACCAAGAAGAAAGAAATTGGCCTAAAAATAATCTCATTTGTCACTGCCTCACCTTCTGAAACTTCAACCTCTAAATCTAACTCAACTAAAAGTCCACCAGTAACAATCGAAGAAAAGCTCAACACTAAAACTATAGAAAATCAGACAGCCAAGGGCAAAGAAAAAGTTGATTACACTTCTGTTAAAGAAAAAGTCAAACCATCCAGTAAATAAACCTATAGACCACCTACTAGCAACCCAAACCAAAATAGACCTTGGCCAAGTCGACATAACCTGAACACCAAGTCGACACATAGGCCATCCAGAAACACTGCATGCACCACACAGCCATGGTGGGGTGGCCACAGCTATGTCAGTAGGTCCTCACACTTTCCCCATCAGACCTACCCTGTTCATTCCTTCACAAGGAATCCTCTGCCCTATCCTCCAAGAATGTTTTATCAACAAAATCCTAATTGGAACCAGCAGTGGAAACCAAGTCAGCCAGTAAGAAAATGGGTTCCTACCCCCAGAAGTTCCATGAAGGCAAAACCTCTTGCAATCAATAAAATGAGAAATCTAAAAAACAATTTTATGGAAAACATCAAACCCACAAACAGAAACCAAGTATGGATACCCAAAGAATTAATATCATGTTTAATTGAATTGAAAGGAAAGTTGGGACCCAAATGTACCTGGCTTCCAAAATTTTTGGTTTGATCTATTTTTTGCAGGAATGCCTTGCAGCCGTACACAACATGTGGTATATGGACAGTGGCTGCTCAAGGCATATGACTGGGGATAGAGCCAAATTCTGCTTGCTGGTTGAGAAAGAGACTGGACATGTAACATTCGGAGGAAATAACAAAGGGAAGGTACTTGGAATAGGTAAGATAGGTAAGTATTCATCCAACTCAATAGATAATGTTCTACTAGTTGGAGGCCTAGAATACAACCTCTCAAGCATTAGCTAGTTGTGTGATAAAGGGCATAAGGTAATTTTTTACTCTCAAATTTGTAGAATCATGAAACCTAATTCTGAAATAGTAAAATTTATTGACAAGAGAGTGAACAATGCCTACATGGTAGACTTGGATGATGTTGCACACAACAACCTATGCCTAACTGCTAAAAAGGATGACCTGGTGTCTTTATGGCATCGAAGACTAGGTCATACTAGTTATAATGTCTTGCACAAACTGGTTAAGCACAACATGGTAAGAGGCCTGCCTAAAATCTCATTCAAACAAAACATTAAAATTTGTGTTGCATGCTCCCAAGGTAAACAAACTAGAAAATCTTTTAAAAGTAGAATATAAAATCAATCAACTAAACCACTAGAATTGGTTCACATGGACCTGTTTGACCTACTCGGACTACAAGCTTGAGTGGGAAAAGATATGGTTATGTACTAGTGGATGATTTTTCTAGATTTACGTAGGTATTCTTTCTATCTCATAAGAGTGATGCATTTCTGGAGTTTCAGGCTTTCTTCAAAAGGATAAAGCAGGATGGTAAGTTCTAACTCTGCACTATCTTGTCAGATCATGGTGGAGAATTTCAAAATTCAGACTTTGATGATTTCAACAGCAGTCAAGGGATAAACCATAGGTTCTCAGCTCCAAGAACCCTGAGCAAAATGGAGTGGTTGAAAGAAGGAACATGACACTTGTTGAAACGGCAAGAACCATGCTAGTTGAGAGCCAACTGCCCATAAAATTTTGGGCTGAAGCTGTCAATATAGCATGTTACATAATCAACTGAGCCATGGTAAGACCTTCTAGTAACCATACTCCATATGAGCTCTACAAAGGTAAGAAACCATCCCTTGCACATTTTAAAGTCTTTGGAGCAAAATGTTTCATACACAACAATGACAAAAAGGTCTTGCATAAATTTGAACCCAAGAGTGATACAGATATCTTTCTTGGTTATTCTGACCGCTCCAGGGCATATAGAGTCTTTAACATTAAAGACCAAACTATGGAAGAATCCCCACATATCTCTTATGATGAAACAAATTCTGAACTTGACAATACAATGTCTTACAGGAAACAAGATGATGAGGAATTCCTAGATCCGAAGGAGGAGCAAGAACAGCAAGATGAGGAAGAAGAGCCGACCATGGATCTAGGTGAGTCATGTAATCAAAGGATCAACTCTGTAAATGAAGGTAATGATGCTTCAAACATTAGAGTACTCAAAGATCATCCATTAGATAACATAATTGGCAGCATGCATGATCCTCCTAGAACAAGGTCTCAACTTAGAATTCCTGAAATAGTTGATCATCTAGCCTTTGTCTCTCAGATTGAACCGAAAAACATTGATGAAGCTCTAAAAGATGAAAATTGGATTAATGCCATGCATGAAGAGTTAAATCAGTTTGAAAGGAACAAAGTGTGGAATTTATTACCTAGACCCACAACTCAATCTGTCATAGGTACAAGGTGGGTTTTCATAAATAAATTGAGTGAAGAATGTAAAATTGTCAGAAATAAAGCTAGACTAGTAGCGAACGGGTATAATCAAGAATTTGATATTGACTTTGAAGAGTCTTTTGCCCATGTTGCTAGGCTGGAGGATATCAAGATTCTATTTGCATTTGCATTTTCCCATGGTATAACACTTCAACAAATGGATGTGAAGAGTGCTTTCTTGAATGGTCTAATCAAGTAGGAAGTGTATGTTGAACAACCTCCTGGCTTTGAATCTTCAAAACTCCCTGATCATGTTTTTAAGTTAGATAAAGCTCTTTATGGATTAAAGCAGGCTCCTCGTGCGTGGTATGATAGGTTTAGCAATTTGCTCACAAGTAAAGGTTTTTCACGAGGTAAGGTTGATCCAACCCTATTTTCAAAAATGGATAAAAATGATATTCTCATTGCACAACTCTATGTTGATGATATAGTATTTGGTTCTACCAAATCTAACATGTGTGGAGAGTTTGCTGAATTAATGACAAGTGAGTTTGAGATGAGCTTAATGGGTGAACTATAATTTTTCGTAGGATTGCAAGTTAATTAAACTCCATATGGATGCTTCATAAGCCAGACAACGTACATTAAGGAGCTACTCAAGAAGTACAAAATGGAGAATGTGAAAAAAATAGCAACTCCCATGGGCACCAACTCAAGCTTGGATGCAGATGAGAAAGGTAAAATGGTAGATTCAAAGACCTTTCAAGGTATGATCAGATCCTTGCTTTACCTTAATTCATCTAGACCAGACATTCAATTTAGTGTGTGCCTATGTGCTAGATTTCAAGCAAATCCTAGGGAGTCACACATGAGTGCAGTTAAGTGGATTTTTAGATATCTTGCTGGTACTCATGATGTGGGACTTTGGTTCCCTGCATCATGTGAATACAATCTTGCTTCTTTCTGATGCAGACTATGCTGGATGTAAATTGGACAGGAAAAGCACCAGTGGCTATTGCCAATTTTAGGGTGGTTGTTTGATTTCTTGGGCATCCAAGAAACAACACTCGATTGCTCTCTCTATTGCAGAAGCAGAATATGTTGCTACAGGGAGCTGTGGCACCCATGTGTTGTGGATTAAACACCAACTCCAAGACTACAATATGGATCTTGGATGTGCCCATGTTTTGTGTGATAACACTAGTGTTATCAATTTGACCAAAAATCCAATCTAGCACTCTAGGAATAAACATATTGAAATTAGGCATCATTTTCTAAGAGATGAAGTCTTTAAAAAGAGCTTGGAATTCATTGTGCTGAAACTGAAAAATAGGTTGTTGACATCTTTACCAAGCCTTTCTGCAATGATAGATTCTCTTCACTTAAAAGAGAGCTTGGTCTGTGTAAGATGCATGAAAAGTCTGAGTAACATGATCTGCATTTCTTTTATGTCAGTTTTATGGTCTTTGCATAAGCTTACTTGCAGTATCATCATATTTAGGTGTCTCTTGCATTGACTAAATGGTATATAAAATGGTGACTTATGGAAGGGCATGCTTCATCTTTCTGGAAACAATTACTATGCGTGAGTACATAACTCTTCCAGGTACCATAAGTCATCCCAACATATCATGGTGTCTTACTTTATTAGCATAATAAGTCATGCATATACTGAGGGGGAGTTTGTGAAGGTGTCTGTCTCATGTTAGAACTACCCTTAGTAATCGTTTGTCACACCAAACTTCCTTGTTACCCTATCCTAAGATTAACTAATCTACATTGATTCAGGGGGAGTTAAAATACTAATTTTCTGTCTAAAAGACTATGTGTTTTCTTGAAATGTACCCTATGAGAATTCATGGTTTAAGGAATGTAATCATTCAACTCTAGGATTAAGGAACTTAAAGAGAAAGAGTTTTGCTTATGGAGCGGCCTTAAAATAACTTGTTGAGTTATACTTATGCTCTTTTCTAACAATCTGAAAATGAGAGTAAAGAGGCTATTCTGAGTAAAAAATTTAATTATAGTAGTGTTTTTAAACAATGCTCATGCATCTGATAAAAGACAAAGAAAAAGGTCCACCCTGTGAAATGAAATATCTATGCTGAGCAATGGCTATGAAAGTTGAGAAACTAGACCCCATCGCCTTGAAGCGATGAAGACTGTGTCATGAAGCATTCTAGCTAACTCCGCTAGCAATTGAAAGAAAATCAATATGGGCAGAGCAATGCACTTGCTGAGAAACTACATTCCTTCACCAAGGAAGTGATGGAGTATGTATGTAATGAAGTAAGTAGTATCTCTGTAGAAAGAGGTGATGAGACTACCACCTCGAAGGGCTAGGGAAGGGTTGTAGCGCTATTCCATGGTTAATGTTGGGGGGGTCCACCCCCCCCCCATCCCCCATCGGACGTGCGCACCTTTGTGTAGGTTTTGGCAGCTTCTTCGGAATTCCCTACAGCGACAACCAGAGTCCACGAGCCAACGTTCACTGACTTGGGAGAACCGACTTGTTTCTTCTCAAAGGAAGAAGTTGCAGCTTCATTAACTCCACTCCAATATGTCATTATCGCAAAGACTGCATATGGCCACCCTGCATATCTAGTCATCCGCGACCACATAATATCTCGTTGCAGATTGTAGGAAGCCTTTGTTATTAGTGCACTTGTATCCATGCATCTTCTCATGCGATTTAAGAGCAGAGAGGATTACTTGAAAGTGTTGTTGCGGGAATCTTTATACATCATAGGTAAGCTCTTTAGGTTCTTCAAGTGGACTCCTCTATTTCAACCTTATGAAGAGCCTTCCACTTTGCCGGTCTGGGTGGAATTCACGGGTCTTCCAATTAACTTATATCAGGAATCTTTCAATTTCTCTATTGCTGGCAATCTTGGCGAGGTTCTGCTAGTGGCTACTGCTACTGCCCAGCTTACCTATACTAAAGCGGCCAAAGTGTGTGTGGAGATAGATGTTCTTAAACCTTTGGTCAAACAAATTTGGATTGGCCTAGGTGAAGATGGATTCTGGCAAGAGATTGTTTATCCCAGACTTCCACGCTTTTGCACAGGTTGTCATAAGGTGGGACATCATGTTAATGCTTGTAAAACTTTGTTACCTAAGAATTCCAAATCTACTATGGACAATTTTAAGAAGCCATCGGTTGTTGATTCCCATACTAATTCTAACGGCACCGATACCTGGGTACTAGTATCAAAACATTCTGAAAAGGAGGAAAATTTCACCAAAGAGAGCAATGTTAGTATTACTTCTAATCAATTGGATAACCAGCAGCCTCCTGAAGACACACTCACAGATGAGATTGCAGAGCAGGCCTTTAATGTTAGAAACTCCTTCTTCTCAGCTAGCAGCAGAATTGCCTCATTCCATTACCAACCATGTACCTATTGTTAATGACAGGTCCACTTCTTCTACAATGCTGCCCTTCAATTCCTTTTCCATAGATAATAATGCTAATAATCAGTTAGTGTCTCATGAGTTGGCTCAACTGGTTGTTTTAGCCAAACATCCTATTAAGGTATCAGATCATACTCAGTTGATATTGGATTCTAGCTTGACTAAAGCCACACCATCCAGAATTAAGGACCAATTTTTTTGGGTAATTCAGATGATATTCAGGCTTGTCTTCAGGTTTCTGATATTTATATTCAGGAAAATTCTTCTGTAGATTTGATGCCTCGGCGCACTGGTGTTATTACGCGGTCCATGGTTAGGAGCTCCTCCACTGGTCAGCTCTCACAAACTCTAAATTAATGTCCTCTCTTATATGGAATGTTAGAGGCATTGCTAATGATGTCTCTATGGGAAGGGTGAAATACTTGATAAGAATGTATAACATCCAGGTTTTGGTGCTTATAGAACCAAAGGTCAAATATGACAAATTGGACTCTATCAAACATAAACTGGGCATGGATGGTGCTGCTACAAATGATCCACTCTTGGCTCACATATGGGTTATGTGGAAGCACCCATGGGAATTCAGCACAATTGATTTCAGTTCTCAGCAAAGTACCTTGAAATAGAGCAGCTATACCATTCCTCACTTCTTTGTCACCTATGTCCATGCTAAGTGCAATGTTCAAGAAAGACGCATTCTTTGGCAAATTTGGTTTCCTTATCTGCTACTATTATGGATCCTTGGCTCATTGGTGGAGATTTCAATGGCATCCTTTCTCCTGATGAGAAGCTAGGTGGCAATGATCCGGATTTATTATCTCTATATGAATTCCAAGATTGTGTTAATAATTGTAGCCTGTTGGATTTGGGTTTTCAAGGCTCAAAATTTACTTGGTATAATAACCAATCAGGCAGTCGTGGTATCTGGGCTAGACTTGATAGAGTGCCAGTTAATCATTCCTGGAAGATCAAGTATCCTACAAGTGTGGAACATTTAGCTAGGGAGGCCTCAGACCATGCACCTCTCCTGGTCCAAGTCCAGAACCAATCCAAGCGAATCTCCAGATTCCTATTTCAGCAAATGTGGACAAAGCATGATGATTTTCTCCAAGTGGTGGCTAGAACCTGGAGGACAAGCTCAATTGCCTCCTCTTCTATAACTACTCTCTCTCTTAAACTCAAGGCTACTAGACTGATGTTATAGAAGTGGAACAAAGAGGTGTTTGATAATGTTCTTCAAAATTGCTCCATTGCTGAGGATCACCTTACTAAAGCTCAATTTCTATATGACTCTGATCCATCAAAAGACAATTTGGCATCCTTGGACAAGGCCAAAGCTATGCTCTCTGATATTTACCTACACGAGGAAATTTTTTGGAGGCAGAAGTCTCGCATCAGATGGCTGACCGAGGGACATAGAAATACTAAATTCTATCATGCCACAGCCCTGCACAACCGACACCGTAGCCACATTTCTAAACTTCGAGACCAGCATGACAATTTGATTACTGAATCAGAGTCTATAAAGAAGATGGTGGTCAATCATTTTTCTCGGGCATTCTCCACCCAGGATCATTTTATTCCAGCTGAATTGCTGAACTGTTTCCCTCAGCTGATATCTTCTAGAGATAATGAGTTCCTCACTAGAATTCCTACTAATGATGAAATCAAGCAAGTTGCCTTTGCTATGTCTCAGAATGGGATGCCTGGCCCAGATGGATTCTCTGGCTATTTTTTCCAATCCACCTAGGATATCATCTCTCCGGAGGTCTGCTCTAATGTTCAGGAGTCTTATAATTCCAAATGCAACTTACCACGTTCATTTACTTCGGCGATTATCACCCTTATTCCCAAGGTGGCTGCTCCCTCAGAGGTTTCGCATTACAGACCCATCAGCTTATGCAACTTTATATTTAAAATTTTCTCCAAGCTTGTCAATGACAGATTAACCAGTTTACTTCCTAATATTATATCTCCAGAGCAAGGAGCTTTTATTAAAGGGAGATCCATTGTCGATAACATCCATCTGGCCCAGGAGCTGGTTCATGACATTAGCTGTAAAGTTTGGGGCAGCAATGTGATAATCAAAATTGACATGGCTAAAGCATATGATCGCCTGGAGTGGGACTTTCTGCTGGCTGTTCTCCACCGCTTCGGATTCTCAAATGTATTTCTGGCTTTGATTTAGCCTCTTATTAATAATTTCTGGTTTTCCATCCTTGTTAATGGTGAAATGGCAGGTTACTTCAAGTCCACTAGAGGTCTCCGGCAGGGTGACCCCCCGGCGCCCTCTCTTTTATCCTTGCCAAAGAAGCTCTCAGCCGGTCTATCTCTACTGCCTTTGCAGAACATCGCATTGGCTATTATGCGGTCCCTAGGGGATGTCCGCATATATATCACCTATTATTTACTGATGTCATTCTTTTATTTGCCAATGGACATGCCAGGCACATCAGAAATCTTATGTGCTTACTCAAATTGTATGAGCAAGCCTCTGGACAACAGGTTAATGTGGCAAAGAGCTGCTTTCTCCTACACCCTAAAGCTTCTCCAATCCTTAAAGCCAAAATTGAGAACTTAACTGGCTTCACTCACCAGTGCTTTCTCATGAAATACTTGGGCATTCCCCTAATATCTGGCAGATCCAGAAAGACCTTCTTCTCTGGCATTCTTGCCACCATCAACAAAAAACTACAAGGATGGAAAGCTAACCTTCTATCTCAGGGTGGATGGCTCACTCTTATTAAGCATGTGCTAACATCAATTCTGATCTATACTCTGGCTAGTACTCCGGTGCATGAGGTCAATTATAAAATGATTGAAAGAGTTCTTTCCAATTTCTTCTGGGGATCCACTATAGAGGGTCCTAAAAGACACTGGAAAAGATGGGACCATATTGCCAAATCGGTGAGTGAGGGTGGGCTGGGAGTTATTTCACTTAGGACTATGCAACATAGCATTTGTACCAAAACTATATGGAGAGCCTTGCACACGAATTCTTTGTGGGCTACCTACTTTAAAGCTAAACATCTCAGGGGTCGGCACCTTGCAGCTACAAATCTTTCGTCTATTAAAGGGCCTTCTCATGGTGTTTGGCTCAGGGCGAAACAACTCATCTTACAGTACAGCAGAGTCATAATTGGAGATGGTTCAGCTAGTTTTTGGCATGACATCAAGATGGGAGATTGCCCGCTATCTGCGTTTCTCCCTGATGATATCAGGGAATAGCTTAAGTTTAGTAACCTTTCTATCAAGAATGGTATTTGCAATCTACCGCCCGACCAACATCAACTTCTTATGGAATTTATCCCTAGCATGGTCCTTCAAAAGCTCCCAGCAGTGGCACTCTCTAATACACTTGATTTTCATATATGGACCCCGAATTCCTCGGGTCTGTTCTCTACCTCATCCACCTATAAAACCACTCACACCCCAGACTCTTCTTCATTTAATTGGCAGCGCCTCTGGTCTCCACTTATTCCAACTAAATGGTTTGTCCATGTCTGGAGAATTCTACACTCCTGTCTACCAACTGATGACAGGGTGGCACATCTCGATATTTCTCTCTGTTCGAAGTGTGTTTACTGCATCAATCCAAAGTAGGAATGCATTGAGCATCTCTTCCTATATGGTGACTGGGCGACCTTCATATGGCATTTTTTTAGAAATTTTGGGATTGTGCAACCTGCATGCCACATGTCATGCTTCCAATATATAACAAACATTCTGATGGGCTGTAAAACCTCCTCTCTGTATGGACTATTTACACAGGTTGCTATTTCTGTACTGCTGTGGGAACTCTAGAGGGTGCGCAATCTCTACAGATATTAAGGTTCTCAATGCAATGGTTGGAGCATTAAAGCCAAAATCATCGACCATATCAATCTCATCCTATCACAAGCCCACCTGCAAGAGACATACTACAACAAAAGGTCCTTACTTGCATCCTTTGGTTTCAATCTTGGGCCTCCTCCACAACGACCCTAGCGCATTGTCCGTTGGCTTCATTCCCCTCCACATTATTTGAAAATGAATACTGATGGAGCCCATAAGTCTAACAGCACTTCTGGCAGTGGCGGCATCATCAGGAACCATGAAGGCAAAGTCATCTTTGACTTCTCCCATTTCTATGGCAGCTGCACTAGTTTGATGGCAGAAGCTAGAGCCTTAGTCGATGGCCTCAGATATGCACAAGCCCTCCATTGTATGCCTGACTACATTGAATGCGACTCCAAAATTCTGATTGATGTGCTCGCAAGTTCTTCCTTCTGTCCGTGGAAAATCATCACTATGGTCTAGGATATTAAATCCCTTTGTGGTGCTGGACATTTTACCCATGTTCTCAGAGAAGCGAATCACGTTGCAGACCAACTCGCCAACTTTACTTGCTCTTCTCATTGTAATTCTTTTTACTTTAATTGGCATCAATTACCTTGGGATGTCCGGGGTGCTGTCAACTTAGATAAGCTAGGCATTCCTAGCATCCGCATGTAATTTTTCATTATTATGCAATAAAAATAAAGCTGGTTGTGGCCCCCTGCCACCCCCTATGCCTTTTGGGGAAAAAGTCATGCTGAGTAACTGGGGATTCTGGTATTGAAGAAATATGTCTACCCGTGTCAAAAGGTAGACTACATCTGAATGGTCTAACTCTTAAAAAAAGTGACCTACAACATTGTCAAACTTGTCTATTGTTAAAAGTTGATTAATCTCACTGCTTGTTAAAATTTTCTTAGAAGTACCTTTTGAAATTATGTAGGCAGGAATTGGGCTAAATATTCACTTAAAGGGAAGTTTTAATTCTCTTTTGTTTGCAAAATTCAATCATTTTCAGTTTTTCCTCTCTTGGATAACAATGATAAATCCTAAGCCACTGATATTTGATAGGGAGACTTTTTTTTAATTAAAGTTTGTACATGGAATGTGAGTTCTTCATTTTAAAGTCCTTGAATTATTGTGTTGGTTAATTCTCCCCGGGTAGTATTTTGATGATGTCAAAGGGGGAGAGAAGTCATGAGAGAAGTCATGAGAGGAGTCATGAGAGTCATGAGAGTCATGAGGGAGAAGTCATGAGATGAGGAGTCCGAGTCATTGGAGTCATGAGAGAGAAGTCATGAGATGAGGAGTTAGAGTCATTGTGTGCATTTTATGAGAAAGCATGTGTTCATATGTGTGGCATTGTGTGCATTCGTTGTGTTTGTTAAGTCATGTCATAGAAAGTCATGTCTTAGAAAGGCATGTGCATTGTCTTACAGTTTGTTTGCATTAGTTGCATATGCATCATCTGCATTTGCACTATTCCTAAATGAACTGAAGTTTTGAATGAATGAGTGAGTTTCATTGTTATATAACTCTATATGTGAAAATATAGACTTGATGCTACTTAAAGTCAATGACTCATAGTTGCCATCATCAAAAAGAGGGAAAATGTAGTGTCCCTGGTTTTAATGGTGACTAACCATGACTCATTGAATCTTTGTTATTTAAGTCTTCTCATTTATTGGAAGTAAGGTTACATAAGTCATCTAACATTTTGTGCCATTCAGGTGTCTAATACAAAATGGAAGCTTTTAGCTTTGATGGTTTGCACTGCCAGATATGAGATGGCATCCCAAGCATGAAGCAAAGTCATGGCAATAATGGGTAAATGCAGCAGGACTCCAATGTATGAAGTTCAAGCCAAATCATAGTCCTTGGAACTCAACAAGTCATGAAGCAAAGCCATGAAGGAAAGTCAATGCCCTTATAATGCAAAGTCAATGCTACAATAGCTCAAGGTCCAAAGGATTATGTTTTAGATCGATGGATAGCATCATAAATGAAGAAGATCAAACTTTGAAGAGGCAAAGTCGACTTCAGGTGATCTTTTAGTCGACTTGGCTTCAGCCAGCAAGGCAGAAAACCCAAACCAAAGTTGACAGCTTATACCGTAGTAAGGGTGACAAATAGGTTCTTAGTGGTGACAAATAGGCCATTCGAGTGACAAATGCCTTGCTACGGATGAAAAATAGGCAACAACCATAGAAAGCTCAAATCCGAAGAAGGAGAGTCGACTCGAGTTCAAAGAGGAGTCGACTCCAGTCACACTTCAGTCACATGAGGTATGAAGCTAAGTCAAAGGTAACTGCTACTATCGGCTAAGCGTGACAAATAGCTTGTTAGTGGTGACAAATGTTAGATAAGAGTGACAAATAGGTATTTAGTGGTGACAAATAGCTCATGGCAGTAAAGCTTAAAGAAACCTACTTCTGTTCGAAGAATTTGAGTATGGTTGGGATTCTTAAACATCACAAACTTGAATCTAGAGCTTTCCTAATCATCAAACGACATTGATTAACATCATCTAAAATCATAGAATGAGATTTATCTCAAGTTCTAGTAATTTACGGTGGTGATGGTATCAACCCAGATACGGAAAGAAGAAGTTTGATCAGGACCCTAATAAGAGTTCTATGTTAAAATGGAAACCTCCGTGGGTTTCTATATCCTACGGAAGAAAGGGTGCTTAAATAGAAAAAGACAACATAGAGGAAGAACAAGACGAAGAGAAAAGGGTGCACAACTAGCAAAGAAGAAGACTTCGTGTTTTTCTATAGGTTGCTGGCAGAGCCACATAGGAGCAACATCAAAAAGAGTTCTTGTTGAACTTATTGATTCAAGCGTAAAGAGATGTATTCAAGTGCAACGGCGTCAACTAATACACAGGTCATCTGCTATTCTGGGGGAGAGTTTCTCTAAACTTGATTCTGCGTTTTAGAGTTTTTCTACTTTCTTTTTTTTGTTTCTTTAGTTCCCCAAGAACTACAGAAGAAGTCAATCTATGTGCCAGCGGTTCCTAAGAGAAGTTGTTCTCTTGTTAAGCTGTGGATAAGCGGTGTTTAGTTGGGCTATTTCCCAATGTTGAGTGCTTGGCACTAGTGGAAGCCTCACTTGGTTGAGTGAGGGGTAGATGTAGGCCTTTGGATTGAGGACCGAACCACCTTAAAAACCTTTGTCTCCTGGTGTGGTGTGTGATTGCATATATATCTACTTGTGTGTAGAAGGCTAGTTGCTATCTAGGACCGGTTGAATATAGTTCTATCTATTCCATGCGTTAGTTTTTAAATCTATTAGTTTGAAAAGTTTAGAAAGGGGGCAGATCTATTCAACCCCCCTTCTAGATCGACCTCTCAACACCCAACAATGAAGGTAGGAGGAATGGTCAAGTTTGGAGGGAAGAATATAGGTAAGATTATTAGGTCAGGCACTATTGGTAAGTTTCCTTCCAACACTATTGAGAAAGTGCTTCTTGTGGATGGTCTTGAACACAATCTGCTGAGTATTAGTCAGCTCTATGACAAGGGTCACAGAGTTGGGTTTGATTATAATGCATGCAAAATCTTTGAGACTAATTCTGATTCAATAAAATTTATTGGCCATAGAATTAATAATGTCTACATAGTAGACTTAGATGATAGCTCTGCAACTCATCTATGCTTGTATACAAACACAGACAATAATGCATTTAATTGGCATCGTAGACTAGGCCATACTAGCTACAACACCATGCATAAATTAGTCAAGCATGATCTGGTTAAGGGATTGCCAAAGATTTCCTTTAAATCAAATTCAAAAATATGTGATGCATGTGCCTTAGGTAAACAAACTAGAAAAACTTTCAAATCAAGGCATGAACCTCTATTTGCCAAGCCATTGCAATTTCTGCACATGGACCTGTTCGGTCCTACTATGACTCAGAGTTTGAAGGGCAAAAAATTTGGTTATGTGATTGTAGATGATTTCACTAGATTTGCTTGGATTTTCTTTCTAGCACATAAGAATGATGCCTTCAAAGAATTCCAGAACTTCTTTAGAAGAATAAAATAGGAAGGCATGCATAAAATCTATACCATACAATCTGATCATAGGGGGAATTTGAAATTTCAATGTTTTCAGAATTCTGTGAAAAGGAAGGACTCACTCACAAGTTTTCTTCTCCCAGACTCCAGAGTAGAACAGAATTGTGGAAAGAAGGAATAGAACAATCGTGGAGATGGCCAGAACCATGTTGATCGAAAGCCAACTCCCACGAAGATTTTGGACAGAGGCTACCAACATAGCCTGTTATATAATTAACAGAGCTATGGTAAGACCCGTTCACAAGAAAACTCCATATGAAATGCGGAAAAGTAAAGAACCTAACTTGGCTTACTTTAAAATTTTCGATTCAAAACGTTTCATCAATAATAACGATAAAATGGTCTTAGACAAATTTGAAGCCAAGAGCAGTCAAGGTATTTTTCTAGGATATTCTGAACAATCCCTAGCATATAGGGTTTTTAATATCCATGATCAGACAGTGGACGAATCTCCTCACATAATCTTTGATGAATCAAAAGATCCTACTAACAAAAGTGATGATGACAGGGAAGAAAAGCAGGATGGGGAGTTTCTTGAAGAAAAGGAAAATGCAAAACCCACTGATCAAGCAGAAGAACTTGCTCTAGAGCAAGGTAGACTTAGAACTTTGGACGACCGAAAAAGGTGAGTCTTCTAACAACATCAGGTTTCTTAAAGATCATCTAGCTCAGAATATAATAGGAAATCTGCATGATCCCACTACGACAAGATCTTTTCATAAAGAGATTAATAATCAAGATCTAGTTGCTTTAGTTTCTCAAATTGAACCCAAAAATATAGATGAGGCCTTAAAAGATGAAGCTTGGATAAACGCAATGCATGAAGAGTTGGGTCAATTTGAAAGAAATCAGGTTTGGACCTTGGTCCCTAGACCCAATAATTGTTCTGTCATAGGAACTAGGTGGGTTTTTAGAAACTAAATAAATGAAGATGGAGTAATTTCTAGGAATAAAGCCAGGTTAGTAGCTAAGGGCTACAATCAGGAACTAGGGATAGATTTTTTTAAATCCTATGCACATGTTGCTAGGATAGAGGCTATCAGGATTCTGTTAGCTTTTGCCTGCTCATATGGCATTAAACTTCACCAAATGGATGTAGAAAGTGCATTTTTAAATGGAATTATAAAAGAGGAATTTTATGTTGAGCAGTCCCCTGGTTTTGAATCTTCTGAGCTACCTAACCATATTTTTAAATTGAATAAGGCACTGTATGGACTGAAACAAGCTCATAAAGCTTGGTATGATAGATTGACAGAATTTCTTCTCAGTAAAGGCTACTGCAGGGGTAAAGTTGATCAAACTTTTTTTACTAAAACTCTCAAACAATAAATCATCATAGTTTAGATATACATTGATGACATTATTTTCGGTTCCACTAGTTCTGAACTATGTGATAAATTTGTGGATTTAATGTCTAAAGAATTTGTGTCACGCCCCGAACCGATAGTAGAGGGAAGCGATGCTCGGAATGTGACAGTGAAACAGTCATGATAAATAGAGCAGAAAAGAAAAAACACAATAAATAATATTTAACACATGGAGGCCATTAATTTGAGAAAAATATGGTTTTATTGATATTCGAAAATTTAAATACAATTTGGACTCAATAAAAGAAATAAATAAGAAAAAATAGCAAGACCTACAATACTATCTAGACTCAAGAAAATAAAAAGACTCGGTCTCAAGGCTCCAGGTTCACTCGATCACGCTGACCCGAGCCCAATTGCAAGTGTTCCATCTACCGCGTTACCTGAAAAGGATGGAAATAAGGGGGGGTGAGCAAGAAGCTCATTAGGAATTACACTCTATCATCAGGTAGAATTTAAGTAATTAATCATTTTCAAGAATGTATAAATAATGCGAGAAACTCAATTAAGGCAAACTAAGTAATCAACATGATCAGAAGATAATGATAGATAAAAGGAAACGAATATTTCACGTCAAGATATCAAGCACTGTTAACAAGAACTTTTCCATGAATGGCCATTTCAAGTCAAGTCAAGTCAAGCAAGTACTTCACACTTTCAAGTGAGTATAACAAATATCACAAGAGTGTGGAATGTCGTAAACTCAACATGCTAGATAGTACTCAGTGCAAAATGCCACACCTAGTCATTCACATCCCCGGGGATCAAGTACTTTTCGGGTGCTCCTCCTAGGACCAGACTGGGCCCTTAAATATGATTGCATTGGCATTGATTTGTTTGGATCATAGATCCCACGAAATCTAGATATCCACAAATAACAATGGCTAAGAGTTCCAAGATCAAGCTCATGTAATAAAGGTAAACTGTGTAAGAACATTGATTTTATTGAGATTCCAATAATAAGCTCATTAATCGAGAGGAATAGTCATTTAAGAAATGACTCTTGAATGGATAAATGTTGATAATAGACCTAACAATAGGTCAAAATCTGAGGTACAATAGCCTAGTAAGGCTAGAGTAGCTTACACATATGAAAACCATGAAAACATCAATTTCTGAAAAACTGGAAGGTGAAACGGTCAACAAAGGACTGCTAAGACATGTACACGGTCTAATTAGGACCGCTAAAAGACTAGCTGGGTCAAAGATCTAACCCAGAGCGAACGAATAGAAAATGGTCTAAGGTGGGTTGCTTGAAGTCAAGGACAGTCTGGAATGGGCCGCTTGACAGATAAATGTGGTCCACATCCGGCCGTTTAGCACAAAAGGATCGAAAGCCCATAACGAGCGTTACACGGTCTACACTGGGCCGCCCTAATACCAAACGGTCCACCGACGTCCGTTTAGATGGTAAAACGGTCCAGGGATAACCGCGAACCAAATGGGCAAAGCTAAGCCAGAGGAATCGACCGAAATGGCTCCTAGGTCGTCCATAACATAGCGGATCCGAACTAGAGTTCAGTCCTGAGTTCTCAGGTCGAGTCTAGAGGCTTTAGGTCGACTTATCATAGATAGGTCGAAGGAAGACCAAGGAAAATCGACCAGCAAGACCTGGCACTTGGTCAATAATACGCGGTCTCAAATGAGCCGCTCATGGGATTAGACGGTCAGATTCAGGCCGCGTAAGGACTCAAACGGTCCCATGTGGGCAATGAATCTGGGCAAAGTCTAACAAGCGATCCGGTCGAATTTACAGGTGCAGGACTTGAGGTACAACCTGCCCAACGTCCTAGTGGGAATCCCAGGCTCGCGGGGGCTTACGGATGTCTCATAATAGAGGTCCTAGTCCGACGGAAGGAATATCTGACGGAGAGTCCCAACTATTACAAGAATTGAGGGCTAATTGAATCACAAAAAATGAACGTATAGTGGTCAGTCAGCATCACCGCAGTGAAGTGACTGTCAAACATTCCTAGTAATTTAGTCAAAGACCAATAACTTATGACTTTAACAATTTGATATCAATTCAAATGAATAGGCATGAGGATACAATTAGATGAAGGAAAGATATTGGCAGTTATGATCATAATTAATTATTCCACATACTCCAATTATTTAGTGGGTTGCTACCTTAATCATGATATCTAACAAAAGAAACAAGTATAACTAGAACGGCACACAAACAGTCGTGCAGAGGGCCGCTAGTATCATAAACGGTCAAAAATAGGGCCGCTACCCCAGACCTCGAGGTCTATTGAGGGGCCGCTACAGTCTACGGATTCAAAAATATATGAAAAGGTGAACACGGTCAGTCGAGAGACCGCCAAGGGTCATAAGCGGTTTCTGTAAGACCGCGACGTATTCACCGCTTTGGTCTCCGGCGAGCTCGAGAGATCTCAGTTGCAACCAACAATCCACGCGGTAGAGTGAAAGATAATTGGGCAAAATAGAACCAATCGAAAGAGGACTTAAAAACACATGATATGATAGGGACAATTTGAATTCTGACTACATATAGCTTATGATAATCAAACGGGAGTCGAAGATAAAATAACCCTAAGTATGCTTTCAATAAAACGATGAAATCACACGATATAGATCATAAAAATTGGGCAAAATGGAATAAAATGAAAGCTAAGGATGAGATCTACATGTTCTCATTGTTTAATTAGGTTGGGCCTGAGAGAAACCTACATTAATCGAAGAGAAAGGAGGAAGAAAACCGCGCCGAAACTCTAATCTTGCGCCGCCCTAGAACGCCCAAATTCGCTCGACTCCGACCATGAAAGCCCACGCCACATGTTGGAAAAATAAAAAGAGGCCTAGGGCTGCTAAAGCCCTCTATTTATTGAGCCTATAGGCCGTTCTAGAGATCGAATTCGACCCAAGAGTCCTAATAGAAGAAATCGGCGAAAAACTCGGGATGAAGCCTAATCCACCGTCGCCGCCACCAATCTATGGGTCTAAGGTTAGGGTTTCAAAGGGTAAATCGATCTACTAGGGTTAACCTTTCGATTGGGCCTGGTTTGGGCTCGATTGATTAAGAATTGGGGTCCAATTTGGTCGTTTAAGATTGACCTATTAAAACAACGAATTTGGCCATAAATTCCTTAATCTAGCCCTATTAAATTTTTATTAGGGGTCGGCCCAGTGGATAATATTGTTAAACACTTCGTTCTCTACAAGAATATAATTTTTTTCATATTTTTAAAAATTAGTCAAAACTTTGGCCTACGGGTGAAATTCAATTAATTTAATTTAAACCTATTAAATTCGAATCATCATAGAAAAAAATTGGTTGCATCTTGGAATATGAAATTCTTTTTATGTTGATTGTAGAAAATAAGTATTTCCTTTTATTGATATAATTTGGCCACTTTCAAAATAAATAATATTATTTAATTAAGAAAATCATTAAAGTCATTAAATAACAAGTTAATAGCTTTAATTCCAATACATATTTCAAAATTTTACTTTTGTAGTTTATTATTTAACTGGGGTGTTACATCCTCCCCCACTTCAAAGAATTTGGTCCTCAAATTCGACGATCGCCATTTAAACTAAGATGATCTTATCTATTCAAAATAAGATGGTAATCATACAACTAATGGAATGCAAAAGAATTTAACTATAGTTAAGGATGAGGAGAACGATACCTTATATAATTCTTCATTTGATAGAAATCAGTTTCAATTTGCTTGTGGAAGTAGCTTACGACAATTAGCCATTATATGATCTTTATTTTCGCAACGAAGACACGCTCCGCTCCTTCGCCAGCACTCCTTGATTAGATGACCAAATTTGTGACAGTGAAAACATTTCATTTTCGAAAGGTTATTCCTTTTCTTCTTATTACTTCGAATCTCTTTACGACAAACTCGCCACCTTCTAACGGGACTAGATTTTAGCTTACTCTTGGACCCTTCCGCTTTCATTTCAAAAAGAGGTTAGACAACTGCAAAATAATTATAAAGTTAGAAATTTTATTACCCTTACGCATTGTGCTATCGCAGTCTTATACATATTTTATTACTTAACCCGAAGCACAACCCAATCTCACCAGGTGACAAGAGGGATGACACGGATTACACGAACCTATACTAAAGGACAAGAACCTAGGACTAAAACAACCGAGGCTCTTATACCACTTCTGTCACGCCCCAAACCGATAGCAGCGGGAAGCGATGCTCGGAACGTTGCAGCGAAATAATCATGATAAATAGAGCAGAAAATAAATAAACACAATAAATAATATTTAACACATGGAGGCCATTAATTTAGAAAAATATGGTTTTATTGATATTCAGATATTTAAATACAATTTGGACTCAATAAAAGAAATAAAGAAGAAAAAAATAGCAAGACCCACAATACTATCTAGACTCAAGAAAATAAAAAGACTCGGTCTCAAGGCTCCAGGTTCACTCGATCACGCAGACCCAATCCCAATTGCAAGCGTTCCATCTACCGCGTTACCTGAAAAGGATGGAAATAAGGGGGGTGAGCAAGAAGCTCAGTAGGAATTACACTCTTTCATCAGGTAGAATTTAAGTAATTAATCATTTTCAAGAATGTATAAATAATGTGAGAAACTCAATTAAGGCAAACTAAGTAATCAACACAATTAGAAGATAACGATAGATGAAAGGAAAGGAAAATTTCATGTCGAGATATCAAGCACTGTTAACAAGAACTTTTCCATGAATGGCCATTTCAAGTCAAGTCAAGTCAAGCAAGCACTTCACGCTTTCAAGCGAGTATAACAAATATCACGAGAGTATGGACTGGCGCAGACTCAACACATTAGATAGTACTCGGTGCAAAACACCACACCTAGTCATTCACCTCCTCGGGGATCAAGTACTTTTCGGGTGCTCCTCCCAGGACCAGACTGGGCCCTTAAATATGATTACCTTGGCATTGATTTGTTTGGACCATAGATCCCACGAAATCTAGACATCCATGAATAACAATGGCCAAGAGTTCCAAGATCAATCTCATGTAATCAAGGTAAACTGTGTAAGAACATTGATTTTCTTGAGATTCTAATAATAAGCTCATTAATCGAGAGGAATAGTCATTTAAGAAATGACTCTTGAATGGATAAATGTTGACAATAGACCTAACAATAGGTCAAAATTTGAGGTACAATAGCCTAGTTAGGCTAGAGTAGCTTACACATATGAAAACTATGAAAACATCAATTTCTGGAAAATTGGAAGGTGAAACGGTCAGCAAAGGACCGCTATGTCACGCCCCGAACCGATAGCAGCGGAACGTGTCGTTTGCTCGGAACGTGACAGTTAAACAGTCATGTCAATCAGAGCATAGTCATTTCCATATAACACAATTTGGACAAATAACAAATTTCATTTCAAATATAAGTTCTTTACATATTCAGGCCCATAATAAACGAAAAGACTGAATAAAGAAAAATTACAATGAGACATAAGACGCAAGATAACCAGACTATATGGTTCGTCTAGATGTCGAGGTACTCTTCACTCTTGCCCTTGCCCATCATGTTCGGTCTCGTCGTCACTAAGGTCATTACCTGAAAAACATTAGAAAATGCAGGGTGAGCGAAAGCTCAGTAGGACTTAATATCTCGTGCTTCCAAGCTAGCTTTAAGTCAATTACAGTTTAACATACTCATGCAGGTCATGCAAGATATAGAAAGCGAGAATTATATTAACACGAGATAAATTCAAGAACTATAATAAACGAACGAGTAAGCAAGATTCTAGATAAACTCATGATGAGTAAGGACGATGATAATCAAGAGAGTATAACAAGATCTAATCAAGTACTTTCTCAAGTTAGTCAAGAGCGTTCATGAGGAAATATAACATTCATCTCTCTATGACGAACACTATCACGAGAGCTTCAAGGTATCCATTATTGTGAAGGATCTTTGTGACAAGATAACGAGTACTATCAATGGGATAATTCAATAACATCTATGATGATTGATATAGAAGTAGAACAATTACTTCTACAAGCACCACATAGCATTTGCCAAGACACTAAGGGAATATCACGACGATATGATAAACCCTCCAATAAGGAAAATCAAGATCTTTTCATGATGAACAATAAGTTGTAGAAAGGTGTACTATGATGGTAATTACTCTCGATCATCACTATCACGAGAGTGTTTGCACATCTAGCACTATATAGTATTGGCCAATGCACTAAGGGGAAAATCACGACGATATGACCGCCCCTCATGAAATAGCACTAGGTAGTATTTGGTCGCACACTTAGGAGTTCTTACGACTGTATGATTGCCCCTAAATGCCAATAACGGAGTTGGTGAATGCCAGCACCCGATCATCGTATACCGGTAACGTTTGGACTTTGCCTCGCCCAATAGGGTCAGATCAGGACCCATAGCATTTAAAATGTCATTTTAGTGGGACCCATAGCCCCTGACATTTAGTCTAGACTAATTCCATATTAATGGCCAAGAATTTCAAGGATCAAGCATGTAAGAACATTAAGATAGATTTCATGGAACATAGAGTTCAAGGATAGAACTTGTAATAAGGATGATATATCAATAAACCATATGAAAACCATGACATTCAAAAAATCTGGGTGATTAGGTACAACCAGCTCAGTCGGCCTTGAGGGAATCCAAGGCTGCGAGGAGACTTACGGAGGTCCCAATGACTAACTTGCCAGTCCGAAGGAACATAATGTCTAATGGAGGGCTCGTAAGTCACCGAGAGTGGAGGTGTATAACGTGAACCAATCATGAAACAAGGACTTCATCTACGGACGTGAGATGAGAGTGCCAAGGACCCGAGGTATGGGTCAAAACCGAAGAAAACGACGAGAACATGAATGCGTTAATTGTAGAATTTATGTCCATCCAATTCTATAATTAACTAAATTTATATTAATTGATGTCTGTGAATAGTGTCATTTATTAATTAACATCACTTGGAGGGACGTTAATTCTATGATTTTTAACTTAATTTATTTAACAAGAATTCACGTCAATATCTATTTAATTGAATAATTTTAAAATATACATTCAAAGACATAATTATTTATATAAAATAATTTAAAAAATAGAATATATGATAATTAGGAGAAAAATACAAGGATTCCAAAAATATATTTTTTATAATTTTATGTGGCATAATTTAATAGATATGGATTTTTGAAGATAAAATCAGAAGTTATATATATATATATATATATATAATAAACCAATTGACGCAATGGCACGATGACGTCAAAACACATTTTGACGACATTTAATATGTCGTCAATTCAAATTATCTCGATTCTTTACTTCCCTCGTTTCTCGACGTAACTACGTCGGAATCGAGCCTATGATATACCGAAATGACGGGCTCAAAGAGCTCTACCTAACTGGATGATCAAAATAATTTTTCGTTGAGATATGGGAGATCTTGAGATAGGGGGCACGAAAAATGGTGAAACCACATTCACTACCTCGGTCTCCACCCCAATAGTACGCCCATAAATTTTCATGACCAAAGGAGACTCCGGCATCCCCGAACAAATTGTCAGATTAAAATCATATAACTATCATGCTACAGTGAATTAGGTGATTCGCCGTGTAACTATCAAAATTCATATATTTAGATAATCTAAATGTTAACGGATTAATATTACCTTGTAAAGACATGAAAAATTAAAGAAAAATAAGGAGATTCTGGTCGTATATATATCTTATAATTTTTAGATACCTGATTATATGGATACAATTTTTAAACATGTAGTTATTCATTAACTAAGATAAAATATGCAAGTCACTTGAACAAAATTATGTAAACGTGAACAAGACGAACATCTAATGCATGCTATTAAGAGTTTACGTCTGAGAAAGAAAATCTACATGCACTATCATCCAACATGCTATTTAGTAGTGATTTTGCTCGGGAGATTACCTACCTCGATGTGTTTATCTGACGAGAAGGAGAAAGGACTAACTCAAAAAGAAGAAGCAGTAGCACAACGATTGCAGCAACGAACTACAGCAGCAGCCCCGACAACTGCGGTATAGGTGGAAGACGAAGAGGCCTCGTGCTTCTTGGCAGCGGCCACACGAACTCGATGTCCGCGTGCAGGAAGGAGAAGGAAGAATCTTTCTTCCACGTACAGCAACAGCACCAAAGCCACGGCTCGATCAACAGCAAGGGAAAAGGATGGAGGAAGGGCAGTAGCATCAACAGCCCCTGCACGGCTCGATGATAGATTTGTTTTATAGGGATGGGAAGCCTTTGTGATGGTCGAGGGCTAATAGAAGCAAGGCCTTAACACCCTTCTGTGCATTGAATCGCAAGTTATTTCCCCTTCCCTAACGCCAGCCGCCTCCTATTATTTGAACATGAAAACCCTAATCTCCCTTGCAATCCGTCGAGCGTGCATTAAGGTTTTGATCCCACGTGAAAAGGTTTGCCATTAAGCCCAAGAGTTGGTAAGGGCCAGGCGTGAGGGGGTTTTGATTATCATATATATACATATATAAATACATTCGTTTAAAAGCCCATTAATGATAAGGCATTGGCTTCTACTAAAGCTCATTAGTTATTATTAAGGCACATTAGTTTAGTATTATCTGGGTTGGGTTGGGTTTCATAGCTGGGCTTTTTACCTTACAATTTAACATGTTTAAGTCCTAGACCTTTATTTAAGGCCCACTTAATTATGTAACCCATTTGTGTGTAGTCTACCCAGTCTCACTTTTAAGTAGCTCATTAGGTTAATATAATTGGGTTGGGTCTTTCTTCTTGCAAATTATCATGGGTTAAGCCTGAAACCTTTATTAAGGCCGACTAATTAAATTTGTTTGAACTATAATGGGCTTTAGCTTCTTCATGTATTTAGTGTAGCTGGACATGTTATATATTTCTTGAGATAGAACTTATATAGAGATTTTATATCTTATAATTTTATTTATTTATCTATCTTATTGAATTTTACCATTATCTTGGATAGCAGAGTCGGGTTCTATCGTATGACACTTAACTCAGTCATGTACCCCTATAGAAGAATTATTCATAACCTTTTAATTAATATGTAGGTTGTCACGCCCCGAGCGCGGAAGGAACCCGGGAGAACGCGACGAGTTTATATCAATCATGTCAATCAGAGCAAGTAGAATTTCGACATCAAAATAGAGTGCGCAAAGATGAGATTTTGAAACATAATCAAACACTGATACCAGTGATAATAACAAACCCAAAATTAAAGTCACATACTCCAAGACTTAACAATACGAACCAGGCCCATAAGCCTTAACTATTACAACACACAATATCCAACGACAAGACTCCAAGAATAAACTAAGGACGACAAGACACGATAAGTGGTAGTAGCATGACGCTTGTAGATTCTACGCTCGTCACTCTTGCTCCTGCCCATCCGAGTCGGAGTCATGGTCCGTATTACCTGAAAAGTTTGGGGACAAGAACTTGATGAGCGAACGCTCAGTAGGAATTATATCTCAAGAACTAGCAATTGGTTTAAGTATTTAACTTTTTCAAATGAAAATGCAAGTCTAGCATGTCAATCATGTGAAAATAGAACGATACGGAATTGAACATGATAACGAGAGGAATAACAAGTAATGCTGATCCAAGATAGGGAATTTCAAGTATTCGAGAGTTCAAGTATTTGAACAAGTACCGAGTATATCAATAAAGTTTTTCATGTCATGAGATAATGGCTATTAACAAGCAAGTACTTGCCCATTCCGGGCCACGCAAGTCATGTCAAGTCAATCAAGTCAAGCACGCGAGAGAGAGATAGATAGTGGAGTGTCGTAGATTCAAGCAAGTACTTCGGTGCAATGCCACACCGTGATCAATATAACTCCCATGGGCACAAGTACTTTCGGGTGCTCCTCCCAGGACCAGATCGGGCCCTATATGCGCTGACATTGTTACATGTAATATCTAGACAACCACTTTATGTATAGCCATGGAATTCCGAGAACAAACTCATGTAAGATATCAAGATAGATTTGTGGATAGGTTCCACGGAATTCAAGGAAATAGCTTTTAGAGTTCAAAAACTGATAATGACGGTATAATCATGAGTGTCGATAAAACTGGGTAGATTTAGTTCCCCAATTGGGTACCATAACAAATAGGTATCCATATACATGGATGGTCCCCATTTGATATAGAATTGAGGTCCACAAGAACAGCATATCAATGATATGATGTCCACATTCCATTAAGAATATACTCATGATATCCACATAGCATACCATGAGGGCCGGTAAACCATGTTTCTAAAGAGTGACATGGCAAAATAGTGTAAAGGGTTTTTATGGTACAACCTGCTCAGTCGGCCTTGAGGGAATCCAAGGCTCGAGGAGTCTTACGGAGGTCTCTATGACTAACTTGCTAGTCCAAAGGAACGGAATATCTAATGGAGAGTTTGTAGGTCACCGAGAATTGAGGGGTAATGCGATAACCATCGTGAAACATGGGACTATATTCACGGAATGGAACATAGTGCCGATATATATATATATATATATGTGTGTGTGTGTGTGTGTGTGTGTGTGTGTGTGTGTATGTGTGTGTGTGTGTGTGTGTGTGTGTGTGTGTGTATAGATATAGAAACCCTCGGTTCACAGAAAGCAATATGAAACAATTACACAAGAAATTAGTGACTTAATCTAAGTCATTACATATCAAATTAACGCCTATAATTTGACGACTTATACAGGGGTCGTCCATTATATAATTCTATTTTGCAGAAATTTCTATATTCTAGAATTTTAACAAAAACGCGCCTTGGACAGGAGCGTTACTTTTAAATTAGCGCCCTTTGGTGGGGCGTCAGTTCTATAAGAGACGGCCTGTATCAGGTCGTTAATTCAAGTTCATCCAAGATTTAACATGAACAGTGAAAATCTCCAGATAATACAATTTTGGGACAACAAGTTACATGGTCAGGACAAGAAAAATAGCAGGATTCAAGGGGTATAATCATGCATTAGATTGGATTCATGGTTCCATAGATATAAAATTTTTAAACATGAGTATTTAATAATTTCAAAGAATTGACGACTCCTGGGCAGGGCGTCAGATCTTGAATTAGCGCCCTGGGCTGGGTCGCTTCTTTTAAATTAGCGCCCTTGGCAGGGTCGCTTATTTTAAAATCTTACAAAACCTTTGAAAACGCAATAAGACTATATGCATGAGATCATGGATGATATTATTACATAATCTATGCAAGTTTGGGCTACGTTTCTTAAGAAAACCTACAATATGATCATGATTTATGCTTGTTTGGGCTACGCAACTTGAGATAACCTACCTCTGTGGATGATTTGGTGAACAGGATGAAGGTCTGAAACTTTTACGATGGTTTGTCTCAACCAACAACAGGATGAAGAATGCACTGCGTGGTTCATAGGAGGAAGAAAATGATGACGATGAATGCCTGTGGTCTAGTGCAGGCCTCAGCAGGATGACGGGGGAAGCAGAGGAACGCCTTCACACGTTCGTCAGTAGGAAGAAGAATGAAGAAGAGGGAGCTCCCCTTCACGTTGCAGTCAACAGGAAGAAGAGGAAGAAGCCTTCCTCACTTGCATTCGCAGTAGCAGGATGGCGTCGATGCAGCAGTAACGTTGCTACGATCGACGGAGACGTAGTTTTATAGGGTTGTGTGGGTTCTGGGGGATTCAAATGCTCAGATACGGAAGGGATTTTTGATCAAGATTGGTAAGGTTTTAAACCTACTATGCATGGACCTCACCCCTTCCAAGATAGTAGCCGCCTACTCCCATTTGCATCGGAGAACCTTAACACAGGCCATGCAGCGAACGAGCACGGTTTTCCTTATTTAACTCTCGGGAAAAAAAGACGTCTGGGACAAGGGCGTTTTCACCTTAAGTAGCGCCTTAACAGAAGGCGTCTTTTCATTAAGTGGCGCCTTAACCTAGGTCGTCTCTTAATTTTTCTATATTTTACCGCTTTATTTCCAATTTTCTTCGTACGAATTAGCGCCCATGTACACGGGCGTTACTATTATAAATAGCGCCCAGGTGAAGGGCGTATTTTTCTTCCGAATTTAAATTAGCGCCTTAATGAAAGGCGTTATTTTATTTTGGCCCATTTATATCATTTAAACGTCAAGCCCATTATCATTTTGGGTTATTCTCTATTTATCGAATTTTTTATTTTATTAAATTCCCGACCAAATTTGCACAAATAGATTTTATTTATTTAAAAATCTATCTTAATTCTTCTAAAATTTTAGGGGTGCTACACCCTCCCCTACTTAAAAGAATTTGGTCCCCAAATTCAATTGCGTGAATGGAGACATAGAGGGTATAGAGTACTTACGGTTTAGAATAATTCCGGATATCTTCTTCGCATAGATTCTTCAGTTTCCCATGTTGCTTCTTGTTCCTGACATTTGTTCCACTGCACTTTAACCATGGGAATGGTCTTGTTTCTTAAGACTCGGACCTCTTGATCAAGAATCTTCATTGGCTTTTGTTCATAAGTGAGGTCCCTTTGAATCATTAAGTTGCTATGATCAATGACATGGAAAGGGTCGTGCACATATTTCTTCAGCATGGAAATGTGGAACACATTGTGCACTTCCGACAGTTGTGGAGGTAAAGCAAGACGATAGGCTACCTCGCCAACTCTTTCCAATATTTCGAATGGACCAATGAATCTCGGTGTAAGCTTACCTTTAACTCCGAACCTTCTTATTCCTCGACCGGGTGAGACCTTGAGGTAAACATGGTCTCCAACTTGGAACTCTAATTCCCTTCTTCTATTATCTGCATAGGACTTCTGCCTAGATTGTGCCACTTTGAGTCTCTCTCGGATAAGTTCAACCTTTTCCGTTGTGTTTCTTACCATATCAGGCCCTAGTAGTTGCTTCTCGCCAACTTCATCCCAGCATATAGGAGATCGGCAACTCCTGCCATACAAGGCTTCAAATGGAGCCATCTGTATACTGGCTTGATAGCTATTATTGTATGCAAACTCGGCTAGAGGCAAATGATCATGCCAACCTCCGCCAAAGTCAATAATGCAAGCCCGTAACATGTCTTCAACTATTTGATTTGTTCTCTCGGTCTGACCGTCGATCTGGGGATGAAAAGCAGTACTGAAGTTGAGCTTCGTCCCCAAGAGTGTTGTAGACCCTTCCAGAAATGAGAAGTGAAGCGAGGGTCTCGGTCAGACACGATTGATGTTGGGACTCCATGCAATCTCACGATCTCCTTGATATATAACGCGGCCAAAACATCAACCGACCATCAACTTTTAATTGGCAAGAAATGCGCTGACTTAGTCAGTCGGTCGATGATTACCCAAATACCATCATGTCCGCCTCTAGACTTAGGCAATCCCATGATGAAATCCATACCAATTCCTTCCCATTTCCATTTGGGAATATCAAGGGGGTGTAACTTTCCGGCGGGCCTTTGGTGTTCGCTTTCACTTGTTGGCACGTGAGACAGCGAGACACAAAGTCCGCTACCTCCCTCTTCATGTTCGGCCACCAGAAGGTTCTTTTTAGATCTTTGTACATCTTAGTTGCTCCAGGATGAATGGTATACCTAGAGCGGTGAGCTTCATCTAGAATCTTCCTTTTCAACTCAGGACAGTCCGGAACACATGTCCTTTCCTGAAACATTAGTCTTCCATCAATTGCTATCTCGAACCCGGTTCTTTGATCTAGTTTCTCCCTGATTTCAATCATTCCAGGATCTTCATCTTGTAACTTCTTGATTTCGGATAGCAAGTCCGGATGCACACTCATGTGAGAGAGAGTAATACACCCGTCCTTCTGGTTCGTGCTTATATTTAATCTAGAGAATTCCTCTAATAGTTTCCATTCCCGTATCATACAGCTGGCTATAAGGGCTCTCGGCTTTCGACTCAAGGCGTCAGCTACCAAATTCCCTTTACCGGGGTGATACTGAATAGTGAAATCAAAATCCTTTAAATATTCCAGCCATCGACGTTGCCTCATATTAAGCTCCTTTTGAGAGAATAGATATTTGAGGCTCTTATGATCGGAGAATACTGTGAATTGTTCTCCGTAGAGATAGTGTCTCCAGATCTTTAGTGCAAATACTACCGCGGCCAACTCCAAGTCATGCACCGGGTAGTTTTCCTCATGCTTCTTCAATTGCCTAGAAGAATACGCAATAACTCTTCCCTGTTGCATTAACACACAACCGAGGCCAATACCGGAAGCATCGGTATATACCTCATACTTCTCTCCTTCAATAGGAAGGGCCAAGACTGGAGCAGTGGTCAAATGGTCCTTCAACGTTTGGAAACTTTGTTCACATTCCTCATTCCACTCATATGGCACTTCCTTGCGAGTCAGCCTGGCGAGTGGTACTGCAATCTTCGAGAAGTTTTTAATAAAACGCCGGTAATAACCAGCAAGGCCAAGGAAACTCCTAATTTCTGTTGCATTTGTTGGTTGTTCCCAATTCTTTACCGCTTCAACCTTTGCGGGGTCAACTGAGATTCCATCTTTTGAAATTACATGTCCTAAGAAGGACACTTCTTCCAGCCAAAACTCGCATTTGCTAAATTTGGCATATAATTGATTATCCCTCAATATCTGCAATGCTATTCTTAAATGCACTTCATGCTCCTCTTCAGACTTTGAATATATCAAGATATCATCGATAAAAACCACAATAAATTTGTCCAGATGTGGTCTAAAGATGCTATTCATAAGCTGCATAAAAGCTGCAGGGGCATTTGTTAGTCCAAAAGGCATAACAGTAAATTCATAATGCCCGTACCTGCTACGAAATGCAGCTTTGTGAATATCCTCGTCCTTGATCCTCGATTGGTGATAACCTGATCGAAGATCAATTTTTGAGAAATACTTTGCTCCAGACATCTGATCGAAGAGTTCATCAATTCTTGGCAGCGGGTATTTATTCTTGATAGTAAGGTGGTTCAGCTGTCGATAATCGATGCACAGTCTCATCGATCCATCCTTCTTCTTGACGAACAACACTGGTGCTCCCCATGGGGAAGTACTTGGTCTAATAAATCCTTTCTTCAATAGCTCCATAAGCTACTCCTTCAATTCTTTTAATTCTGCGGGGGACATTCTGTAGGGTGCTTTGGAAACAGGTCCGGCACCCGGAACAAGGTCTATAGTGAACGAGACCTCTCTCTCTGGTGGCAAACCAGGTAAATATTCAGGGAAAACATCGGAGAACTCCCGAACCACTAGAATGTCTTCTAGTCTAGCTACCTTAGCCTCTGTGGCAGTTACAAATGCTAAGAATGCCTCGCATCCTTTGTTGATAAGTTTATGGGCTCGAAGAGCAGAGATGACTGGTGATCTCTTCCGGGGAGTAACGTAAGTTAACTCCGGGAAATCCACAAAAGTTACCTTTCCATTTCGGCAATCTACTGTTGCCCTATGGGTTGATAGCCAATCGGCCCCTAAAATTACATCATACTCCTTCAAGTCTAAACATATTAGATCTGCAGGTAAGTTGTGACCTTTAACTATAACCTTGCAGTTTGGGTAATGGAAAGTGACATCAGACTCATTCCCTAACGGGGTAGAAATTACCAAGTCTATCCATTCAGGTTCCATAGAGAATGAAGCAGCAAATTTCTTTGAAACAAAAGAATGTGTGGCGCAGTATCAAACAGTACTTGAGTAGATTTAGAGCAGACAGTCAAAATACCTTCCACCAACCCACCCTCGGTTGGTTCCGTTTCTTGGAGAGCTTGTAAACGTCCTTGCTTCTTTGCCGGACGCTTCTCTTCCTTTGTCTCCGGCTCACTTTGCTCGTTCATCATCGGACAAATGGGAATACGGTGTTCTTTACTCCCACAACGAAGGCATGCTCCGAGCCTCCTCCAGCATTCGCAGCCTGATGACCCGGCTTATCGTAATATTTACAATTCTCCTTTGGTGGTGCCGTGATGGAGAAAGGTTTGTTGTTGCCCTTCTTGAATTTCTTCACCTTGGAGGGTTCGCCTCCATTATTGGTCCACTTTTTGAAAGACGGTTTAAAAGTGTTGGGGCTTGTGACATTCTCCCTTTTATCCTTACCACGGATTTTGTCAGACAGTTCCGTGGCGTCTTCTAGCAACTGGGTACGACGTACCATCTCTGAGTATACTTGGATATCCAAGGGAGCGAGCTGGGTGATATACTAGAGTCGTAACCCATTCAAGAACCTCCTTGCTTTCATCTTTTCAGTGCACACTAAATGTGGTGCATATCTAGATAATCGGGAGAACTGGGCTTCATAGTCAGCTACCGACAGGGATCGTTGCTTCAAGGCAGCAAATTCCGCGGCCTTTTTCTCCTGAACACGGTCGGAGAAATACTTGCTATTGAAATACTCGACAAATTCTACCCAAGTAACATGATTTTCGGGTAAGGTGGCCTCAACAGACTCCCACCAAGCACGAGCGTCCCATTCTAGTTGGAACGTGGCCAGAAGCACCCTTTCATCATCTGCGCATTGCATGACGCGGAAGATCCGTTCGATCTCTTTTATCCAATTCTCTGCATCCTCAGGGTTTGATGATCCTGCGAACCTCGGAGGGTTGAGGTTCCTAAAACTCCGATGGAGGTCGCCAGCTCCATGATGTGCCCCACCTTGAGCCACCTGTTGCAAGGCCTGGGTCAAGCCTTGAACAGTTCGTTGCATCTCACGCCATTGTGTGCGCTCAGCAGCCATAGTCCTACAAAGAGTGAACCTTAATTAATTTCATGTTGAAATTTATAGTCAGATGCCCTACAAAGACTTATACCCACGGCACTACCCATCCTCACAGTTTGGGATAGACCTATCCTTGGACTTGGGTTTCCTAGGAATTTGAAATCCTAGGCTCTGATACCACAAAAACTGTCACGCCCCGAGCGCGGAAGGAACCCGGGAGAACGCGACGAGTTTATATCAATCATGTCAATCAGAGCAAGTAGAATTTCGACATCAAAATAGAGTGCGCAAAGATGAGATTTTGAAACATAATCAAACACTGATACCAGTGATAATAACAAACCCATAAATAAAGTCACATACTCCAAGACTTAACAATACGAACCAGGCCCATAAGCCTTAACTATTACAACACACAATATCCAACGACAAGACTCCAAGAATAAACTAAGGACGACAAGACACGATAAGTGGTAGTAGCATGACGCTTGCAGATTCTACGCTCGTCACTCTTGCTCCTGCCCATCCGAGTCGGAGTCATGGTCCGTATTACCTGAAAAGTTTGGGGACAAGAACTTGATGAGCGAACGCTCAGTAGGAATTATATCTCAAGAACTAGCAATTGATTTAAGTATTTAACTTTTTCAAATGAAAATGCAAGTCTAGCATGTCAATCATGTGAAAATAGAACGATACGGAATTGAACATGATAACGAGAGGAATAACAAGTAATGCTGATCCAAGATAAGGAATTTCAAGTATTCAAGAGTTCAAGTATTTGAACAAGTACCGAGTATATCAATAAAGTTTTTCATGTCATGAGATAATGGCTATTAACAAGCAAGTACTTTGCCCATTCCGGGCCACGCAAGTCATGTCAAGTCAATCAAGTCAAGCACGTGAGAGAGAGATAGATAGTGGAGTGTCGTAGATTCAAGCAAGTACTTCGGTGCAATGCCACACCGTGATCAATATAACTCCCATGGGCACAAGTACTTTCGGGTGCTCCTCCCAGGACCAGATCGGGCCCTATATGCGCTGACATTGTTACATGTAATATCTAGACAACCACTTTATGTATAGCCATGGAATTCTGAGAACAAACTCATGTAAGATATCAAGATAGATTTGTGGATAGGTTCCACAGAATTCAAGGAAATAGCTTTTAGAGTTCAAAAACCGATAATGACGGTATAATCATGAGTGTCGATAAAACTGGGTAGATTTAGTTCCCCAATTGGGTACCATAACAAATAGGTATCCATATACATGGATGGTCCCCATTTGATATAGAATTGAGGTCCACAAGAACAGCATATCAATGATATGATGTCCACATTCCATTAAGAATATACTCATGATATCCACATAGCATACCATGAGGGCCGGTTAACCATGTTTCTAAAGAGTGACATGGCAAAATAGTGTAAAGGGTTTTTATGGTACAACATGCTCAGTCGGCCTTGAGGGAATCCAAGGCTCGAGGAGTCTTACGGAGGTCTCTATGACTAACTTGCTAGTCCAAAGGAACGGAATGTCCAATGGAGAGCTTGTAGGTCACCGAGAATTGAGGGGTAATGCGATAACTATCGTGAAACATGGGACTATATTCATGGAATGGAACATAGTGCCGATATATATATATATATATATCTGTGTGTGTGTATATATATAGATATAGAAAACCCTCGGTTCACAGAAAGCAGTATGAAACAATTACACAAGAAATTAGTGACTTAATCTAAGTCATTACTTATCAAATTAACGCCTATAATTTGACGACTTATACAGGGGTCGTCCATTATATAATTCTATTTTGCAGAAATTTCTATATTCTGGAATTTTAACAAAAACGCGCCTTGGACAGGAGCGTTACTTTTAAATTAGCGCCCTTTGGTGGGGCGTCAGTTCTATAAGAGAAGGCCTGTATCAGGTCGTTAATTCAAGTTCATCCAAGATTTAACATGAACAGTGAAAATCTCCAGATAATACAATTTTGGGACAACAAGTTACATGGTCAGGACAAGAAAAATAGCAGGATTGAAGGGGTATAATCATGCATTAGATTGGATTCATGGTTTCATAGATATAAAATTTTTAAACATGAGTATTTAATAATTTCAAAGAATTGACGACTCCTGGGCAGTGCGTCAGATCTTGAATTAGCCCCCTGGGCTGGGTCGCTTCTTTTAAATTAGCGCCCTTGGCAGGGTCGCTTATTTTAAAATCTTACATAACCTTTGAAAACGCAATAAGACTATATGCATGAGATCATGGATGATATTATTACATAATCTATGCTAGTTTGGGCTACGTTTCTTGAGAAAACCTACAATATGATCATGATTTATGCTTGTTTGGGCTACGCGACTTGAGATAACCTACCTCTGTGGATGATCTGGTGAATAGGATGAAGGTCTGAAACTTTTACGATGGTTTGTCTCAACCAACAACAGGATGAAGAATGCACTTCGTGGTTCACAGGAGGAAGAAAATGATGACGATGAATGCCCGTGGTCTAGTGCAGGCCTCAGCAGGATGACGGGGGAAGCAGAGGAACGCCTTCACACGATCGTCGGTAGGAAGAAGAATGAAGAAGAGGGAGCTCCCCTTCACGTTGCAGTCAACAGGAAGAAGAGGAAGAAACCTTCCTCACTTGCATTCGCAGCAGCAGGATGGCGTCGATGCAGCAGTAACGTTGCTACGATCGACGGAGACGTAGTTTTATAGGGTTGTGTGGGTTCTGGGGATTCAAATGCTCAGATACGGAAGGGATTTTTGATCAAGATTGGTAAGGTTTTAAACCTACTATGCATGGACCTCACCCCTTCCAAGATAGCAGCCGCCTACTCCCATTTGCATCGGAGAACCCTAACACAGGCCATGCAGCGAACGAGCACGGTTTTCCTTATTTAACTCTCGGGAAAAAAAGACGTCTGGGACAAGGGCGTTTTCACCTTAAGTAGCGCCTTAACAGAAGGCGTCTTTTCATTAAGTGGCGCCTTAACCTAGGTCGTCTCTTAATGTTTCTATATTTTGCCGCTTATTTCCAATTTTCTTCGTACGAATTAGCGCCCATGTACACGGGCGTTACTATTATAAATAGCGCCCAGGTGAAGGGCGTGTTTTTCTTCCGAATTTAAATTAGCGCCTTAATGAAAGGCGTTATTTTATTTTGGCCCATTTATATCATTTAAACGTCAAGCCCATTATCATTTTGGGTTATTCTCTATTTATCGAATTTTTTATTTTATTAAATTCCTGACCAAATTTGCACAAATAGATTTTATTTATTTAAAAATCTATCTTAATTCTTCTAAAATTTTTAGGGGTGCTACATAGGTTCATTTTCTATTTAGACTATCGCTTTTATCAAAATTTTATTACCCATTTTTATTTTATGACAACTAATAATATCTAACCTTTCAGAAATTTCGGGGTGCTACACCCTCCCCCACTTAAAAGAATTTGGTCCCCAAATTCACATAGTTTCCTTTCCAAAATTTGTGGGGTAAGATCACCATATCTAAAGCATGTATTCTGGCTAGATCATTCATATATCATGCTAAGTACTTAAGGTCATATCTGATTCATGCAAGTTTTAGATGAGATAGGTTTATAGGGTTACCTTCTGTTGCTTATGGTGCTTCTTCCCTTAAGAGTGGACATCGAGTAATTTTGTGATCTCTGCTTCCACAACGGATGCATTTTCTAAGTTTATACCAACACTCGTCCGGATTGTGCCTTCCCTTCTTGCAATGCTTGCATTTCCTTTGGCCGGAACAATTCATCGATCTTTATTCCGGGGTTTCTTATTTACATAGAATTTGTTGCCTCCATTAAATCTCTTCTTGTCGTTCACATTTTCCTTGTTCTTGGGTCCATTTGGTAAGTCCTTCTTGGCGGCCTTTCCTTTGATTCTTTCCATCATATCCATAGCATCTTCCAAGAGTTGAGCTTTTCTAACCATCTCCGTATATGTTTGAATTTCTAGTGGAGCTAGTTGAGGTATAAGTTCCACCTTCAAGCCATTCATAAATCTCTTTGCTCTCATTTTCTCCGTGCAAACCAAGTGTGGTGCATATCGGGCCAATCTAGAAAACCTCGCTTCATACTCGGTGACTGACAAACTACGTTGCTTCAAAGTCGCAAATTCCATAGCTTTCTTCTCGCGAATTCTTTCTGAGAAATATTTCTCGTTAAAGAGTTCTAAAAACTCATCCCAAGAAACTTGATTGTTAGGCAAAATGGCTTCCACGGATCCCCACCATACTCGGGCATCCTTCTCTAATTGATATGTTCCTAATAGTACCTTCTCTTCATCGGTGCATTGAATCACTTTAAAGGTCCTCTCTATTTCTTGCACCCAATTCTCCGCTTCATCCGGGGCAGTCGACCCACTAAACTTAAGGGGATTTATCTTTTGGAACTTCCGATGCAAATCCCCCGCTCCATGCCATGCTCCACCTTGTGCAACTTGTTGCAAAGCTTGCGTTAAACCCTGGACAGTGCGTTGCATCTCTCTCCACTGAGCTCTCTCAGCGGCCATTCTAGCCTACAAGAATAAGGTTTGGATTAATGATATGCACATCTCGACAGGTATCTAACGCGAATGTAACATATTTTATCATTTAACCCATAGCTCTACCCAAATCTCATGGGGTTCCTATAGGATAACTGACAAGGACGACTCAATCTAGGACTTGAACCTGATGACCTAGGGATTTAGAAAGCATAGGCTCTAATACCACCTTCTGTCATGCCCCGAATCGATAGCAGCGGAATGTGTCGTTTGCTCGGAATGTGACAGTTAAACAGTCATGTCAATCAGAGCATAGTCATTTCCATATAACACAATTTGGAAAAATAACAAATTCCATTTCAAATATAAGTTCTTTACATATTCGGGCCCATAATAAACGAAAAGACTCAATAAAGAAAAATTACAATGAGACATAAGACACAAGATAACCAGACTAGATGGTTCGTCTAGATGTCGAGGTACTCTTCACTCTTGCCCTTGCCCATCATGTTCGGTCTCGTCGTCACTAAGGTCATTACCTGAAAAACATTGGAAAATGCAGGGTGAGCGAAAGCTCAGTAGGACTTAATATCTCATGCTTCCAAGCTAGCTTTAAGTCAATTACAGTTTAACATGCTCATGCAGGTCATGCAAGATATAGAAAGCGAGAACTATATTAACATGAGATAAATTCAAGAACTATAATAAACAAACGAGTAAGAAAGATGCTAGATAAACTCATGAAGAGTAAGGACGATGATAATCAAGAGAGTATAGCAAGATCTAATCAAGTACTTTCTCAAGTTAGTCAAGAGCATTCATGAGGAAATATAACATTCATCTCTCTATGACGAACACTATCACGAGAGCTTCAAGGTATCCATTATTGTGAAGGATCTTTGTGACAAGATAACGAGTACTATCAATGGGATAATTCAATAACATCTATGATGATCGATATAGAAGTAGAACAATTACTTCTACAAGCACCACATAGCATTTGCCAAGACACTAAGGGAATATCACGACGATATGATAACCCCTCCAATAAGGCAAATCAAGATCTTTTCATGACGAACAATAAGTTGTAGAAAGGTGTACTATGATGGCAATTACTCCCGATCATCACTATCACGAGAGCGTTTGCACATCTAGCACTATATAGTATTGGCCAATGCACTAAGGGGAAAATCACGACGATATGACCGCCCCTCATGAAAATAGCACTAGGTAGTACTTGGTCGCACACTTAGGAGTTCTCACGACTGTATGATTGCCCCTAAATGGCAATAACGGAGTTGGTGAATGCCAGCACCCGATCATCGTATACCGGTAACGTTTGGACTTTGCCTCGCCCAATAGGGTCAGATCAGGACCCGTAGCATTTAAAATGTCATTTTAGTGGGACCCATAGCCCCTGACATTTAGTCTAGACTAATTCCATATTAATGGCCAAGAATTTCAAGGATCAAGCATGTAAGAACATTAAGATAGATTTCATGGAACATAGAGTTCAAGGATAGAACTTGTAATAAGGATGATATATCAATAAACCATATGAAAACCATGGCATTCTAAAAATCTTGGTGATTAGGTACAACCAGCTCAGTCGGCCTTGAGGGAATCCAAGGCTGCGAGGAGACTTACGGAGGTCCCAATGACTAACTTGCCAGTCCGAAGGAACGGAATGTCTAACGGAGGGCTCGTAAGTCACCGAGAGTTGACGTGTATAACGTGAACCAATCATGAAACAGGGACTCCATCTACGGACGTGAGATGAGAGTGCCAAAGGACCCGAGGTATGGGTCAAAATCGGAAGAAAACGACGAGAACATGAATGCGTTAATTATAGAATTTATGTCTATCCAATTCTATAATTAACTAAATTTATATTAATTGACGTCTGTGAATAGTGTCATTTATTAATTAACATCCACTTGGAGGGACGTTAATTCTATGATTTTTAACTTAATTTATTTAACAAGAATTCACGTCAATATCTATTTAATTGAATAATTTTAAAATATACATTCAAAGACACATTTATTTATATAAAATAATTTATAAAAATAGAATCTATGATAATTAGGAGAATAATACATAGATTCCAAAACTATATTTTTTATAATTTTATGTGGCATAATTTAATAGATATGGATTTTTGAAGATAAAATCAGAAGTTATATATATATATATATATATATATATATATATATATATATATATATATATATATATATATATATATAATAAACCAATTGACGCAATGGCACGATGGCGTCAAAACACATTTTGACGACATTTAATATGTCGTCAATTCAAATTATCTCGATTCTTTACTTCCCTCGTTTCTCGACGTAACTACGTCGGAATCGAGCCTATGATATACCGAAATGACGGGCTCAAAGAGCTCTACCTAACTGGATGATCAAAATAATTTTTCGTTGAGATATGGGAGATCTTGAGATAGGGGGCACGAAAAATGGTGCAACCACTCTCACTACCTCGGTCTCCATCCCAATAGTACGCCCATAAATTTTCATGACCAAAGGAGACTCCGGCATCCCCGAACAAATTGTCAGATTAAAATCCTATAACTATCATGCTACAGTGAATTAGGTGATTCGCCGTGTAACTATAAAAATTCATATATTTAGATAATCTAAATGTTAACGGATTAATATTACCTTGTAAAGACATGAAAAATTAAAGAAAAATAAGGATATTTTGGTCGTATATATATCTTATGATTTTTAGATACCTGATTATATGGATACAATTTTTAAACATGTAGTTATTCATTAACTAAGATAAAATATGCAAGTCACTTGAACAAAATTATGTAAACGTGAACAAGACGAACATCTAATGCATGCTATTAAGAGTTTACGTCTGAGAAAGAAAATCTACATGCACTATCATCCAACATGCTATTTAGTAATGATTTTGCTCGGAGATTACCTACCTCGATGTGTTTATCTGACGAGAAGGAGAAAGGACTAACTCAAAAAGAAGAAGCAGTAGCACAACGATTGCAGCAACGAACTACAGCAGCAGCCCCGACAACTGCGGTATAGGTGGAAGACGAAGAGGCCTCGTCCTTCTTGGCAGCGGCCACACGAACTCGATGTCCGCGTGCAGGAAGGAGAAGGAAGAATCTTTCTTCCACGTACAGCAACAGCACCAGAGCCACGGCTCGATCAACAGCAAGGGAAAAGGATGGAGGAAGGGCAGTAGCATCAACAGCCCCTGCACGGCTCGATGATAGATTTGTTTTATAGGGATGGGAAGCCTTTGTGATGGTCGAGGGCTAATAGAAGCAAGGCCTTAACACCCTTCTGTGCATTGAATCGCAAGTTATTTTTCCTTCCCTAACGCCAGTCGCCTCCTATTATTTGAACATGAAAACCCTAATCTCCCTTGCAATCCGTCGAGCGTGCATTAAGGTTTTGATCCCACATGAAAAGGTTTGCCATTAAGCCCAAGAGTTGGTAAGGGCCAGGCGTGAGGGGGTTTTGATTATCATATATATACATATATAAATACATTCGTTTAAAAGCCCATTAATGATAAGGCATTGGCTTCTACTAAAGCTCATTAGTTATTATTAAGGCACATTAGTTTAGTATTATCTGGGTTGGGTTGGGTTTCATAGCTGGGCTTTTTACCTTACAATTTAACATGTTTAAGTCCTACACCTTTATTTAAGGCCCATTTAATTATGTAACTCATTTGTGTGTAGTCTACCCAGTCTCACTTTTAAGAAGCTCATTAGGTTAATATAATTGGGTTGGGTCTTTCTTCTTGCAAATTATCATGGGTTAAGCCTGAAACCTTTATTAAGGCCGACTAATTAAATTTGTTTGAACTATAATGGGCTTTAGCTTCTTCATGTATTTAGTGTAGCTGGACATATTATATATTTCTTGAGATAGAACTTATATAGAGATTTTATATCTTATAATTTTATTTATTTATCTATCTTATTGAATTTTACCATTGTCTTGGATAGCAGAGTCGGGTTCTATCGTATGACACTTAACTCAGTCATGTACCCCTATAGAAGGAATTATTCATAACCTTTTAATTAATATGTAGGTTCATTTTCTATTTAGACTATCGCTTTTATCAAAATTGTATTACCCATTTTTATTTTATGACAACTAATAATATCTAACCTTTTAGAAATTTCGAGGTGCTACACGCTAAGACATGTACACAGTCTAATGAGGACCACTAAAAGACTAGCTGTGTCACGTCCCGACGCGAAATATCGGGACCGATAGTAGAAAACGCTAGTAAAGATAACAAGCTAAGCTGAGAATTTACACAACATCAACAACAAACATAACTCCAATTCTATTACAAATACCATCAAACTGACTTAAACATAATCAAACATAACCTCTACTCGACTCCATTACAATAACTAATCACAAGTTCAAAGACATAGCTAGTCTCCGGAAAAACCATAAAACACAGAGAAACTAGTAGAGTTCCTACTGGACCGCTCAAGATGATATGTGGTTCCTACTGGACCGCTCAAGACTTGTGCAGTTGACACTGGGCTGCACTAACAGCAACTGGGCTGAGGTTTAGACCTCGGGGGTCAAGGTTGAACGGCTGATAAAGGGCCGCTCTTCTATATGAACGGTAAGCACTGGGCCGCACAACGCCAGAAGTTTATAAAATCGAGGTCATTATATGCGGTCCTGACAGAGCCGCTCATCAATTGAACAGTCCACTCAGGGCCGCCTGTAAGATGTATGGTCCATTACTGGCCGCACAACACATGGCCTAACCATGAGTTAGAATTTAGCCCAAGTGGGCTCCCGGGCTACCATAGGCAGGGTGGAACTGAACCAGAGTCCAGCCCACTATCTGCTGGTCGGCCTAGGGTCTACTGGACTGATCAAATCACGGATTGGCCGAAGATGGATCAAGATAATTGACCAAACTAATTGGCATAAGCTAGGGATAAACGGTCTCTATTGGGCCGTTCAGGGATATATGTGGTCCACAAATGGCCACGCAAGTCCTTGTTAGTCCAATTTGGACTAAGACTCAAATCACAGCGGTTCGATTGAGTCTAAATCAATTCTAGGGAATAATAAAGGTTCGAGATTAACGGTTCAGGTCTAAGGTTAACAATGTAAACCTAATAGCCATTTCAATTATCAAGAATTCACAATTAAAATTGACATTCATTGGAAAGATGGATCAAGATCAAGCTCAAATTAAATAAATCAGCAAGAATGATTTACTGTCATGAATTACAGTTTATTAGGTGTGTTGCTAACATGCAATTAACCACTAATCATAACATACTGAAATGACCATTAATCTATTCTGTTATAGATGTGCAGTCGGTTCGGGACCTTACATCCTCTTGAACGGTTACAGACTGGCCGCACATGCCCTCTCAGGTCCGAAGGCCTGCTAGAGATGGACGGTCGATCGTGTGCCGCTGGGAAGGATGTACGGTCTGGAACTTGCCGTAGGTGACATATGTGGTTGGGGTTCGGCCGCACGTTCTAGGGACACGATCAACAGAGTGCCGCCTGTCTTGGTTGTGCGGTCTATCATGTGGCCGCAGAAGTCCAGACAGGTCGCTGCCCCTTCACCTTGCCCGACTCCGGCGAGGTTTTTGGGGTCAGAACTAAAACATGAAATTCGCATGATATAAAACATAGAATTTGGGACTTTTACTACCAAAAGAAAGAGCACGAAAAACTATACAAGATGCACGAATCAATTTTATGTTTACAGCCTGAAATCACTATCTAATCGAATGGAACAATTATAACCCTAGTTCTGACATGCTTCTACTAAAACCTAAAATTCTCGTAGAACACTTGATAAATTTTAGGGCTTTCTATATCAATGGAAAGCTGACACGATGATGCTTCCAACCATATATTATTTGTAGGGTTTGGCTTGCTATCACCTACCTGAATCGGATGAAGAAGGAAGGAGAAAGAAACCCAAAGATGTCGATGCACGTAGCCACTAATCGCTGGAGATCTCCCTCGATCTAACTCTCTGCATCCGTCGCTAGTTCTAAACGATTCAAGGGTTACAAAGCTTCATTTTAATAGGTCACATGCCTTCTGGAGGGTTCTATGCGTGGAGTATTCGTCCACGCAAGTCGGGTTGATGTGAACGTCGCCGCAATAGTTGACTCGATCCAAACTCCGCCGAATGCATCTCCTAGGGTTAGGGTTTCGAGAGATTAAGAGAGGGTAAATGATCCTCTCATTCTGACCTTTCATTTGCCACCGATTTGGGCTCATTTGATGGAGTATTGGGCTCGAATTTGGCGTTTCAAGGTATAGTTAACTAAGTGTTCAATTTAGGCTTAATCCACTAATTCGGCCTACTTACAGATTTTATTTGGGTTGGCCACAGAAGACAAGTTTGTTAAACGTGTTATTATCTACAAGAATACAATTTTTATGGATTTTTTACAAAATAGTCGAAATATAACTTATTATATTTATTAAGAAATTATTCTAATTAATTTCTAATTAAATTTTGAATTACTAATTAATTTCTAAAAGAAATCAGGATATTACACCCTCCCCCACTTAAGGAATTTGATCCTCCAAATTCAATGCACTTACTAAAAGAGGGAGTGAGAAAGCTCACCTGGAATAAGTCGGGGTACTGTCTCCGCATAGTATCTTCTGACTCCCAAGTAGCTTCTTCAGTTCCACGCCGACTCCACTGCACTTTAACCATCGGTATGGAACGATTCCTAAGTTGTTGTTGCTTCCGATCCAAAATCTTGATCAGTCTTTCTTCATAAGTCAGATCTTCCTTCAATTCGAAGTCCATATGCTAAATAATGTGAGTGGGATCATACACATATTTCCGTAACATTGACACATGGAAAACATTGTGTACTCCAGATAACTGAGGTGGTAGTGCCAAACGGTAAGCAACCTCCCCCACTCTTTCCTGAATCTCGAATGGACCAATGTATCTTGGACTCAGTTTTCCCTGAATACCAAACCTTCGAATTCCCCTCATAGGAGAGACCTTTAAAAACACATGCTCACCAACCTGAAATTCCAATGCTCTCCTCCTGGTGTCGGCATAACTCTTCTGTCTTGATTGTACTTTTGCAACCGATCTCTGATAATACGATGTTCTTGGACGATTCGGAAATGAGATCTGGTCCAAGCCATTACTTCTCACCTACCTCGTCCTAACATAACGGGGATCGACAGCTTCTACCACACAAAGCTTCAAATGGAGCCATCTGAATGATGGACTGGTAACTATTATTGTAGGCGAATTCAACCAATACCAAATGATCACTCCAACTACCTCCAAAATCAATCATACAGGCTCTAAGCATATCTTCTACTATCTGGTTGGTCCTTTCAGTCTGTCCGTCTGTTTGTGGATGGAAAGCAGTACTGAAATTCAGACGAGTTCCCAAGGACTCTTGCAATCCTTTCCAAAAATGAGAAGTGAACCTGGGGTCTCTATCAGACACAATGCTGACTGATATACCATCTAGTCTTACCACTTCCTTCATATACAAAGCAGCCAAAACATCAACTGTCCATTTAGACTTAATGGATAAGAAATGAGCCGATTTTGTCAATCTGTCGACAATCACCCATATTGCGTCAAATCCATTACGAGTCCTAGGTAGACCCATAATGAAATCCATGCCAATGCTCTCCCACTTTCATTGGGGTATATCAAGGGGTTTCAATTTCCCTGCTGGTCTGAAATGCTCCGCCTTCACTTACTAACAAACCAAGCATCTACTTACGAAGTCTTCAACTTCCCTTTTCATATTCGGCCACCAAAAAGATCTTTTCAAATCCTTAAACATCTTAGTACCTCCAGGATGAATGGTGTATCTGGATCTATGAGCTTCTTTAAGAATCTTACTCTTTATCTCAGCTACATCAGGTACACAAGTTCTTCCTTGAAATAACAATCTTCCATCATCAGCCATCATGAAGTCAGGTCTGTTACTCAAGCTTCCCTTGATCTCTACCAACTCCGGGTCATCATCTTGCAGAGACTTGATTTCCACCAATAATTCGGGCTTAAGTTGAATCTGAGCAATCATAATCCGATCCTTGTCAACATTAAGATCCAAACTAGCTAACTACTTCAACAATTTCCACTCTTGTAACATGAGGCTTCATAACTTAGCTGTAGGCTTGCGGCTTAAGGCATCTGGCCACAACATTACCGTTTCCAGGATGATACTCAATGGAGAAATCGAAATCCTTAAAATACTCCTGCCATCTTCGCTACCTCATATTGAGTTCCTTCTGAGAAAATAAATATTTCAAGCTCTTATGATCTGAAAACACCGTAAATGCTTCTCCATACAAGTAGTGCATCTATATCTTCAAGGCGAACACCACTGCTGCTAGCTCCAAATCATGAACATGATAATTCTCTTCATGCTTTCTCAGCTGCCTAGAAGAATAGGCTATCACTTTCCCGTGCTGCATGAGTACACACCCTAAACCAAATACCTGAAGCATCAGTGTATACCACAAAACCTCCTTTACAAGAAGGTAAAGTCAAAACAGGTGCAGTAGTCAAACATTCCTTCAAGGTCTGAAAGCTTCGCTCGCAATCTTCTGACCAATCAAATTTGATCTCCTTGTGGGTTAATCTTGTCAGAGGTACCGCAATCTTGGAGAAATCTTGAATAAACCTTCGGTAGTAACCTGCTAGGCCTAAGAAACTTCTCACTTCACTCACATTAGTAGGCTTAGCCCAATTCTTTACTGCCTCCACCTTCGAAGGCTCAACAGAAATACCTTCCTTTGTGATGATATGTCCTAGAAAGGATACCTCTTGCAGCCAGAAATCACACTTACTAAACCTGGCATATAACTGATGATCTAACAATAGTTTCAATCACATCCTCAAATGTTCAGCATGCTCCTCCTCACTCTTAGAATAAATCAAGATGTCATCAATGAACACTACGACCCATTGATTAAGATAGGGCCGAAACACATCGTTCATCAGCTGCATGAAAGCTGCAGGTGCATTCGTTAGCCCAAAAGGCATTACTACAAATTTGAAATGCCCATACCTGCTGCGGAAGGCTGTTTTATAGATATCCTCTTCCTTAATTCATAACTGATGATATCCAGGTCGAAGGTTGATCTTCAAAAAATACTGAGCTCCTGCTATTTGATCAAATAACTCATCAATCTTGGCAATGGATATCTGTTCTTGATAGTCAATTGGCTCAATTACCGATAATCGATGCACAACCTCATCGAACCATCCTTCTTCCGGATGAATAATACAGGGGCTCCCCACGGGGAAGTACTTGGACGAATGAACCCTTTCTCAAGCAATTCCATCAACTGCTGCTTTAGTTCCCTTAGCTCCGTAGGAGACATACGATAAGGAGCTTTGGAAATAGGGGTCGCACCAGGAATTAGATCAACAGAAAAGATAACTTTCCTTTCAGGAGGAAGTCCTGGTAGTTCCTCAGGAATGACATCTGGAAAATCCCAGACGACAGAAAAGTTCTTGTTGTGCCCCTGTGGTTTTGATGATTGGCTTTGATGTGAGTTAATCATTTGATGATTGGTTTTTGTTGTGAGTTAATCACTGTGAGTCATCTTGTTGTATGAGTCATCTTCATATGTTCAGTCAGTCTGGTGTTCTGTTAGTTTATCAGGTCTAAAAGCATTGCATATTTGATGTTCAGCCATGTTATCTACTGCATGAAGCATTCATATACACATTCATCAGTTGCTTCACTCTGCTTGTGGAATTCTATTCAGTCTAAACATCCTTGCATCATCACAGTCAGCTTAGTGTGGGTCGACCCCCCTTTCTAGATGGGTCGACTCCCCAGATAAGTGTAGTCTATACACTCTTCGGTTGGCTTCAACTGAAGTCTATACATCAGCTTGCATGAATTCAAAGTGTGTACATTGAATAGCATGCATTTCATGAAGTCTGTACATCCTGTGTCTCTGTTAAGCTTCAAAGTCTGTACATGGCTCACCGTCTCATGCATAGTCTTCACATCGGTTTTTCAAGTGTGTACATTGGCACATGCATTACTTGTTCAAGTCAATACATTGGCCTTAGCTCTCATACTCTGTACATTGGTCTTCATATTCAAAGTATGTACATTGGTCTTCACCTGAAGTCCACACATTGGTCTTCATATTCAAAGTCTGTACATCCTCCGCTTAGCCTTCAAAGTCTGTACAGCCATTCCTTGAGGTCAAGTCCATACATCAGGCACGGCAGCTTGCTCAACTGAAGTCTATACATCCTTCAATGTGCCAAGTCTACACATCGCCTCATTTCTTCAGAGTCTATACATCCACAGTGGAACCCCAAGTCTGTACATCGCTTGCATCTTCAAAGTCCATACCGAGTCTTCTGTTGCATTTGAAGTCTATACATCCTGTGAACCTTCAAGTCTATACATTAGCCTTTGCAAATCGGTTTCCAAGTCTGTACATCGACTTCAAGCCTTCCAAGTATGTACAACCCAAGTCTATACATCCGATTGCCTTTGCATTGCTCAAGTCTGTACAGCCCTCTCGTTGGCAAGTCTATACATCGGTCTGTTTGAGCAAGTCTGTACAGCGATTGCATTCATTGGAAGTCTATACATTGGCAGCACTGTGCAAGTCTATACAATCCCAGCCTTTACCTACGTTCAGAACTTCAAGTCTATACAGTGGTAAAGTCTGCACATTGTGCTCTGAAGCTCACCAAGTCTATACATTGCTGAGCCATTCGTCAAGTCTCTACATTGGCTTCGGTTCTTCAAGTCTGTACACCCTTCAAGGGCCTCCAAGTGTATACATCGTTCACAGCACACACGTTCAAGTCTGAAGTCTGTACAGCCAAGGCATGTGCTTCGCAAAGTCTATACAACACTCAAAGTCTGTACAACATGCTTCGTCGTTCAAGCTTTCAAAACTCTATACATCGCTGTTGAGCTAAAGTCTGTACAGCCGTTTCTTGTGACAAAGTCTACACATCATGAAGTCTATACACTCGACTGCCTTGCTTTGCTTAAAGTCTGTACAGCCCTTCCCTCAGCAAGTCTATACACTTGAGTCGTCAGCTGCAGGGATAGCATGTCTGTACATTGGGTTCTCATGCATGTTAACAACAAGTCTATACACTGCATTCATGCATTGTTCTTCACAGCAAAGTCTATACACTGCGTTCTCTTGCACGCAATCAAAGTGTGTACAGCCTGTGCTCGCATTGGTAAGTCTATACATGCTTGGCTGTTCATCGTCTGCTACATGCCACTTCGAGTCTGTACATCCATTTGTGCAGTGTGCATTGATCAAGCCAAAGTCTGTACATCGATATGTTACTTTGATGCCGTTGCATAGTCTATACATTGTTGAGCTTCACACACATATCTTCATAGTCTATACATTGCATCATTGTGCATGCATTGCATTCATTGAAGTCTATACACTGCATACAATTATGCTTCACAAGTCTACACATTGCTGTTCTTCACAGCAAGTATATACACTCTCTCACGTTGTACACAGTTGCCTAATTGATGTCTCTAAGTCTATACACTCGATGGCTTCTTACATTTCACAGAAGTCCACACATTCCCCCTTGTTATGATAATGCATTCTTCAGCAAGTATATACACTGAGGTCGCATGAAGACTTACAAGTCTATACACTCTCTCAGTGTACACACTTACTCATTTACTGCTTCTAAAGTATATACACTCGTTGTTAAAAGCCTGAACTAACTAATTCGTTTCATTTCGTTTTTATTTCTATCTGTAGATGACTCAGGTTAATGATTGGGCACGTGAACCGAGGATGATGCCTGGCACGTGATCCGAGGTGCTCTCTGGGCGGGAACCTGAAGGACACACGCCCTAGCACCTGCTGAAGCTAATATAAATAGAAGCCTTCGTCCACTGAAGAGAGAGAATGAGAATAGAAGAGGGCTGATCGAGACTGTGAGAAAAGAAGCAGAGAAGCAGAAGAAGAAGAAAGAAGAAGAAGAGAGGCAGAGAGCAGAAGAAGAAAGAAGAAGAAGAAGAGTGCGACAGCAGCAAAAGAAAGAGAAGCAGAAAGAAGAAGAAAGAAGAGGAAGAAAGGAAGAGAGGAGAGAGTGCTATTGAAGATCTGTTCAGTCTGTTCGTGGATCAAATCCAGAACGACTATGCTCATTGAGAGCTATATTTCTTGTGTTTCATTTCCAGCTTTTGTCGCTGTGCTTTTTATGTTTTCTTATTTTTCCTTTTATTACTCTGGTTACTATTGTTCTTCCGATTCTCAGTAGTGAGGTCGGGTTCCTCCTGTGGACTCAGGAGAAGGGAGGATTGGTCCTCCGGTTCTGGGATTGTGGGTTGCAAGTCCAGGGGTCCCTCCTGGTCTAGAGGAAGAGAGGTCTGCGACCTCTGGTTTGCTGGTGACGGGGAGTCACTGGTGGGTTCCCTCCTGGTCTGGAGGAAGAGAGACCTAGTCTCTGGTGTCCAAGTGGCTGGGAGTCACTTGGGGTGTCCCTCTGGTCTGGAGGAAGAGGGGAGGTTGTTCGCCTGGTCAAGCTGTTGGGCAGCACCTGTTGCAGACTGAGTCTGCAGTTTCTAGCTTGTGCTAGTGAAGCCTCACTCCGGTTTGGAGTGAGGGGTGGACGTAGGTCTGGAGGACCGAACCACCTAAAAAATCTCTTGAGCAGTGGTTTTGTTTTATGTGTTTTCTCCTTGCCATCTACCTCCCATTCACAGGTTATGCATGCATGGTTAGTTGTGTTATCCTGAGAGTTAATTTGTTATTGTTGTTTCTATCTGTAGTAACCTTAGCATTATATTTTGCTAGGTGAGTTTGGTTTCCATAGTTCTGTCTGCGTTTCTGGTTTGATCAGGTGGCTGCATTGTTGCAGTCCAACTATTTGATCAAGTGTTGTCTTATTATCTCATCTTGGAGAGCTCACTAGTTTTTATTCCGCATATCTGAGCTTTAGAGTTTTAATTTGGGCCATTATTCGTAGAAGGATACATTCACCCCCCTCTGTATCCGGGCCTAGCACCCTATCAATTGGTATCAGAGCGGTGTCTGCATAGAAGGTCCAGCGACCTGCAGATCGATCCTGCAGTCTTCGGTGCTTATTTGCTTTTGGTGCATCAATATTCCTGTTGCATTATATCTGATCTGTTTCCATGGGTGAACCACTAGTTTTCAACAGTTCCAATTTTAGTGTATGGTTTGCTAGTCTGAAAAATCATGCTAAATCTGTTAATCCAGACCTGTGGAAAGTGATTTCACACGGTCCTCATGAACTACCAAAGAAAAAGTCCAAATGGACTGACATTCATAAATCATTGCATGAAGAGAATCAGATAGCTATAAATCTAATGAAAGCAGCTACTGATAGAGCTTTTCATTCATGTTTCTTAGATTGCAGCTCTGCTAAAGATATTCTGGACATGCTGAAGCGAACTCAGAAGAGAAATGAGAACAGCTGCATGATGGCTGACAGAAGCAATCAAAGTGGCAGCCAAAATGAAGAAGATGATGATAATGAGGTAAATCTCTTTGAGAACTATACCTTGGATGACTGGGAAAATTCATATGTTGAATTATTAGAGTCTCATGAACAGTTAAGAAAACAATACAAAAAATTGAAGAAGAATAGTAGGTCAGACAGTTTCAATTCTCCATGTAAAAACTGTGCTGAACTGAAAAATGTTCATGATGCTTTTATGTCTGATATTCAAATGTTGAAAAAGCAAATTTCGTTGCTGAAGATTGAGAATCAAGATCATGTAAAAGAGATCTCTGAACTTGAGAAGAAGCTTAGCCTAACTTGTAATGATTCTGTTCAGAGTAAGAATTTGCTGGAAAAATTTGAATGTGCTAAGTCTGAACTAAGTAGGCTAGAATCTGAAAATGACTCTCTGAAACAATTTGTTAAATATAATGAAGAAAAATTTGGAAACTTGAGCAAGAGAAGAATTTGGTTGCTGAAAAATTGAATGCCATAAAATCTGTAAACATAGAATTACAGAAAGATTTTAAAAAACAACAAAGAGAAATGAAGGAAATTGAAAATAGAAGAAAGTATGAAGTCAATTCAGAAGACCAGCTTCTAATAAATGAATTGGTTCAGAATGATAAGCTTAAAGAAGAAATTAAAAATTGAAGCTGTTAAACAGTGGCATGTATGAAAGACTTCTTACTTTGAAGAAAGGAAAAGTCATCTGTACAAATGAAACTGAAAAAGAAGATGATCTGAGAAAGGAGATCGAAGAATACAAAATTGCCAACAAGGTTTTGAGTGAAGCTATCAATTGCAATGAACAAGAGACTGCAAGTTATGAGTTACATATTGCCTCTCTAGAATATGAAATCCTAGACTTGAGGAAATCTCTGTCTAAATTTGTTGATGGACAAGAAAATCTGGACAGGTTGTTAGGTGTTAAGGTCAATACTCAAAAGGAAGGGTTAGGCTACAACAATGTCAATAAAAAGGCTTTCAAAAATAAGCTAATGACATATTTTATCAAAGCATCAGATGTAGCCACCACCTCAGAAAATAAACAACCAAATGTTCAGAAGAATCAGAAACAAACTAGAAAAATGGAAAAGGTCAGTCATGTGAATAAGGGATTGAATCAAATTGAAAATGTGCATGTTGTAAAACACACTGATACACCTAGACATGCACATAAAAGAGAAATCATGAAATGTCATTACTGTCACAAGATTGGCCACTTGATGCATGAATGTAACTTAATGAAATCAGATGATCTGAAAGCTAGAGAAAAGTATGGTAGGGATTCGCAGATCAAGTTCCCTGTCCCTAAAAAAAAGAGTGTCACATGTTCTAATTGTGATAAAGTAGGACACACTACTGCTCATTGCTGGTTTGCAAGTGGTAAGGAAAAATCATGTTCATATCATACAAAATACTTTGCAAATCAGCATGTTTTTAATACGAACAAATCTGTTTCAAAGAACCAGCACATCATCTGTTTTAACTGCAACATAAGGGGTCACAGGGCCTCTGAATGCTGGTCAGGTTCTTATAGAAGAAATTCTCTCAATTGCTCTCACTGTGGAAAGCATGGCCACACAGTCAAGGACTGTTGGCATGCTCAAGGGAAAATTTTCATCTCTGAAAGGTTTAAATTCCCTGCAAGTACAAATGCTCTCAGAAAGAACAAAGTTATTTTTAAAAGGAAAAACTTTGAATGTTTTGATTATGGAAAACAGTTTGGTCATGCAAATAATAGAAATTTCCATGCCAATGCACATAAAATTCATGTTCATAATGATGTGCATAAAAAGAACCTAAAGTCCATTTTTTCATGCTATAACTGTGGAAAGCCAGGTCACAGGGCTGCAACCTGTTGGCTGGCAGGATACCAAAGCAAGACTGGTTTTGGTAAACAGAATTTTTATTCTGTTAACAAAAGATTTCATGCATATGCACATAGAATTCATGCTAACAAGAATGTGCATAAATCAGATCTGAAAACTGCTGCTTCTTACCATCATTATGGCAAATCTTGACATTTGATGGATGGTCATCCTCTGATGAAATTTAATGATCATCAAGTTAAAAATGTGCTGAGAAAATTTGCTAGGAGTGATACTATCAATTCAGGACCCAAGACCTCTTGGGTACCTGTTTGTGCAAAATAAGCTTTGTGTTACAGGTATGCCTTGGAAGCTGAAGAATAAAGAGGGGTAACAATCCAAGGCACTCAAGAAGAAAACCCCTCATAAATCTTTCAGGTAAATTTCTTACACTTCCCATTCTTAGTCTTATTGCATAGCACATTAGATCTGATTTTACATTTTCATTCATCATCTGCCATTTGCATCATTTTCTGATCATACACTTGCTGAGTGTTCTGTGTAAATATCAGATTAAAAAGGGTTGTCTGCATCTGATGCATACATATGCCAATTGTAATTATTTGATAATTGTTGTTATGCATAATCTCTAAAAATAAATTACATTCTGAAATTTCTGAAAAATCTGAACTGCATATGAATGTGGTTTGAAATTTGTCTGTTGCATAGCTCACTGAAAATCTGGATTGCATATAGGACTGCATGTTGAATTATCATGATTGACCTCTATGGTATATAAATGGTAAGCTACCAAAAGGCAGGAAATCTGTATGGAGGTTCTTGCTATGTGTGAGGTGGTCTTTTAGACCAAGTGCTCCGCCTGGTACCATGGGTCATCTTGCTTAATAGGGCAGTCTGATTGAGCATAAGTCACATTGTCATATGTTCAGTCTTCAGTGCAAATCATTGCATGTTTTTCAGGGGGAGTTAATTGCATGTCTTTGCATAGCATCCAATGTTGAGTGTTTGCATGTCCTTGCATACATATAGTGCATCGCATTTCCTTACATTGAAAAATACCAAAAAGAGTGACTGAATGCATATTGTCAGGGGGAGTCAATGCATTGCATGTAGGTTGTCAAATGCATACTCGTGTGAGAACTCATTGCATATCCTTTCTTATTGATTTTGTTGACAAACCTTGATCACAATTTGAAAAACACTGGGCTTCAAAATCTCCTCTATCATTTGATATCTGAATTCTATCAGTCTTTCATGAAGATTTCAATGGGACTATCTCGATCATAAATCTGAAAACACTTGAACTAGGAATCTTCTATTATACGATTTTATGAATGTCTAAAATAACTCATGTGGTTTAAGTTTAATGTATTCCTTGAGTTTGACTTTAAAATTTCTTAAAAATATCTGAATCATGTTTAATAAACTTTAACCAACTGTTTCATGATGTGTCTTGTAAAAACTTCTGAAATCTGCACTATTGAATACATGGCTTTAATTGATTAAGTACATGAAGTTAGTATTGTTTTGAAGCAAATGAATTTCTCTGAAATGTCTAAAGGGTAATATCTGTCAGAGCAATGACTTTGGTCACTGAGAAACACATGTCCAAAGGACTGTGTCATGAGGTGCCATAGTTAACTCTGCTTAAGAATGAGTGTTAATCAGGCAGAGCAATGGCATGCACACTGAGAAATACAACTCACTCATCAAGAAATGATTTGTAGTGTGTCATGATGTATAAATGCTACCTCTGTTTATATAAAGCATGACTGTGAGTCACACTAAGTGCTTAGGGATATTGGCCTCTGATCAAGGTATATCCTCTAGTTACAAGGTGTGCACTGAACTAGAGTGCTCGTAAAATTTGTAGCATGAAAATTGTTGAACAAATTGAAATATCTGAATATTGATGCTAAAATCAAATTGCTACAACCCTAGACAAATTCACATGACTTCATAAATGCTTGATCTCAATTCTAGTGCATGTAATTCTGATTGAAGTCAATAAATTTGATTGTGTAAGAGAAAGGGAGGTTAATCAAGATAAAAATGAGGGCTTGATTCATTTTTATTAAACCATGGTTTTAGATATCAATACAGAATTTTATTGATAAACTCTGCATACATCATGTTTAAACCATGCTGATCAATAAACTTCATTCATAAGCCCTAATAATGGAAGACCTTGAAAAATTATATTTTGATTTATGAGATTGATATCTCCTTGAAAATCTTGTTGAACTTCTTGTGCTTGGAGCTTCTTTGAAGATCTGTAATTTGAAACTCTTCTGCTCACTGTCCTTGATTCATTGACTTGAACTTATCCTTGAATGCCTCTGTGGTCTCCCTCTCACCGATGTCAATTGGGAGAAGTGCAACAGATGCATATCAATTGGCATCTACTCAGGGGGAGCTTCCTTGTAATATTGAATCATGTTCATCTCAATTGGTAACAATTGTGTCTTTGCATTCATATATTTAGGGGGAGGTATTGCACTTCTAGTTGCATCTGCATTTCTGCATTCATACCTCTCCATGGTTCATCTTGTTTATTGCAAGGAGGAGAAATTGACTGTATTTTAAACATGCTTTAACTTCTCAAACTATTTTCTTTTTGATGAAGTCAAAGGGGGAGAATAGTTTGTGTCATCAGACATCAACCACAGTGTAGTGTTGCCATCATCAAAAAGGGGGAGATTGTTGTGCCCCTGTGGTTTTGATGATTGGCTTTGATGTGAGTTAATCATTTGATGATTGGTTTTTGTTGTGAGTTAATCACTGTGAGTCATCTTGCTGTATGAGTCATCTTCATATGTTCAGTAAGTCTGGTGTTCTGTTAGTTTATCAGGTCTAAAAGCATTGCATATTTGATGTTCAGCCATGTTATCTGCTGCATGAAGCATTCATATACACATTCATCAGTTGCTTCACTCTGCTTGTGGAATTCTGTTCAGGCTAAACATCCTTGCATCATCACAGTCAGCTTAGTGTGGGTCGACCCCCCTTTCTAGATGGGTCGACTCCCCAGATAAGTGTAGTCTATACACTCTTCGGTTGGCTTCAACTGAAGTCTATACATCAGCTTGCATGAATTCAAAGTGTGTACATTGAATAGCATGCATTTCATGAAGTCTGTACATCCTGTGTCTCTGTTAGGCTTCAAAGTCTGTACATGGCTCACCGTCTCATGCATAGTCTTCACATCGGTTTTTCAAGTGTGTACATTGGCACATGCATTACTTGTTCAAGTCAATACATTGGCCTTAGCTCTCATACTCTGTACATTGGTCTTCATATTCAAAGTATGTACATTGGTCTTCACCTGAAGTCCACACATTGGTCTTCATATTCAAAGTCTGTACATCCTCCGCTTAGCCTTCAAAGTCTGTATAGCCATTCCTTGAGGTCAAGTCCATACATCGGCACTGTAGCTTGCTCAACTGAAGTCTATACATACTTCAAGGCGCCAAGTTTGCACATCGCCTCATTTCTTCAGAGTCTATACATCCACAGTAGAACCCCAAGTCTGTACATCGCTTGCATCTTCAAAGTCCATACAGAGTCTTCTGTTGCATTTGAAGTCTATACATCCTGTGAACCTTCAAGTCTATACATTAGCCTTTACAAATCGGTTTCCAAGTCTGTACATTGACTTCAAGCCTTCCAAGTATGTACAACCCAAGTCTATACATCTGATTGCCTTTGCATTGCTCAAGTCTGTACAGCCCTCTCGTTGGCAAGTCTATACATCGGTCTGTTTGAGCAAGTCTGTACAGCGGTTGCATTCATTGGAAGTCTATACATTGGCAGCACTGTGGAAGTCTATACAATCCCAGCCTTTACCTACGTTCAGAACTTCAAGTCTATACAGTGGTAAAGTCTGCACATTATGCTCTGAAACTCACCAAGTCTATACATTGCTGAGCCATTCGTCAAGTCTCTACATTGGCTTCGGTTTTTCAAGTCTGTACACCCTTCAAGGGCCTCCAAGTGTATACATCGTTCACAGCACACACGTTCAAGTCTGAAGTCTGTACAGCCAAGGCATGTGCTTCGCAAAGTCTATACAACGCTCAAAGTCTGTACAACATGCTTCGTCGTTCAAGCTTTCAAAACTCTATACATCGCTGTTGAGCTAAAGTCTGTACAGCCGTTTCTTGTGACAAAGTCTACACATCATGAAGTCTATACACACGACTGCCTTGCTTTGCTTAAAGTCTGTACAACCCTTCCCTCAGCAAGTCTATACACTGGAGTCGTCAGCTGCAGGGACAGCATGTCTGTACATTGGGTTCTCATGCATGTTAACAGCAAGTCTATACACTGCATTCATGCATTGTTCTTCACAGCAAAGTATGTACACTGCGTTCTCTTGCACGTAATCAAAGTGTGTATAGCCTGTGCTCGCATTGGTAAGTCTATACATGCTTGGCTGCTCATCGTCTGCTACATGCCACTTCAAGTCTGTACATCCATTTGTGCAGTGTGCATTGATCAAGCCAAAGTCTGTACATCGATATGTTGCTTTGATGCCGTTGCATAGTCTATACATTGTTGAGCTTCACACACATATCTTCATAGTCTATACATTGCATCATTGTGCATGCATTGCATTCATTGAAGTCTATACACTGCATACAGTTATGCTTCACAAGTCTACACATTGTTGTTCTTCACAGCAAGTATATTCACTCTCTCGCGTTGTACACAATTGCCTAATTGATGTCTCTAAGTCTATACACTCGATGGCTTCTTACATTTCACAGAAGTCCACACATTCCCCCTTGTTATGATAATGCATTCTTCAGCAAGTATATACACTAAGGTCGCATGAAGACTTACAAGTCTATACACTCTCTCAGTGTACACACTTACTCATTTACTGCTTCTAAAGTATATACACTCGTTGTTAAAAGCCTGAACTAACTAATTCGTTTCATTTCATTTTTGTTTCTGTCTGTAGATGACTCAGGTTAATGATTGGGCGCGTGAACCGAGAATGATGCCTGGCACGTGATCCGAGGTGCTCTCTGGGTGGGAACCTGAAGGACACACGCCCTAGCACCTGCTGAAGCTGATATAAATAGAAGCCTTCGTCCACTGAAGAGAGAGAATGAGAATAGAAGAGGGCTGATCGAGACTGTGAGAAAAGAAGCAGAGAAGCAGAAGAAGAAGAAGAGAGGCAGAGAGCAGAAGAAGAAAGAAGAAGAGTGCGAGAGCAGCAAAAGAAAGAGAGAAAAGGAAGAGAGGTCTGCGACCTCTGGTTTGCTGGTGACGGGGAGTCACTGGTGGGTTCCCTTTTGGTCTGGTGGAAGAGAGACCTAGTCTCTAGTGTCCAAGTGGCTGGGAGTCACTTGGGGTGTCCCTCCGGTCTGGAGGAAGAGGGGAGGTTGTTCCCCTGGTCAAGCTGTTTGGCAGCACCTGTTGCAGACTGAGTCTGCGATTTCTAGCTTGTGCTAGTGAAGCCTCACTCCGGTTTGGAGTGAGGGGTGGACGTTAGTCTGGAGGACCGAACCACCTAAAAAATCTCTTGAGCAGTGGTTTTGTTTTGTGCGTTTGCTTCTTGCCTTCTACCTCCCATTCACAGGTTATGCATGCATGGTTAGTTGTGTTATCCTGTGAGTTAATTTGTTATTGTTGTTTCTATCTGTAGTAACCTTAGCATTATATTTTGCTAGGTGAGTTTGGTTTCCATAGTTCTATGTGCGTTTCTGGTTTGATCAGGTGGCTGCATTGTTGCTGTCCAACTGTTTGATCAAGTGTTGTCTTATTATCTCATCTTGGAGAGCTCACAAGTTTTTATTCCGCATATCTGAGCTTTAGAGTTTTAATTTGGGCCATTATTCGTAGAAGGATACATTCACCCCCCTCTGTATCTGGGCCTAGCACCCTATCAGTTCTCAATCTCAATCTTCTGCTCAGGGGTAACAGAAACAATGGCTAGAAAAGCCTTACATTCTCTCCTCATCAGCTTATCAGCTCAAAGAGCCGAAATAAGTGGAACAGACTTATGGTGTCTAGTTCCTATAAAAGAAAGTCCAGGGTGTCCAGTAAAAGACACAGAACTAGATCTGCACTGAACATTGACCTCATACTTAGCCAACCAATCTGCTCCTAGGATTACGTCATAATCCTTCATGTCCATGCAAACTAAATCAGCTGGCAGGTTTAGTTCATTGATTAAGACCTTACTGGGAGGATAGAAATACTTAATTGCTGATCCGAAACTAATAGGAGTTGAAATCTCTAACGGAGAATTCATCAAAACTAGCTTCACAGCTAAAGACTTCGTAAATCTCCAAGAAATAAAAGAATGAGTGGCACCAGTATCAAAAAGAATAAAAGTTAATTTATCATGTATAATAAGAGTACCTTCGACAAGTCCACCTTCCTCAGCGGGTCCTGCCTCGTCTTCTTGTAGAGCCTGGAGCTTGCCTTGCTGCTTCTTGATTCCTTGCGGTTTCACCGGGGTAGCTCGCTCAAATAAAAAGGGACACTCGGGAATACGGTGGTCCCTACTGCCACAACGTAAATAGCCACCCAGCTTGCGCCAGCACTCCTCCATCTTATGACCTGGACGGTCACTGTATTTGCATACTCCCTTGAATGGAACAATAGGGCTAGGCTTCTTGTCTTCAATCTTCGGCATGTTGCCCTTCCACGAACTAGACCCGCTAATGGGCCTCTTCTTGCCATGACCAGGCCTGATACTCCCAGAACCAGTATGGTGTTGTTCAATTTTAACACTCTTCCTAAGGATTCTCTCCATCATTTCTAAAGTATCTTCCAACACTTGAGCCTTTCTCACCATCCCGGAATAAGTTTGAATTTCCATCGGTGCCAACTGGTTGATATACTACAGCTTTAGCCCATTAAGAAAGCGCTTAGCCTTCGTCTTCTCGGTAGATATCAAATGAGTAGCGTAACGAGATAGCCGAGAGAACTGAGCTTCATATTCAACTACGGAAAGATTTCGTTGCTTCAAAGTAGCAAACTCAGCCGCCTTCTTCTCTTGTACTCTATCAGAGAAATATTTACCAATGAAGAATTCCTCGAACTCTTCCCATGTGACTTGTCTATCACCAAGGGTAGCCTTCACTGCGTCCCACCATGTCCTCGCATCACGTTCAAGTTGAAAGGTTGACAAGAGGACACGTTCTTGATCGCTACATTGCATCACTTCGAAAATCCACCCTATCTCTTCAAGCGAGTGCTCGGCTTCATCAGGGTCAGTCGAGCCTCCAAATCGCGGGGGATTCATCCCATGAAAGTTCGATAAAGGTTGCCATTGCCATGGTTTGCAGCTCCTCCTTGGGCCACTTGTTGCAAAGCCTGAGTAAGTCCTTGAACCGTACGCTGCAAGTTCCTCCATTCTGCGCGTTCTCCTGCCATTGCAAAAGCCTACACATGGAATAGGTTATATTAGGTTCAATTAAGAATGGATTATCGTGTAATTAGATTATTAACTCAACCCCAGTCTTCTACCCAAGACTCATAACAAGGTTATAGGTCCTACGGTATCACTAAGGATCCTAGAACTTAGAGAACCTAGGAATATCAGAAAGCCTAGGCTCTGATACCACCAAACTGTCACGCCCCGACGTGGAATATCGGGACCAGCAGTAGAAAACGCTAGTAAAGATAACAAGCTAAGTTGAGAATTTACATAATGTCAAAAACAGACATAACTCCAATTCTATTACAAATACCATCAAACTGACTTAAACATAATCAAACATAACCTCTACTCGACTCCATTACAATAACTAATCATAAGTTCTAAGACATAGCTAGATGTAAACAACTGAACAAACTCACATAACTACTAGCTGATACACTCCAAGTCATCACTCTTGCCCATGCCCATCCATCTGTGAATCTTCACCAAAGCTGCCTGGAAAGGGAGGAAAACAACTATATGAGCGAACGCTCAGTAGGTAACAACAGGCAAGTGTAAGTGATTAACCAATTAATTACATGTATATGAAACGGAAAGAAAAGAAATATCGATCGAATGAAACAATGTAATAACAGAAAGTGATAAAGAATGGAATGGAATAACAATATGACAAGATGATATAATTACAAGAATTGCAAGTTTATGAACAATATATATAACAGGAAATTGTATGAAATTGGCCAACAAGCAAGAATATAACCAAGTCAAACACGATTCAAGTAAGAGATAAGAGATCATTGTCATAGACATCACGCTAGTCATGCACTCGGTGCAATGCCTCACTCTATCATTACCAACTCCCATGGGCACAAGTACTTTTCGGGCGCTCTCCCCAGGACTAGACCGGGCCCCAATGATGCGTTGGCATTGATTTATTAGATCCAAGATCCCAAGTTCCGTCTAGACTTCAATCAAGTTAAAATGGCCAATTATAATCAAGTACAAACTTACCTCGGAACATCCCCAGGCTAAGTTGAAGAGATACTGTCAGAATTTTTGTCCAGGAGTTCAAATTATCAAGAACCACATGTTCTTGGATTCAAAACCATAAAACACGAGAAACTAGTCTCTGGATGATATGCAGTTCCTACTGGACCGCTCAAGACTTGTGCGATCGACACTGGGCCGCACTAACAGCAACTGGGCTGAGGTTTAGACCTCGGGGGGCAAGGTTGAACGGCTGATAAAGGGCCGCTCTTCTATATGAACGGTAAGCACTGGGCCGCACAAGGCCAGAAGTTTATGAAATTGAGGTCATTATATGCGGTCCTGACAGAGCTGCTCATCAATTGAACGGTCCACTCAGGGCTGCCTGTAAGATGTACGGTCCATTACTGGCCACACAACACAGGGCCTAACCATGAGTTATAATTTATCCCAAGTGGGCTCCCGGGCTACCATAGGCAGGGTGGAACTGAACCAGAGTCCAACCCACTGTCTGCTGGTTGGCCTAGGGTCTACTGGACTGATCAAATCAGGGATTGGCCGAAGATGGATCAAGGATAATCAGCCAAACTAATTGGCATAAGCCAGGGATAAACGGTCTCTATTGGGCCGTTCAGGGATATATGCGGTCCACAAATGGCCACGCAAGTCCCTGTTAGTCCAATTCGGAATAAGACTCAAATCACAGCGATTCGATTGAGTCTAAATCAATTCTAGGGAATAATAAAGGTTCAAGATTAACGGTTCAGGTCTAAGGTTAACAATGTAAACCTAATAGCCATTTCAATGATCAAGAATACACAATTAAAATTGACATTCATTGGAAAGATGGATCAAGTTCAAGCTCAAATTAAATAAATCAGGAAGAATGATTTACTGTCATGAATTACAGTTTATTAGGTGTGTTGCTAACATATAATTAACCACTAATCATAACATACTGAAATGAACATTAATCCATTCTGTTATAGATGTGCCGTCGGTTCGTGACCTTACATCCCCTTGAACGGTTACAGACTGGCCGCACATGCCCTCTCAGGTCCGAAGGCCTACAGGAGATGGACGGTCGATCGTGTGCCGCTGGGAAGGATGTGCGGTCTGGAACTGGCCGCAGATGACATATGCGGTTGGGGTTCGGTCGCACGTTCCAGGGACACGATCAGGGTTCGAAAGCTATAAACGGTCAACAGTGTGCCGCCTGTCTTGGTTGTGCGGTCTATCGTGTGGCCGCACAAGTCCAGACAGGTCGCTGCCCCTTCACCTTGCCCGACTCCGGTGAGATTTTTAGGGTCAGAACTAAAACATGAAATTCGCACGATATAAAACATGGAATTTGGGGCTTTTACTACCAAAAGAAAGAGCACAAAAAACTATACAAGATGCACGAATCAATTTTATGTTTACAGCCTAAATCACTACTTAATCGAAAGGGAACAAGTATAACCCTAATTCTGACATGCTTCTACTAAAACCTAAAATTCTCGCAGAACACTTGATAAAATTTAGGGCTTTCTATTTCAATGGAAAGCTGACACAATGATGCTTCCAACCATATATTATTTGTAGAGTTTGGCTTGCTATCACCTACCTAAATCGGATGAAGAAGGAAGGAGAAAGAAACCCAAAGACGTCGGTAGATGCAGCCACTAATCGCTAGAGATCTCCCTCGATCTAACTCCTCTGCAGCCGCCGCTAGTTCTAAACAATTCTAGGGTTAGAGAGCTTCATTTTAATAGGTCACACGCCTTTTGGAGGGTTCTATGCGCGGAGTATTTATCCACGCAAGTCGGGTTTATGTGAACGCCGCCGCAATAGTTGACTCTATCCAAACTCCGCCGAATGCATCTCCTAGGGTTAGGGTTTCAAGAGATTATGAGAGGGTAAATGATCCTATCATCCTGGCCTTTCATTTGCCATCGATTTGGGATCATTTGATGGAGTATTGGGCTCGAATTCGGCGTTTCAAGGTATAGTTAACTAAGTGTTTAATTTGGGCTTAATCCACTAATTCGGCCTACTTACAGATTTTACTTGGGTTGGCCACAGAAGACAAGTTTGTTAAACGTGTTATTCTCTACAAGAATATAATTTTTTCTAATTTTTACAAAATAGTCAAAATATAACTTATTCTATTTATTAAGGAATTATTCTAATTAATTTCTAATTAAATTTTGAATTACTGATTAATTTTGAAAAGAAATCGGGGTATTACAAGCTGGGTCAAAGATCCAACCCAAAGTGAACGAATAGAAAATGGTCTAAGGTGGGTCACTTGAAGTCAAGGATGGTCTGGAATGGGCCGCTTGACAGATAAAGGCGGTCCACATCCGGCTGTTTAGCACAAAAGGATCAAAAGCCCATAACGAGCGTTACACGGTCTACACTTGGCCGCCTAATACCAAACGGTCCACCGACGTCCGTTTAGATGGTAAAACGGTCTAGGGATAACCGCAAACCAAATGGGCAAAGCTAAGCTAGAGGAATCGACCGAAATGGCTCCTAGGATGTCCAGAACATAGCGGATGCGAACTAGAGTTCAGTCCTGAGTTCTTAGGTCGAGTCTAGAGGCTTTAGGTCGACTTATGATAGATAGGTCGAAAGAAGACCAAGGAAAATCGACCAGCAAGACCTGGCACTTGGTCAATAATACGCGGTCTCAAATGAGCCGCTCATGGGATTAAACGGTCAGATTCAGGCCGCGTAAGGACTCAAACGTTCCCATGTGGGCCACGAATCTAGGCAGAGTCTAACAAGTGATCCGATCGAATTAACAGGTGCAGGACTTGAGGTACAACATTTGATGGAGTATTGGGCTCGAATTAACAAGTGGGAATCCCAGGCTCGCGGGGGCTTACGGAGGTCTCATAATAGAGGTCCTAGTCCGACAGAAGAATATCCGACGGAGAGTCCCAACTATTACAAGAATTGAGGGCTAATTGAATCGTGAAAAATAAACGTATAGTGGTCAGTCAGCATCACCGGAGTGAAGTGACTGTCAAACAATCCTAGTAATTTAGTCAAAGACCAATAACTTATGACTTTAATAATTTGATATCAATTCAAATGAATAGGCAAGAGGATACAATTAGATGAAGGAAAGATATTGGCAGTTATGATCACAATTAATTATTCCACATACTCCAATTATTTAGTGGGTTGCTACCTTAATCATGATATCTAACAAAAGAAACAAGTATAACTAGAACAACACATAAACAGTCGTGCAGAGGGCCGCTAGTATCATAAACGGTCATAGACAGGGCCGCTACCCCAGACCTCGGGGTCTATCGAGGGGCCGCTATAGTCTATGGATTCAAAAACATATGAAAAGGTGAACACGGTCAGTCGCGAGACCGCCAAGGGTCATAAGCGGTTTCTATAAGACTGCGATGTATTCACCGCTTCGGTCTCCGGCGAGCTCCGAGAGATCTCGGTTGCAGCCAACAATCCACGTGGTATAGTGAAAGATAATTGGGAAAATTAGAACCAATCGAAAGAGGACTTTAAAATGCATGATATGACAGGGACAATTTGAATTTTGACTACATATAGCTTATGATAATCAAACGGGAGTCGAAGATAATATAACCCTAAGCTAGCATGCTTTCAATAAAACGATTAAATCGCATGATATAGATCATAAAAATTAGGCAAAATGAAATAAAAAGAAAGCTAAGGATGAGATCTACAAGTTCTCATTTTTTAATTAGGTTGGGCCTGAGGGAAACCTACATTAATCGAAGAGAAAGGTGGAAAAAAATCGTGCCGAAACTCTAATATCGCGCCGCCCTAGAACGCCCAAATTCGCTCGACTCCGGCCACGAAAGCCCACGCCACATGTTGGAAAAACAAAAAGAGGCCCAGGGCTGCTAAAGCCCTCTATTTATTGAGCCTATAGGCCGTTCTAGAGATCGAATTTGACCCAAGAGTCTTAATAGAAGAAATCGGCGAAAAACTCGGGATGAAGCCTAATCCGCCGCTACCAATCTACGGGTCTAGGGTTAAGGTTTCGAAGGGTAAATTGATCTACTATGGTTAACCTTTCGATTGGGCCTGGTTTAGGCTCGATTGATTAAGAATTGGGGTCCAATTTGGTCGTTTAAGATTGACCTATTAAAACAACAAATTTGGCGATAAATTCCTTAATCCAGCCCTATTAAAATTTTATTAGGGGTCGGCCCAGTGGATAATATTGTTAAACACTTCATTCTCTACAGGAATATAATTTTCTCATATTTTTAGAAATTAGTCAAAACTTTGGCCTACAGGTGAAATTTAATTAATTTAATTTAAACTTATTAAATTTGAATCATCATAGAAAACATTTGATTGTATCTTGGAATATGAAATTCTTTTTATGTTGATTGTAGAAAATAATTATTTCTGTTTATTGATATAATTTGGCCACTTTTAAAATAAATAATATTATTTAATTAAGAATAACATTAAAGTCATTAAATAACAAGTTAATAGCTTTAATTCCAATACATATTTCGAAATTTTAATTTTGTAGTTTAATATTTAACCGGGGTGTTACAATTTGAAATGAGCCTCGTTAGTGAATTGCAGTATTTTCTTGGTTTGCAGGTTAAGCAAATGAAGGAAGGTTGCTTCATTAGCCAGACAAAGTATACACTGGAAATTCTGAAAAGATTTGGCTTGGAGAAGGCAAAGCACATGGCTACACCAATGGGTACAAATGCATCTTGGATGCTGATGAGTCAGGTAAGTTAGTGGATCCAAAAGTCTATCAAGGTATGATCAGATCTTTACTGTATCTTACCTGACCTGACATATAATTTAGTGTATGTTTATGCACTAGATTTCAGGCCAAACCTAAAGAATCTCATCTTGCTACTATTAAAAGAATTTTTAGATACATTGCAGGCACACACAACTTAGGTTTATGGTATCTTGCATCATGTAGCTTAGATTTAATTTCATACACTGATGCAGATTATGCTGGTTACAAATTGGATAGGAATAGCACTAGTGGATATTGTCAATTCTTAAGTGGATGTTTTGTTTCTTGGTCCAAAAAATAACTTTCAGTTGCCCTCTCTACTGCAGAGGCTGAATGCGTCGCTGTAGGGAGCTGTGGAACACAAATTATATGGATAAAGCACCAGCTCCAAGACTACAATGTAGATCTTGGATGTACACCTATTTTCTATGATAACACTAGTGCAATAAACCTCTCAAAAAACCCAATCCATCACTCACAAATCAAACATATTGAAATAAGACACCACTTCATAAGAGATGAAGTTGTTGACACCCATTTTCAACGTGCAAGTGAGTTATTTACCTTATCCATTCTTTGTGATGTCTCGAATTACCCATTATTTTAGAGCATTCTTTGATCTCATTTCGAGCACATTTCTTGATCATTTTCCTAGCCCATTGAGCCTTGAAACCCCTGGAGGTCGTTTGCCCTTGACTGTTGTGTTGACCGGAGAGATCCTGCTACCCCAGTCAAGTGGCGGTCATCTAGCTCCTACTCCCCAAGTCAAGTGGCGGCCATCCAGATGACCGCCACTAGCAAGTGATGGCCATCCAGATGGCCAAAACTTCCCTCCTCTGCCCAACTTTTCTACCCTCTTTCCACTTGCTATGCCACAACAAGTGGCGGCCTTATATATGACCGCAACTATCAAGTTGCGGCCATATGCTAGACCGCCACTTACCTTCTTTGTTCGGAGCTACGTCGACTCCGTGGCGTGTGCATCAACTCCCTAGTGTGCTATAATCTAATGGCAGTCCTTGCATGACCATTTCTTCAACTTGCGGCCTTGCGATAGACCGCTATTTCATTACAGAGCCTAGAACCTTCCGAACTCTGTTTTCTTCACCCGAGGACTTTTTGGACTCCTTGTTTGATCCATTTTCGAGGGAGATAGGCCTCTACCTCAATTTTTATCCATCCTAAGCTATTATCATTCATATTAACTCGAGGTTTATCAACATATATCCCCTATTTTGGGTGTTTACCCTAGGGTTTCTACAACTCTATAAATAGTGCCCAGTTCACAGTGCGCGAAGGGGGGCTCTTCTTCGGTTCGGGGCGAACCCATGTCACATAGCTACCTCATTTCTTCGATCCCAACCTAAAGAGGGAAGTATTGGCTACATTTTCATTCCCTCAGGGCTCTTTTTCGTTGTTTCTTTTCTTAGTTATTCATCATCTCTTTTCATAAATCATCACAGTTTTCTGCGTTTCTGAACGTTCTGCACTTTTTCCAACTTTACGTCACTTCTTTCCATAGTTATACTGTGTGTTAATTCATTTTCTTCATACCCATGCATTCATAATATGCACACCTATCTTTTTTACCCTTCCACAGGGGTTAAAAACCTCCCCCCGGTACATTCTTCCCCCCTTTCTCACACGGTTTTATCACTTCGGGATAGATTATGATACCACATGCATAGTTCTAATGGGTTTTTCCCTTGTTTCGTATTTTTTTTGTAGGAGAGCATGAATAGGTTGTGAGGCCCCCTTCTTCTAGCCGACTGTAAGGCGAGGAAGTCTGATTCTACAAGTTCCCCGCATCCCGTTGCTGGCGCGCGATCATGTTGTAGCGGTCACTCTTGGCCACGATTTTCTTCTTATTTCCCAAGGTACGTAGTAGGTTTTGTGTTCTTGTAGCATCTCTTCCTATTGTTAATCCTTGGGTGGAGATCATGGTTCATTCATATTTTCATCGCCCTTTCCTTTGTCCATGTTTTCATGCGCATATGCATATGTTCATGTGTTGAGGGCAGAGTAGATAGTTTATCTACAACCTTGGCTTTTTGGCTATCACGGTGGGACACCTAGTGCCCATTACGTCATTCATGCTCTCCTGCAAAGTTTGGTGTGTGTATATCCATGTTTAGTTAGTGTTTCCTTGCTTATTTTTGCTATTCTGCATGGTTTTCTGCTCTGGGAGACAGTATCGATTTTACCCAGACCGCTAACATCATATAGCGGCCTTCTGGGAGCCGTTACCTACAGGTACAGGTCTCTGGGGAAAGTAGCGGTCTTCCCTAGATCGCTATGTTCTGGTAGCGGCCATCTGGGGACCTCTACGTGCTTTCTAGCAGACCCTGCGACAGGTTCTTAGGGGCCTTGTTCTTGGATGATTTGATTGACCTCCTAGGGTCTGATCGCTCTATTTTTGGTCCCATCCAGTAGTCTTTTATATTATCTTCATTTCTATATATCATTTGCATTCATTGGGTCATGTTTGCATAATTTAATCTTGTCTTAATTTTGAGTTTTCTACAAGAAGTCTACAGGCAGACCCGGGACAGACTCACAGGTACGTTTTTGGCTAATGATTTAATTGGCTTCTCGTGGTCAGATTGTGTGTTTTTTGCTCCCATCTTACTCTCCTTTGCATTGTCTTCATTTCCATATGTCATTTGCATTCATTCTGTGGTCTTTTCATATTTTAATAGTGTCTTGATTTTCAAGTTTTATGTTGGAAATCTGCACGTAGACTCATAGGTGCCCTGTTCATTGAGGATTTAAATTATCTTCCAGGGTCTGTTTGTGCCTTTTTATGGTTCTATCTTGTTAGGCTTTTTATTATCTTCATTTTCATATAGCATTTGCATCCATATTGTTGTGTATTCATAATTTAATCTTGCCTTCATTTTTCACTTTTATGTTAGAATTCTGCATGCACTCTTGTGCACATAGGGTCATGCATTGCATATTATAGTTACATTCCTACCTTGTTAAGTGACCCTCTTGTCTCCATATTCCTTGGAGTCGACCAGGTGATCTTACTCGGGACCTCCGTTAGCCTCCGTAAGCCGTGGATTCCCACACGGACGCCAGGCCGGTTATACCTTTCCACCGCTTAGGCTTACATTTTACATACGTGTGAGAGAGTCAACCTTAGTCAACCCAAAGTTTGGACCTTTCTCTTTAGGACTCCTATTTTGAGGGAATTGTGCTTAATTTAAAACATTAAAAGGCTTACCAAATCTTTGGAGAATAAAAAAAAATCTCATCATATTAACTTGTTTACTTGGGTGAGATCCTTCACATTGTTTATGTTGTTTGGGCCTGTCCAAGCCCATTTGTGGTGTTTTGTGTTGCATCCCTCATCATCCACATAGACTTGGTTGATAGGCCCATTTAGGTTAGCCCATTTTGTGTGTCTATTATCTGGTTCCATTGTCCTAGGTCGGTCTTGCATTAGTCCTAGTGAGTCAGCCCTCTCCTTTCTTTAACCCTTCAAAGCCCTTGCTTCCCTGGCTGTACCCCATTGGTCTCCCTATATTAAGTCTCCATTTCTCTCATGGAGCATCGTCTTAACCCTATATATTACCCTCCTTCTTCCCAATTATCTTCCTACTCACCACGTGGAATCCTCTTTCCACGCGGGCCGATCTTCCCATGGTCCTCCTGACCCGTCCAAGGAACAAGCAAATCTTATGACCCACTTATTATCTCTTGTTCTCCAAATGGACCCGGCCCATACTCAAAAATTGATTGCAAACCATCTTAATGGGCCTCATTCCCTTAATAGGCCTCATTCAACTCTTAATGGGCCATCTTCCTTTAATGGTCCCCCTTCTTCTATCCACATTGTTGCCGGCCCAATGGGTCCACATTTCAATGTTCCTTCTAGGCCCATGTACCCTTCCACTCCTAGGATGGGCCCATATTCTTCTCAGTCCAGATCTTTTTATCCGGCCCATTATCTAACTCCTGGTCTAAATTCACAATCTCTAACTCAAGCTGGCCCACATTTATCTCGATCTCTCCCTACCTCGGAGATGATTACTTAGACTCAGCGCCAACATGATGAATTTCAACGTCTGATCGATCCTAAGCCCTCCTTGAGTGTTCCATTCACATTTCAAAATCTTCGGCTTCCTCCTTCACAAGTTCTCGCATATCGTCGTTATGGTGGAGTCGGTGACCTCTTTGTGCACTTAAAGGAGTTTATTTATGAGTCGGCCCAGTTTTGACATGACTAACGCCTGATGGCCTATTTATTTGGTCTATCATTAGAAGGTCCGGCTTGGGATTGGTTCTTTGCATTGTCGCAAGACCAGGGTGTGAATTTTCAAGTTGTCCAAGAGAGATTTATTCAGCAATTTTAGGACTAGGTTGGGCCTAGGTATTCTGTTGTGGATCTGGCCCATGAGAAGATGAAGCCCGAAGAGAAGTTATGCGCCATTTCCGACTGCTGGCATCACCTTGCTCCGCAAGTCCGAGGCATATTCCAAAGCAAGAGAAAATCAACATGCTTATTTCTAATGCGACGCCCGAGTATCGGTTTGTCTTAGCCTTGAACGACATCACCTTCTGGCAATAACTTTACAGCCGAGCCCACTTCGTGCACCAACAACTCTACAATTCCCTTGACCCTGAGTCTTCTTCACCTTCTACACCCACATACACCCCGTCATCCACATATCCTTACACGAGTCAACCTTCCACCACCTACTCACCCTCCACGAGTCAGCCTTCTACCACATATTCCTCCATGAGTCGGTCATACGCCTCCACATATCAGCCTCCCATGAGTCCCACATATCAACCATCCAAAAGTCAACCTTCCGCTTCCCCGTACCCCCATGTGTCTCCGCCTGTGTCTCCACCTCCGGTCAAGGGAACACCGAATCTCAAGCAAGTGGATGCCATCCACTACATACCTCCCCGAACCACTCCTCATGCGTCTTCGCTTAGTCCTTCCACTAGCCGCGCGCCATTGCCTACACAACCTCCACTTCCCTCTCCGCAACCTTCTCCATTACCTTCCCAAACTATAACACCCCAGTCAATTAATAAAGATAAAAATTAAAATATAAAATATATACTGAAATGAACATGTGGGAAAAGAGATATATGAAAAACATGCTATGAATTAAGTTATGAAATTGATTAAATTATTTAATCTCGTGTAAATAAATAAAAATGAACAAAGAAAAGAAAAACAAATTTTCGCAAAAGTGGAGTGAATAATTGATTTGTGACTGACGTAAAAGCGAGGCCGATCTATAGAAAAGGTTGAAATAGTTGTTTTCTTAATTAACTTGGCATTTAATGACTTCAGTGATTTTCCTTAGTTAAATGACACTATAATAATTAATTATTTTAAAAGTGACCAAGAAGGAATAATTATTTTACTATGGCATCATAAAAGAAGTTGATATTTTGAGGTTCAATCATATTTCTTCCATGGCAATCCAAATTTTTCATAATAATAAAGTAGATCAATTGAATTTCCCCCCTTTGGGTGAAATTTTGACCAAATTATAAAAATATGAAAAAAAAATATTATTATAGAGAATGGAATACTTAAAAAAACTTGATAATTGGGCTGACACCAAACGAAAATTTTATTATGTCCGAATTAAGGGTTTTTTGGTAAAACTCGGAGTTTTGGTAGATCAACCTAATTCGATCCAATTCAAGCTCAATTCGAAATCAAGTAGGCCCAACTCGGACCCAATCGATAGGCCCATACTAGAAGCCCTTTTCTCCTCTAATTTCTTACGTTAACCCTAACCCTAGCTGCCAAATTTTGAAGATAAACTCGCTAAATCGGTCAACTGTGAATATCACGCGGAGGACTCTTCTCGTCAATCCCCAAACCCACACACGCCTCTTCCTTTTACCTTCACCCTATAAGTTGATGTCCAATACTCTCAAGTATCCCATTTGGCCATAGCATCCGCCGGTGAGCATGATCGAGGGTGTGGGGCGGCAAGGAATGCGTGGGTTTTGCTCTATGGTTTCATGGCATCTTCTTCCTTGCTCGCGATTAAGGTAGGTTTCTCCCAGCCCTAACTTAAATTAAAGCATGTCATGTGGTAGATCTCGATGTTATCTTTCATTTAGTTGTGTTTTGCCTAATTTTAGTTCTCTATATGGATCAAATTGGTCATTTTTCATCAAAGGCATGTCTAGGTTTTGCTATCTTCACTTCCCCTCTACTTAAGATAGGCTTCCTTAGACTAAAATTTTAAATTAAGCAAGCCAAATTGTTCATCTTCAAGTCCTCTTTCCATTGATAGTAAAATGCCCAATTTTAATGTTGTATACCGGAAGTTATGTCGAGTTTTCCTGAGGTCTGTCATGGCTCGCTGGAGGTCGGGCTCGGACCCAAGAAACGGTTCACTAGAGACCGCTTCTCGGATAAGGTGGTCTCACGACATACCGCCTCTGGCGATGCATTTTATTATATTTTTTTCTTGTCAGATGGAGGGAAACGGTCGTTCACCGACCGCTAACATATATTAGCGGTCCTTCCTTGACCACGTTAATTCCCTGGTGTGTAGGTAAATTACTGTTGATTTTGTGCATTTCTATTGATTACCCGGCATGATTCTAAGCTAGAAACACATGTAATAGTTAAGGCTATGAAAGAATATTAAAAGATCTAAGTTTATTTATATCTTGATTATCATTATCCCTCATGATTATACTTGCCAACAAGTAGATTAGTTGTATCATGATCTGCCTGAAATCTTGATAACGCTTGTACTATACTCCTTGTTATTGATTAAATTGCTAGGCTTGGTCGAGGGTCATGCCACTCCGGTGGTATTGGCTCACCATACACTCTGTTTTCCATGTTTTCCACACTTCAATCTTGTGATAATCGAGACTCTCCACCGGATATTCCTTTCGTCAGACTAGGACCGCTATTATGAGACCTCTGTAAGACACCGCGAGCCTAGGATTCCCACTAGGACGCTGGGCGGGTTGTACCACCAAAGCCTGAACCTAGTGATTCAATCGAATTTCATTTCTTGGGTAGTCCACGTTGTGTTGTTCTGCCCAATCCTGTCCAGAACGCGGCCTTACTAGGACCGCTACTGGACAATAGTGGTCATTCCATGACTACGTTAGTTTTCCTCTTGATCTGGCCTGTGCGCCAATTTACCAATCGATTGCACCTGGTTCCAAGTTGACTTAACCTGATCGGGTCTACCTATGTCCCCTCAATTGACTAAGGTTAGGTAGACTGAACTCTATTTCAGCCTAGCCATGGCCTAGGTCAACTGAGGATCTTGATTTGGTCGATTTCAACCTAGAAGCGATTCTCCTGAGACTGCCCCTACCTAGTAGCGGTCTAGTCCTAACCGCATCTTCATCTTGTGTTATGAAAATTTTGATTTTTATGGTTTTTGCCTGTTAACTAATATAGTCTCTTCAGGCTATTGTACCTCGAGATTATGACCTTTTTTAGGTCTATTTGTGAATTTTATCCATTCCATATCCTTCTTAACGTCATTTTCTTAAATGATTCATCCTCTCGATTATTAAGCTTATTGTTTGTAAATCTCAAGAAATCGATACTCCTACGTATCTTACCTTGGTTACCTAGCTTGACCTTGGAACTCTGGGCCATTAATAATTATGGATGTCTAGATTTCGTGAGATCTTTGATGCAACTAATCAATGCCAAGACATCATTAAGGGTCCAGTCTGGTCCTGGGAGGAGCACCCGAAGAGTACTAGTGCCCATGGAAGTTTGTAATGACTAGGTGTGGCATTGCACCGAGTACTATCTAGCGTGTTGAGTCTATGACATTCCACATCTTTGTGAAACTTGATATACATGCATGAAAGTACTTGTTTGACGTGACTTAACTTGATAAATGACCATTCACATGAAAGTTCTAGTTAGTTGCTCTTGATATCTCGACTTGCACTATCTTAATTCCATTTACTTGCCAATCATCTTCTGTTAACATTGTTACCTAGTCTGCTTTATTTGTGTTTTACGCAGCGTTCATTCATATTCATAAAATTGTTAATTACTTAAATTATGTCTGGTGATAGAGTGTAAATCCTATTGAGCTTCTTGCTCACTCCCTACTTTAACATTGTCAGGTAACTCAGGAGATGGAGCGCTTGAAATTGGGAATGGGGCAGAGTGACCGAGTTGACCTGGAGCTTTGAGACCCGAGTCTTCTTTTCTTTATTTTCTTGAGACTCGTTAGAGTAGTGACTCACGTTCATTTTCTTTTCTTTATTTTTCTTTTATTAAGTCCCTTATTGTAATTGAGTCCAAATTATAATTTAAATTCTTGATATCAAATAAAATTATTGTTTTTGTTAAATGATGACCTCCATGTGTCTTGGATATTATTTTCATGTGTCGTTTTATTACTTTGATAGACATGATTGTTTCGCTGTCACGTTCCGAGCATGCCTTCCGCTGCTATCAGTTCGGGCATGATAGAAGTAGTATCAGAGCCTTGGTTGTTTAAGTCCTAGGTTCTTGTTAGGTTGCCCTAAGTAATAGGTCGTATAATCCGTGTCATCCCTCATGTCACCCGGTGAGAATGGGTATTATCTCGGGTTAAGTAATAAAATATGTATAAGACTACGATAGTACGACACGTAAGGGTAATAAGCTTATTAACCTTATAATTATTGTGCAGGAGTCTAAGCCTCTTTTGAAATGAAAGCGAGAGGGTTCGCGAGTAAGTCAAGGCCCGATTTTGTTAAAGGGTGGCGAGTCCGTCGTAAATAATTTTGAAGTAATAAAAAAGAGAAGGAATAACCTATCGCAAAAGAAATATTTTTACTATCATAAAATAGGTCATCAGGCAGAGGAGTGTTGGAGGATGCGTGGAGTGTGTCTTCGATGCGGAAGCAAAGACCATAGGATGGTTAGTTTCCCTAAGCTACCCCCGCAAGCTAAAATTAAAGGCGAATCGGAATCGGTTTGAAGGAGCCCCAACCTGTTATCGACGAAGGAATTATAGGAGGTATCGTATCCCTCATCCATAAGAATAGTTAATTCTTTTCATTTCGCTAAACTTATGATTAACATGTTTTTTAATAGATAAGGACAATCTAAGTTTAATTATTTGAAAAATAAATTATAATAATAATAATCGATGAATTTACGGATGAAATTCCTTAAAGTGGGAGAGGGTGTAACACCTCAGTCAATTAATACAGGATAAAAATTAAAATATAAAATATATACTAAAATGAACATGCGGGAAAAGAAATACATGAAAAACATGCTATGAATTAAGTTAAGAAATTGCTTAAATTATTTATTCTTGTGTAAATAAATAAATATGAACAAAGAAAAATAAATTTTCATAAAAGTGGAGTGAATAATTGATTTGCGACCGACGTAAAAGCGAGGCCGATCTACTGAAAAGGTTGAAATAGTTGTTTTCTTAATTAACTTGTCATTTAATGACTTTAGTGGTTTTCCTTGGTTAAATGATATTATAATAATTAATTATTTTAAAAGTGACCAAGAAGGAATAATTATTTTACTACGATATCATAAATGAAGTTGATATTTTGATTTATAACCATATTTCTTCCATGGCGATCTAAAATTTTCATAATAATAAATTAGATTAATTGAATTTCCCCCCTTTGGGTCAAATTTCAACCAATTTATAAAAATATGAAAAAATCATATTATTATACAGAATGGAATTATTAACAAACTTGTTAACTGGGCTGACCCCAAAAGAAAATTTTATTATGTCCGAATTAAGGGTTTTTGGGTAAAACTCAGCGTTTTGGTAGATCAACTTAATTCGATCCAATTCAAGCACAATTCAAAATCAAGTAGGCCTAACTCGAACCCAATCGATAGGCCAATACTAGAAGCCATTTTCTCCAATATTTCCTTGCGATAACCCTAACCCTAGCTACCGAATTTCAAAGATAAACTAGTTGAATTAGTAATCCGTGAATATTACGCGGAGGACTCTTCTCGTCGATCCCCAAACCCACACACGCCTCTTCCTTCTACCTTAACCCTTTAAGTCAATGCCCAATACTCCCAAGTATCCCATTTAGCTGTAGCAGCCATCGGTGAGCATGATCGAGGGCGTGGGGCGGCGAGGAACGTGTGGGTTTCGCTCTAGGGTTTCGTGGCATCTTCTTCCTTTCTCGCGATTAAGGTAGATTTCTCTCAGGCCTAACTTAAATTAAAGCATGCCATGTGGTAGATCTCAATGTTATCTTTCATTTGGTTGTATTTTGCCTATTTTTAGTTCTCTATATCGATCTAATTGGTCATTTTTCATCAAAGGCATGTCTAGGTTTTGCTATCTTCACTTCCCCCCTATTTAAGATAGGCTTCCTTAGACTAAAATTTTAAATTAAGCATGCCAAATTGTTCATCTTCAAGTCCTCTTTCCGTTGATAGTAAAATGCCCAATTTTCATGTTGTATACCGAAAGTTATGTCGAGTTTTCCTAAGGTCTGTCGGGGCTCGCCGAAGGTCTGGCTCAGACCCAAGAAATGGTTCACCATATACCGCTTCTCGGATAAGGCGGTCTCGCTACCAACTTCCTTTGGCGACACATTTTATTATATTTTTTTTCTAGTTAGATGGAGGGAAACAGTCGTTGACCGACCGCTAACATATATTAGCATTCCTTCCTTGACCGCATTAATTCCCCAGTGTGCAGGTAAATCGTTGTTGATTTTGTGCATTTCTGTTGATTACCCAGCATGATTCTAAGCTAGAAACACATGTAATAGTTAGGGTTACGGAAGAACGTTAAAAGATCTAAGTTTATTCATATCTTGATTATCATTATCCCTCATTATTATACTTGCCAACAAGTAGATTAGTTGTATCATGATCTACCCGAAATCTCGATAACGCTTGTACTATACTCCCTGTTATTGATTAAATTGCTAGGCTTGGTTAAGGGTCATGACACTCTGGTGGTATTGACTCACCGTTCACTCTGTTTTTCGTGTTTTCCACACTTCAATCTTGTGATAATCGGGACTCTCCGCCTGATATTCCTTCCGTCGGACTAGGATCGTGATCATGAGGCCTCCATAAGACCCCGCGAGCCTAGGATTCCCAATAGGATGCCAGGCGGGTTGTACCACCAAAGCCTGAAACCAGCGATTCGATCGAATTTCATTTCTTGGGCAGTCCACGTTGTTATGTTCTGCCCAGTCCTGTCCAGAATGCAGCCTTACGAGGACCGCTACTGTACAGTAGTGGTCATTCCATGACCGCGTTAGTTTTCCTCTTGATCTGGCCTGTGTGTCAGTTTGCCAGTCAACTGCACCTGGTTCCAAGTCGACTTAACCTGATCGGGTCGACCTATGTCCTCTCAATTGACTAACGTTAGGTAGACTGAACTCTGTTTCAGCCTAGCCATGGCCGAGGTCGACTGAGGATCTTGATTTGGTCAATTTCAACCTCCCTACTTGCCAGCCTAGAAGTGGTTCTCCTGAGACCGCCTCTGCCTAGTAGCGGTCTAGTCCCGACCACATCTTCATCCTATGTTCTGAAAATTCTGATTTTTGTGGTTTTTGCATGTTAACTAATATAGTCTTTTCAAGCTATTGTACCTCGAGATTATGACCTTTTATTTGGTATATTTGTTAATTTTATCCATTCCATATCCTTCTTAAAGTCATTTTATTAAATGATTCATCCTCTTGATTATTAAGCTTATTGTTTGGAAATCTCAATAAATCGATACTCCTACGTATCTTACCTTGGTTACGTAACTTAACCTTGGAACTCTTGGCCATTAATAATTGTGGATGTCTAGATTTCGTGGGGTCTTTAATCCAACTAATCAATGCCAAGACATCATTAAGGGCCCAGTCTGGTCCTAGGAGGAGCACCCGAAGAGTACTAGTGCCCATGGGAGTTTGTAATGACTAGGTGTGACATTGCACCGAGTACTATCTAGCGTGTTGAGTCTATGACATTCCACATCCTTGTGAAACTTGATATACATGCGTGAAAGTACGTGCTTGACGTGACTTGGCTTGACTTGATAAATGACCATTCACATGAAAGTTCTAGTTACTTGCTCTTGATATCTCGACTTGCACTATCTTAATTCCATTTAATTTTCAATCATCTTCTATTAATATTGTTACCTCATCACGCCCCGAGTGTGGAAGATACCCAGGGTGCGCGACGAGTTTATATAGATCCAATCAATCGAGGCAATAAGATTTTTGACACAGGACAGAGTGTGCAAAATACTAGGGAAATAATAAATAAGAACTAAATTTCCAAAATAATATCAATAGTCCAAGATGACAATTATCCAATTAGCCAACTGACAATAATTCTAGTCCATGCCATTCATTATTCAAATCCAACTACTAGGCCACAAGCCTTAACAAGTTTCAGTCAACTAGACTGACATAATTGGAAGTACAAAGGAAAGAACTCAAGGACTCAAAAGACTCGGCTAGCTAACAGTAGACGATCGGTGACTCTAGCACTCTTCACTTGGTCTCATTCCCATTCGTATGATTGTCGCTATCCAAGTTACCTGAAAATGTTAGAATACAACTGGATGAGCTAATCGCTCAGTAGGAATTATATCTCAAGTTCAAGCAATCGTTAAGTAATTTACATGTTACATGCAATACAGGTATAGCTATGCATGATGGACAAGTAAGAAATCAAGAATTGTAAATCAAGAACTTTATAGATGGAATATCGTATGATTTCAAGTATTTGACAAGCAGGATATCAAGAACTTTATAGAAAGGATATCGCTATTAGATGTTTGCACAATGTCGGCACAATTTTCCAGGCAAGTAAGAATTCATGTTCAAGTAAGTAAGAATCATGTTCAAGTAAGTAAGAATCGTGTTCAAGCAAGTAATATCAAGTACGTGTTACTGGAATTGGCTATTTCAATCATTTTATTCAAGCAAGTACTTTGCCCTTTTGCGGACCATGCAAGTCAAGTCTTTGCCCATTCTGGGCCACGCAAGTCAAGTCAGGCAAGCAAGTAGTGTCACAAGAGAGTGAGTGGGATGTCTCAAGTCTAGCAAGCAAGTACTTCGATGCAATGCTTAAACACCGTGATAATTATAGCTCCCATGGGCACAAGTACTTTCGAGTGCTCCTCCCAAGACTAGATCGGGCCCTATATACACATCATTTCATGTATTTCTTTCGGCATCCACTCTCATTTATAGCCAATATAGAATTCAAAGGGTTTAACCATTGTACGAACATAAGGTAGATTTCATGAATGGAGTTCAAGGTCAAATTATTATGCAGAATCGAACTATGGTTTTATCAGCACAAACCACAAGACAAGTCGAAACTTGGGTGGAATTGGCGGCTCTCAGGCTGCCACACATTACTGAATTGGCACCCTTTGGGTAGTCATTATATTTAGAATTGGCGCCCTCACAGAGGGGCGCCCATTCTGGGACTGGATAGGCTTTGGAAAATATAGGAAATCAGCACTTGGGGAAATGGCATCCAGAGGGGTGCCATCATTTAAATGGCGCCCTAATGGCTGCCATTATATCAGAAATGGCGCACAGGTGAGTGCCATTATTCAAGTAATGGGCACATGTTTTAAGGGGCACCCATTCAAGTTTTCATATTTTTTTTCTTTTTGTTTGCCCTAAAGAATTTGCGCCCCCCTACAGTGTCACCATTTAATTGTCGACTCTGCAGAGGGTCATTATTTCAGGTAAGTGGCGCCCTAGATAGGGGCACCCATTTCATGGGTAATGCTATACACCGGACAGGTACGTTTTGAGACATAAAATAATATTCACATTTTTACAGTTTCACAGAATCAGAAAATAAAAACATGGGTAGACACAGAAAAATATCGGGGTCTCAGAATCATGCTCATGCAAGAATATTAAGGTTTAGTTTCATAGATATAAATTTTCTAAGCATGAGTGATTGTTAAATATGGAATAGAAACGACGCCTATGGACACTATCACCCATTAATGGGCGCTTGCACATGTGGGCGCTTATCAATGTAAATGGCACCCTAGGTCTGAGCGCCCTTTAAAAGATGGCAGCCTGATGGGCGTCATTTTCATATGTATCCTTTTCGGAAAACCATTATATCAGGGGCTACATAATATGGAAGATGGAACAAAACTACTGCTAATCATGCTTGTTACCCTATTTCAGCTACTGGTTTGGCTAGATCTTGAGAAAACCTACATTTTGACGTGATTAACAGGATATAGAATAATGAATAAAGAAAGCCACACGTCTGTGACGCACTATCACGCCCCGTACTCTATACCGTCGAGGTATTATCCGCTTTGGCCTACTGGCCTCACGATTTTGTCCCTTTCTAACAGTGATCGGCTTCAGAATGGAGGACTTCTCAGGCAGGTCACCCATCCCAGTACTACTCCCCATTAAGCACGCTTAACTTCGGAGTTCTTTTCAAGAACTGAGCCGATACTTCAAAAGGCACCTCGGTGATATAGAGTACAACTTGGCTATATTTGAGGGTGTTACAATCTACCCCTCTTATATAGGCAACATCCTCGTCGCTGGGCACATATAGCACGCAATCACACAATCAAACCCCCAGGCAGGTAGGACTCTAGAGGTGGCCCCTATAGGCTCATGAGGTGGCTCCCACTATGTAGCACTTTGTCCCATTGCAGGTTCAAGAGGTGGCTCCCAAAGCGTAGCACTTTACCCTGCATGGCACTTAGTTCCCACACTTCTGGCTGGGGTATGGCTCTGATACTATTTCTATCACACCCCGTACTCTATACCGTCGAGGTATTGTCCGCTTTGGCCTACTGGCCTCATAGTTTTTTTAATGCCCCAGAATTTTTATAAATTATTTCCAGTATAATTAAGAATTTTTGGAATTATTAAAAGTCTAAATGAATTAATTAATGAATATTGGGTTAAATAAATCATTATTAAGGCCCAAATATGGTAAACAAGTAACCTAGCCTATTTAATTGAAACCCAATAGGTTCATGGACCAAGCCCATTAAGTTTGACCCATATTCTAGAAGGTTATTTAGCCTATTCATGAATTTTAAGGATAAATATCATTTTTATAGATAATTATATGGATAAACAAACAAAAGAGTTAGAATTTTATTGAATTTTGTGCACATTGGATGTAGTGGTGTATCGTGCGACCGCCACAGTCAGGTAACGCGCCAGCACTAGACCGTTACGCTCTATTAGTTCCGTGAAGTGAAGAACAAGCCAAAAGATTAGATTTTTGCTAGCTTATCTCTTAGGGATAGTGATGGGAGGACTAGTAAATGTGTTAAGGACTCTCATAAGTCGATCTAAGCTTTAACAAGGACTCTAGAATCGATCTAATCCTCAAACCCTAGCTAAAACCCTATAAATAGACCCTAGTTTTGACCTCCGCGACCCCTACATTGGCTCGGGTGGAATCAAGGTAAGAAGTCATAATTTCGGATAAGTTCTTTAGAAGCTTTCGTTTATAATACTTTAGACTAATAGCTCTCAAAATTTCGTGCTAGGAGATCAACTACACAAGAAGTTAGAAGCTTCCAAAGTTGCTAGTACGACCTTAGCAACCCAGGAATCTTAGCAAAGGTCCACTGAAGATCAGCGAATTAGATCATCAAAATGAGGTATTTAGGGTTTGATTCTTTAGAACTTTTGTTTCCCTTAGTTTCATCTTCCTAACCTCCAAATCTCGCGTCCTTAGGTCAAGAGGTTGAGAGTTAGAGCGACGTGAAGTTACTGAAAACCCACAGGAAGGGAAGGATTAGGGCATGTCTTGCAGTCCCAAATTGGAAGATTAAATCCCAGAAAAGAGGTAGGTCATCTTATGAATGGTAAGAACATCATGTTAGGGATAAAAGCCCTCTGATTTTGATTGATTTTATGTATTCTAGACCATAAATTCATGTTTTAGTTTGACCTATGCATACATGCATGTCTTGAGCCTTAATCAAAGATAAAATATATTATCTTGTTCAAATCACTGTAACCTATGCATCTACATGGTCTATACTTCATTTTTTTTACTAGAATAGTTAGCTATTTTGATTCTTCTGACATGAGATATTTTAAACCTTAGATCATTCGTTTTACTGTCAGTAGAAGCTCTGACGGATTAAGGTAAGACCGTCACATGATATAACGGCCTTACGATAAACTGTCACACCCTCTGTTGTATTTAAATTCTCTGTTATCTCTGACGGCCCAGAATCAGTGCATTACAACACTCTGACGGCCCCACGATAAGCCGTCACAGCACTGTGACGCCCCCATCTTAGACCGCCAGAGTACTTTGTTTAGGCAATTCAAGACAGAATTGAAGAACAATCAAATTTACTTATAAATAAGCTTAGTTATCTAAGTTTTGAACTATTTTCATGACTTTGAGTTATTGATCAATTTATGATAGAAATTGCATGGTAAAAGCATCTCTAGTTATTTCAAACATATGTTAATTTCATTAGCTAAACTCTATAATTTTGTATTTACACTATGATTTTAAATGATGTAATGGCGGAGTTTTTATCATGGTTTCACATTGCTACACAGTCTTTTCTATCTATGGAGTCATTTTCTTTAAGTACATGGCATATATTCCGGTATATGGCCATTAGTTCACACTTTGCACTATAGGAACGTATTCTTGAACATGAGGACCTCTATTAGATATTCCTTCCAATGGAATAGGAAATATTGTTTTAAGGCCTCCGTAATTCTCCGCGAGCCTGGGATTCCACTAGGACGCCGAGTTGGTTGTATCATGAAAGCCTAATTGTTAAAAAGCACTATCGAAGTTTCTGGTTCTGGATATGTAATGGATCCATATTAGACTGTCATGCTCATCTAACGGCCTAATATATGACCGTCACATTTACTGAGTCCGTTTTATTGTTTTTGGATTCAATCGTTCTAACGGATCAATGATAGACCGTCACGATCATCTAACGGCCCGGTATTAGACCGTCACAGTTCTTGAGTACATTAACCCGAGGTTTGACCCAAGGGTTGATATTTTAAAGTTCTTAGATGGATTATTGATGGTCTAGGACTTGTCATATTCTCCAAAGAAACTTAATTTAAATTATGAAAGATAACGAATGTACTGTTATGCTACCGCATTGTTCCCATGAGCATAACATCGTCTTAAGTCATTCTTGATCTCTCATATTCTTAATTGAAGTATTCATTCTTTGATAGTTGTTGGCATGAGCTTATTGATTGAATTTGTTATATTACTGGCCACGCTTTATTGTTACACTCATGGAAGTAGCTTGATTTATACGTGAAGATGCACTTCGGGCGCTGATTGTGTCCAAGGGCTCTATGCTAGTCCCCTCGGCTGATTGTCGGAAGCATACTGTAAACCATGGGGTATGATGCTACTGGCGTCGCATTGCACTGGGAGTACTTTCTTTATAAATAAGTGAAATCCATGAGCACTCGTGAGAATCTAGTGAATTGCTACATGATTGACGTTCTAGTGCGTAACCTTTATGGTTATGAAAGTGAAAAGTGAAAGTGCATTCTCGTTATATTCTTGTTCATAAAAGGCCATGCTACATTCTTGTTCATACTTGTTACATTCTTGATAGTTCATACTTGCTCATTCTATCTTAAATAATTGTCTCTTGTTACTTTGGTTTAATCGCATGCTTTGATCGCATTCACATGATTTTACCTTATTTATTAGAGCTAAAATACTAATTACTTAAATATTACTAATCATGTTGATGCGAAGATACCTACTGGAAAGTGTGCTCATTACCTATTCTAATCTTTTTCAGGAGATGGAAGTGAGTCGGGTTCGGATTCGGAGTATTCAAGTAGCGGATCTGAGAGTGAATGAAGAATGAGCGAAGACTTAGGAAGTCTATATTGTTTAGAATTGAGTCTATGTAATTTTTCATATTCTTGAGTCTAGTACAAGAAAGAAAGTTGAATTGGTGGTTGTATTTGAATATTGATTGATAATGAAATAAAAGTTGGAGTTTGACTAAATTATTGTGCAAATTACCTTCTTATGTGTGATTGTCTTGCGCTCTGATCGTTCTTGCTTGCAAGAGGCTTACCATGCCGACTGTTCACGTTCCTCGAGCTAGCCTTCCGCTGTCATAAAGACTCGGGGCGTGACAGTTTTGTCCCTTTCTAACAGTGATCGGCTCCAGAATGGAGGACTTCTCGGGTAGGTCACCCATCCCTGTACTACTCCCCATTAAGCACGCTTAACTTCGGAGTTATTTTCAAGAACTGAGCCGCTACTTCAAAAGGCGCCTCGGTGATATAGAGTACAACTTGGCTATATTTGAGGGTGTTACACACACAGCTTCAGGAGACTAAATAACAAGGAAGCCACGCATTCTCGGCTGCAAGGCTTCAGCAGCAGGATGTAGAATGCAGGAAGAAGACGCCCCTTCACGTCTTCTGAAGCAAAGAAGGGGGATATTCCCTTCTACAGGCAACGGGATAACGACAGTAGCTTCTGCCTGTGCTACGGAGGGAATAGTTATAAAAAAATTCGATTGCCAACGCAAAAGCAAATTATTTATTGCTTTGCGGGTCCGTTGCCAGGGAAATAAGGTTGTTCCTGTTTCAAACACTTCTAGAAGAACGGTTGGAAGCCCTGTTGGGAAATTGTGCCCAAGCATAGGGCGCCAATTAATCTGTGCCCTTGTACGAGGGCGTTAATTAATGGAAATGGTCCCTTGCAGGAGGGCGCCCATTCCTTGGTTTGACTGGTCAAAGGTTAATTGGTGCCCTTGTATAGGGGCACCCATTCATTGGGTTTAACCTAGTCAAAGTAAATGGCGCCCTAGAAAGGGGCGCCCATTCCCTTTTGTGTGAAAACAGAGGGAAGCCTCCTATACGTGTTATCTATGGGTTGGTCTGTTGGCCTTTAAGTGATGTTGGGCCTCTTAAATACATGTGTATACGTATAGTGGCCCTTAACAAGTATAGGGCTATGGTATTTAGAGTTATTTATTTGGGAGAAAGTTTGATTTCTCTATTATTTTTATCGAGGTGCTACATACCTAGTCTGCTTTATTTGTGTTTTATGCATCGTTCATTCATATTCATGAAATGATTAATTACTTAAATTCAGCCTGGTGATAGAGTGTAAATCCTACTGAGCTTCTTACTCACTCCCTACTTTAACATTTTCAGGTAACCCGGGAGATGGAGCACTTGAAATTGGGAACAGGCCAGAGTGACCAAGTGGACTTGGAGCTTTGAGACCCGAGTCTTCTTTTCTTTATTTTCTTGAGTCTAGTTAGTGTAGTGAGGCACGTTCATTTTCTTTTGTTTGTTTTTCTTTTACTGAGTCCCTTATTATAATTGAGTCCAAATTGTAATTTAAATTCTTGATATCAAATAAAATTATTATTTTTCTTAAATGATGACCTCCATGTGTCTTGGATATTATTTTCATGTGTTTTTTATTGCTTTAATAGACATGACTGTTTCGCTGCCACGTTCCGAGCATGCCTTCCGCTGCTATCGATTCGGGGCGTGACACAAACCTCTCAGCATCCGCCTTGCTCAAAGCGGGCTCCTTACTCTCCGTTGCCAGAGTGTTTCACTGATATTTTCTAGGCTTTGATGGCCACTCATGTGTTGCAGCTCCCTCCGATTGTGCCTTGCTGACCCACGGTCGGGAATATGCATCAATTTTGTGATTATCACCGCGAGCAGGGGCATTTGGTCGAGGATTGCTCCAAGTTCTTGGTGTTTGATTATGGTCTGGAAGACAAGAAAAGGATCGATTGGTCCGCCATTCGCAAGGTTATTTCAGATCTTCGCAACCAGCAGCAGAAACAAGAAGCGTCACCCAGGCATCCATCTCCGTCATTGCAAGACTAGGGGTACCCTTGTGATTCTCCGTCTAGTGCTGCACCCGCTCTAGCTCCACCTACCTCATTACCTTCACCATCTCCTGCCGCGTCTCTATCACCTCCACAAATCCAAGCCTTCGCTCAGGCTAGTGCCTCCACTTCTTCTACTCCCACTTCTTCTACTTCTACTTCTACTCCTAACGCGGCCCAACGCATCGTGTCGATATGTCGACGATAGGTGTCGTGGTCCTCCTCTTCATCTTCTCCATCAACGATACAACCTCTTCTCCCCAAATAGCCTAATCCACTTCCTCCACCAGCTTCATCATTTCCACCACTATCTTCACCAACACCTTCTCTGGATCACCTTCGCGTGAGCCTGAGCAAGCTCCACCTACGCCTTTCCTTCACCCAAGCCCATCATTTCCGTATCTCCTTCGCCTTCACTTGACGTCACCATCCCCATTGAAACCTCCACACCATCTGAACCTATTACTATTCCCTCTGCTTCTCCGACCACTTCCACCCCACGGAGCGGTGTGCGCTACCTTTGGTGCCCCTCGGGTCTAGTCCCCAAGGAGATAATGAACCGAGTCAGGATGATTCAGCGCCGGTTCTGCATTTCAAGCTTCAAGATTTCATATGTCGTATGTCGATACGTCTCCTAGTCCCTGACTATTTTGGCGATGATGTGCCTATACTCCCGAAGACGGTTGCTAAGAAGAGTTCCCTTGCATTAGTGCCAGTTCGCTCTCAAGCGAGGCCGATGGCAATATGGCAATCTCATTACTCACCGAGAAGTTTACCATTGATACTCTTATCACCTCTCGCTCTATTGCCATTCAGATAACTGGTCAAAAGGGGTTCTCTACGCAAATTGTCCTCACTCATGCGGCTGCCAAAGGTTTGATGCATTCTATATTCATGGGGCAATTGGCCGTATTCTCAGCGTTCTCCAAGGATATTTTGCACATTCTATGCAATCTCCCTTGATTTATCGGTAAGCCGACCACATCAATGCCATGTATTACTCTCCCTTAGTTTCATCCTTCTCTTCTATCAAGGGAGTTATGCTTCAAGCCTAATTGCCATGTGGAGTTGCCAAACCTCATGCTTCTAGTACCGAGTGATGAGACTCCATGGTTTTGTAATGCTGATTTGTCTAAGGAGTTGGTTGTTCAAGAATGTCCACATGATGTTAGCACTGGGTATCTAGGGGCAACCACCCCGACGAAGTTTCATGTTCATAACTTGGCCAGGCCGTCTGCCAGATGGGCCCACTATTTGAGAAGATATTTTAAGTCAAGAAATCCGAAGGTCCGAGCCCGTGCCAGGCGGGTCCATTTCAGAGAGATTTCTGCTAAGAAGAGGTGGCGACGCAAGTTCAAGGGCCGCCAGTTGTGCACTCAAGGGGTCACTCCTTCTCCTTCTTTGTCTTTTCATTCATCTTTCCTTCTGCTAAGCTCCCACCCTTGGGTGGTGTACATGTCGTCTCCTGATTCTCTCCCCCCCTTTCTTCTTGGCTACATGAACCACCACTCCTCTCCTTCACATCCGGAGCCTCCGTATTTTTCTTATTTTCGCAATTCTACGCCTCGGCTTATGTCCTCCTATCATCCCGATTTCGGGACATCTTTTGATTCTTCTCCTCTGGAATTTTCGGATCCTACTTCTGATCTTTCTTCAACCCTATCGGATGACCATTACTCTTATTCTCGGCCCTGTCAGATTCTGCCAATTCTCCTTCTCCGACCTTGTCGGATGATTGCTATTCTCCTTCTCCGACCACGTCGGATGATTACCCCTCTTCTTCTTCCCTATTGCCACAATCTCATCATTGTCTTTCTATTCTTTCTTACACACCCTTTCGAGGATGTCACCCTTTTTCTTGCTATTTTCGAGGTTTTAGTCCGCCTTGAGCTCAGCTAATCTCTATTTATTTTGTATCGTGTTTCTTGTTATCAGGGTCTTTGTGCCTTAGCGAGGGAGTTCTAGCCATCGTCTCTTTTCCTTTTGTTCCTTCTTCATCCAGTGTGGTGTCTGTCACTCCTCCGTGTAGAGGAATCTTTAATCCTTGCTATCCTGTACCCCTTTATCCTGTCAATCAAGGAAACAAAGCTCGCACTACTCAAAGTTTGTAGATCAAGATTGCTTCAGGACGCTATTACCACGCTATGGATTTGCAACGTATCTTTATTTTGTGCAAGAATATGCTCTCATTTCCATTATCCTTATTTTTCTACGCATTGTTATGATTATAATGCTGGTTCCTTAATATGGTTGAGTAGCTTTAGGAATTTTGCTTAGCTTTGTCAAAAAATAACTCACTTCTGTAGCATTCATAGGCTGGTGATAGCTCCGTGCTGGGAGTCCAGTTTCTTTTCAATCATTGAGGGTGTCTCCTTCGAGCATGGGTTTTTTACACACTTCACGGCAAGCTATAGTCGATCTCTTCTGAGGCACATCGCTATTGCTTTGGCCATACTTTAGGTATGCACAAAGGTCTTTTCTTTTCTCTGCTCGGCCAAGTACAGGGGCAAGAGATTGACGGATAAGATGACCAACCTAGGTGCTCCCTAATACGAGAGAGGTCTCAAATAGGGGTAGTCTAGACCCTTGAAAATTGAGCTTTCATGAAATATCTAGCCAATAAGAGCCATTATCATATCAAAATCAATGAATGAATATATGCAAAACTATGAATCAAAGGCTTAGCAAGAGTGGCAGTACAGTTTCCCGCGGGACGTCATGAGGTCGCATGCGTGCCTAGTAATGGGTCCCAAAATCAAAGACACAAAGTCTCGGCACAACAGACTATATCTTTGAGATGTAGTGCCCTAGAAGGAAGTCGAGTCCTAATATTTCCCATCTTGTATAAAGTTTATCTCCAATTTTTCTTCGGCTCTCCCTCTTAGGCTGGGTTGAATCTCGGGTATGGCCTTAGTAGGGGCACCATTTTTTAGAAGTGGTTGGTTGTGGCAAACCACCCTCAAATGCACGCCCTGCTCAAGGGAAATCTTTAATGCGAGGGGGAGGGATGACGATCCCTAGCCAATCTTTGGGTGCTGCAGATTACTTTGTAAAAATCTAAAAAAATCAAATATTTCAAAAATCCAAAAAACTAAAATATTGTCAAGATACAAAAAATCAAATATTGTCAAAATCTAAAAAATTAAATATTGTCAAAAATTCAAACAAATAAAAAAATTATCAAAATCCAAAAAAATCATAAAATGTCAAAAAGCCAAAAATTGTGTCTTTTCTTTTTTTCATGCATCTGCATTATTCTTTATCGTGAGGACAGATATAATATGTTTGCTAAGTGTGTAGGTCACAGGTTCAAGCTTTCCTTGCTCTATATCTTTCGCTCTGCTTCCTGTTCACATTCTTCTGATCTGTTCTCTCCTTCGATCTACTCCCTCGATCTTTCTGAAGCTTGTGTCCTTCTCAGCTTTTGACTCATTTCGCCTCGCTTCATCATGTCTCCATGAGAGGGCAATGCCTCATGATTATGAACCTGGCGGTTCTGCTTCATTTTGATCTTGGGCTTCGGTTGAAGAGCGTGTCTGTGATGTTTTGATTATGCCATGTTGGCTTGTTTTGCAATGTTGTGTTGTCATCCCATACATGTGTTGTCTATATGTTTTGTCCTTCGTGTCTTTTATCCCACAGTGTCCTTGTTACACGTATCTACATCTCTCCGTGTCATCCCGCACATGTATTTTATCCCCCGTAGTTGTCGTCCCACGTGTCTTTATCCCACCATGCCCTTATCCCACCGCGTGTGCTGCCCCACCATGTTATGTTTTCTTGTCCCACTGCCCCGCGCTTATTGTTTGTTCTTGTGATGTTTTATCTACATCGTGATGTGATTGTTATGCTTCATTCATCCTTTTTATGTTATGTTTCATTCATGGTCTTGTTGTGTTTAGTTCATTTCCTTATGTTATCTCTATGCTTGTTTTGTTGTTTGTTTCTTATACTAAAAAAACTAAAAAAATGCCGTTTCGCTTGGCAGGTAGTTGTTCGTGTGTTCGTGTGTAAGTCTGGTATGGCTCTCTATCCTTAATCATTGTTGCATTACTATATGATATCTACATTATTATAGCCTCTCAAGGACCAGCTAGTTGTTCGTGTGTTCTAGGATCTGATATTCCCCTTTAACAATAACAATGATGATCTAGGAGCATACGGTTAATCGTTAGATAATCTATTAGTTTGAGTCGGGAGGGGGGGGGGGACGATGGACTCAGTCTCGCACGCCGTGATTGCAAGAAGACTCTAGACCCTATCTTGCTCAGTCTAGCAATATTATCCTTGAATATTTTCTATTTTATCTTTCTTTGCATTCATTTTGATAATTTTTTTATTTTAGCCCAGCACGCATCATGTCATTTTTGAGCATTCACGTCTCGTGATTCTCTTAGGGCCACTTTGATTGCGGGATTGTCAGAGAATATCTCAACTAATGAGAGAGGAGGGCGCGGTGGGGCACGCCTCCTCCTCACACATAATCTACTAACCGGGGTCGGTTAGCGTGCTCGACCCTCCGGGGTCGAGCACGTTAACCATGCCTGGTTAACAAAGGTGGCCTTAAGGTTTCTCCTTAGCAATGGCTAATTGCGTTCAATTCTCTTGGATAAGAGATTCTCATTCCACTCTGAATTTGAATATTTTCTCTGATCTGCCCGCTTGGTCTTGTTGGCTAGCGTGATTCCTATCTGGATTTTATCTCAGTTTCAATTCCCCTTTTCTAGCTTTTCAGTTGTGTTCTTCCGATCCCCTCATTGACCGTGGATTGTATCCCCGATGAGGTTGGTCATGCCTCCTTGTCCTTCCGTTAGTTAGTTCTCCAGACATATTTCATTCGCATCATCCATTCTTTGTGGTTAGTTCGGCGTTCTTGGGAGAACTCCTTTCGCTTGTTGGTTGCGACGGATGTCTTTTGACTTGATGCCTACTTTTCAGTTCTCTCCGTTTCATCTTTGCTTCATCTTCATTTCATGTCACCATCGCTTTCACTCCATCCCCATTCCATTTCGCCTTCGCGTCGCTTTCGCACAATTTCTTGCAAAGCGGGCATCAAGGAGGGGCATCTGTTGACACCTAGTTTTAGCCTGCAAGTGAGTTATTTACCTTATCCATTGTTTATGATGTCCCGAATTATCAATTATTTTGGAGCATTCTTTGATCTCATTTCGAGTGCATATCTTGATCATTTCTCTAGCCCATTGTGCCTTGAAACCCATGGAGGTCATTTGCCCTTGACTGTCATGTCGATCGGAGGGATCCTGCTACCCCAGTCAAGTAGCAGCCATCCAGATGACCGCAACTTCCCTCCTCTGCCCAGCTTTTCTACCCTCTGTCCACTTGCTGTGCCACAGCAAGCGGCGGCTTTATATATGACCCCAACTATCAAGTTGCGGCCATATGCTAGACCGCCACTTACCTTCTTTGTCTGGAGCTACGTCGAATCCGTGGCGTGTACGTCGACTCCCTGGTGTGCTATAATCTAATGGCGGTCCTTGCATGACCGTTTCTTCAAGTTGCAGCCTTGCGATAGACTGCTATTTCGTTACAGAGCCCAGAACCTTTTGAACTCCGTTTCCATCACCCGAGGACTCTTTGGACTCCTTGTTTGATCCATTTTCGAGGGAGATAGGCCCCCACCTTAGTTTTTATCCATCCTAGGCTATTATCCTTCATATTAACTCGAGGTTTATCAACATATATCCCCTATTTTGGGTGTTTATCCTCATATTTAAACCCTAGGGTTTCTGCAACTCTATAAATATTGCCAAGTTCGCAGTACGCGAAGGGAGGCTCTTCTTCGGTTTGGGGTGAAGCCATGCTGCATCGCTACCTCATTTCTTCAATCCCAACCTGAAGAGGAAGTATTGGCTATGTTTTTCATACCTCAGGGCTCTTTTTCGTTGCTTCTTTTTTTAGTTATTCACCATCCCTTTTCACAAATCATCACAGTTTTTTGCATTTATGCATGTTCTGCACTTTTTCCAATTTTACGTCGCTTCTTCCCGTAGTTATACTGCGTGTTAATTCATGATCTTCATACCCATGCATTCACAATACACACACCTATCTTTTGCACCCTTTCACAGGGGTTAAAAACCTCCCACTGGTGTGTTCTTCCCCCTTTTCTCACACGGTTTTATCACTTCAGGATAGATGATGCCACATGCATAGTTCTAATGGGTTTTTCTCTTATTTCATCTTTGTTTTACAGGAGAGCATGAATAGCATGTGAGGCCCCCTTCTTCTAGCCGGCTGGAAGGTGAGGAGGTCTGATTCCACAAGTTCCCCGCATCCCGTTGCTTGCGCGTGATCACATAGTAACAGTCACTCTTGGTGATGGTTTTCTTCTTATTTCCCAAGGTACGTAGTAGGTTTTGTGTTCTTGTAGCATCTCTTCCTATTGTTAATCCTTGGGTGGCGATCATGGTTCATTCATATTTTCATAGCCCTTTCCTTTGTCCATATTTTCATGCTCATATCCATATGTTCATGTGTTAAGGGCGGGGTAGATAATTTATCTATAAAGTTACAAAGAAAAATTTGAACTGCATCATGTAGGGACATTAAATAAGATTCCAGACATTTTCACCAAGCCTGTGAATCATGAAAAATTCTCTACCTTGAGAAGAGAGTTGGGACTTTTCAGAGCTTCTTGAATCTCTTTCAGAAAGTTCACCTGCTTGAATCAGTTTATCTATTTTGGTATGTCAGTGCAATTAGTGAGGAGGAGCTAGCCCCACAATCTATTCTTGCCTTTTTTAAGCTTTACTATACTTTACTGCATATGAACAACCACCCTGTGGTATATCAAATGGTGATCTACAGAAGGGCAGGTTAGACCTGTCCGGAAGCTTTCACTAAGCGTGAGGTGGTCTTCGAACCTAAGTTCTCTGCCAGGTACCAAGGACAGTTAACTCATGCTGTCAGGGGGAGATAAATCTTTTAGCTCTGTTTAGATTTTTTGGTTCATAAACTCTATCTGATAGGGGGAGAAAGTTTATTTTCTTGCTTGTTTAGTTATCCTTAGTATTCTATCAATAAATCTCATGTTTCTTCACAGACATTCCTGGCTCTCAAATAGTTTCTTCACAGTCTTTTAAATTTCTGAACTCAGGACATCCTTTAATGGACATTTACTAGTTACTATTAACCATAATTTGTCTGGTGGTTTAAGGTCCATAATCCTATATAGACTAAGACCAAAAGCTCCTTGAAGAACATTTTTATACAAGCATAATGGATTAAGAACAACTCTGGAATATTGTGTCCTGAAATCCTCTAATAGCTTGAAACATGAAAGTAAGGAGACAACTTTGGTTGAGAATCTTCATATTTAGTATTGTATTCAAACAATCAAATGAATTCTAAAAGGGGACAAGATTTTAGAGCAATGGTTTTTGTTTATTAAGAAACCAATCATCCTTCCCCTCAAAGTGAAGTGAGTTGTGTCATGAAGTGCCAAACTAACTCTGATCAAAAAGGCATAGTTAGTAAAATCATGATAGAGTAATGACATGATGTGTTGAGTAACTGGGTCACTTCACCTAAGACGTGTTGTGCCTCGTGTAAAAAGACACTACCACTGTTAACTCTACTCTTTTAAGATGCAAAAAGGATACCACACTGAGTAACTAGGGATTCCTGCATCTAATCAATGTGTTTCCTCATGACAAAAGACGTGGATTAAACCAAATTGCTCAAATGATAGAAAGATTTTAAAGAAGAAAACCAATTGTAGTACGCCCCAACAAAATATATTCAGCATAAGATTGATTGAGGTGTTTGTTCCCAATACTAATTGCAGATTATCCTAGTGGAGTCTCTGGAAATTGATTAATAAAGGTCAAGGATGGATTGTCAAGACATACATATCGCAAACTGTTCTTTCTCCATTCTCTTTGTATGCATAAAATCCTCAGATCTTTTCTCCTTATGCCTCTCTGGATTATTAGTCATAAACCACTTAGACTGATGTGGACAACAAATTTAATTTCCTTAAAAGATTGCTCTTGCAGTCAATTTTTTCTCCTGTATCTGTGAACCCATTGTTTTTGCTATTTAGGACATGCCTCTATTGTCTAGTTGGTTTCTACTCCTCCGAAGTACTTCTGTTTTGATGATGTCAAAGGGGGAGAGACATGTTGAGTCATTGTTGTCACTGTGGTTATTCTATGTGTGTCTAGTTTTATTATATATTCTGCTAAGTCAAAAATCTTATAAGTCTACATCCTTTCATGTGTTCATCATCATGTCATTTTTTATTCAAATCTCATAAGTCACCCCTCATTCACCGGGAAAATAATGGTTGTTGCCCAACTGTCTACTCAAAGGGAGACTCAGTTTCTTGATTCAACCCTCATATCATAAGACCAATGACTCATATGGTTGTCATCATCAAAAAGGGGGAGAATGTTATGTTTATTATGTTTTGATGATGTCAAACCAAGTAAGAGTCATTAGTCAGTCAATCTAAAATCATATGAATTTGATCCCTAAATTTTTAGGCAATATATGTTAAATACACTCAAGTGTGTGTTTCAGATTATATGAGTGGTTAATTGATCTATTTTAGGTTGAATGGATGAAGAAAACATGAGTTCAATCAGTCCCATTTAATAAGAAAACAAGTTCAGTTTGTTGACCAACATAGGAGGAGTTGACGCAAATTAGGTTGGGAGTCGACACAAGGAACAATGATTCTTTAGTTAATCTACAACACTATGAAGATATTGAGTGGACGCAGCAACCAAGCAGAGTCGACGCAGCAACTTACTTCAGTAAAATATCACTCAAAAATCAAGAAAGGGTCGACACCCAGAGTCGACTCCTGATTTCAGAGGCTCTGTTTGAATTCAAGTGTGGTTATGGATTCGACGCATCAAATGAATTGCGTTGACGTAGTAACGTGAAAACTTCAGCTAAAGTCTCAAGTGGCTAGATAATGGAGTCGATGCAAATTGCACTATGGAGTCAACACAACAAAAGCTGCTCTGCAAGATCTCGTTCAAACGCAATAAAGGAGTTGACACAGTAAGAAGCGAAGTCGACGCAATCGTGCTCTTAAACAAGCCTTGCCTCAAAGAGTTAACATTTGGAGTCGACTCCCTTCTATCAAAGCTCCGTCCAAGTGTCTACAGTAAAAGTCACGTAGGCGCAGGGAAGACCATGAGTCGACGCATCTGAAGACATCTAGCCTAGCACGTGAATAATCTATGAAGACCACATGATCCAAACTCCAATGATTGGCACATGATCCTATGATGTGCCTGGGAGTCTGGAACATTACTGGGATAGAATATTCTCTTCTATCACGTAGACCAGTGGGAGAATAACTCATTTTTTGTCCAGTTTATCTAGAGATTCTAAAAGGCTCTGCTCTATATATATCATCCAAGGGAATTATGAAAGAGAGACTACCTTTGAAGAAGATAGAGTCTACCTGTGAAGAAGAAGAGCCACCTCAAATTCAGAAGAAAGGGAGAGAGAGAAGTAGAAAGAGAAAGATCTGAGTGCATCCCAATAGAGAAGAAGGAGTTTCTGCTCAAGTTTTTCGAAGAGGCTCTAGAATTGTATTTAGAGCTACATTATGTAGTTTCCCGTTTTGCTTCAGTTCTTTGATTTTTTCTTTTGTTCTTTGCTTTTGATATCCTTTTAGTATGCTTTCTGATCGAGCATTGTTGCACTAGTCAGAGGTGTGATCAGTTGCGGCTGATCACGTTCTGTTATGTGAATTAGAGTGTGAGGAAGCTTTCCTCTTTTGCTATCATCAGCAGTTTCTGACCTTGCTGGTAGCAAGATCAGGGTAGTATATAGCTTAGTGATGTATACACATTTCACTTTGCTCTGTTCAGAGTAAGGGAGGAGAGTGTTCCTTCGGTTGCAAGCTGTGTAATCAGCATTATGTAGCAGAGTATACTCTGCATTTGCTTGTACAAGGGATCCTCATCCTTACTAGGTGAGGGGTGGACGTAGGTTTGCAAGATTGCAGACCGAACCACCCTAAAATCTTGGTGTTGAGTGGCTTGTCGTCCATATCTTCATCCTCCATTCACTAAGTCTAGTAACTAGTATATCAAAAGGTGTTTCTTTACACTTTACGTGAAGAGAGATCTTGGGCCCAAACCTCCGTCTAGTACAAATTTCTAGGACTGTATGTTTGTGATGATAACAAATTAGTCTGTGCGTGTGGTTAATGCCTTGAACCTGCTAAGTGAATCCCTGCGAAATCTATCTTTAAAGAACCTCTCTCAATAGTTTTTTTTTCTGCACGCAAGTGATTGTCAATGACTCTTTATTATCTTCTACTCACTCCAATCTTTCAATTTGCCTAGTTCACCAATCTGACTGGTTTTTCCTTAAGCTATTTCTAAGTGATATTTTAGAGGGGCTGATCTATTCACCCCCCCTCTAGATCTGCCTTGTCATATACCTAACACGTGATCGCCACCAAGGACTAGTAATGCCAATAGAAGTGATATGAGCTACCCAAATAGCGTTACGTACCTTGGAAAAGAAGAGATCCAACTAGGAAGATGGGGGATGGCTAACTGGCAAAGAATGCGGTCTTTACTGCCGCCGCGACCTTTCTGAATGCAGTTCATATCTGGACTATGTCCTTTCACAGAAATTAGGAGCGGGCTCTCTTCCTCATCTCTCTTCAGTCGGCCAAAGGAAGAGGGTCTCGTGCTAGATTACTGCTTAAACCTGTAAAGAAAGATGAGAAAACACAAAGAGAAACCCAATTAGCCTGGGGATTGAGTGTAGAATCTGAAAGCAAAGGAGGAAAAGCACATATAAGGAAGGGCTTTTACCTGGGAGGTCAGTGGCTTTAACCCCTCTTTAGGAACCAGAAGAGACTAAGTGGGTGGGTGTTATGCAGGAAAAATTGACATCTTTGGGGCGGGACACTAATTTTTAAATTGGGGGCCCTTGAAAGGGTGTCATTTTCAGCTCAAAAGAAAATAGTGTCTTCAGCCTTGACGCCAATTGGAAATAACGACATCAGCATAGATGCCAATTTTGCAACATGGATAAAATAAAAAAAAGGAAATTAAATTTTGAGTTTACATTGGAAGTAGAATCCATGGGTTCCCTTATTTTGGTTGGACACATTTTGGTGATAGGAGAGGCCTATAAAGAGGCATGGAGGCCACCCATGAGGGGAGGGTCCCTTCTCTTCCTTTTCTCTCCTCCTCTTCTTCACTTCTCCTCCTTTCCTCTCTCTCTCTCTCCCTGTGTTTTTCTCCATCGCGATGTTCCTCCTCTTTTTCTTTTTCTTTTTCTCCCCTTTGCAGGGAGGTCCCTTCTCTTCCTTTTCTCTCCTCCCCTTCTTCTCTTCTCTTCCTCTTTCTCTTTTCTTCTTTCTCCCCATCACAGACGTCTCTTCTCCCTCTACTCTTCTTCTCACCTTCTCTTCTCCTCTCTTCCCTCTCTCTCTCCCTTCTCTTTTCCCCCTCTATTCGCACGACGCCCCTCCACCGGTGTCTCTCTCTTTCTCTTCTCCTCCACTGCACCTTCTCCTCTCATTCTCTCTTCTCTCTCCCCTGTTTGACCACCACAGCCACTCCCCCATCTCTTCTTTTTCTTCTCCTCCTTTGGCCACTGTCTCTTTCCCTTTTTTCTCCACCGACACCCCTGTCCTCTCCTTCCCCCCCTTTTCTCTTCTTCTTCTTCCTCCTTCTTCTTTGTTTCCTCTTTCTCTTTTCTCTCAACACCGGCACCCTACTCCTTTCCTTCCCCTCACCAATCTCCCAACCTCTCTCTTCTTCTCCTTGCACACACATCCGCCTCCATCCGCTACTACCACGTCGGTGTCTCTCCCTCTCTGCTCTCCCCTCCCCTGGTGTCTCCCTCTCTCTGTCTGTTTGCTCCCTACTCTCCCTTTTGGCTCTCCCTCTCCCCACCATCTCTCTCTCTTCTACTCTCCTCCTCTATCCCTCAGTCTTGCATCCCTCTTTCTCTATTCTCACTTCTCCCTCTCTCATCTTCTCTCTATTCCCCACCACGCCAACGTCTCCCTCGTCTAGTCTCTGCTATCTTCGTCTCTCCCCCTCTCGCTCTCTCTCTTCCTCTCTCTATCCTCACACACACACACACAACACCATTTATTTTATCTTTTTTCTTTTCTTCTTTTATTTTGTTGACTCCCACCGCCACCTCTCTATCTCTCTCCTTCTATTTTTTATTATTTCTCTCTCTAAATCTACCTCTCTATGTCCCTCTCTCATGACGACATTTACATCGGGTTGGGCGACTCTCAAAGGCTCAAGGGCATGAGCGACGACGTTTTCACTTATTCATGGCTATTTCCTCTCCCTCTTTATTTATTTTTAGCTTAGTTAGATTTTATTTGAGGTTGTAATTTCTATTTTTCTCATCACATTGTAAATATTTTATTTTGACCAATAAATTTAGATTGGTGTTATTTTCTCTCCCTAATCCTTTCTCTTTCTTATCTCTCTATTTCTTCTTCCTTTTTCTCTCTATATTTCTCTCTCTAAACCCTCCATATTTCTTTAGGTAGATTTATTTTTTGCAATTTTAATTTCAATATCAAAATCAACATTCCATATTTTTTCCTAAAAAATATATAATTTTTAATCTTGAAATTCTAACCTCTTCGTGGGATCGACCTATACTTGCCATTACGCTTAAATTCTGATTTTTTTGTGTGTGTGCAAAATTTTTGAAATTGATTGCAGGGTGTTTATAACTACGAGCATTGTCTCATATCAGAGTCCTTGGTTGAAACTTGAGCCAAAAACTTAGTAGCACTTCGTGACAAGCTCCAGATGTCCTCCTCTCCTTCAACCCTCGGGCTTGGTGTGCTATTTATAGAGAGCTTGAAACCCTAATTCGGAGATGAGGGATAAACCCTAGAAATTAGAGTCCTAAAGCGATAAAATGATGAAAGTTAGGTTGTATAACGACCCTAAGGCCTCTAGAACCCTCCTAGGATTGAAGCAAGCCCCTATCCTTGATACAAAGTAGGACTCTAGGGCTCCCGAGATTGGAGAAAATAGAGTTCGGTCCAGATATGACTGTTCTAAAGACGTAGTCAGTTGGGCGACTACGATCATGATGAGCGTGGTCGGTTGACCAACCACAATCAGGCCATGTTGACCAGACCATTGGACTTTGGATAATTTGAAAATTAGGGTTCTTTAGGTAGGCAAAGGGATTAGAAATGGGCTTAAAATCCATCAGCGAAGGGCCCAATAACTAAGGACAATCTAGGACATCAAGAAGATAAATAAGAGATATGCCCAACTTGTGGGTATAAGATGGGTGTCTACATTGGCCACACGCAAAATCTCTACTCTCGCTGAGCAGATCATACGGTGAGATCATGAGATATGCACACATGTATGCAAAAGTAGAGCAAAAATTCTATAGGGAAGAATATATTCATAAGAGGTATAGCATATTGGCACCGGCATACCAAAAAAAGGAAAAGAAAAAGGGCAAAATAAATGAGGGACTCAATCCACAGAGATCGGAGAAGAGGCCTCGGGAGGTAGCCATTTTTTCCTAACAGCAAATGGTGCGGACCCTTAGGTAGCTGGGGGAGCATCCCCACCGGCAGGCAGTTGAGGCTCTATTCCTGAAGGCCCTTCTTGGACCAGCACTGACCCCATTGGTGTGGGAACGCCCAAAGGGACCATGGTAGGAGAGCCTGCCCCAATAGAAGACGCTGCTACCTTGACCTCCTCGCCCAAAGCTGAAGATGCCACAAGATCAGGAGAGTCGAGAGACATCGGGGGAGTCACAGTTTCCTCCTCCGAGTCAAATCGCTACCCCGGCTTGAACACTAGCTCCTCCCTAACCTATTGTCGGGACAAGTGAGCAGCTCGATCGAAGCCCTGGGTGAAGCTTTTCCTTAGCCCGCATCAGAATCTTGGCCCGTAATAGGTATAAGCGGTCTTCACTAGGAACTCCTTGTACTCTTCTGACTCAAGGAACCTCTCTACTTGCTTCACTAGCGACTCCTTGTACTCTTCCAATTCAAGGAACCTCTCCACTGCTTTGACCTCGACTATCGCCAACTCCTGCTTAGCCAACTGAAGGCACCCTCGGAGCGCCTCCTTTTCAGTCATCCACATTTTCAAGCCAGCTTCATGAATTTGATGCTTACTCTCTAAGGCCTTGGACTTCATGTAAGCTTAATAATTTGCCTTCTCGAGTTGCTCAGTTAAGGAACAAATTTTCTCCTAGTCCTCCTTGGATCGGTCATGGAGAGATTTGACCTCCCTATGGAGGGTCCCGACCTTAGAGGAGAGTTGGGCACATTTTTATCCAAGTTAGACTACTCCTTGGATAGAGTTGCTTCGATCATCTCCCACTGTTCGAGATGCTCTATTACCTCATTCTCCATCTAGGCCAACCTAAGTATCCCGTCCATGACCTTCTCCATCAACGTTGGGTCCTGTAGGTGTTGAAACTCCTCTCAGCTCAAAGAGGTCATCAACGCCTTGCAGCAATCATAGGTGGACCTCTTAAGGTTGGACTGGCCCTCCCTAACCGGCGGACGAACCCCTGTGGCAGAGATAGGAGAGGTCATTCGACCGAGGGAATAGGGCCTATGGGCTCAACTCCCATCAGTGTAGACATGGTGGCATCGGGGCTCGCTCTTGTGATGGTCGTCAGTGCCAAGAAAGAGTCGCTAGTAGGGTGGGATGCCTACTCATCTTGAGGGGATGAGGGGGGAGAGATTTTGGCCACCAGATAGTGAGAAAAAGATCTACAGGCATCAATGAGGCGATGACATCTTTTGCGGGCGAGCTTGCCTCTTTGAGCATCTTCTTCTTCTTCTGGCAGCTCTCCGCGAAGCCATAGCCTTTAAGAGTCCAACAGGAGCACTTGATCAGAGCCTTTCCACTTGGAGCCCCTCTGCTCTGCAACCTATCTGACAACCACGCCCTTGCCTTTGCCACACTCATCAATGCTGGGTCCTGAGGGTCCCCCTCTGCCTCTTGTGCCTCAGGAAAGCCCCTAGTCTCTCATGCTTCAGGAGGGCCCCCTCACGCCTCCTCCCCTGAGGGCCCCTACGCCCTCCCCCACCAAGGGAGAAACATCTGCGGCTGCAAGTGTGACTAAAGTTTAGAGGGGGATAAATTAAGGGCTACTGTGAGATGAGTGCCCACTTAGCCTTACCTCGAGGATCTTGCGGAGCACGGTTGTATTGTTGGATATTAGACTCATCCAGGAGGTCATCTATAGACTGTTTGTTGTCCTAGAGAGCCTTCACCTCATCCTCGAGCTCCTTGGTAAGCATTGGGTGTCACGCCCCGAGATATATACAGCGGAAATAACTCAGGAACATGAACAACTGGCAAAGTAAGTCTATAGCTAGTAAGACAATCAGAGCTCCACATTCATTCATAGAAAAGCATAAATGATGTACACACTATAATAGACAAAACCTTCACTTTATTAATTAAATAATAATAAAAGTTACAATTGACACAATGACTCTTTTGACATTATAACTCTCTAAACTCAAGAAAATAGAAAATTTACATAACATGATCAACTTCACCGTCTATTACCGTGAAGGACTATAAATTACAATAAGACTCATGACTATCTAGGCTTCTCTCGATCTTCAATCAGTCTCAGAATCACCACCGGAATAATCTGACTCCGATCCACTAGAGCTTCCTGAAAAGTTAAAGAAAGTAAGGAATGAGCGCACTCGCCTAGTAGGTATCTGCGCGTTAACATGAAGGCACAGTTTATATATTAATGGTTTAGCTCTAGAAGGTAATAAAGAAAAAAAGTGCGATAAAACATGCGGTAAAACAATAGTAACAACAAGTAGCAAGATATGATTGTAAGGACATGATATTGCAAAAATATATGATCATGATCTAGCAAGAATATAGTTGGCCTTTTTAATCAATCACAAGAATGTACTATCGTGTAACGAGAATATACTTTTCATAACCTTGAAAAGGCTATGGACTAGAAAGTCATGTAACAAGCATGTATAATTTTATAAAATTGCCGTCGTGAATTTCACCAGCTTATAAGAAAAGTACTCCCAGCGCAATGTGATGCCAGTAATCATTATACCGCAAGGTTAATAGTATATTTCTGACCATCTATCAGGGGATTAGACTGGAGCCCTTGGACACCGTCCGTGCCCGCCCTTGCATCTTCAAGTTATAAATCAAGCTACTTCTACGAGATATATCAATAAAGTCAACCAATAATGTAATTTCAATAATTGCCATTGAGGTGAATGTAAACAAGGTAGGAACATACCAAATACTTTGAAAAGAGGTCAATGACATAATTAAAGGAACGTTGTGCCACGAAAGAAATTCGACAGCATAACGGAATCTTTCTTACTTTCATAGTTCTTTAATGACTTGTTAGACATAGTTTTAGATTTCAGATAATCAGAAGGTCATCTGGGACTATAAATAGAGCATAATCAACCCTTTTGGTCAAACCTTGGGTTGGACAGTTTTTGATAGAACACGGTTGTCATGGGACCTGCGATAAGGATAACGCGATTAACTAGTGATCCACGATCAGGAAGTGCGTCGACTCAAGACAGAATTGGGTCGACTCAAAAACTAGGTTTCTGAACATGAACGCGATCAAGTGGTCAGCCGCGATAATCAGAACGTGGTTATTTGCTAGGCCGCGATCAAGATAGAACACAAGAAATCGTGAAGTGCTCATCTAGACTTTGGGCATTTAGGGTACAACCACCTCGGTGTCTTAGTGGGAATCCCAGGCTCGCGGAGACTTATGGAGGCCTTTAAACAAGATAACCTAGTCCGGTAGAAGGAATATCTGAATAAGAGGCGCTCAAGTTCAAGAAAGTGTTCCTAGCTATCAAGTGCATGTGACTAATAGCAAACGTACTAGAGTACGAGCTATGTGCAAGCAATGAAACCAGAAATAAGATGAGAAAGAAATGTTCCAAAATAGAGACCGAAGTGTAAGAAGTTCATTAAAAATGAAAATCCCTTAGTACAAAACTATAGCATCTATTTGTGAAACTAGCATATGATGAAAATAAGTTCGAAACATGATATATTATAAAAAAATCAAACCCTTAAACATGATATGGTAACAAAACCCTAACGAAACAGCACGAAATATGGCATAGATAACTATACATAACAGGAAATCATAGGGCTTGATCTGGTTGCTGTTTGGCGTTAATAGCAGTCAGATCGTGGTTCTCCCATGACCGCCTTCTGGTAGGTTGCGGTTAGTCAGGCGACCACAGCTTCAGGTCGTGACTCCTGGGTTGATCGCTATCTCTCTGCCATTAGACAGAGGCAATATTGGCTTTACAAGACCTAAGTCTATGGCAAATAGAGATGCAACGAAAATAAAATAGAAGGAAACAACATGCTAACATGTATGTAATGCATGAGAAGGCATGAAAGCATCTAAAGCTATTATCTTTTTCATTAGAGTTTCATGGACTGCATGAACTAAAGACCCTATTACGCGATCAAAGTAAAATGTGAAATATTACGCATGGTGCATGAAATCGAGAGGGAATAGAGGGATTTTACTCCTAATTTGATGTTTAAGCCATTCATGAGACAACCTACCTCTGGGATAGTCCCTAGACTTCGGATTTCTCACCGGAAGAGAGCCCATGTTCCTACACGTCCAACATAGAAACAACAACTTCCGCACGCTCAACCTCCTTGACTGCTTGTTCTCCTAACACAAAAATTGAAGAGGTTTTAGAAGATACTAAGGGGAACAAATAACTCTAAAGGAAGAACTCAAACGATGGCACCTTACCTTCGATCCTCGCGATCTAAAACTAGGGTTCACGCCGGATGAATCTGGGGTCTATTTATAGGGAATGACCTAGGGCTAGGGTTTCCCTTCAAAAATAGGATGCTATTGGCTATCAATTCGATCCCCTGAGAGTCCTAGATAGGCTTCCTCGCCAGATCACATCGAATCATGGCTGATTGGGGGATAAGAATTTAAGTTTTCGTGTTTATCTACTTTCTAGTTTCGGAAGAAGATCGCGGTCAAGTCTTGATCGCCTTCTCCAGGTAGCAATCGCGCGATAGACAACGACTTGCCTAGCTTTCCAAAATTTGAGTTTGATCGTAACTCCACTTCTATGTATCCCCTATTTCCCTATTTATCATCTTAATTAGGAAAATATTCCCTATTACTTCTCTAGGGATTGGGCTTGGGCCAAAAGGTTTAAATTCAGGCTTTAAGGCCTTTTTTAAAGTGGGCTTAACTATTTAGTTATTAATTGGGCCTTTAACAAAAAGGCTTTAGCTTACTTAGCCCTTTAATTAACCCATTAAGTCTTTTAAGCCTATTCAATGCTTAAATAATTATATTTAAATTTCTAATAATTCCACAAAATTACTAGGGGTGCTATACCCTCCCCCATTTAAAAAGAATTTGGTCCCCAAATTCATTGCATGGAGGTGTGTTTTACTTACAGTCAAATAGCACGGGGAATTTTCTGCGCATTGCTTCTTCCGTTTCCCATGTAGCTTCTTGCTCTAGGCATTTACTCCACTAGACCTATACCATAAGAAAAGTTTTTTTTCTGAGCTGACGTACCTCACGATTAAGTATCTTATATAGCTTTTGCTGGTACGTCAAGTCTGTTGAGTTATGGTTTTGATGATTATTGTGATTGTTGAATTATGGTTTTGATGATAACTAAACTCAATGTGTGATTAAGTGATGATAACTAAACTTATGGTTGATTGCACATGTTCTTGATGACTGTGTACACTCATGTGTTGTTTAATTATGATTGAGATGGCAAATGGCAACGGCTACATGGTCTTGATCTTTGGTTTGCATATGTTGGTTTAACAAGAGGCAAGAGGTTTCATAACCTCTTTAATGTGAACAAGCATGGTATTAACCATAACTATCTTGCTTGCAGGATCAAACTCATGGCAGTCACCTGGTGAACCAAACGTGTGGATAAGCACCCTGCTCCTCTACAATCCAAAACAGGTGGTATATGTCATGTACTGTCAAGAACCATTGGTAAGGGTCTTACCTGTTATACACTCCGTGTTATTGAGTGTTCCATGAGGTTATTTCAAGAATAATTTACTTGGGATGATTGAGTTTTATCTCTTGATTCTTAGCCCAGAACTTGATCCTTACGTCAGAACATGTGTGTTTCAAAGTGTTCATATGCACCTAGTTCACGTGGTTTTAAGCCCTTGCAAAACTCGTCATCGGGCGCCCTCACACGTGGATCGAGGACATAGTCGCGGGGGTCAAGGGGGCAGCGCCCCTTGCGGGGGTTTCTGGGGGCGAAGCCCCTGGAACAAAATTTTGATTATATGAAAGAGTGAGCATTGAACTTGTTTAAGACAATCTCATGTAATGACATGTGCTCATTTGCTTTGAACTTTCCAAATGCATAAGCAAAGTTAAACCAAACTCAAAATGCATGAAATTGATATGGACATGAAGCTCTTGACTTATGGATATGTTTCTTTGAGCTAACACTTCATTTTTGCAGGTATAGGTCTTTCCGGTCGACCAACACACCTTGGCCGGTCGACCAGAATTGCCAGAACCTAAAAAATCCAATTTTTGCAGGTTTCGTTCGACCGCCACTATAGGGCCGGTCGACCGGTTTTACCAGAGCCAAAAATTGGTTCGACTGTAAAATTCCGGTCGACCGACCCAATGCTTCCGATCTATCGCCAGCCCCGAGGCCCCCTTTTGTTGACTTTTGTTTCAAGCTCGAGGAGAGGTCTTTCTTCCCATTTGTTTAATCCCAATGACCTCAATTACACCATGATTGTGGATATGGTCTGGGGCTTGTCTATGGACCATTAAAGGGCTATAAAAGATTTCATTTGGAGTCATAAACCCTAATGAACCAAGAGGGCTTCAAGTGAGATTAAGAGGAGGCTATCCAAGGAGGAAAGAGAGGGTACTGTAGCTCCGTGAACAGTACCTCGTGCAGCAAGATCTTCATCCCTCTCCAAGGTGTTTGAAGCCAAATCTGAAGCTAGCAACCTCCAAGGGAGTAAAGAAGCAAGCAAGCATTCAAGGAAGATCAAGGGGAGGTCGTCTAAGGATGAAGAAGGGAAGAAGCAAGTAAGCAAGCCAGAGATCAAGGGAAGACTGCCAAAGGGTGAAAGGACAAGGTTTTCACAACCCATCCAAAGCCATTCAAGCAAAGAAGGAATCAACGCAAGATCTGCATCATACACTCAAAGGGAGCCTAAATCAGGAGCATTCTAAACTGTGGTTTATTTGTTTTGGTGTCTTGTGCTTTGAGTTTCAGATTTGTGTTTCTTATAAACTGCAAACTCATGTGTGTGTGGATCGTTTTGAATCCATGAAAGTGTGTGATCATGGAATTCCTTTCGTGTGTGCGTGGATCTTCTTAGATCTACGTGTGTGTGTGTGTGTGTGTGGATCTATTTAGATTCGGTCGTTTTAGTGTGTGGAGTCCTGCATCTGTCGCAACGTGTGTATGTGTTGTTGATCCGGTTGTTGGATCATGTTGGAGACCTCGTCTCCGTGTGTGTGTGTGTGTTGGGGTGCGTCCCCGTGTGTGTGTGCAGGCGTCGTCCTACGTGTGTGGTTGGAGCGTCGTCTCCGTTTGGGGATTTATCCCCGAGTGAAGCCTCACCGGGTTTGGTGAGGGGTGGACGTAGGACTACCATCGTTGCATCCGAACCACCTTAAAAATCGTTGTGCAGTGTCGTTTGAATTGTGTGGTTTGATCCATTTCCTCTACGTCCATTCTACATAAGTGTTAGTGTACATTGTTGTTCCGAATTTATCTACATAGATCTTGCTTAATCCATATCTTCATCAATTAAGTTTGATAAATCTGATTTGTGATCAAACAGTTTTGAACCTCTTGATTAGCATTATATCACATATTTTAAAAAGGCCAAAAGTTTTCTTAAAATTGGTAAACACCCAATTCACCCCCCTCTTGGGTGTCATTGATCACGAGACTTCAAAGTCCTTCTGTATCATAAGATCGTCATGACTTATAATATGATATGGGTCATGAACATACCTTTTAGCATTGAGACGTAAAATACGTCATGTACGTCAGATAATTGAGGGAGCAAATGTAACTCCCGAGAATTTTTTAGAAAATTTCAAGATTTAAATAGAATTATTAAACATTTAATTGGGATTTTTCTAGAGTTAATTCAAGGGAAATAGGCAATGAAATGAATTATTGTTAAATTAAATCAAATTATTAAGCCCAATACATATTAAAATAGACCTAATCTTTAAATACGTCCAAAGGACCCAAAACCAAGCCCACAAGACTTATCCCATATTCTAGAACCATAGAATAGGTGTAATCACGGAATTAAGGGGATAATAGGATAAATAAACAAATAATAAGGGGGAATAATATCAAAAGAGTTTGAACTAGTTTCAAATTCGGCGCTCATGATAGAAAATGATCTATCGTGAGACCGCTAAAGGCAGTGAACGGTCTAGCACTAGACTGCTAAGGCACTGCAGATTCCGTAAGTATGAAGAAACGTGAAAAGCTTGGAACTTGAGCATCCTAATCACCTAGGATTGATGCTATCTTCGAGAAAGATGAGTTGAATGCTTGAGGATCGAACTGGAACATTAGTTAGGACTCTAGGATCGTTCAAATCCTTGAAACCCTAGCAAAACCTTATAAATACGGGTTTTACATGCGCGACCTTTACATTTGGCTTGCGTGGAACTACAGTAAAGAGGGTTTATTCAGGTAAGTTCTTTAGAAGCTTTTATTTACAATACTAAGGTCTAACTCCTCTCAAAATTTCATGATAGGAGATCAAGCACGCAGAGAGTTAGAAGCTTCCAAAGTTGCTGACTTTGCACAAGTAGCCCAGAAAACTGTGCGATCGGGTCAGATTGATCAAGAAAATAGAAGCCCTAAACAAGGTAATTAGATAGAGGTTCTTTAAAATGAATTGTTCCCTTTTGTGTCCTCTACTTACCCTCAAAATTTCATATCTTGGGTCAAGAGGATCAGGAGATACGGGAGGGTGAAATTGCTGATTTCACATAAAAAGTGCAGAATTATGGTTCACTTCCAATAAGAAATTCGAGTTGTAGGAGCACTATAAATGGTAGGTTATCTCATGATTGACTAAAACATCTTTCTCAGAGTAAAAACCCCCTTCTTGAACTCCATTTCATGCTTTATACATGGAGTATTTAGTGTTTTATCTTGACTATATACATAGTTCGTTATTGCATGCATAAACCTAGCCTTAAATAATAAAAATGACTTTTTGATTTATTTTAATAAAACCGATGCATATTGGCAGACATATTTTGTTCTAATCATGCTAGAGAAGTTTATTCATGTTGATTTCCAAGCATGATATGTCTTAGGTTAGTATGTTACCTATTTATTATTGAGTTTTTTGTACCGCAGGAAGAAACAATCTTCCTATAGACCGCCATAGAAAGACTAGCGGTTGCACGATAGACCACTATCCACATTAGACGGTCACGTGCTAGGCCGTTTTCTTTTTTTTGATTTCTGTAATATTTTTAACCGAAACATATTACAGATTAGCCTTAATTAATATGTGATAAGCCTAGTTAACTAAGTTTTATTCCCGGTTTAACACTGGTTTATGTTAATTTGTGACCAAAATGATATACTCTTGTAATTAAATACATGTTTCAAATGATAGAGGATTCATGATTTATCTTGATTACTGTTTTATCACAATTCTCTCTCTCATCTCAGAGTCACTTTCTTAAGTACATGGCACATATCCCGGTATGTTGTCATTAGTTACACATTGCACATTAAGTATCTAATCTTGGACTTGATGGCCTCTCCTTTTGATATTCCTTCCAATAGACTAGGAAATCTTGTTTCAAGACCTCCGTAAGACTCTGCAAGCCTGGGATTCCCACTAGGACACCGAGCTGATTGTACCTTTAAACCCATTTTATCAAGAAAGCACTTTACCACTATTTTCTATATTCTGGACCTTAGCGGCCCAATGGACGATCGCCTGACTCTGTAAGCGGCCCTTTACTAGACTGCTAATGGATACTAAACAGCCATCCAATAGACCGCAAAGCTCCAGGAGGGTTTTATTGTGTATCGACTCTAATTTATGAAACGGTCCAGGATTAGATCGCTTTCGGAATTAAACGGTCTTGTAATAGACCGCATATTGCTTGATTAGTCTAACCTGAGATTTGACCTTTGAGGTTGGTTTTATTAAGTTCCTAGATGATCTTAGGATTATCTGGAGTTTCAGACTATGTAAAAGATTAATGCTAAGTTATGGGAATTTAATAAATTTAACGTTATGCTGTCGAAATGCCGTCGGAGTATAACCTTCTTTTAATTCATTCTTTGATAATCTATATCAATTTTGGTTCATTCTATACCTTTGTTATCTTGTCATAGAATCATTGTTGAAATTGTACAGTAATGGCCATATTATTGCTTGAAACGTGGAAGTAGCTTGATTTATACTTGAAGATGCGATCGAGCACTGATTGTGTTCAAGGGCTCTATGGTAGTCCCTTCGGTTGATTATCAGAAACATACTGTAAATCATGGGATATGATGCTATTGGCGTCACATTACGCTGGGAGTACTTTCTCTATAAATAAGTGAAAATCCACGGAGACATGATCGAAAGATCCACGTAAATTCATGAAGTACTTGCTATTAAGCAAAAAGTACTTACTTGCTTGTTACATGACTTTCTAGTGCATAGCCTTCATGTTTATGAAAAGTATATTCTTGTTACATTCTTATTCACGGAAAGTCCAAGTTTCATTCTTGTTATCTACTTGATCAAATCATATTGTCATATCTTGTCATGATCGTATCTTGTTACTTTGGTTTTATTCACGTGTTTTATCGTATGTGCATGATTTATCTTATTCTCTCGAGCCAAAATGTTAATCACTTAAATATTACCTTCATGTTGATACGAAGATACCTACTGGGCAAGTGTGCTCATACCTATTTTCTCAAATGTTTCTGGAAGTTCAAGTGATTCGGATTCAGATTATTCAAGTAACGGGTCCGAGAGTGATTAAAGGACAAATGATCGAGAGAAGCCTTAGTATCAAGTGTCTAGTCAAGTCATTATGTAATTTTTATTTTATTGAGTCTAGTAAATTGAGTCAAGATCTTATATACTTTGAAAGTATTTTATGATGAAATAAAGTTTAAAGTTATGGGAAAATCAATTGTGTAATTACTTTTATGTGATTATCTTGCGCTCTGATTATATTACTTGCGAGAGGCGTACTAGCCGGTTGATCACGTTTTCGATTGTTTCCGCTGTATAATCTCGGGGCGTGATAGTGAAAGTGGTATCAGAGTGCTAGGACTAGAAGTCCTAGGGAAGAAGTCATGTCATATGCTAAGTCCAAGGTTTAAGGACCCACACCTATGAAACTAGGAAAGAAATTTCTAAACCCATGAGAGGAATTGGGTAGAATCTGAGATAAGATAGTGATTATAATTATATCTAAGGTTTACCCCGCTTATTCCACTAAGATTAACAAAAAAAAATTCATTACTCTTCTCAGGTACCTCATTCTCAAAATGGCACTTCGTGTGGACTTGGACGGCATGCATCAAACTGTTGCAAGTCTCACTCGAGCATTGTAAAATATGGCCAAAGCTGGCGCAAGGGCTGGCGCGGGTAACTTACACGACAACTTTTGGAGTTTAAATCCCCCACGGTTTTTAGATCTTCTAACCTAGATGAAGCAGAGAACTGGATTGATGAGATGAACCGGATATTTGAAGTCATGCAATGTACTGATCAGAAAAAAGTTCATCTTGCCACGTTCCAACTCAATAAGGACACACGTACCTGGTGGAAGTCTGTTCCGACACCGCCTGTTGATGCACCTCATACTTGGGAAGGTTTTCTCACGCTCTTTCGAGCCAAATATTTCTCAGAACATATCAAGGAGAGGAAGGCTATGAAGTTTGCTTCATTACGCCAGGACATGATGTCAGTGGCAGAATATGAACTGTAGTTTTCAAGCCTGGCGCCTTATACTACTCATCTGGTTAGTACTGACTTATTAAAAGCTAACCGATTTATGGATGGATTAAGACCCGACTTTATTTAACAACTTGGATCTCAGAATATCCGGACATATACAGAGATGGTCCAACGGGTGCATCTATGTGAAAGGACCTTAGAGAAGGTCGAGAGGTTAAAAGACAAGGTAGAAGAGTCAAGTCGAAGGTCTGATAGGCGTGGAAAGGAGATGTTTAGTATCATGGAACTGTACAAATCCCGTGATAGCAAGAAGCGATCTCGGAATGGGAGTGGTAGTGGATACCATAAGAATAAGAAGGCCAAGAAAGAAGAAGAGACGCAAGTCGCCACGGCTTGCACATTTTGTGAGAAGTTCAGTCATTCGTCGAAGAGTGCTGGAAGCGTCTCGGCGCTTGTTTATGTTGTGGCAGTCGGGAGCACCGCATGCCGGAGTGCCTCCTTATGACGGAACAATCTTCTGGTAGTGGACGTAAGCATCAAGCTCATCTCAATGCTATTCAGGAAGAGGAGGAAGCACCCAAGAATGATGGGCTAATGGATGGTACTCTCCAAATCTAATCCCATCCTGCATTCGTACTATTTGATACCGGTGCTTCTCATTCCTTTATATCTACAACTTTTGCAAAAACCTTGCCTATTTCATCAGAACCTTTACCCACGGACCTTGCTATTACTACACCCTTAGGTCCCCGAACAAAACTCGCAGATTACTATCCTAATAGTGAGGTAATAGTAGAAGGTCACAACCTTCCTGCAAACCTCGTATGCCTTGACATGGAGGGCTACGATGCTATTTTAGATGTAAATTGGCTTGTAGACCATGACACCTATATAAATTGTCGCAACTGGATTATCTCTTTTCAGAAACCAGGATTTTCAAGATTTTCCTTCCTTGGTATCAAATATAGGAAGCATCCTACCCTTATTTCATCTTTTCACGCTTGCAAACGTATTTCGCAAGGAAGTGAGCTTTTCTTGATTCTGTAATCATTACCGAGTCTAAGGAAATCATCTTAGAAGATATCCCCAATGTGAATGAGTTTCCTGATGTATTCCCATCACATTTGCTCGGTTTACCACCCAAAAGGGGAGTAAACTTCACTATTGAACTCATTCCCGGAGCAGCACAAGTTTCAATAGCTCTCTACAGGATGTCCCCCACAAAACTCAAGGAATTGAAGAAACAACTTCAAGAGTTATTAGACAAAGGATTTATTCGACCTAGCACATCCCCTTGGATGCGCTAGTTCTATTTGTCAAGAAGAATGATGGATCCCTCAAGCTATGCATTGACTACCGGCGTTTGAATCAACTCACAATAAAGAATAAATATCCGGTGTCACATATTGATGAGCTGTTCGACCAAGTTTCTGACACGGAATATTTCTCCAAGATAGACCTCAGGTCTGGTTATCATCAGCTCAGGATCAAAGATGAAGACATACATAAGACTACTTTTCGGAGTAGATATGGCCACTATAATTCATGGTAATACCGTTCGGGCTAACCAATGTCCTGGCAGCATTCATGCAACTTATGAATGAGGTTTTCAGGCCTTATCTTGATCAATTTGTAGTCATCTTCATTGATGATATTCTTATATACTCCAAAACAAAGGAGGAACATGAAGAGCATTTAAGAATAGCCTTGCAGTTGCTAAGAGAGCACAAACTTTATGTAAAGCTTAGTAAGTGCGAGTTCTGGCTAAAGGAGGTCTCTTTCCTTGGTCATATTATTTCAAAGGAAGGTATTACTGTCTATCCCTCAAAAGTAGAGGTTGTTAAGAACTGGAGCCGACCGACAACTGTGTCTGAAGTCAGAAGTTTTCTAGGTCTGGCTGGTTACTACAGGAGTTTTATTAAAGATTTCTCAAAGATCGTAGTTCCTCTGACTAGGCTCACAAGAAAGGGGAATCCTTTTGTATGGTCAGAAGATTGCGAGGAGAGTTTTCAAACTCTTAAATAACACCTTACCACTGCACCTATATTGACACTGCCGACAGAGGGTGGTGACTTTGAAGTCTATACGGATGCGTCTGGCATTGTCCTAGGATGCATACTTATGTAAAGAGAAAAGGTGATTTGCTATTCATCAAGGCAGTTAAAGCGTCACGAAGAGAATTATCATGTACATGATCTTGAATTAGCTACGGTTATATTCACATTGAAGATTTAGCGACATTAACTTTATGGGGAGAAATTTGTTATATTTTCAGATCATAAAAGTCTGAAATATCTCTTCACCCAGAAGGAGCTAAACATGCAACAACGTAGATTGTTGGAGTATCTTAAGGACTTCGACTTTACTATCCAATATTATCCAGGAAAAGCAAATGTAGTAGCTGACGCTCTTAGCAGGAAACCAATGGCAACTATAGCAAGTCTTAGGAAAGGTATAACTTATCTTATTGAAGATTTTTCTTATTTGAATCTTGATATTGACAGAGAAGGAGAAGGAGGTATGATTGCCAATATAAGGTCTCAACCTACGTTGATCGAGGACATAGTCCAATTGCAGAAAAATGATCCTACATTGATGGAGATTAGGGATAATATTGATCAGAAGCTCGAATTTTCTATCTCAAATGATGAAAGACTATTGTTTAAGGATCGAATTTGTGTGCCGAATCATGATGACACTACTAAATTGATCATGGAAGAAGCTCACAAATCAAGGTATTCTATTCACCCTGGTGCTACCAAGATGTATCAAGATTTAAAAAGAAATTTTTGGTGGCCGAATATGAAAAGAGAAGTAGCAGATTTTGTGTCCCGATGTCTCACTTGTCAGCAAGTAAAAGTAGAACATTTAAGACCCGCTGGGAAATTAGACCCCTTGAATATTCTCGAGTGAAATGGGAAAGTATAGGGATAGATTTTATCATGGGTTTACCTAAGAAAAGAGGAGGACATGATGTTATATGGGTGATCATAGACTGGTTGACTAAATATGTACATTTTCTACCAATCAAAAGTCGATGGTCTGTGGATGTACTAGCAACATTATACATGAGGGAAATTGTAAAACTATATGGTGTCCCTGTCACCATTATATCCAACCGAGATCCTTGGTTCACATCACAATTTTGGAAGGGTCTACAACATTCATTAAGGACCCGACTAAATTTTAGCACTGCATTCCATCCACAAACCAATGGTGAAACTGAAAGGACAAATCAAGTAGTGGAAGATATGCTCAGAGCTTGTGCTATTGACTTTAGAGGAAGTTGGCACGATCACTTGCCTCTAGAAGAATTCTCATACAATAATAGCTACCAAGCAAGCATACAAATGACACCATTCGAGGCTCTGTATGGTAGAAGTTGTCGATTACCTATTTGCTGGAGTGAAGTAGGAGAAAGGTAATTTCTCGGTCCTGACATCATCAGGGATACTACCGAGAAAATAAAACTTATTCGGGAGAGACTCAAGATGGCTCAAGAGAGGCAGAAATCATATACTGATAATCGAAGACGTGACCTAGAATTTCAAATAGGGGATCATGTATTTCTCAAGGTCTCGCCAGGTCGAGGTATTCGAAGATTCGGTATCAAGGGTAAGCTCACACCAAGATTCATTGGCCCTTTTGAAATTCTTGAAAGGGTTGGTGAAGTTGCATATCGAATAGCTTTACCCCCTCAACTAGTAGGAGTTCATGATGTATTTCATGTATCGATGCTAAAAAAATATGTCTCCGATCTGTTTCATGTCATCTCTTATGACAATCTGGAGATCAAGAAGGACTTGACGTATGAACAGTAACCAATCGGAATACTTGAACGAGAAATACGTCAACTTCGGAATAAAACTATTTCAATGGTCAAAGTCCAATTGACCAAGTTATGACCACATGAAGCAACAGGGGAAACTAAGGAAGCTATGCGCAAGAGATTTCTAAATTATTCAACTGTAAGTACATTCTCCACAAATCTATGTATTGAATTTGGGGACTAAATTCTCTTAAGTGGGGGAGGGTGTAACGCCCGAGACTTTTCTAGAAATTTTCCAGATTTAAATAGAATAATTAAACATTTAATTAGGATTTTTCTAGAGTTAATTCAAGGGAAATGGGCTATGAAAAAAATTATACTTAAATTAAATCGAATTATTAAGCCCAATACCTATTTAAATAGACCTAATCTTTAAATATGCCCAAAGGACCCAAAACCAAGCCCACAAGACTTAGCCCATATTCTAGAACCTTAGAATAGGTGTAATCACGGAATTAAGGTGATAATAGGATAAATAAACAAATAATAAGGGGGAATAATATCAAAAGAGTTTGAACTAGTTTCAAATTCAGCGCTCATGATAGAAAATGGTCTATCGTGAGACCAATTAAGGTAGTGAACGGTCTAGCACTAGACTGCTAAGGCACTGCAAATTCCGCAAGTATGAGGAAACGTGAAAAGCTTGGAACTTGAGCATCCTAATAACCTAGGATTGATGCTATCTTCGAGATAGATGAGTTAGAATGCTTGAGGATCGAACTGGAACATTGTTTAGGACTCTAGGATCGTTCTAATCCTTGAAACCCTAGCAAAACCCTATAAATAGACCCCGGGTTTTACATGCGCGACCTTTACATTTGGCTTGCGTGGAACTACAGTAAAGAGGGTTTATTTCAGGTAAGTTCTTTAGAAGATTTTATTCACAATACTAAGGTCTAACTCCTCTCAAAATTTCATGATAGGAGATCAAGCCTGCAGAAAGTTAGGAGCTTCCAAAGTTGCCGACTGTACACAAGTAGCCCAGAAAACTATGCGACCGGGTCAGATTGATCAAGGAATAGAAGCCCTAAACAAGGTAATTAGATAGAGGTTCTTTAGAACGAATTGTTCCCTTTTATGTCCTCTACTTACCCTCAAAATTTCATGTCCTTAGGTCAAGAGGATCAGGAGATACGAGAGGGTGAAATTGCTGATTTCACATAAAAAGTGCAGAATTAGGGTTCGTGAAAAGCTTGGAACTTGAGCATCCTAATCACCTAGGATTAATGCTATCTTTGAGATAGAGGAGTTAAAATGCTTGAGGATCGAATTGGAACATTAGTTTGCACTCTAAGATCGTTCTAATCCTTGAAACCCTAGCAAAACCCTATAAATAGACCCCGAGTTTTACATGTGCGACCCTTACATTTGGCTCGCATGGAACTAAGGTAAAGGGGGTTTATTTCAGGTAAGTTCTTTAGAAGCTTTTATTCACAATACTAAGGTCTAACTCCTCTCAAAATTTCATGACAGGAGATCAAGTCTGTAGAGAGTTAGAAGCTTCCAAAGTTGTTGACTTTGCACAAGTAACCCAAAAAATTATGCGACCGGGTCAGATTGATCAAGGAAACAGAAGCCCTAAATGAGGTAATTAGATAGAGGTTCTTTAGAATGAATTGTTCCCTTTAGTATCCTCTACTTACCCTTAAAATTTTATGTCCTTAGGTCAAGAGGATCAGGAGATACAGGAGGGTGAAATTGCTGATTTCACACAAAAAGTGCAAAATTAGGGTTCACTTCTAATCAGAAGTTCGAGCTTTAGGAGCACTATAAACGGTAGGTTATCTCATGATTGGCTTAAACATGTTTCTAGGAGTAAAATCCCCCGTCTTGCACTCCATTTCATGCTTTATACAAGGAGTATTTAGTGTTTTATCTTGATTATATACATAGTTCATTATTGCATGCATAAACCTAGCCTTAAACAATAAAAATGACTTTTTGATTTATTTTAATAAAACCCATGCATATTGGTAGACTTATTTTGTTCTAATCATGCTAGAGAAGTATATTCATGTTGATTTCCAGGCATGATATTGTTGATATTTATTTGTCTATCTTCTATCTTTCTTTTGAGGTTTGAAAAGTGATATGGTAAGATGACAAACAAGCAATCAAAGATCTACTCAAACCTATGAACATGTGATCATGAACCTAGGCAATCATAGCTAGCTCTAGCATGGGCATGCTATCTCAATCAAACTACGCTAAGAAAAGGAAAACACACGCCGGGGCGTGGAGCAAGGAGTAAACAAAAACACACTGTGAAGGTGGAACAAGCAAGGAAAATAGAAAGATATGATGAAGAAGACAGCTAATGCCCAATACCAAGGAAAGATGTGATCGCCACCAAAGTAAAAACAAGTCAAAGACCTGCATATACCTTGGAAATAGGTGGATGAAACACCCGCCCACGGGAGAGAAAACCAGAGAAAGCCTGCAGATCAACTTAGAAGTAACGGCCAGAACTCTGTGCGTTACTTGGAAGTGACGGCCACACGATAGACCGCCGGAAGAGAGTGACGCGCCTGCACAAGGCCGTCAGATAACCTGCAGTAACAAAGCTTGAATTCTTTTAACTCCAACTCTTCCAGCCGGCTAGAAGACCTGGGCCTCGTGTTAATGAACCTGTAAACCTGCCAAAGATGTAGAAAGACCAAACACAATAACCTCAATTAGTCCTTTTCACAAGCATAGCATCAATCCTCAAAGGACTTAACATCATCAAAAGGAGAGTGGATTACCGGGGAGTTTTTGGTTTTTTAACCCCTCTGGGTGTTTTAAAAGTTTGGGAAGATGTTTATATGCTTAGGGGACAGTGAAAAACGTGGAGAAAGAGGAGGGACAATGCTTTGATTGAGGAAAACCAGGGAAGAACTCAAGCATGCAATGATGAACTTGAAAGACCAAAACCAAAGTACTCCCTTGATTATGAGATGGATGGACGTGGGAAGCAGTTCCTCTTGGATGAATATGGCTCCTGAGTTTGGCAGCACTTCGTTGTGAATTCAAATCTTCTCCCCTTTGGGCCATGAAGTTAAGGGTTCTATTTATAGACCCTCAAACTCTCAGGTCGAGCAGAGGATAATCAAGCAAGATAAAGAGATAACTCTTTAGTAAATCCTCGAAGATAATATCACCAAGAGTCCATAGAATCGAACGGAAGGTCCTGAGGATCAGATTTGAAAGAGATATCGTCAATCCAAACCCTTATCTCGACCACGGAGTAGCAGAGAAAAGGCCTGAACTGCCAGGACTCTCTGAAGGAAGTAACGGCTGCACGACAGACCGCCGCTTGGAAGCAACGCATCAAGGACCATCCGTTACTCTCAACCCTATCCCAAAGGATAAGATCGACGGGAAGAAGACTTAATCAATTGGACTCTGCAAAGAAGCGACGGCCAAGACATAGGGCGTCATAATGAAACAACGGCTACACGACAGACCGTTATTACCTATGTGTAAGCCAAAGGATAAGCACTGAAAATGAGGCCTTAAGCCTTAGGACTCTTCAAAATGTAACGGTCCAGGCCCCATGCGTTATAATGAAACAACGCGCCTGATTCGGACCGTTATTACCATTGAGTTTCAAGAATAGCAATGAAGGGTTGTTAAGCTGTTGCCAACGAAACGCCACCAGGAGCCAATTCTTAATCCAGGAATTAAGACCCAAGAAACAGGCCTCAACTGATCAAGAGACTCAATGAAGAGTGAACAACTCGGAGCATCATATAGAATGAAATAAGGAGATGACCCGACTTATTGGGTATAAAACGGGTGTCAACAGATGCCCCTCCTTAACGTCCTCTTTGCAGGGGAGCGAGCGGAGGTGAAGCGAAAGTGAAATGGAACATGAAGATGAAGCGGAAATGAAGCGGAGTGTATCAAAAAGAGGGCGTTAAGGTAAACGACACCCGTTCTTTACCAACAAGCGATAGGAATTTTCTGGAAAACTTCGAATTGATCACAAGGAAATAGCCAGCCAAAGGACGCAAGTCTGGAGGAACTAATTAACTAAGGAAAGGAAAACACGGCTAGCCACCGGAGGCAATGAAAAGGACAGAGACTAAACTCCAGACAGGAATCTTCAGCGAACCAGATCAAGCGAGCAGATCGAAGGAAACCTTCTAATTCAGAGTGGAATGATTCTCCTCATCCAGAATCAAGAACACAGCTGTTCACCATCATCGAGACCTTGAACAAATGAAGCTTCATGAATGCTCAAAGAATGCGTATGATGCATGCTGGGCTAAAGGAAAACAAAATCTTCAAAACAAATGCGAAGAAAGATAAAATACTAAAATACTCGAGAATAATATTGCTAGATCGGAGAAATCAGAGTCAGGACACCATCTGCAACCACGGCGTGCAAGATAGAACCATCGTCCCCAAATTTTCCAATCTAACGGCCTATCCAACGATTAATCATGTGAACTTAGATCATCATCATTTTTGTTTTAGGGGAACATCAGATCCCAGGACACATGAATGACCAGCCGGTTCTCGAGATAATATATCATAAGTAACATATAGTAATGCATTAAGGGAGTGAGGGAACGAGATACAATACCTGACTTACCTGCCTGATGATCGGCAACGCATGACTTCACTCATAATTCCTTCATGAAAGATAGGTTAGCCAACAATAAATATGATAAGGAATCAAGGCATAACCATTGTACGTGCAAGGGACATCAATAAGGAACATTAATGCAGAACATGGCATTGTTTTGACATCAATTAGACTTTTTAGTTCATCAAGAAATTTGCAAGCATATAACGGTCTCATGAAAGGGCGTCACACCAAGCAACGGATCACCCCTGGTCCGTCATAAGTCAGGCGGTTCACATTCTTTGATAAAACAGTCCAACACATGTAACGGTCACCTCAAGGTGCGTCAGAAGGATGTAACGGTCTGTCGATAGACCGTCGCATTTCCTGAGTTTTCAAAAAAAAACAACCGAACGGTCACGGCCCATTCACTCCAAACCCAACGTCCCCAAAAAAAAAAACCGAGAGAGCTCCGGCGATTCGAGCCCCCACCACCGCAATGGCCGGCGACGAGGCACCCCAGCCGCCACCACAGAAGAGGGGGAGAGGGAAGAAGATGGCCATACGGCGGTTCCACCGCCGGCTCGAACGGGAAGTGATCCCGCCAGTGGAAGAGGAACAACCGACGAGGAGAAGCCCAATAGAAGAAGAAGAAGTCCCCACGGCTGTGGAGGATCAAGGAGAAGCCTCATTGGATGCAGAGGAGCCCAAAGAACTAGAGAAGAAGAGGAGGAGAGGCATGGACCGTGAGGTAGGCCCCCTTGCCCTAACTCCAAATTTTGATTTTTTTTGTGTTTTATTTATGAATGCATGTGGGATATAAGGGTAGAAATGGGTCTACGAACCCCCTAGGAGCAATTGTAGGCCATTTGGCCATAATGGGAGACCACGGGGATGCAAGGGAAAAATTTCCCAAACGCAGTCAATGTGACGGTCCTGCCAGCGACCGTCACTTGTCTGACGCACCATGACGAGGCCGTCACAAGCAAGCGACGCCCCATCCCAAGGTCGTCACTCATGCCAGAGACTTAAGCTATTTTTTAGGGTTTTCAGTTTTCAAATTTTTGTTTTGTTTTCAATTATGAATGTTCATGCAATGATTATATGATGCAAATTGGACTAATTAATGATCTAATATGCAATGCAGGGGAAGAGACGATCGCGGATCTCCTGGCTACAGATCCGGGCAGTGTACCAGGCATTGCCCGACTACGAGAGAGAGAGATTAGCCGGCATGGGATTCGCCGAGGTGCTCAGCATCGAGGTGATCCGGATGGACACGCCGCTACTGTACGCCTTGCACGAGAGATGGGACCCGATCAGCAGAGCTTTCATCTTCCCGTGGGGCCACATGATCCCCACGCTAGAAGACGTAGCGAGGATTACGGGATTGAGAGTCCACGGAGCCGCGGTGACAGGGTGGACATACGGCGACTACCGAGAGATGGCGCAGCAGCTGCTCGGGCTAGATTTGATCAGACCGGGACAGTCCTCCTCTCAGCTTTCGAGATCAGTGCTGCAGGAGAGCTTGGGACTGAGAGGAGCGGCGATCGCCGTGGGAGAGCTACCTGAGGAGCATTTGGGCAGAGTGATAGACCAGGTGCGCCCTCGCGTGGCGGCAGAGGCAGGACCAGAGGGAGATAGAGTGCTCAGACGCTTCCTGATGCTGCTATTCGGGAAGCTACTCTTCGCGACTCGGGCAGATGTCATCAGCTGCAGACTGCTGCCGATGATAGAGGATTTGGGCAGAGTCAGGAGGTACGCCTGGGGAGCGGCAGTGCTCGCATTCTTGTTTGAGTCCCTCAGCACCACGGACCGACAGACGATGCTGGGCGGCTTCTCGCCTTTCCTACAGGTAAACGCACTAAAATGCTTCCTGTTATGCCATGAATATTTATGCCATGATTTATGCAATGATTTATGCCATGCGACTGACTTGATTTCTAAATGCAGATCTGGAGCTATATGTATCTCCCGGGCATCGGGAGAGGTGCACTACTCCATCCCGGCCGCATACCGATCGCGAGGCGATGGTCGGTGGCGAGGGACACAGGGTCGATCATCAGACTGACCCGGATGATCTAGGATGACCTAGACTCCTTCCCACATACGTCGGTGAGTCCAGAACTCAAAATGATTTCTATATGCTTCTATATGCTTTTAAATGCTCATGCTTTTAATGCTTTTATATGCTAATGCTGATGAATGAACTAAATGCTCTCAGGTGAGATGGACCCCATACCGCGACGAGGGTTATACGGGACAGCCATGGGTAGAGGCGGCCTTGTCGTACCGGGGATGAGACATATGGTTGCATTGCATCCATATCATCGAGCCTCTGCACTATAGGTTGATCCTGCGGACCCGGGGACTACATCAGCCCGAGGTGACCTTTCCACGCCACAGCGATGACCACCCCGGCAAGTCAGCAAGGGGCATCAGCGTCAATGTGGATTGGTGTGCCCGGAAGGTGAAGTACGTCCACGACTGGAATAGGCGGGGCCGAGCGGTGAAGGAACGAGACGAGAGCGACGAGGCATATCTGAAGGCCTTTGCTCGACTCTACGGCGACCGGGTGTACCGAGGTACCCGACGATCGGTATGCAATTCTGAACCCTTTCTATATGCAAAAATGCCATGTGATGGATGTATTGACTCATGCTCTCTACATGCAGCTAGACCCTGAGGGACGGATCGCTGAGCTGGAGGGATTACTCCATTCCACCATCCAGCAGCGGGACGGGTACCGGACCGCTCTAGAGCTCCTGGTGAGATTATATAAAAAAAAAAGCTTATGATTATGACAATTGATACTTATGATTATGACAATTGATGCTTATAATGCACATGCTGATTAACCATGACTTCTAACCATGATTTCTAAATGCAGCGGGCCGAGAGAGCCCAACGAGCCGGACCGGATGCCCCATCGTCTTCCTCACAGCCTGCGGGAGGCAGGGCTGAGCAGGAGGCTGATTTTGCTCGGGCGGTTTCCTGGGCCGAGGAGGCGGAGGCCACCCTCGCGGAGCGGGTAAGATGCTAAAAATGCTCATGCTTATGATCTATGCCTCATTAAATGCTTTATGATTAACTATATGAAATGCAATCTACAGGCGAGAGAGCTAGCAGCAGCAGTGGCCGAGGCCAGGCAGGCGAGGATAGAGGCAGAAAGAAGCCGGGCTGAGACTGATCGAGCCCGAGCGGAGACAGAGCTTGTACGGGCAGAGCTGGCTCGACTGAGAGCGGAGACCCCGCAGCGCTTGGATGAGGCGGAGGGTGAGCGACTACAGACGGAGTTAGCTCGGGCTCATGCTGAGGTGGAGCAGCTCCGTATCGGGACGGCGGACCTGGATCGCTACCGGACCGAGGCACGGGAGACGCGGCGTCAGATCTTTACGCTGAAGATCGAGCTGCGGACGCTGGAGCGGACGGTCTGGATGATGGGCCGGGGACCGGAGTGGAGTGCTTCTCAGAGTGGGGCACGGAGGAGCGCTGCCCCGAGCGGCTCGGTAGGGGATTTTCTTGTCAGCTCCTCCGGCCAACGGAGGAATGAGAGGGCGGAGCGGGGACAGCAGGAGGAGAGTGCTTCTATAGCGCCGCCACCCGCGAGGAGACCTGAGGATGGAGAGGATGAGGGTGGTCCGGCGGATAAGCCGACCGAATGATGTATTTTTTATGTTTTTTCTTATCTTTTGTACAGAACTTATGGTAAAAAAGAAGTGAGATTTTTTTTCTTTTTGGTTTTCCATTTTATTTTGTGCAAGTGTGAATGAATGAAATGTATGCCAGAATGTGCATGAATTTTTTGGCAGGTGGAGATGGGTTTGAATGTGTAGGGTGGATGAAATGAATAAATGAATGGCTTTGGCAAGTGATTTGTGTATTTGAATATGCATGCGCGGACGAGATGTGAATGAATGTATGAGACATATGCAGGAACGTATGCGTGTGGGGAAAACTGTGGAGAGAATGAGGTGTATAATGTGAAAGATCGCCAGGTCTAGGCAAGGGCAGAAGGAATAGCCTGAAATCAGCAGCAGAGAAAGTAACGGTCTAGGCTCAGACCGTCTTAATCAAACGACGCGCCGGTGAAAGGCCGTTAATCATAATAGGGGCCCATCCTGAGAGTAGGGCTTCAGGAGAAACGACGGCCAACGGCAGGTGCGTCAAAGACAAATAACGGCCAAAGACTAGACCGTTGATCATGGCAGAACGATGGTTGTAAGGACAACTAGCAGAAAATGCGACGGCCTGAGGGAGACGCGTTAGAGTGAAGCAACGGCCATAACCAGGGCCGTCAGGAAGTGCTTAGCCTAGAATAGAAAGGACTGAGTGGATGAGAGTATAACGGCTCAGGATTCGCGCGTTACAAGAAACGACGGTCAGCCCTTAGACCGTTAATCTTCACAGAACATGATCGGTGAATTAAACCCACAGGAAAATGCGACGGCCTAAGGTTGGCGCGTCGGAGTGAAGTAACGGCCGTACGATAGACCGTTAGATTCTGGGTTGTATTCCGAGACGGATTGAGCCGTGAGAACTTAAACCCGAGGTTTAGCCATCTAATCCCTTACTGGAACTTATCTAGATTGAAGATAAGGCCTTCCAACTCAAGTCTTATCCTTTCAAAGCCAACATTAAACCTTTAAGACTTGGAAACTCAACCAAAAATCGTATCATTGCTGCAAACCTCTGCTTTAGGGTTGAAGAACCTCTCCTAAGGGCAGAAATCAAGATGAAGAGAAGCTTCGAGGTGATGGTTACGGAGGAGAAGGTCTACACCGGACCTAAAGCCGCCAGAAAAGAACACGGAGAGCTCCAACGGTTGACATCAATTCCCAAGCACTTAAGCTCCAATGTTCAAAGGGTGGTAAGTCCCTCAACAACACATCCAAGTCCAGAAAATTGTGCACTTCAATTCTTTTTATGACTTCTTCTTCTCCTTCTTTCTTCAAGCCTCTTCCTGGCCCAAGATGCTACTCTAATCTGAAGTGGGTGGCTCCCATGGTAAAGGCCCTCCCTATAGAAGTCACATCCATCCTTAAAGCTTGGCACCTTCAACCACTCTTGGTTTTAGGCAAAAATTTCCAGAAATTATCCTTCGATTGGCCAAGCCTTTCAGCACTTGTGGAACTATGGCATCCACAAACTCATACTTTCATCTTCCCTTCCTTCGAAGCGACCGTCCTATTAGAGGAGGTAGAAACCTACCTAACCCTTCCTAAGACTAAGGTGGGGGATGAAGACCGGGTTTGTTATACAATAGAGCCCATTGACCCATCCTTGATCTTGAGCGACTTCATTCATAATCCAAAGGACGTGAGAACCATGATCAGCCCACATCATGTTCACTTGATAGCCTTGGCACAATGGATAGTGTCTCATTGTAAAAACAAGTGGGAGAGACATGAAGCAATAGCCAAGGCGGTGGCGGTTTGCTTGTGCGGGGTCTTCCTTTTTACCACGACCGACCACCTCTTAGACATCCAAAATCTTAGCATTATTAGCGGGCTGTGGCGGGGAATGTCTATCTCTCAGGCGGTCCTCTCATACCTCTATGAAGGACTAAGCTCGGCTTGCCTAGGAGGACTTTTGTTTGGTTCCATGATACTCCTTGAGTGTTGGACAAGAGTGAGAGTCAAATTCCTTCCTAAGGAAGACATAACTTCTGCAAGCCGGATCTTCGGGAGCCACCCCCTCTTCTTCATTGGAGGGGCATTTGGATATTCTTCCCAGGTGGAATGTAGGACGGCGGATAAGAAAACTCAGGATGAATGGCGCCTCTTTTTCAACACTTTGCCAATGGACAAGTTCATTATGCGAACAAGAATCCTTCGAAGCACTCTTCTCAAAATACCGCGGCGTCAAGGCCTGGTCCTCCAGCTAGTGGGGAATACTACCATGGCGATCTACAACCCGCACCGATGCCATCTTCAGATCGGACTACCTCGAACCGGCGTTTCTGCACTATCACACTACCCTCCCCTTCTACCTAGGAAGATGGGGACCGAGGAAGATGAACGAGCAGTCCGGAACGCGCTGATCATGTGGGAGATCAGCAAGGTGCGCCCGTGGCAAGCAGAAGTTGAAGAGAACGACGAAGCACGCCGAGATTATGTGAAAGAGTTGAGAAGAATCCGCCCTCTTGCGGATAAGAAATTGAATGTATCTTGATTTTCTTTTTGTTCATGAGAGATGTTATGTGTACTTGATCATCAGAGCCTGGCTTATCATGAATTATATTTCATTAAGCTTGCTTGAATGAGACGAAATTGCCTCAGTTGAATGGGCTTGAGTTTCGTGTTTTGAATGGCTTGGAATGATGTGAACAGGCAGAGCCTCTGGAGATAGCAACGGATATGCAATGGGCCGCCACAAGGAAATAACGGTCTTACGACAGGCCGTCAGAATGAGAGTAACAATAGAACCCTGTCTCTGAAGGATATGACGGATAGGCCTTGGGCCGTTATAAGCAAGTAACGGTATTCTCCAGACCGTTATAGTGATGGTTAGTGAAAGAAAGAAGGCCCATGCCTGAAGGAAAATAACGGTCGAAGAGGGGGCTGTTATGTGACTGTAACGGTCTGATGTTGGCGCGTTACATACCTTGAACCTGCATAGTTGTGAACTTTTTTGCTTTGAATCTTGTCCCTGCATTCTGCACACACACTTTAAACATGAATCAAGTTAGATCTGTTCTTAGACTCAACCACTTGCCTTGAAGCAAGTTAGATAATGACCGTTTCTTGATATTCGATCAAGGGGTGAGCCTTTATTAAATAGGCGGAAACATAATGAAAATGCAATGCAATGCATGCACATGATGGTATTTTTGGGAGTTTTGGAAAATATTTAATGTTTTCGGATTTTTAAAGATATTTGTTTTGTTTTGGATTTTTGAAAATATTTGTTATTTTTGGATTTTGAAATATTTAATGTTTTTGGATTTTGAAAGATATTTGATTTTTTTGGATTTTGAAAATATTTGATATTTTTGGATTTTTGAAAATATTTATTTTGTTTTTGGATTTTTGAAAGGTATTTGATTTTTTTGGATTTTGAAAAACCAGTGCCTCTCTAGCAACGCGAACCCTTCCTTGTTTTAGATTGAGTCCCGAGATTGGCGTGTAATAGTGTGACAACCCCTGGCCAAGACCTAATCATCATGACGGTGTTTCTACCAATGCCATACCCAGGGTACTAATCTTGGTCCTAAAAGGAAAAAAAGATCATGGGGGTAAGCTTAGGCCAGGTATGGGAGTTTTTAGGACTTGATTTTCTCACTGTACAACCCTATTAGAGATTTGGTCTGTTGCGCCGGGACTTTTGCGTCCGTCATCGAACCTTTGTCCATCCTAGGCATGCATGCGACCGGGCTCATAACGTCCCGCGGGGAATTGTACTGCCACTCTTGTCATGCCTAGCTTTCTTTTCTCCTTGGAGTTTTCGGAAATTCGGAATCTGTAGAGCTTTGAGATAACGCTTTTGATTTTGTCGTAAAGAGCACTCCTTTTCTTTTCTTTTCCTTTCTTGCTTGTGGCGTTAGATCATAACGGACTTGCCCCTGTTTGAGACCTCCTCTCATTAGGGTGTTTGGATTGGTCGTCGCCTCCTTATTCACTCCTTACCCCTGGATTCAGCCGAAGAATGAAGCGGACAGGGACTTCGACTTTCCCCTAAAGCATGGCCAAGGAGAAATGGTGTCTTTTAAACAAGGAGCCCGACCAGGGATGTCGTGTGGCGTGTGATTGCCTTACTCGGGACCTCTTCTTTTGAAAAATAGGAAGGAAGATCTTGCTGCCGGGAAAGCACGTGGTTTAGACTCTAAGGAAAGAAACGCTTAAGATACAACCCGTTCCACGGGTGAGGGAGCTCCTCACCTTCCGCATTCATTAAACGATAAGCATTCCCTGGATAAGCCTCTTTTATTACAAACGGCCCTTCCCAGTTAGGTTGCAATTTAGACCTAGGACCTACAGACCGAATGAATTTGCGTTTCAAAACAATATCACCCGTCATAAACTTACGTTCAATCACCTTCTTTTGAAAATAACGCGAAACCCTCTTTTGATAAATAGAAATGTGATCGGCCGCATTCATCCTCTTCTCATCTAAGAGTTCCAACTGGACCAGCAACGCCTCTCGACGTTCATCGAGATTAAGTTCCTTATCGAGCTGCACTCTAAGGGAAGGGATTAAGATCTCATATGGGAGCACCGCCTCCATCCCATAGGTCAGGGAATAGGGAGTTTGCCCCGTAGGGGTACGGACGGAGGTGCGGTAAGACCACAGAGCTTCTACCAATCTTTCTGGCCAATCGGAAAATTTATGAGATTCGCACGTTTTCTTGATGATTTTAAGAAGGGTTTTATTAGTGGCCTCGGCTTGACCGTTGCCTTGAGGGTAATACGGAGATGAATGATGTAGTGCAATATTGAACTTCTTACATAGGTCCTTAAGCTCTTGGGAGACGAACTGGGGTCCGTTGTCGGTGACGATGCTGCTTGGCACTCCGAACCGCGAGATGATATTCTTCACGATAAAGTGGCACACTGTTGTAGCTTTGATCTCTGCGTACGCCTCGGCTTCGGCCCATTTGGTGAAGTACTCAGTAGCGGTGAGGATAAAGGATTTTTGCTTGATCTGAGAATTAGGATCACCGAGCGGGCCGACGACGTCGAAAGCCCACATAGAGAAAGGCCAAGGAGCAGTCATAGGATGGAGAGACGAAGCTGGAGAGTGAATTTTATCAGCATGGAGTTGGCATTTAAGACACCTCCAGACATAGAGGGAGCAATCTTCCTCTAGAGTGGGCCAATAGTAGCCCTGCCTAAGGATCTTCTTCGCTAGAGCCTGACCATTGACATGACCACCACACTCACTAGAATGGGCCGCTTCAGCCACTTTCCAAGCTTCTACATCATCCAAGCATCTCATGAGCATTCCATTAGTAGCGCGCCTATACAGTTCTCCTGCAATGATAGTGTACCTTGCGGCGGCTCTTCTTATTGCTTTACGCTGCTCGGCTTTTGCCCCTTCTGGGAATGACCCTTCCTTGCAAAACAATTCGATTTCATGATACCAAGGCAATTCTTCTTCGTCCAAAATCTCCTCTAGCTCTGTTAATGAAACTTCCTTGAGATCTTCCTTCTCAGCTCTCGCCTCTACAGCTTTCCTAAGGTTGATGAACCAAGGATCTTGAAGAGAGGGTGCGTCCAATCTCTGGACGACGATGGTCTCAGTGCTACGACTGAGAGGAAAAGATAAGGAGGAAGCAAGAGATGCCAAAGCATCAGCTAGAATGTTCAGAGAACGGGGAGTATGGATATAGATCAGCTTACGGAATCGCTTAGCAATGAGCGTGACCAAATCTTGATAAGGCTTGAGCTTGGGGTCACGAGTACGGTAAGTGGACAGAACTTGCCGTAGGACGAGCTGAGAGTCTCCTATGATGTTCAAATAATGCGCGCCTAGAAGATAGGCGTGCTTCAAGCCGGCCAGGAGGGCCTCATACTCAGCGATGTTGTTGGTAGCAGGAAATTGAAGTTGATAAGCGAAGGGGATGGTTCCCTCTGGAGTAAGCAAGACAGCACCGATCCCTTGGCCTTGGGAGTTGAGTGCACCATCGAAGTGCAGAGACCAAAAGGGATGATGAGAAAGGATAGAGAGATGCTCATCAGGGAAATCATCCTGAATAGAATCGGTGTGAGGAATAGGGAGATGTGCAAGATGCTCAGCAATGGCATATCCTTTGACTGCCTTCTGAACAACAAAGGTGATGTCAAACTAAGAGAGGAAGCTCTGCCAGCGAGCTAACCTACTAGAAAGGACGGGTTTTTCTAAGAGATAACGGATCGGGTCCATTCTAGAGATCAACCTAACTGGGTGGGCGAGAAAGTAATGTTTAAGCTTCTGAGCTACCCACACTAAGGCGGCACAAGTCTTCTCCATAGCGGTGTACTTGGATTCAGCTGGATTAAACAGTCGAGAAAGGTAGTACGCAGCCCGCTCTTTCCCTTTATCATCTACTTGTGCTAAGACCGCCCCTAGGGAGTCCTCAATAACCGAGATGTATAGGATTAGGGGTTTCCCAGGGACAGGAGGTTGCAAAACCGGGGGATTGGACAGATACTCTTTGAGGTCCTTATAGGCCTTCTGACAATCTTGATTCCATTCGAACTTGACCCCCGCCTTAAGCAATTCATAAAACGGATGACACCTCTGAGAATACTGAGATATAAATCTTCTAATGAATTGCAGTCTACCAATCAATCCTCGAAGTTCCGTAATGTTCTTTGGCGGAGGCATGTCCATGACGGCCTGTGCCTTATTAGGATCAATCTGGATCCCCCGTTTGCTCACTATGAACCCTAACAACTTCCCTGAGGAGACTCCGAATACACACTTCTTCGGATTCATCTTAAGCTTGTACTCCCTGGCTCTCTGCAGCACCTTAGCCAGGATAGAGGGGTGTTCTTCTTTTGTTCTTGACTTCACCAAGATGTCATCAACGTAAGCTTCCATATATATGTGCATCATGTCATGGAAGATGGCCATCATCGCCCTTTGATAGGTGGCACCTGCATTTTTCAAACCAAATGGCATAACTACATAACAATACGTGCCCCAGGGTGTGGTGAAGGAAGTTTTCTCTTGGTCTTCCAGAGCGAGACGGATCTGATTATAGCCTGAGTACCCATCCATAAATGACAGAGCTTCATACCCGACAGTGTTATCCACTAGGACGTCTATATGGGGTAGCGGGAAATCATTTTTGGGACATGCTTTGTTTAGATCCCTGAAATCAATGCATATGCGCACTTTTCCATCCTTCTTGAGAACAGGGACTATGTTTGCCACCCACTGAGGATACAAAACTACTCTGATGAATCTGGCTTTGTATAGTTTGTCGACCTCTTCTTTGATCCTCAAGGCCATGTGGGGGTGAAATCTTCTTGACCTTTGTTTCACAGGTGTTGCCCCTGGTTTAAGCACGAGTCGATGTTCCACTAAAGAGGGGTCAAGACCTGGCATGTCCTCGTAAGACCAGGCGAAGGAATCGCTATACTCCCTTAGGACCTTAATCAATTCCTCTTCTACTTGTGAAGGAAGATTAGCAGCAATCATGATGGGCCTTGGGTCTTCTTCGGTTCCTAGATTGATTTCCTTTGTAGGTTCGTCCACCGACGACGATGGCTCGTCGAATCTTTTCAATCCTTGTGCGTATAAGTCGGCAGTGTCATCTACATCGTTGTCTTCATAATTGGATCCTTCTCATCCAAAATCTCATAGACGCCTAATCCGTCATCACTCCACACCCCTTCTATTTCCTCGTCGTCTTCAATTACGATTGCCGTAGCAACAAATTTCGGGCACTTCAAAAGAGCATGACAACGCTGAGCTAAATCTTGCAAGAATCTATCAGGAACAGACCGGGAAGGATGCGCCAGCGAGCGCAGCTCAACAGAGGAAGGGTTAGATGACCTGGAACAAGAACCTACTTCTCTAGACCTGACTGACTCTACTTTCCTAGGCTCGACGGACCCTAATCCTAACCTAGGGGACAGAAGACCTAGTGGAAGGGAAGGCGCAGGGGACTCGTGCCCCTGGGAGGAAGATGGCGACAAGATAGCGTAATCTTCCACTGAAATCTCCGTTTCAAATTTGACGTTTTTTTTTGGAGATCAGCGGAGACTATACAGCAAGATGGAGGAGGTGGGAGCTGCATAGGGAACAGCTCGGGGAAAATGTAGTCGAAGAAAGGATCGGAAGAAGAGAACCACATCTCGTGGAGTTGGGCGTTGGGAGGAGGAGGAGTGAAGAGAGTGGATAGATCGAGGGGTGGGCACTTCCCGCAAGCACAAGGAACAAATAGAATCTCGGGTGATCAATGAAAGACGGATTTATTATGATGGGAGGAAGGCGGGGTATGAAGTCCCCTTGCTGGAAAATAGATTGGAGGCGTGAGGGAGACCAAGAAAAGATAATGGGAGAGCTCCCCCTTTCCTGTAGATCAACAATAGGCTGCTTCTTCGGCCTCCACTGCATAAGCCGAACTTCTTGTTGCTTCTTCTGACATTCTTCCTCATGAAAGAGACCCTGCAAGGCCTGACTGTAGTCGAGCATGTCATCATCTGACCCTCCTGGCAAGGGAGGCGGACTGGCAATTGGACAAACTGTATTCCTTTCTTGCTGAACCGGCTTTGGAGCTAATGTGCCAGGCTGGAGAGGCCCTTTGACAAAATGCTGACGATAATCCCAGGTGAGCGGCCCAGAATCACCCATCATAGATAATGCTGTCTCTTTGTAGCCGAGACCTCTCCTACCCATTTTTCTTCCCTTAGGTATAGGCTTAGTCATCCCTTGCAGTTGCGCACCGAGGCCTCTCCCCGGTTGATAGCCCAGTTTCAATATAATGTTCCACCCCTTTGAATCTCGAATCTGCGGCTTCACTTTGACATTAACTGGAGTAGCGACGGGCTTAGGGGATGTGTATGCCCAGGGAAAGTTCAAATCCAACACTGACAGAATGGGCCGGCTGCTAGGCCAGAGTGTGGGAAGAACCTGCTCTGAAATAGCCTTTACTGACTGTACTGTGGATAAGCTCTTAACTTTGACGACCCTCCCTTGGAAGGGGAATTTAATGCACTGATGTGCGGTGGAGGGCACGGCGCCGAGTGTGTCAATCCAGGGACGACCCAAGATAGCCTTGAACATAGGGTCGATATCAAGAACATAGAATTCCACGGCCATAGTAAGGGGCCCGAGCTCTGCCTGAATGGTGACTACCCCGTGACATGCTCGCCTTGAGTTGTCATATGCTGCTATAGTGGTGGGGGTAGGCCGTAGTAACTCTTCAGATATGTTGCATGCTCGGAGGGTGCTGAGTGGGCAAACATTAATTGAGGCCCCTGTGTCAACCAGCGCTGCTTCAACGTCGACTTTGTTCAGGGTAATTGTTATGCAGAGCGGCATTTGCCGAGCCCCCGGAGGTGCAAGCTCGGTTTCAGAGAATGTAATTGCCGGCCCTTTGGAGATAGTTGCCAGTGCCGTTGGTAGGCTATCAACTGCCATGTCTTCGCTAACCATTACCTTCTGTAAGAAGTCCCTCAGTGCATCCTGATGAAGGGTGGACCTTTTGATCAGCTCCAACACAGATATTTTGGCGGGTACTCGATCCAGATGATGCAGCAAGTCGTATTGAGTACCCGGCAAAGGTTCAGTTTCTTCTTGCTCGGCCACCGGCTGAGAGGACTGGGGATTAGAAGTAGTAGCGTAATTCCGATGGAACATCTTCCCGCTCCTCAAAGCACAATTTGCCGCGGCATCTGAAGATAGTATGATGGGCCCTGCGGGATGGATGAATGGAACAGGTGGTGCGGGTGAGGCGGTTTGGTGGAGCGTAGGGTTGGTGAGGTTAATGGGCGGTGCGCGGATGGTGGGTGGAGGATGGGTGGAAGGTAGGGTGGTTATGGATGTTGATGCGGGTGGAGGGAAGGCTAGCGGCTGGGTAAGAATGGGTGAAGGATTGGGTGGTGGTGTGATGACGGTGATGGGAGTAGGTGATGGAGGGTACGATGGCATGGAGAGTGGTAGAGGATTTGCTGGAGCAGTTGTGAATGGGAGGACGAGTTGAGAGGGCGTCGGCTATGCAGGGATGATGAAGGGAGGATTACGGTGGTTATGGTGGAGGGCCATGACCTGCGGTGTGGCGCCATCATCATCGAAAGACCATCCAACGTTGGGGGCCGGTAGCTGGACCATGTTTACTTGCGCTGGTGCTGGCGGCTGCTGCTGAGGAGCGGGTGGATGATTTGGCATCGGGTTCTGATGGATGCCCAGGTCTTGTACTTGCTGTGGTTGCTGCTGTTGTGGCGGCTGCTGCGGCTGCGGTGCTTGATGCTGCTGCACTTGCTGCCCCTACGGGTGCCTTCTCTTTTCTTTAATCTCAACAATGGCCCTATGCATTTCGGCCTAGTCGATTCTCTGCCCTTCATGAAGGTCATACACAAGATCTCGGAACTGAAAACATCCTTCTATGGTATGGCCCGACTACCGGTGGAACATACAATACTTAGTCTGATCGACTGCCGGGTTCCAAACAGGCCGTTCCGGAGGAAGTTGGATTACATTTACTGACATGAGTGCCGAGAAGATATCTGTAAGTGTCTCTGGCAATGGAGGATACTGGGCTCTCCTGGGAGCCGGGCGCTTGCTATTTGGATTGTTGTTGTTGTAGCCGTTGGGTGGAGGGACGTTATGGTATTGTGGTGGTGGTGATGGTTGTTGTGGTGTGGCGAAGGTGTTTTGTGGAATGGTGAAGGCGGGGGGAGGGTTTTGTGGAGTGGCTTGGAAGTTTTGCGGAGCGGAGTTTTGTGGATTGCGGGGGTTTTGGTTGTAGCGGAAAGGTGCGGCCTGATATGGAAAAGCAACGGCTTGTACTTGCTCATTTGTTTAGACTCCCTCAGTAACCGGCCCTGGTGGTTTCTTGTGGTACTTGGGCTTTTGGTTTTCGAAGAGGGAATGGATAGGGGAGTCCTTGAATTGAGTCTGGATGAAGCTCGCCCGGCTATAGAGTTGATGCATGTTGGCTATGTCATTCATTGCCAGGATGTTGCGGAAGGTCGGGGTGGCATTGGAAATCAGCAGTTTGACCTTCTCTTCCTCCGGAATGTGGCCCGGTACTCTAGCGGCCATTTGTCTCCACCTGTCTGCATAGGTGGCGAACTCTTCATCCGGCTTCATCTTCTCGGCCACTAGATCTGTAAATGAATATTCAGGGCCGACCCTGTCTTGGAACCGCTGGATGAATTTATCCTTTACTACCTTGAAACTCTCGGCCTCTTCCAGTGGTAGAGAATAGAACCATTCTAGAGCAACACTGTCCAAAGATCGGCGGAATAAGTACGCCATGAGGCGATCATCATATTAGAACTGCACCGATTCATAAAAAAAATCCCTCACATGGATGAAGGGATTGTTGTTCCCATCGTACTTGGGATAGTTGGGGAGCTCTGATTGCGGAGGGAACCGGATGTTCTGGAAGCTCGGAATAGGAATATCAGCCAAGGATTGTGGGCCAACCCTTTTCTGGAGAAAGTCGAGTTATTGCTGCATGGTGGCCCACTTGTCAAGCAAGTCCTGCTCTCGGGAGGAGCAGGGGTAGTGAAGGATGCTGATTGTACTTGAGGGGCAGATGGAATGGCTGTACCAATAGGCGGGAGCCCGTAAGAAGGAGTGGAAGGATAGACAATGGAAATAGGAGGCCCGTAAGAAGGATATTGGGCCTGAGATAGACCCGGATTAGAATGATTTTGGGCCACTCCTTGCTGAGGGCGTAAGAAATCGGAAGGGTTCATAAGGAGCTGCGGAGCTACCGAACCAGAGCTGTGATGATCCACCTGGACAAAGGAGGGGATGGGTGACTTCCCTTTATCGAAAGATTGATGGGCTGAATTAGAAGATTGGCCCATCTCCATGCCAGCGAAAGTGATGGTCCGGGGTTGGACCGGAGTGAGATCAATCAGAGTGGGCTAAACGGACGGCCCAATAATGGAAGGATTAGATTCACCTTGGATGGTGGCAGAGGGAGAAGCATTGGACCCTTGCATAGCTTGATATAAAACTTGGAGTTGGGTCGGATCCAATTGGGCCATCATATGAAGGACGGAGCCCGCGGAAGGAGCAGAGAGAGAAGGGGTAACTTGACTACCTTCCATAGAAGTGGAGGATGGGAGAGGGGCAGTCCCCTCTCCAGAGGAAAATGTAATAACCCTAGGGGGGTTTTCAAGGAGCCCTTGAGGAAGAGAGTCCTCTTGGGAGCGAGGAGGATTGAGGGATGCCATGGTGGACTCGAAGAGGGGATTAGAATAGAACGTGAAGAAGGAACTGACTCGAGAAGATGATTCAGACAGACGAAAATAACTCCACATGCAACGGACAACCTTGACAATATGCAAAGCAACCAATACAAAAAAAAGAAACACACAATAAGCAACCAACTTAGGTGATTCTAACAAGATGTAAATGATAAAAGATGAAGACACCCAAAATCAACCAAGTTGTTTAAGATGATGCAACAAGGTTCTTATGATTTCTCCTTTGGAACTTTAGTGAGTTGATTGATATGTGCTCTCAACAATGGGTTCCTAGTAGGAGATGGATATGGGACTTGGTTTGACTCTCAGTGTAACCACTCTTCACTTATGCAGTCCTAGACACGGGGTGGGAGAGATACAACCAGCCCGGCGTCCGTGTGGGAATCCACGGCTCGCGGGGACTTACGGAGGTCCCTACTGTGATTTCCTAGTCGGCCCCAAGGAATATGGAGAAGAGAAGTCCTCACAACAAGGTAGGAAAATGCAATCTAACGTATGAAAAGATGAATGGCCCTATGTGCACCGGAGTGCATGCAAAATCTAGCCTAGAATCTAACAATCAATGGTGCACACAATGATATGTAGATATGAGCAAAGCAAGAAGGAGGGCAAGTATCACCCTAGCAATAAATCACAGCAAAAACTGCGGAAATAAATGCACCTCGGATGCGTACCTGCCAGGAGAATAACGGTCGAAGGACCCTGCGTCAGAGCACAATAACGGTCAAAGGCCAGACCGCCAGATAATGTATAACGCAGGGGGATGAGACCATCGGATGAGCCAGGGAACAAAAACCAGACAGAAGTAACCGGAAAGCCCGTGGAAGCTCACACAGCAGAACCAAAGTGGCGGTCTAATGCCCCTGCGTCAGAGGACTTTGACGCGGGGACACCGGGCCGTCAGAGAACTCAGAAAACCAGAATGAGCAGTAATCAAAGGGGAAACAAAAGGCAACTCAACAAGCAGATGATGGCAGGTTTAAACAAGAATCAAAAGCACGATTGGCACAAGCTGTCCCACCGTGATCGCCAAAAAATTATCTGTTGATATTTATTTGTCTATCTTCTATCTTTCTTTTGAGGTTTGAAAAGTGATATGGTAAGATGACAAACAAGCAATCAAAGATCTACTCAAACCTATGAACATGTGATCATGAACCTAGGCAATCATAGTGATGGAGGCATCACCCACGATTCCCTTTGGCTCGGGTCCACTTCTTCACATTCGGGAGCTGGTTGAGTTTGGGCCTCACTCTATTACAGCCCCTTATCCATTTAGTAGCTTTCCTTTGTGTCATTTTGATGTATTTTCATTTTATTTGAGTCATTTCCCTAGGTCTAGCACTTATTCTCCTATGTTTTTGTATCATCATGCTGTCTAATGAGGCTATTGGGCCCAATTCGTTGGGCTAGGCCCATTGGTGCCCCCACCCCCTTGGTTATTGGTAGTTGCTTATTTTGTCAGGGACTTATTGTAAAGAGTGGGTTGCCTATAAATAGGACCCCACTCCCCCTCATTTGAAGTTAATGAAGAAATGAATGAATGAGTTAAAATTGCCATTTGAGTTCAAATTGGAGTGATTCCTCTAGTTTTTGGGTGAGAGACCCTAGGGGAGAGATTCCCCACCTATTCCCCCTCTTTCTCTCTCCTCCAACCCCAATTTCAAATTTTCTTCTCTCTCCTCCCCTCCCCAACCACCTCCACTAGCTACCCACCTCATTCAATACCCCTCCACTTCCCCAAGTTGCCATTACTCCACTCCCATTGTCCCAAGGTGGCATCTCCCACTTTCCAACACAATCCCACCATTCCCACACAATCTCCCCTAGTTACCACACAATCCCCCACTCCCAAGACCATTTCAAATTTGAAATCCATCTCCCTCCACTTCTTTTGGCCACCCCCCCTCTCTCCCCCATAGCTAGGTCCGCCCCCCTCCTCTATTCTCCACTCCACCTCTCACACCATCTCCTCACCCTACCCTAACTGCAACCTGCGACCCCAGCCCTCTTCCTCCTCACTCCCCATCACCATTAGCCCCCTCCATCACCCCACAAGAACCCCCCTTCACCATTAGGCCGCCCTACATCAACCCTCCACCAAAAGAAGCCCCTCTCCCTCTCCTTTCAATTTCAGGTTGTTGCAGTGCAGGCCTGCAGATCAGCACCGAGTTGCAGCATTGTCCACGTCTTCATCTTGGAGCTTCTGGGGGCGTGGCCTACATCACTGGAAAGTCCCCTCTGTCTTCTTCTCAGGAGAGGTGGAACCAACTCGTTATGAGGTTGGGGCCAGCCGTAGGAGCCGTTCTCCCACGATTGCGCAGAGAGGTCTTCATCCTGGACCAGAATCGGAAAGATCATTGTGCCACGATGTACCCCAGTGGATTCAGGCTGAAGCCCCTTCATCAAAGTTCTCCCCCTGCCAGTCCTCTTCCAAGATCAAGAAACAGAACCTCGTTCGGCTGCCGGAGGAAGGAGTTACAAATTTTCTCCCCTGAGCTCTCCAGTCCTATCTTCTGCAGTCTGCTCCGACCAGTGCCCACTCTTCAGGGTACACCGACCGCTCTCGACCTCTGATTGCAGCCCCGTTGCCTGCTGCTGAAAGATACTTCGACCATGAAGACGTCGCCGCTAGTTTCGTGCTGTTCGAAGCTCGGGAGTGCGAACGGTGATCTCTGCAACCTGCTGTTCCAGTCCAAGTAGAGCCTGCGGCCAGACAGAGAGGTCTTCTCCCAGCTGCTGGTGCTGCTACCTCCCACCTACTGAGCATCTCCAAAAATTCTGGAGTCAACCTATTCAAGTCAGGAAGCTTTAGGAGGTGGTCTCACTCAATTTGGAGTCCGGACGAGTCCGTGGCGACCACAACATCATCATCCTGTCCTGCAGGCCAGAACAAGGCTCATATCGCGCTGGACGCCACTTAGTGATTGAGAGCTTTTCTCCCCTCCCCGCTTGGCCGGCTGAAGGCCCCACCCTGCGTGGTGGTAGTTTTGGTTGTAACACTTTAACCCCCACCCCAAGATCCCCCTCCTGCGTGAGGTGTAGTCTTGTACTTCTTTGGGAAGGTCAAGCGACACCGCCGCGGCGTGTGGGGAACCACCGCCTCCCCGCTCGCCCTCGTCTCCGACCGGGACCGGTTTCTTCAAACCGGTCGAGTAAGTGTCTCATCCTTGCTCAATAGTGTTGCTCTTTCAATATTTGCTTCATGCGCCGCTGAATTTGTGAGGGAGCACCCGGTCCTCAAGTCCATGACTTAGAGTGACCGCCGTGGGGTAGTGTGAACTGGTGCCTTTGCGCACTTTGTCGGCCCCAATTAAATTGGGCATCCAACCTTTGGGAGTCAAACCTTAGCCTTGCTGGCCCTCTACCGGCAAGGGCCCATTCCCATACTTCACACTTGGCATCGCCAAGTCACTCCGGGTATAGAGTGCGACGGGAGAGCGGTGGCCCATTAAGGCCCATTTGAATGCTATTTGTGATTGCTTGCTTAAGTCCGAGGTTGTGTCACATCAAGTGATATCAGAGCAAGTCCTTGACTTGTCTCTATCAAGTCTAAGTCCTAGGACCTTTGCATAGTGTGTCCATCCACTTTGGCCCTTGTCTTGCATGTCCACCCGTAGTGGTGCTAGCTATCAACCCGGTTCATCGTCATCGGCTCCACCAATGGATCCCAATCCTCACCAACTCAACCAAGATGTTCCTAGGGAGGAACCCCAAGGCCACATGGATAGGGTAGATGCTGCCCTCACAACCATCCTTGCCCAACTAGAGTCCATTACCAACCGAATTGCTCGGTTAGAAGACCAAGAGTTCCGCCCAAGGAACAACGAGCCTAGAATTCCCCCTCCGCATGATGAGCCTCATAGGGAAGATCCTCACCCAAGGATCAATGAGCCAAGAGCCCCTCCACCACATGGTGAGTTCCATAGGAATGGTTTACCCCAAAGGAACCAAGGCCCAAGAGTCCACCCTCCACATGTAGAGCCTCATAGGGGTGAGTTCCACCCAAGGAACAACGGCCCAAGAGCCCATCACCCACATGCTGAATTTTATAGGGAGGATATGGACCATGACCATTATTATGACTATGAGAGGCCTTGCCCCCATCAAAACCATGACCGGCGTCCACGGGATGATCAGGATGACCCCCTTTTAAGGATGATCAAGGTAGAGACTCCAAATTTTGATGGTTCACATGAACCTAGTGTTTACCTAGAATGGGAGACCGCCATGGACCAATACTTTGAATGGTACCCCATGTCCGACCAAAGGAGAGTTAGATTGGCTAAGATGCATCTCACTAAGTTGGCCAAAACTTATTGGCTAAACCAAGAGGGTCTAAGACGGGTTAGGCGGGAAGAGCCTATTGACACTTTGGCGGATATGAAAAACCAACTTAGGAACAAATACCTCCCCCAAACGTACCACCAAATGCTCCTAGATGAATGGCAAAGCCTCACCCAAGAAGGAAAGACCGTGGTAGAGTACATTGAAAAATTTGACTCCTATCTTTTAAAGTGTGGAGTCCATAAGGATCCGGACGTCACCTTATCCCGCTTTAGGAATGGGCTTCAAAGCCACATCAAGAGGGAACTTTTCATGAGAGACGTTGACAACCTTGAGCTAACTTACCAAGTAGCTAGAGATGTGGAAAGGTTTTCTATGAGTTCCCGATTTATCACTCCCCGACCAACCGATCCCAAAAACTTGGGACCACGTCCCATTCCACCCACTCCCATGAGAGCTCCTAGCCCAAGTGGGAATGCCCCTTTAAGGTCCTACAATCCTCCCCCACCCATCACTCCAAACAAGCTCGCTCCTAGTCATCCTCTCCCACGGAAGGATGACAACCCCAAAGGACCAAGTGTAGGAGCCACCCCGGGAAGAGGGCACCAACAATGCTATAGGAGTCAAGGGTTTGGTCATTTTGCGGGACAATGTCCATCTAAGGGGTTATCTAGTTTGCTTATTGAGGAAGAAGTTCAACCCCAAAAGGAACAAGAAAATGACGTTGAGGAACATGAAGCCTCACTAGATTGGGAAGAGGAGTATGAAGCCCAATATCTAGAGTCGGGTCTAGATCACTCCACTCCTTCAAACAACTCCCATCTAGGAGTCATTAGGTGCATCCTCACCCAACCTCAAGAAGAGGATTGGCGTCGGACCTCAATCTTCCACACCTTTATCAAGATAGGGAACCATGTGAGGAAAGTGATCTTGGATAGTGGTAGTTGTGTTAATGCCGTGTCACCCGACACCGTCAAGCTCCTTGGGCTTACTCTCACTCCCCACCCATGTCCATACCGGGTCTCATGGATCAATAACAACTCCATCCCGGTCAACACCCAATGCCTAGTGCCTCTCACTTTCTCTTCCTACCATGGCCAAATATGGTGTGACGTCATACCCATGGAAGTGGGTAGCATCCTTTTTTTTAGGAAGACCTTGGCTCTATGATGTGGATGCCACCATTTTAGGGAGAAGTAACATATGCACCTTTGAGCATGAGGGTAAGACTATCCGTCTTAACCCCTCCCCACCTCGACCCATGCCCAAGAAGGACCCTCTCCCTCAAGGATCACACCCCACCACTCCACAAGTCTCGGGGAACTCCACCCCTCCAACCCAAGCCCTTATCCAAACCCCAAAACAAAGTAGAACCACGGGGTTGACCAAAGGTCTTCATCTCATCACTAGGAAAGAGCTTGAAGAGGAAATTGCTCAAGGGGTGCCATTGTGTGCGGTAGTCATATGCTTAGGGGAACCTACCCCTTCTAACCCCCATCCCATAGAAATCCAACAACTTTTGGAAGAATTCCATGATGTGTTCCCAGAAGAGCTCCCGGACCAACTCCCTCCCATGCGTGATGTGCAACACGCAATCGATCTAGTACCGGGAGCCACCCTTCCAAACCTTCCTCATTATCGCCTCAATCCCACGGAACATGCCGAACTTAGGAGGCAAATAGAGGAACTCATTAGGAAGGGCTTCATCCGCATTAGTAAGAGTCCATGTGCCGTCCCGGCCCTCCTTACCCCCAAGAAAGATGGATCATGGCGGATGTGTGTGGATAGCCGGGCCATTAACAAGATTACCATCAAGTATAGGTTTCCCATCCTTAGGCTTGATGACATGTTGGATATGCTAGCCGGAGCCACCATCTTCTCTAAGATAGATCTCAAGAGTGGCTACCACCAAGTTAGGGTAAGGCCCGGGGATGAGTGGAAAATGGCCTTCAAGACCAAGGATGGTCTCTTTGAGTGGTTAGTCATGCCATTTGGGCTTTCTAATGCCCCAAGTACTTTCATGCGTCTTATGACGGAGGTACTTAGGCCTTTTATTGGGAATTTTCTAGTGGTATACTTTGATGATATTCTCATCTATAGCCAAACCCATGAGGCCCACCTTGACCACCTTAGAAAAGTTTGCACCGTCCTCCGGCAAGAAAGCCTATTTGCCAACCTAGGAAAGTGTCATTTCATGACCACTTCCATCACCTTCCTAGGATTTGTGGTGTCAACCAAAGGAGTCTCCATGGACCCCGATAAGGTCCAAGCTATTCTTGATTGGCCGGAGCCCCACACCCTTCATGAGGTTAGGAGTTTTCATGGGTTGGCCACATTCTATAGGAGATTCATTCGAGGGTTTAGCACTATCACCGTCCCAATAACTGATTGTCTCAAGAAGGGAACCTTTGTTTGGACCAAATCTGCCTCTAAAGCCTTCCTTGAGCTTAAGGAAAAGTTGACCCAAGCCCCGGTCCTATGCCTTCCCGATTTCTCCAAAGTTTTTGAGGTCACTTGTGATGCATCCGGGACAGGGATAGGAGGGATTCTTAGTCAAGAGGGACACCCGGTCGCCTACTTTAGTGAGAAGCTATGTGATGCTAGGACTAGATACTCCACCTATGACAAGGAGTTCTATGCCGTGGTCCAATCCCTCTGACACTGGAGACATTACTTGCTTCCCAAAGAGTTTGTCATCTTTTCCGACCATGAGGCCCTCAAATACCTCAATTCCCAACAGAAGTTGAATGCCCGACATGCCCGATGGGTTGAGTTCATCCAATCCTACACCTTTGTCATCAAACACAAGGCCGGGAGTGAGAATAAGGCCGCGGATGCCCTTAGTAGGAAGATATCCTTGTTATCCACTATCCAAGTGGAAGTGATTGGTTTTGATAAGGTCAAGGACGAGTACCCTGGTTGCCCCGACTTTGGGCAAATCTATGCCAACTTGACCACTCATTCTAGCAAGGAGCATGAGGGATTTATTTTAGAGGATGAGTTCCTCTTCAAGGGGACAAGGCTTTGCATTCCCCGGACCTCTCTTAGAGATTTCTTGGTTTGGGAATTACATGCCGGAGGGTTAGCCGGTCATTTTGGGGTCCACAAAACCATTGCCTTAGTTGAGGGTCAATTTTATTGGCCGAGCCTCAAGAGAGATGTAGGCAAAATAGTGGGTCAATGTCGCACGTGTGCTTCGGCCAAGCAGGTGAAGCAAAACACCGGCCTATACACCCCACTTCCCATCCCCGTCCGACCATGGTAAGATTTGAGCATGGACTTTGTGCTAGGCTTACCCAAGACCTCTAGGAAGCATGACTCCATCTATGTGGTGGTTGATAGATTTTCCAAAATGGCCCACTTCATCCCATGCTCCAAAACATCCGATGCCTCCCATGTAGCCCGATTATTCTTTGATGAGGTAGTCCGCCTCCATGGGCTGCCCAAGACCATAGTCTCCGACAGGGATGTCAAATTCACTAGCTATTTTTGGAAGACTCTTTGGCACATGATGGGTACCCTCCTTAAATTCTCCACTGCCTACCACCCCCAAACGGATGGCCAAACTGAAGTGGTCAACCGGAGTCTAGGGAACCTCCTTAGGAGTCTTGTTGAGGATCGGCCAGGAAATTGGGATCTCATCTTATCACAGGCTGAGTTTGCATACAACAATTCCGTTAATAAGTCAATAGGGATGAGTCCATTTGAAGCCGTGCATGGGTACAAACCAAGAAAGCCATCCAACCTCATTCCCCTTCCCCAGCATGCTAGAGTGTCCATTTTTGCCGAGTCTTTTGCACAACATATTAGGCAATTGCATGAGGAAATTTGCAAGCACATTAGCATGAAAAATGAGGCTTATAAAAAGTTGGCCGACTCTCACCGGCGTCACTTAGAGTTCCAAGTGGGTGACTTTGTGATGGTAAGGACGGAGAGGCTCTCCCCAGGAGCCAACTCCAAGTTGAGGCCACGTGGGACTGGGCCCTTCTAGGTCTTGAGGCGCATCGGTGCAAATGCTTATGAGTTAGATCTCCCTGAGGATTATGGGATAAGTCCTACATTCAATGTCGCCGACTTAGTGCCATACAAGGGCCCCACGGTGGGACCTAGTGAGGAGATTGAGCCTACTTCTTCCTTTGAGAGAGTACCCACCCGTGAGGAGAGTCCACTAGTCAAGAGAGCTCAGCGCGATCGCATTGAACGAATATTGGATGAGCAGGTCACTACCACCCGGAGCAAGGTATATGAGTGCTATCTCGTCAGGTGGAAGGATCGGCCTCCGTCGGAAGACTCATGGGTGAGTCGGGAGGACCTCCAGCGATTGGATCCGGACCTCCTCGAGCGGTACCTTAGCCGGATGGATCCTTACTCGACGGAGTCTAGCTCTTCGCGGCCCAGGGGATTTGATGGAGGCATCACCCACGATTCCCTTTGGCTCGGGTCCACTTCTTCACATTCGGGAGCTGGTTGAGTTTGGGCCTCACTCTATTACAGCCCCTTATCCATTTAGTAGCTTTCCTTTGTGTCATTTTGATGTATTTTCATTTTATTTGAGTCATTTCCCTAGGTCTAGCACTTATTCTCCTATGTTTTTGTATCATCATGCTGTCTAATGAGGCTATTGGGCCCAATTCGTTGGGCTAGGCCCATTGGTGCCCCCACCCCCTTGGTTATTGGTAGTTGCTTATTTTGTCAGGGACTTATTGTAAAGAGTGGGTTGCCTATAAATAGGACCCCACTCCCCCTCATTTGAAGTTAACGAAGAAATGAATGAATGAGTTAAAATTGCCATTTGAGTTCAAATTGGAGTGATTCCTCTAGTTTTTAGGTGAGAGACCCTAGGGGAGAGATTCCCCACCTATTCCCCCTCTTTCTCTCTCCTCCAACCCCAATTTCAAATTTTCTTCTCTCTCCTCCCCTCCCCAACCACCTCCACTAGCTACCCACCTCATTCAATACCCCTCCACTTCCCCAAGTTGCCATTACTCCACTCCCATTGTCCCAAGGTGGCATCTCCCACTTTCCAACACAATCCCACCCATTCCCACACAATCTCCCCTAGTTCCCACACAATCCCCCACTCCCAAGCCCATTTCAAATTTGAAATCCATCTCCATCCACTTCTTTTGGCCACCCCCCCCTCTCTCCCCCATAGCTAGGTCCGCCCCCCTCCTCTATTCTCCACTCCACCTCTCACACCATCTCCTCACCCTACCCTAACTGCAACCTGCGACCCCAGCCCTCTTCCTCCTCACTCCCCATCACCATTAGCCCCCTCCATCACCCCACAAGAACCCCCCCTTCACCATTAGGCCGCCCTACATCAACCCTCCACCAAAAGAAGCCCCTCTCCCTCTACTTTCAATTTCAGGTTGTTGCAGTGCAGGCCTGCAGATCAGCACCGAGTTGCAGCATCGTCCACGTCTTCATCTTGGAGCTTCTGGGGGCGTGGCCTACATCACTGGAAAGGCCCCTCTGTCTTCTTCGCAGGCGAGGTGGAACCAACTCGTTCTGAGGTAGGGGGCCAGCCGTAGGAGCCGTTCTCCCACGATTGCGCAGAGAGGTCTTCATCCTGGACCAGAACCGGAAAGATCATTGTGCCACGATGTACCCCAGTGGATTCAGGCTGAAGCCCCTTCATCAAAGTTCTCCCCCTGCCAGTCCTCTTCCAAGATCAAGAAACATAACCTTGTTCGGCTGCCGGAGGAAGGAGTTACAAATTTTCTCCCCCGAGCTCTCCAGTCCTGTCTCCTGCAGTCTGCTCCGACCAGTGCCCACTCTTCAGGGTACACCGACCGCTCTCAACCTCTGATTGCAGCCCCGTCACCTCCTGCTGAAAGCTACTTCGACCACGAAGACGTCACTGCCAGTTTCGTGCTGTTCGGAGCTCGGGAGTGCGAACGGTGATCTCTGCAACCTGCTGTTCCAGTCCAGGTAGAGCCTGCGGACAGACAGAGAGGTCTCCTCCCAGCTGCTGGTGCTGCTACCTCCGACCCACTGAGCATCCCCAAAAATTCTGGAGTCAACCTCTTCAAGTCAGGAAGCTTTAGGAGGTGGTCTCACTCAATTTGGAGTCCGGACGAGTCCGTGGCGACCACAACATCATCATCCTGTCCTGCAGGCCAGAACAAGGCTCATATCGCGCCGGACGCCACTTAGTGATTGAGAGCTTTTCTCCCCTCCCCGCTTGGCCGGCTGAAGGCCCCACCCTGTGTGGTGGTAGTTTTGGTTGTAACACTTTAACCCCCACCCCAAGATCCCCCTCCTGCGTGAGGTGTAGTCTTGTACTTCTTTGGGAAGGTCAAGCGACACCGCCGCGGCGTGTGGGGAACCACCGCCTCCCCGCTCGCCCTCGTCTCCGACCGGGACCGGTTTCTTCAAACCGGTCGAGTAAGTGTCTCCTCCTTGCTCAATAGTGTTGCTCTTTCAATATTTGCTTCATGCGCCGCTGAATTTGTGAGGGAGCGCCCGGTCCTCAAGTCCATGACTTAGAGTGACCGCCGTGGGGTAGTGTGAACCGGTGCCTTTGCGCACTTTGTCGGCCCCAATTGAATTGGGCATCCAACCTTTGGGAGTCAAACCTTAGCCTTGCTGGCCCTCTACCAGCAAGGGCCCATTCCCATACTTCACACTTGGCATCGCCAAGTCACTCCGGGTATAGAGTGCGATGGGAGAGCGGTGGCCCATTAAGGCCCATTTGAATGCTATTTGTGATTGCTTGCTTAAGTTTGAGGTTGTGTCACATCACATAGCTAGCTCTAGCATGGGCATGCTATCTCAATCAAACTACGCTAAGGAAAAGGAAAACACACGTCGGGGCGTGGAGCAAGGAGTAAACAAAAACACACCGTGAAGGTAGAACATGCAAGGAAAATAGAAAGATATGATGAAGAAGACAGCTAATGTCCAATACCAAGGAAAGATGTGATCGCCACCAAAGTAAAAATAAGTCAAAGACCTGAATATACCTTGGAAATAGGTGGATGAAACACCCGCCCACGGGAGAGAAAACTAGAGAAAGCCTGCAGATCAACTTAGAAGTAACGGCCAGAACTCTGTGCGTTACTTGGAAGTGACGGCCACATGATAGACCACCGGAAGAGAGTGACGTGCCTGCACAAGGCCGTCAGATAACCTGCAGTAACAAAGCTTGAATTCTTTTAACTCCAACTCTTCCAGCCGGCTAGAAGACCTGGGCCTCGTGTTAATGAACCTATAAACCTGCCAAAGATGTAGAAAGACCAAATACAATAACCTCAATTAGTCCTTTTCACAAGCATAGCATCAATCCTCAAAGGACTTAACATCATCAAAAGGAGAGTGGATTACCGGGGAGTTTTTGGTTTTTTAACCCCTCTGGGTGTTTTAAAAGTTTGGGAAGATGTTTATATGCTTAGGGGACAGTGAAAAACGTGGAGAAAGAGGAGGGACAATGCTTTGATTGAGGAAAACCAGGGAAGAACTCAAGCATGCAATGATGAACTTGAAAGACCAAAACCAAAGTACTCCCTTGATTATGAGATGGATGGACGTGGGAAGCAATTCCTCTTGGATGAATATGGCTCCTGAGTTTGGCAGCACTTCGTCGTGAATTCAAATCTTCCCCCCTTTGGGCCATGAAGTTAAGGGTTCTATTTATAGACCCTCAAACTCTCAGGTTGAGCAGAGGATAATCAAGCAAGATAAAGAGATAACTCTTTAGTAAATCCGCGAAGATAATATCACCAAGAGTCCATAGAATCGAACGGAAGGTCCTGAGGATCAGATTTGAAAGAGATATCGTCAATCCAAACCCTTATCTCGACCACGGAGTAGCAGAGAAAAGGCCTGAACTGCCAGGACTCTCTGAAGGAAGTAACGGCTGCACGACAGACCGCCGCTTGGAAGCAACGCATCAAGGACCATCCGTTACTCTCAACCCTATCCCAAAGGATAAGATCGACGGGAAGAAGACTTAATTAATTGGACTCTGCAAAGAAGCGACGGCCAAGACATAGGGCGTCATAATGAAACAACGGCTACACGACAGACCGTTATTACCAATGTGTAAGCCAAAGGATAAGCACTGAAAACGAGGCCTTAAGCCTTAGGACTCTTCAAAAAGTAACGGTCCAGGCCCCATGCGTTATAATGAAACAACGCGCCTGATTCGGACCGTTATTACCATTGAGTTTCAAGAATAGCAATGAAGGGTTTTTAAGCTGTTGCCAACGAAACGCCACCAGGAGCCAATTCTTAATCCAGGAATTAAGACCCAAGAAACAGGCCTCAACTGATCAAGAGACTCAATGAAGAGTGAACAACTCGGAGCATCATATAGAATGAAATAAGGAGATGACCCGACTTATTGGGTATAAAACGGGTGTCAACAGATATGTCTTAGGTTAGTGTGTTACCTATTTATTATTAAGTTTTCTATACTGCAGGAAGAAACGGTCTTCCATTAGACCATCATAGAAAGACTAGTGGTTGCACGATAGACCGCTATCCACATTAGACGGTCACGTGCTAGACCGATTTCTTTTTTCTAATTTCTGTAATATTTTTAACCGAAATATATTACAGATTAGCCTTAATTAATATGTGATAAGCCTAGTTAACTAAGTTTTATTCCTGGTTTAACACTGGTTTCATAGACTTAGTTGATTTCCTTGTTCATCATAATAGTCTTCATGTTTTATATTTTAACTTATGTTAATTTGTGACCAAAATGATATACTCTTGTAATTAAATGCATGTTTCAAATAATAGAGGATTCATGATTTATCTTGATTACTATTTTATCACAATTCTCTCTCTCATCTCAGAGTCACTTTCTTCAGTACATGGCACATATCCCGATATATTGTCATTAGTTACACATTGCACATTAAGTACCTAATCTTGGACTTGTTGACCTCTCCTTTGGATATTCCTTCCAACGGACTAAGAAATCTTATTTCAAGACCTCCATAAGACTCGACGAGCTTGGGATTCCCACAAGGACGTCGTGCTAGTTGTACCTTTAAACCCATTTTATCTAGAAAGTACTTTACCGTTGTTTTCTATATTCTGGACGTTAGTGGCCCAATGGATGACCGCCTGACTCTGTAAGCGGCCCATTACTAGACCGCTAATGGATACTAAACGGCCATCCAATAGACTGTAAAGCTCCAGGATAGTTTTATTGATGTATCGACTCTAATTTATGAAACAGTCCAGGATTAGACCGCTTTAGAAATTAAATGGTCCTATAATAGACTGCATTTTTTTTGATTAGTCTAACCCGAGGTTTGACCTTTGAGGTTGGTTTTATTGAGTTCCTAGATGATCTTGGGATTATCTGGAGTTTCAGACTATGTTAAAAGGATAAATGCTAAGTTATGGGAATTTAATGATTGTACCGTTATGCTGTCGGAATGCCGCCGAAGTATAACCTTATTTTAATTCATTCTTTGATAATCTATATCAATTTTGGTTCATTCTATACCTTGGTTACCTTATCATGGAATCATTGTTGAAATTGTATATTAATGGCCATATTATTGCTTGAAACGTGGAAGTAGCTTGATTTATACTTGAAGATTCGATCGAGCACTGATTGTATTCAAGGGCTCTATGCTAGTCCCCTCAACTGATTGCTGGAAACATACTGTAAACCATGGGGTATGATGCTACTGGCGTCGCATTGCGCTGGGAGTACTTTCTCTATAAATAAGTGAAAATCTATAGAGACATGATTGAAAGATCAACGTAAATTCACGAAGTACTTGCTATTAAGCGAAAAGTACTTACTTGTTTGTTACATGACTTTCTAGTGCATAGCCTTCATGGTTATGAAAAGTACATTCTTGTTATATTCTTGTTCATGGAAAGGCTAAGTTTCATTCTTCTTATCTACTTGACCAAATCATATTCTCATATCTTGTTACTTTGGTTTTATTCACATGTTTTATCGTATCTGCATGATTTATCTTATTCTTTAGAGCCAAAATGCTAATCACTTAAATATTACCTTCATGTTAATACGAAGATACCTACTGCGCAAGTGTGTTCATACCTATTTTCTCAAATGTTTCAGGAAGTTCAAGTGATTCGGATTGGGATTATTCAAGTAACGGGTCCGAGAGTGATTAAAGGACAAATGATCGAGAGAAGCCTTAGTATCAAGTGTCTAGTCAAGTCATTATGTAATTTTTATTTTATTGAGTCTAGTAATGTGAGTCAAGATCTTATGTACTTTGAAAGTATTTGATGATGAAATAAAGTTTAAAGTTATGGGAAAAATCAATTATGTAATTACTTTTATGTGATTATCTTGCGTTCTGATTATATTGCTTGCGAGAAGCGTACTAGCTGGATGATCACATTCCTGATTATTTCTGATGCATAATCTCGGGCGTGATAGCAAAGCTATCTGATAGGCAACTTCACCAACCCTTTCTAGAACTTCTGTCAGGCCCCGAGCGCGGAAGGAACCCGGGTAATGCGTGACGAGTTTATATCAATCATGTCAATCAAAACACAAGGAAATTCGACTCATAAGACAGAGTGCGCTAAACAAGATAATACCAATGTCCTTTATTCATTAATAACTCCAATTGAACCATTACGTAATCCTAAAAAGGAAGAGTACTTCAATGTCAACTCTAGACTTAATAAAGAGAAAATTACAATTATAGACTCAAGAAAAATAGAAAAGACTCGATGTAGATATCTTGGACATTCGGGTATAGATCTATGCTCAGCTCTCATGGTCATCCCCGTCCGATTGAGTCTCGCTATCAACATTACCTAAAAAATAGGGGAAAACATTAGGTGAGCGAACACTCAGTAGTGATTACATCTCAAGAACAAGCTTTTTAAAAGTAAATTACATGTTTCATGAAATGCAAGTATAGCTAAGCATGATGCAAAAATGATATCGAGAGGGAATAACAAGAAGTAAAGATGAACTAGCAAGCTCCAAGATGAATCTTCTAAAGTTAACAAGGATATCAAGCATGTAATTACCAAGTCATGTCGTGAGATATTGGCTATTTAATGTAGCAAGTAAATACCCGTTCCGGGCCACACAAGTCACGTCAAGTCATGTCAAGTCTAGCACGAGAACATGGAATATGATAATCTAGAAAGTCATACACTTCGGTGCAGTGCCACACCGTGGTCAATATAGCTCCCATAGACACAATTACTTTTGGGTGCTCCTCCCCAGACAAGACCAGACCCCATTAACGCCGGGCATTGAGTTATGTAAATATCTCGACATCCACTAAAGTTTATAGCCAATTGAATTCCAAAGGAAATAAGCCATTGTAGGAACATAAAGGTAGACTTGTGGAACAGAGAGTTCAAGGATAGAACATTGAGTAAGGATGACATAGGGATAAATCTCACATCAAAATCAAGACATTCATGAAACTAGGTAATTGACGTCCATTCAAGTTGCAGCCACATACAGAATCCGCGTCCACTATTGTGGTTGCCAATTCTGTGAATAGGACAGGCACAAAAAAATAGCATCCACTGTGACAGCCGCTATTTCATGTTTTGGCATCAACTAGCCTGGTCACCAATTCATGCCAGTGGCAGACTCTCACAGAACACTAAAAATAGCGCTCTATAAGGCTAGGGCATCATGTTTCGTCAGAGTGACATGATAATCAGAGGTTCCAGGGTTTTGAGGGTACAACCTGCTCGACTGCCTTGAGGGAATTTAATGATTGTACCGTTATGCTATCGGAATGCCGCCAGAGTATAACCTTCTTTTATATCATTCTTTGATAATCTATATCAATTTTGGTTCATTCTATACCTTGGTTACCTTATCATGGAATCATTGTTGAAATTGTATATTAATGGCCATATTATTGCTTGAAACGTAGAAGTAGCTTGATTTATACTTGAAGATTCGATCGAGCACTGATTGTATTCAGGGGCTCTATGCTAGTCCCCTCAGCTGATTGCTGGAAACATATTATAAACCATGGGGTATGATGCTACTGGCGTCGCATTGCGTTGGGAGTACTTTCCCTATAAATAAGTGAAAATCTATAGAGACATGATTAAAAGATCCACGTAAATTCACGAAGTACTTGCTATTAAGCAAAAAGTACTTACTTGCTTGGTACATGACTTTCTAGTGCATCGCCTTCATGGTAATGAAAAGTACATTCTTGTTACATTCTTGTTCATAGAAAGGCCAAGTTTCATTCTTCCTATCTACTTGTCCAAATCATATTCTCATATATTGTCATGATCGTATCTTGTTACTTTTGTTTTATTCACATGTTTTATCGTATCTGCATGATTTATCTTATTCTCTAGAGCCAAAATGCTAATCACTTAAATATTACCTTCATGTTAATACAAAGATTCCTACTGGGCAAGTGTGCTCATACCTATTTTCTCAAATGTTTCAAAAAGTTCAAGTGATTCGGATTCGGATTATTCAAGTAACGGGTCTGAGAGTGATTAAAGGACAAATGATCGAGAGAAGCCTTAGTATCAAGTGTCTAGTCAAGTCATTATGTAATTTTTATTTTACTGAGTCTAGTAATGTGAGTCAAGATCTTATGTACTTTGAAAGTATTTGATGATGAAGTAAAGTTTAAAGTTATGGGAAAAATCAATTGTGCAATTACTTTTATGTGATTATCTTGCGTTCTGAATATATTGCTTGCGAGAGGCGTACTAGCTGGCTGATCACATTCCCGATTATTTCTAATGCATAATCTCAGGACGTGATAGCGAAGCTATCTGATATGTAACTTCACCAACCCTTTCTAGAACTTCTGTCAAGCCCCGAGAACGGAAGGAACCTGGGTAATGTGTGACGAGTTTATATCAATCATGTCAATCAAAGCACAAGGAAATTCGACTCATAAGATAGAGTGCGCTAAACAAGATAATACCAAGGTCCTTTATTCATTAATAACTCCAATTGAACCATTACGTAATCCTAAAAAGGAAAAGAGTACTTCAATGTCAACTCTAGACTTAATAAAGAGAAAATTACAATTATAGACTCAAGAAAAATAGAAAAGACTCGATGTAGATCTTGGACATTCGGGTATAGATCTACGCTCAGCTCTCATGGTCATCCCCGTCCAATTGAGTCTCGCTATCAACATTACCTAAAAAATAGGGAAAACATTAGGTGAGCGAACGCTCAGTAGTGATTACATCTCAAGAACAAGCTTTCTTTAAGTAAATTACATGTTTCATGAAATGCAAGTATAGCTAAGCATGATGCAAAAATGATATCGAGAGGGAATAACAAGAAGTAAAGATGAACTAGCAAGCTCCAAGATGAATCTTCTAAAGTTAACAAGGATATCAATCATGTAATTACCAAGTCATGTCATGAGATATTGGCTATATAATGTAGCAAGTAAAGACCCATTCCGGGCCACACAAGTCACGTCAAGTCATGTCAAGTCTAGCACGAGATCATGGAATATGATAATCTAGAAAGTCATACACTTCGGTGCAGTGCCACACCGTGGTCAATATAGCTCCCATGGACACAATTACTTTTGGGTGCTCCTTCCAGGACAAGACCATGCCCCATTAACGCCTTGCATTGAGTCATGTAAATATCTCGACATCACTAAAGTTTATAGCCAATTGAATTCCAAAGGAAATAGGCCATTGTAGGAACATAAAGGTAGACTTGTGGAACAGAGAGTTCAAGGATAGAACATTGAGTAAGGATGACATAGGGATAAATCCCACATCAAAACCAAGACATTCATGAAACTAGGTAATTGACGTCCATTCAAGTTACAGCCACATACAGAATCCGCGTCCACTATTGTGGTTGCCAATTCTGTGAACAAGACATGCACAAAGAAATAGCGTCCACTGTGACAGCCGCTATTTCATGTTTTGGCATCAACTAGCCTGGTCGTCAATTCATGCCAGTGGCAGACTCTCACAGAACACTAAAAATAGCGCTCTATGAAGGCTAGGGCATCATGTTTCTTCAGAGTGACATGACAATCAGAGGTTCCAGGGTTTTGAGGGTACAACTTGCTCGACTGCCTTGAGGGAATTTAATGATTGTACCGTTATGCTATCGGAATGCCGCCGGAGTATAACCTTCTTTTAATTCATTCTTTGATAATCTATATCAATTTTGGTTCATTCTATACCTTGGTTACCTTATCATGGAATCATTGTTGAAATTGTATATTAATGGCCATATTATTGCTTGAAACGTAGAAGTAGCTTGATTTATACTTGAAGATTCGATCGAGCACTGATTGTATTCAAGGGCTCTATGTTAGTCCTCTCAGCTGATTGCTGGAAACATATTGTAAATCATGGGGTACGATGCTACTGGCATCGCATTGCACTGGGAGTACTTTCTCTATAAATAAGTGAAAATCTATAGAGACATGATTAAAAGACCCACGTAAATTCACGAAGTACTTGCTATTAAGCGAAAAGTACTTACTTACTTGTTACATGACTTTCTAGTGCATAGCCTTCATAGTAATGAAAAGTACATTCTTGTTACATTCTTGTTCATAGAAAGGCCAAGTTTCATTCTTCTTATCTACTTGACCAAATCATATTCTCATATATTGTCATGATCGTATCTTGTTACTTTTGTTTTATTCACATGTTTTATCGTATCTGCATGATTTATCTTATTCTCTAGAGCCAAAATGCTAATCACTTAAATATTGCTTTCATGTTAATATGAAGATACCTACTGGGCAAGTGTGCTCATACCTATTTTCTCAAATGTTTCAAGAAGTTCAAGTGATTCGGATTCGGATTATTTAAGTAACGGGTCTGAGAGTGATTAAAGGACAAATGATCGAGAGAAGCCTTAGTATCAAGTGTCTAGTCAAGTCATTATGTAATTTTTATTTTACTGAGTCTAGTAATGTGAGTCAAGATCTTATGTACTTTGAAAGTATTTGATAATGAAGTAAAGTTTTAAGTTATGGGAAAAATCAATTGTGCAATTACTTTTATGTGATTGTCTTGCGTTCTGCTTATATTGCTTGCGAGAGGCGTACTAGCTGGCTGATCACATTCTCGATTATTTCTGATGCATAATCTCGGGGCGTGACAGTAAAGCTATCCAATAGGCAACTTCCCCAACCCTTTCTAGAACTTCTGTCAGGCCCCGAGTGCGGAAGGAACCTGGGTAATGCGTGACGAGTTTATATCAATCATGTCAATCAAAGCACAAGGAAATTCGACTCAGAAGATAGAGTGCGCTAAACAAGATAATACCAAGGTCCTTTATTCATTAATAACTCCAATTGAACCATTACGTAATCCTAAATAGGAAAAGAGTACTTCAATGTCAACTCTAGACTTAATAAAGAGAAAATTACAATTATAGACTCAAGAAAAATAGAAAAGACTCGATGTAGATATCTTGGACATTCGGGTATAGATCTATGCTCAGCTCTCATGGTCATCCCCGTCCGATTGAGTCTCGCTATCAACATTACCTGAAAAATAGGGTAAAACATTAGATGAGCGAACGCTCAGTAGTGATTACATCTCAAGAACAAGCTTTCTTTAAGTAAATTACATGTTTCATGAAATGCAAGTATAGCTAAGCATGATGCAAAAATGATATCGAGAGGGAATAACAAAAAGTAAAGATGAACTAGCAAGTTCCAAGATGAATCTTCTAAAGTTAACAAGGATATCAAGCATGTAATTACCAAGTCATGTCATGAGATATTGGCTATTTAATGTAGCAAGTAAATATCCATTCCGGGCCACACAAGTCACATCAAGTCATGTTAAGTCTAGCACGAGATCATGGAATATGATAATCTAGAAAGTCATACACTTCGGTGCAGTGCCACACCGTGGTCAATATAGCTCCTATGGACACAATTACTTTTGCGTGCTCCTTCCAGGACCAGACCATGCCCCATTAACGTCAGGCATTGAGTCATGTAAATATCTCGACATCCACTAAAGTTTATTGCCAATTGAATTCCAAAGGAAATAAGCCATTGTAGGAACATAAAGGTAGACTTGTGGAACAGAGAGTTCAAGGACAGAACATTGAGTAAGGATGACATAGGGATAAATCTCACATCAAAACCAAGACATTCATGAAACTAGGTAATTGACGTCCATTCAAGTTGCAGCCACATACATAATCCGCGTCCACTATTGTGGTTGCCAATTCTGTGAACAGGACAGGCACAAAGAAATAGCGTGCACTGTGACAGCCGCTATTTCATGTTTTGGCATCAACTAGCCCGGTCGCCAATTCATGCCAGTGGTAGACTCTCACAGAACACTAAAAATAGCACTCTATGAAGGCTAGGGCATCATGTTTCTTTAGAGTGACATGACAATCAGAGGTTCCAGGGTTTTGAGGGTACAACCTACTCGACTTCCTTAAGGGAATCAAAGGCTAGCGAAGTCTTATGGAGGCTTTAGAGAAAGAAATTCTAATATGGCGGAAGGAATATCCGGCGGAGGGTCTTTTAATCTTTAAGAATTGGGGTGTGAACGTGAAACAGCGTGAAATAGGGACTCCTTCTCAGACTTGAGATAGCAGTGCCAAAAGACCCGTGATATGGGCCAAAAACTTGATAAAAGTGTGAGAGCAAGAAATCACGTCAATTCAGACAGGCGCTATATCATAAATTAGCGTCTGCTTATAAAGTCACCAAATCAATAATTTACTGAGTTTTAATAATATTACAATAAATTAGCGTCCTTGCAAGAAGGCGCCATATCTTTAAATAGCGTCCATGAGATGGACGTCAATTCAAAAATTTTCAAAATTTGCACATATTTAATAATTTACAAGATTTGGCATCTGTTCACATAAGCTCTCTTTCTTAAGCCACATCTATTCATACGGTCGCTAATTCCTTTCCATGTACAAAGCAGAAGGCACCAAGTAAATACATTTCCAGACACAATCCATGGTTATTTCTTTAAGAAGACATGAACAGTGGCCTTCTGATGTTTATAGGGAATTTCAGAAAACTAGATACATGGACTAGTATAGAAAAATATTAGGATTCCATAAACATGCTCATGTAGAAATAATAACATCAGGTTCCATAGTTATTAAATTTTAAACATGTATTAATTATTAATTACATTATAGGAAATAGCGTCAGGGTGATGGTCGCTCATTAAATAGCATCAAGAGACTGACACCAATTCATGAATCAGCGCCCTTCTACACGGACGTTAATTAATTAGTGGCCACTGCTCTGGTTGCTATTTTTACATGAAACAGAAATACCAAAACTACGTAGAAAACTGATAACATGGGTCATGGAGATATGATATAGAGATTGTAACAGAGAGATTATGCATGCAGTACCCTTTTACTATGATCTTAGACTTAAGTCTTGAGATAACCTACCTTCACTTGTGCTAGGACGATGTAGACATGAGGAAGAAGAAGGAGATGCAGCAGCATGACAACAACTACAGTCGTAACAGGAATAACGAAGGAAGAAGCAACTTCCTTCCTTTACGTACAGGACGCAGACGAGGGAAGAAGAGGAAGCATACGATGCTTTTCTTCATGCACGGCAGTAGGAGGAAGACGATCACGAACGGAGGATGTCGATGCAGTAGCCAAAGGATGCTTTTGCATCAAACATGGGATCTATTTATAGAGTTTAGAGCTGGAGCTTCCTAATGTGAATTAAATTTCCTACGTAGAATCCTAGTAGGTTTAAACCTTTCCTGCTAATCATTCCCTTGCCATGTCCATAATCATTCTCTCCATTTTGCTAAAAACCCTAAACTCCCTTACGCAAGCTTCGAACGTGATAAAGGTTGGGTTTATGAAACAACCCTTCTATTAAGACATATGTATATATATATATATATATATATATATATATATATATATATCCCATGCATCCCTTTTTGACGTGGGAAGGGTTATGGATATATTAGAGGCCCATTTGGCTCTCGGGTTGAGTTATTGGTTAAAGCCCTTATACAAGGGTTTGGGTAGCTTTTATTTTTCACAAAGGCTTTGTGCTATTGGGCTTTTTAATATAATTTTGTAGTTTTGGGGTTTCATTTCAAGTCTAGTTACCATGTATATCATACATATATGTATATTTTATTTGGGGTGCTACAACTTCAAAAGGGCCAATAAATCTCAGAGTAAGCTTACCTTTGATGCCAAATCTTCTGATTCCATGACCTGGGGAAACCTTAAGGAACACATGGTCTCCAATTTAAAATTACAGGTCTCTTCTTCTATTGTCAGCATATGTCTTTTGTCTTGACTGTGCCATTTGGAGTCTTTCTTTGATATGTTGCACCTTCTTTGTTATATCCCTGACTAATTCTGGACCTAGAAGTTGTTTCTCCCCAACTTCACTCCAGTAAATTGGTGAGCGGCAACTCCTTCCATACGGTGCCTCGAATGGTGCCATCTGAATGCTAGCTTGGTAGCTGTTGTTGTAGGTGAACTCAACTAGAGGTAAGTGGTTGTGCCAACTTCAACCAAAATCTATAGCACAAGCCCTAAGCATATCTTCTACTACTTGACTAGTTCTTTCAGTCTGACCATCTATTTGTGGATGGAATGTTGTGCTAAAATTTAGTCTGGTCCCCAAGGAATATTATAGACCTTTCTAGAAATGTGATATGAAGCGCGGATCTCGCTCAGATATAACCGTGACAGGGACTCCGTGCAATCTAACAATCTCCTTAATATATAATGTTGCTAAAATATCCACTGTCCACCGACTTTTAATGGGTAGAAAATGTGCAAACTTTGTTAGTCGATCAATTATGACCCATATTCCATCGTGTCCACCTCTTGTTTTTGGCAAACCATGATGAAATCCATCTCTATACTCTCCCACTTTCACTCGAGAATTTCCAACGGATGTAGTTTTTCGGCGGGCTTCTGGTGTTCCACCTTGACTTGTTGGCAAGTTAAGTAGTGAGAAACAAAGTCCGCCACTTCTCTCTTTATGTTGGGCCACCAGAAGTTTATTTTTAGGTCCTGATACATCTTGGTAGCTCCAGGGTGAATTCCATACCATGGCCTATGGGCTTCTTCCATAATCAGTTTCTTTGTCTCTACATGATTTGGCACATAGATTTTACCTCGGAATAACAATCTTCCATTAGTCATGATAGAGAAATATGGTCATTAATCAATGTTGGCTTTGATCTCAACCAGTGTAGGGTCATTCTCTTGCAGCTTCATTAAGTCTTCTATTAATGTGGGTTATGACTAGATGTTGGCGATGATACACCTCTCACCTTCTGTGTCTATATCCAGATTCTACTGGGCAAAGTCTTCTAAAAGATTTATCATTCCCATCCTGAGGCTAGATAGAATTGCCATTGGTTTTTTGATGAGGGCATCTGCTACAGCATTTGCCTTTCCCGGGTGATAATGAATAGAGAAGTCAAAATCTTTGAGATACTCATGTCATCTTCTTTGTCTCATATTTAATTCCTTCTGGGAGAAAAGATATTTTAGACTTTTGTGGTCTGAGAATATCGTGAATTTCTCTCCGTAGAGGTAATGCCTCCATATCTTCAAGGCGAAGATAACAGCAGCAAGTTCTAAATCATGCACTGGGTAATTCTCTTCGTGACGCTTCAATTGTCTCAAAGCATAACATATCACCCTACCATGCTGCATTAGAACACAACTGAGGCCTATGCCTGACGTATCGGTGTAGACCTCGAAACCACCACCTTCAACAGGCAGCGCTAACACGGGTTCAATAGTGAGATGTTCTTTGATAGTCAAGAAACTCTCTTCACAATCTACTGATCATATAAAAGGATTCTCCTTTCTTGTTAGCCCAATCAGAAGAACGGTGATCTTTGAGAAATCTTTTATGAACCGCCTATAATAACCCGCTAGACCAAGAAAGCTCCTGACTTTAGTCACGGTCATTGGTCTGCTCCAGTTCTTGACTGATTCAACCTTATAAGGATCCACAAAGATACCTTCTTTTGAAATAATGTGACTAAGGAATGAAACTTCCTTTAGCCAGAATTCACACTTACTAAGCTTTGCATAGAGTTGGTGTTCTGTTAGTACTTGCAAAGTTATTTTTAAGTGTTCTTCATTCTCTTCTTGTGTCTTGGAGTATATAAGGATGTCAACTATAAATATGACCACAAATTGATCAAGATAAGGCCGGAAGACGTTGTTCATTAATTACATGAAACCTACAGGGGAGTTGGTTAACCCAAATGGCATAACCACGAATTCATAGTGCCCATATCCGCTTCAGAATACAGTCTTGTGAATGTCTTCATCTTTGATCCTCAGTTGGTGATAACCCGACCTTAGGCCAATTTTTGAGAAATATTCTACTCCAGAGATCTAGTCGAACAATTCATCAATACGTAGCAATGGATACTTGTTCTTGATTGTTAGTTGATTCAACTGTCGGTAATCAATGCATAACCTGAGGGATCCATCCTTCTTCCTTACAAATAGAACGGGCTGTTGTTCCCCTATGGTTTTGATGTCAGCAAGCACTGTGAGTATGAATGATGGATCACCATGTGAATGATTGATTGAGCATCTTATTTATGGTTTTGATGTCAGCAAGCACTATGAGTATGTTTGTTTGATTGATTTGAGTGTTCACATTCATCTCATTGCATTATCTGTCTCTGCATTGGAGCAACTCTAGTTCCTGCATAACAAGTGTAGTTTGCATCAGTACAAGGTTAATAGACTGCATTGTTAGTTCTCCTGATACATTGCATCGGTTCAATATCTGCCATATGCATACACTGCATCGGTGCATTCATCAGTTGCCTTAAGTCGATACGTGTTCATTATGCATACATAGTCGGTGCATGGTTAACTGTCTAGGCTTGTGAATTTCATAACTTTGTTTCATGGTGGCCATAAGTCAGTGAATGCCTAGACTCATGCATGCTCAAGGGTTAAAGTCTGTACAGAGCTTGCCTAGACTGCATCAACTCAAGTATGGACATTCCCTGGTGGCTGTATGTACAACCTCCATTGTTTCATTCGACCAAGTCAGTTCAGCCAATGGTCTACATGCATATACATAGTCTATGCATTGATTTGTTTCACACACATACTAAGTCTGCACATGATTTCTCAGTTAACTTAGCAAGTCTATACAGTCACGCGCATAGTGAGTGCATTCGATTGTTTCATGCATATACAAAGTCTGCACACTCTTTGCTATCATGTCCATGCTGTAGTTCAGCAAGTCTGTACATTGCGTGCACATTGCATCTGTCAAGTCGGAACATCGATGCTTGATATCAAGTATGTACAGCCCGTGTCCTTCATGCATGCACATAGTCAGTACATTCGGTTGTTTCATGCAGAGTCTGCATATTCGTTACTGTCATGTTCATGCGTCATTCTAGCAAGTCTGTACTTCACATTGTTTTAGCGCACGCACACCAAAAGTCTAAACTCTCTTCGGTGAAGTCTGTATACACTTAAGTGGCAATATGTGCATCGTCTGTACATTGCATACTCTTTTCATATGCATCTGTACACCTTTCAAGACAAAGTTTGTACATTCGCCACCATGCATTCAAGTCCATATGTTCTGCATACATACGTAAGGCAATGTCATGCACTCAAAGTCCACACATGCACACACACAGTTTGTGCATTATGCATTCATGCTTAAAGGCATAGCAAGTCTGCACATTGGTTGTTGCATGCACACAAAGTCTATACATTCCATTGCTAGTACGAGTGGTTAAGCTCATGCATCATCACTCCAGCAAGTCTGTACATTGACCTTCAATGTGCATACTTCTTCATATACAAAATGCATTACATGAATTCAAAGTCTATACACTCATGGATGACATGTCCATGCATTCATTCCCGTTGTACATACTCTCTTCTATGCACACTGCATCTTGAGCATCAAGTCTGTATAGGCTCTGTTAAAATATCAAACTTACTCGATGCATCCTTTCTTTCCTATCAGATTAATTCACACTGATAACAAGCCTGATCTGACAGGACTGCTGCTCGAAGTGATTAAGAAAGGCAAGTGATCCAAGAAGCCAGGATCGTGACACGTGTAGTGCAGCAGGCTGAAATGCTGCCACGTGGTCAAGGCGCTTGGGCAGGAATCATGGAGAGCACACGCCCTATCTGTTCACTGCTCTATAAATAAGAAGCTTCTTCCAGAGGAGCAGGGTGATCATCGATATATTTTAGAGGAGCAGAAGAAAAGAGAGCCTGCCCGATCCAGAGAAAAGAGAAAAAGAAAGAGAGAGTAGTAGAAGAGAAAAGAAGAAGTGAAAGAAAGAGAGCTCATGAGATCGAGAGAGGTTGAGAGAGAGAGAGTGAAGAAAGAGCTTGAGGAGAAGAAGATAGAAGCTTTTCCTGAAGATTAGTCCCACTGGACCTTGATCAAATCCAGGCCAGTCAGCTCTCTAAGAGCCACATTTGTGCTATCATCGTATACAGCTTTCTGTCGCTGTGATTTCCAGTTTCATGTTTTTCTTTTGAACTTTCTTTCAAGCTGTTAGTCAGCAGAGCTAAGCTGTATTGCTCAGCGGTGCAGAGGAGGATTCCTCTGGTCAGCAAGCTGTGTTGCTTAGCAGGCGATGTAGATACCTTGGACAGCAAGCTGTGAGGCTCAACGGTTGTAGGCAAGCTGTGAGGCCCAGCGGTTTAAGCTGTGTATCAGCGGAATCCACACTCGGGTTTGAGTGTGGGGTGGATGTAGGTCTGAAGGACCGAACCACCTAAAAACTCTTTGTGCAGTGGTTTGAATGCTAATTATTTTGCTTCCGCTAGATGAATGCCTAGGCTCGATCTGTCTTTCTATGTCCAGATTGCCAATTGATTGCACACTTCTTGTTAGATTGAACACATCACTGTACTTCAGTTTCAGTAGAACTGAATCTACTTCTAATTTCATATCTGAGTGTTCTAAGTTTTTATTCAGATAATATTTTAAAGGGGAGATTCATTCACCCCCTCTGAATCCATCGCACCGATCACAACACGGGCGTATCCCAAGGGGATGTGCTCGGTCTGATAAAACCCTTCTCCAATAATTCTTGTAGTTGCTTCTTTAACTCTTGAGTTCCGTGGGGGACATCTTATAAGGAGCTTTGGAAATAGGTGCTGCTCCAAGAATTAATTCAATGGAAATGTTTACTTCCCTCTCGGGCGGTAAACTAGGTAATTCCGGAGGAAAGACATCGGGAAATTCTTTTACAACGGGAATTTCCTCAAGAATGAGTTCTTTAGACTCAATGATAACTACAGAAGCAAGGAAAGCTTCACAACCTTACGAAATGAGTTTGCAAGCGTGAAGAGATGAAATAAGAATGGGATGTTTTTAATACTTGATGCCAAGAAAAGAGAATTTCGGAAGGCCAGGTTTGTAGAAGGAAATTCTCCTATGGTGACAATTAATGTCGACGTAGTGTTCCGACAACCAATCTATCCCTAAGATTGCATTGTAGCCTTCCATGTCTATGCATACGAGACTTGTAGGAAGATTATGACCTTCTATGGTTACTTTACTATTAAGGTAGTGATATTTAAGTTTAGTTCCAAAACCTAAAGGTGTAGTAATAGCTAAATCCGAAGGTAAAGGATTTGAGAAAACAAGTAAAGTTTTAGTAAAAGTAGTGGAAATGAAAGAATGAGATGATATGGTATCAAATAAGACAAAAGCCAGATGCGAATAGATTTAAATAGTACCTTCGATCTTGTCACCATCCTTAGTAGGTTATTCATCCATGACGGCATTTAGGCGACCTTGTCGCTTGCATCCTCCATCATTCTTTGAGGGTTGATCCTTAATGAGAGGACAGTCTGCCATCTTGTGATCCCTGCTGCCACAATGTAAACAAGTGCCGAGATGCTTCTTGCCACTATAAGAAAATGTAGTATTAGTGACAAAATTTATCGACAGCTTTATCTCCGTCGGAATATCTGTCGTAACTTCGGACAGACTAAATTACGTCAGAAATTTCATCAATATTTCTAACCGATAAATATATGTCAGAATATCTGTCAGAATTTTTGACAGATACTTGGATGGAAAAGTTTCCATCAGAACATTTGGCGCCACAAATTAGAAATTTAGATGAATTTTTTGATAGAAATAAGTTCCGTCAGAAATCTGTCAGAAGTTTCCCCCTTCCCTACGACGACTGAACCCACTCCCTCCCACTCAGTCTCTCACTCTCACACACTCTGTGTCTCTCACTCTCTCTTTCCACTCTCTCCCTACTAACGAGAGCCCACCGGAGTCATCCTCCTCGTCGCCACCAGAGCCGTCTTCCCTGTCGCCATCGAGAAACTTCTCCCTCGCCATCCTCGCCGTCCTCTCGACAGCCACCCACGTCCCGTCACTGAGCATAGCCGATCGACGTCGGTAAGTCCCCCCCAGTCCTCATCCTCTGTCCTTTTTTCCCCTTTGTTTGTTGTCATCAGGGGTTGGGAGGGGGCGCCGATGGGGGAGGGGAGGGTAGGGGCGTCGGTTGGGGAGGGGAAGGGGGGTTTCCGCTGTGGCCGACGACGAGGGGACGGGGGGTAGGTTAGGGATGATAAGGGAGGGTGGGGTGTAACGTCTCAAGCAAAGAAGTGGTCGGGAGTCTGAACATAAGTAGTTAAGGTTGTTGAGTTCAGTTGGGTATTTCTTTTCTTTGTTGTTTTTTTTTGTTATAAGAATTAGTTGGAGATAGTTGGGATTAACGGGAGATTAGTTGTAACACATTTGAGATATGCCAAGAATTGCTGTGGCAAGACTCAAATTCTAAGTAGTGGATGTATGAGGACCTAAAGCATATAAATAGAAGGATATACTCACCGGAGGGGTCATCATCCTTGGAAAACCCAAATTGACTGTTCGTTGTACCGGGTGAGGGTAATTGATGTACTGCTTGAGAAGATAGAGAAGGCACAACAGTGGCATTGTCTTCCACTGAATCTATCATGTTGTTAGTATCATACTCCCCTAAATCTTCCTCTTCAGGAATAACTTGCAATAAAAAAGCATGTGTGGCTAACAAGAATGTCCTGGTACCCATTTGTTATCAAAATTGTAACAAAGACCTTTAGATTTCTGGTCCTAGAGCTATTGTGGTGTAAGTCTCTTAACAGGAGGTGATGGGTGTTTAACTGGGTTGGGTAGCAGTGGAGACTAAGAGTGTAGGGGTGTGTGTTTAAATATATTGTTTAATTTTAGTTTGTTTAATTTTATTTAAATTTATTGTTTATTATTATTATGTGGGTGCGTGTTTAAATTTATTATTGAATTTAATATTATGTAGGTGTGTGTTTAAATTTATTATAATGTGGGTGTGTGTTCGGGAAAGGGAGGGGGGCCGATCCGGTGGGGAGGGGAGGGGGGTATGGTGGGGCGGGCGAGGGCAGCGGGGGCAGGGGGTTCGGGAGACAGAGGGGGGCACATTCAGGATGGGAAGGGAGGGGAGGGTGGGGGAGTCGCGTTAGTATCTTGGATGCATTCACCTCATAATTTCACTTGATTTAACTCTTGGATTTAGCAATCAATATGCATGTTCTCATTTGGGATTGATGTGTATGTTCTCATTTTTATGTGTTTAAGGATCCACGATGGCGAAAAGGGGGGAGGCGCAGTCCCAAGCAGAACTGGCCGTAGGGGCCATAGACGTACAGGGTGGAGCATCTCCCCCTCTAGTAGATGTGGTCCCCAGTACGTTGAGAGCAGCAGAGTTTTTCGATTTTTCCACCTAGTTTTTGGCATTGGCTCAGGGAGCGTTGTCAGTTGCCCTGTATTGGGTAAGGTTTAGGGAGTTGAGTCGGTATGCACCAATGGCCATGGCAGGTCTGCGATTTTTGGCTCAGTAGTGCGTTGCTAGACTGAGGCCAGAGATTCGTCGGACCCTCATGGCGTCTGGGGTGTTGTACCCCTGTGGTTTTAATGATGTCAAAAACTATGACTCATCCAAGCATGATGTCATATGCGTTGTTGTGGCATTTATGTGGTTTAATTACATTAATGTGTTTTTATGATGCCAGCATTTTATGTGGTCTTTATATACCATCTGATACAATCAGATATAAGAAATCAGAAGTCAATGCACAGTTAACAGAAAAAGTCAACATAGGTCAACGCCACTGTTTAAGAACTGACAACAGGTCAACTGATCAAATTGTAAGTCAGCTCCTTGATAGGTAAGGTCAAAACACATCAGTCTGAAGCATATAGGTTAATACACATACCCTCTACCTTATCAGGTAAAGTCGGTGCACATCTTAGTATAATGCACAAAGTCTCGACACATAGGTCAGAGCACCCTCACCCAGGTCGATGCATGTTGCATAGCAAGGCAGATGCAGGTCGGTGCATGTTTAGAGTATAGCATATGCAGGTCGATGCATGTTAATACTGTTGCTCATAAGGTCAGTGCATATGCATACATATTATTGTATAAGGTCGGTGCACATTCTCCTTATACATACATAAGGTCGGTGCACATTTTCCTTATACATACTTAAGGTCGGTGCACATTTTCCTTATACATACCTAAGGTCGGTGCACATTCTCCTTGTGCATGTATAAGGTCGGTGCACATCTGCCTTATGAAAGAAGAAGGTCGGTGCACATCTGCCTTATTCATAAGGAAGGTCGGTGCACATCTGCCTTATACATAAAAAAGGTTGGTGCACATCTGACTTATGCTTAAGGAAGGTCGGTGCACATTAGCCTTGTTCATTCTAACGTCAATGCACATTTACCTTGTGCAGAATGAAGGTCGATGCACTTGATGACTTGAAGCTGTTAAAAAGAAGGTGCTTGATAAAACGCCTCAGAGAACTAGTAGCTCACCAAGGTCGATGCAACTATTGGGAAATGAGGTCACTACAGCAGAATAAGATGCTTGATGAAATGCCTCAAAGAACTAGTAGCCAACCAAGTCAGTGCACATGAACAAACAAGGTCGAAGCACATTTCCAAGAGCTGAAGCAACTCATGACAAAGTCAGAGAGGCTGAACTAGGTAAAGCGGCAACAAGAGACATGCATATCAACAAGCACTTTGTGTGCGTTGAAGATCAAGTGACCACGTGCCATTCTAGGCACACAATCCAACTCATGTGACAAGACTATAGGCCACCTGGGACTTCTCATTAGCGTGAAATCATATGGACACCTGGCAGAACCTCTGAGGGCAATAATTAGAGAACATTCTCCTCCACGTGGAAGGATTATATTCGCCAAGTCTTTTTAACCTACGATGCTATGTTCTATAAATAGAGAAGAACCTTGTTTAATCAAAGTAGCTGGGTCTGTCGAAAAGCTGAGAGCTCCTGCTGTGAGAAGAATTCTTCTGAGAGAGAGCGGCTGAAGGAAGAAAAAGAAAGAAACGGTAGAAGAAGAAAAGAGGGAAAGTGAGATCATAAGAAGAAGAAAAAGCCAACAGAAGCAAGAAGAAGAAAAAGAGTGAGACAACAGAAGAGATTGTGAGAAAAAGAGAGAGCTTGAGTCTAGCGAGGCTGATCTACTTAAGATCTGAGTGATTGATCAGTTCTTGGATCAAATCTAGAACTGTAGTGCTCCTTTGGAGCTATATTTTGCTTTAGGTCTCTATCAAATTTATTTTTTCCTTCTCATTTTTGTTTTTTAGTTTTATCTTTCTGATACTCTATTTAGGTTTAGGGTTCCTCCTGAAGATTCAGGAGAAGGGAGAGGATTCTCCGTTGTTTCCCTCTGGGTGTTAGAGGAAGGGAGACGGTGTCTCCAGTTGCGAGTATCAGTGTGCTGCTCGTGGTTCCCCTCCGGTTTAGAGGAAGGGAGAATTGATCCTTTCGGTTCTAGACTTGCGGGTAGCAAATCTAGATTTCAGATCCTGTGAGTTGTAGGATCGGTGTGAGAGATTTGTTTCCCTCAGGGAAAGTTGTTAGGCAGCATTTGTTTGCAGACTGAGTTTGCGTCTTGCTTTGGCAAGGGAATCCTCACTCGGGTTTGAGTGAGGGGTGGATTGTAGTGCCCCAAAATTTATATAAGTAAAATAGTGATTATTTTCTGGAATTTATTAGGAGTTATAAGAGCTAAATAGATTAATAAAAGGATTATTGAATTTATAAGTCATTATAAGGCCCAATTGTGTTAAATAATTAACCTAGCCTATTTAAATAAAATCCAAAAGGTTTTAGGACCAAGCCCATTAAGTTTGGCCCATATTCTAGAAGGTTATTTAGCCTATTTACGTATTTTAAAGATAAAATACCATTTTTATGGATAATAATATGGATAATTAACAAAAGAGTTTGATTTATGTTGATTTCTGTGCATGTTGGATGTAGCGGTCTATCGTACGACCGCCATAGTCACGTAACGCACCTAGACTGATGCGTTACACCCTGATAGTTCCGTGAATAGAAGAACGAGTAGAAAGATTGGATCTCTGAGATCCTATCTACAAGAGACCTAATTGGGAGAACTTGTAAGGTTACTAGGGACTCTTAGGGATTAGGTTCTGATAAATTAAGGACTCTAGAATCGATCTAATCTCAAACCCTAGCCAAAACCCTATAAATAGGACCTAGTTTTGATCTGAGCAACCCTTACTTTTGCTCGTGAAGAAACAAGGTAAAGAGTCACAATTTCGGGTAAGTTCTTTAGAAGATTTTTTTTATAATACTAAGGTCTAATAGCTTTCCAAATTTTGTGCTAGGAGATCAAGTAACCAAGAAGATAGGGGCTTCTAAAGTCGCTGATTCAATCATAGCAGCCCAGAATTCAGAGCAAAAGATCACTGAAGATCAAGAGATTAGGACGTCTAAACGAGGTAATTAGAGTTTAATCCTTTAGAACTTTTTGTTCACCTTAGTTTTATCTTTTTACCCTCAAAATTTCACATCTTTAGGTCAAGAGGTCGTGGAGTTAGAGCAGCGGAAAATTGCTGGAAAATCACTAGAAAAGGAGAACTAGGGCACGATTTTCAGACTCAAATTAGAAGCTTAAATCCTAGTTAAGAGATAGGTCATCTCATGATTGACAAAAACATCTTGTTAGGGATAAAAGCCCTCTGGTTTTGATTGATTTCATGCATCGTAGATCATGAATTTCATGTTTTAGTAGGTCATGCATACATGTATACTCTTAACCCTAACTAAGTTAAAGAGGAACTCTCTTGTCAAATTCACAGAAAACCCATGCATACTAGTAGGTTAGCCTTCATTCTATCATATGGAAGTTTATATATAATTTCCAGACATGATATATGTTGAAACCTTAGATTTTTACCAGCAGACGATCTGACGCATCAAGGTAAGACCGTCACAATGATATAACGGCCTTACGACAAGCCGTCACACCTTCTGTTGTTTTTAAATTTCTCTGTTATCTCTGACGGCCCAGACTCAGTGCGTTATAACACTGTAACGGTCCCACGATAAACCGTCACAAGCACTGTGACGCCCCCATTCTCGACCGTCAGAGTAACTGTAGACAGAATTGAAGGACAGTCACATTAACTTATAAATATGCCTAGTTATCTAAGTTTTGACCTGTAGATATGACTTTAAATTTATTAATTGGTTCATGATAAGTATCGCATGTTAAAAGCATCTTGAATTATTTTAAGGATATGTTAATTTCATGCCAAAGCACTATAGTTTGTATTAACTCCATGATTTTAAATGATGTATTGACGGATTTTTATCATAATTTCCTATTGTTACACATTCTCTCTGTCAATAGAGTCATTTCTTTAAGTACATGGCACATATTCCGGTATGTTATCCATTAGTTCACACTTTGCACTATAGGAACATTATTCTTGGACATGAGGATCTCTGTATTGGATATTCCTTCCAATGGACTAAGAAATCTTATTTCAAGGCCTCCGTAATTCTCCGCGAGCCTAGAATTCCCACTACGACGCCGAGTTGGTTGTACTATTAAAGCCCATTTAGTAGATTACACTATTGATGTTTCTAGTTCTAGCAATGTAACGATCTATACTGGACCATCAGGAGCATCTAACGGCCCAATATAAGACCGTCACATTTCACTAAGTCTATTTTACTATTTCTGGATTCAGACAAATGTAACGGCTGAATACTGGAGCGCCACATTATGTAACGGCCTAGTTCTTGACCGTCACATTGTTTGAGTGCTTAACCCGAGGTTTGACCCAAGGGTTGATGTTCCAAAGTTTATAGATGGATTATTGATGATCTAGAATTTGCCATATTATCCAAAGAGGCTTAATATAATGAAATAAAAGTTAAAGAAATGTATCGTTATGCTGTCGATTTATCTCCATAAGCATAACCTTGTTTAAGTCATTCTTGACTCTCGCATTATTAAATTGAAGCATTCATTCATTGAATAGTGTTATCATGAACTTATTGAATTATACATTCTTGGCCATACTTTATTGTTACATGCGTGGAAGTAGCTTAATTTATACTTGAAGATGCGATCGAGCACTGATTGTGTTCAAGGGCTATATGCTAGTCCCCTCGACTGATTGCCAGAAATATACTATTATAAACCATGTGGTATGATGCTACTGGTGTCGAGTTACACTGGGAGTACTTTCTCTATAAATAAGTGAAGATCCACGGCACGACATGACTTTCTTGTACATGACTTGATATTCCACAGAAATTCACGAAGTACTTGCTCATAAGCAAAAGATACTGGAGTGATGATTATGTGGCTTGCTAGCACATTCTTATTACATTCTTGTTCTTGAAAGGCCATGACATGTTCTTATTACACTCTTGCTAGTTCATACTTGCTCTCATTGTATTTTAAACGATCATCTTTGTTACTTTGGGTATTCGCATGATTGATCGCATTCGCATGATTTTACCTTTTTTCTTTAGAGCTAAAATGTTAATTACTTTAATGATGCCTTCATATTAATGCGAAGATACCTACCGGGCAAGTGTGCTCATTACCTATTTCCATTCTTTTTAGGAAATGAAAGTGATTCGAATTCGGATTCGGATTATTCAAGTAGCGGGTCCGAGTGCGAATGAAAGTATTGTCAAAGATGAGAGTGAAGACTTAGGAAAGTCTATATTGTTTAAATTGAGTCTATGTAATTTTCCTATTTCTTGAGTCTGATAGATTGGAAGAAGTTGAAAGTTAATGTATTTGAATATTGATTATCAATGAAATAAGTTGGAGTTTGATTAAAATAGTGTGCAATTGCATTTATGTGTGTGATTGTCTTGTGCTCTGATCATTCTTGCTTGCAAGAGGCTTATCATGCCGGCTGTTCACGTTTCTCGAGTGAGTCTTCCGCTGTCATAAAGGCTCAGGGCGTGACATGGATGTAGGCAGACTGGTGTCTGGCCAAACCACCTAAAAATTCACTGTCTCGTGGGTTGCCTTGTGCATTTGTCCATCTCCTCTATCTCCTTCACAGGATATTCTGATTACGTGGTTATGTTTGTATGGGAGCAACATGTTTGATATATGCTTGCTTATGTGCTTAGTTGTATTATTGATGGCGTATGGGGCTTAACCTGTAAAGTATGTCTACGTGTTGAATAGAGTCTTAGACTGCGTGTGCTGCCTAAGTGTTTGAGTGTGAACCTCAATAGAGTATCTGTTTAACTGAGTCACATAGTTCTAGTCTCCACACGATTTTATATCGAGAGTTTTAAATTGAGCAAATCTTGAACGGGGATTCATTCACCCCCCTCTGAATCTTTGTCTGCACCATCACATCGTTCTAACACGGGGTCATCAATGTGGAGGTAACATTTCGGACGGTGGCAATTTTGGAGGTAGACCTGCTACACGCCCAGGAGTAGGGTCGGGCATTGTAGTTCCAGCAGGGTTTCCCTCAGGTGGTTCAGGAGGAGCAAGTCGCATCCTCTTCCCCTGTCCATGCTCCTCACCGACGAGACAGGATGAGGCATCGGCAGGCGGCTCGGCGTGTTGTCAAGTGACTCCAGGAGCTTAGGCGTCAGCGATAGGAGGAGGTGCAGGTGCAAGGCTCGGAGGAGTCCGTGTAGCAGCCAGCGGCGAGGTGACTACGGCATGGCCTGTCAGAGTAGTCAGGGCACTATCTGAGGTGTGCCGGATTTCATATTGGCCATCCTTGCAGGGTGGATGTTGTGTAATTGAGGTTCTTCCGGTGCCATCGAACGGGGCACTTGGTTCCTGACTACCCTGAGTGGAGGAGCTATTTTAGGTGCAGCCTGGTTGGGCACATGTTCTGTGAGTTCCCTTGACTGCCACCCCAGCCATGATCATTCTTTTGATGGCCTCATCGAGGCTTGGGGATGTGGGTGACCATATTTTGGCCCTAGCTGAGGCGCTCTTGTATAGAAGTTACGGCTTCAATTTTTGTCTAGCCTCTACCAGCTGGGGTATGCCCCAAGACTTTGTACTTTTCTTTTTGTTTAACTGTACCTTTGGGACTTGTATATACCTAGAATGGAAATTATATAAAATTGTGTAAATCTAATGAATTACGACCACTATACAAACTTGGTTGACGAACATGGTTTATGTGCCAATTTTTTAGTTTTTGGGACTATAAGAGAGAACATAGAGGATGAATGCAAACAATTTTTCCACTTCTAGGTTCCAAAATCATCAGATTGACTAATTCAATAGGAAACACATTAATTTTTCATATACATAGACCAAATAGAATTATATGATTCCTAAAATGCCTGCAATTGTTTTCATTTCTTTGACTCCAAAATTCTTGCACATTTGGAATTTCTTAAATGTATTTCTACAATTTTCACAATCTAGACTGAAGAAGCTCAAATCAGCCTACATAACAAAAATAGATAAACCTGAAGAAGCCCAAATCAGACTACACAACAAAAATGGATAGACCTAATTCTTTCACAAGAGACATCTTTATCACAAGTCATGAGTACCTGAAAAGAACATATTGGCAACAGGACTAGCTGTTGCAGATCCTATAAGACTACAAGCAACTCATTTATAATGTGGTCAATGGAAAATGAGAAAAGTTCATTCTTCCTTCTACAGTGAAAAAAACACGTTATTACAATTGATCATCAAGGTTTTCCCATATACATTTTATAAGGTCTAAAATGTGGAAATAATCATAAAAGAGATAAGAGTGCTCGCCATCCAGTCCATCTCCACTCACCTTGTTGCTTCCAGCTAGATTGTTGCATGGACTACCACCAATGACGAGATCAAAGCCACCATATTTGCTGATCAATTGCTTAAGTCTACCCTCATTCACCTCATGCATGTCTGCAATGTCAATCAGAGTCCCTTTTTTCTATGTCTGCTGCCACTAACCTCTAACTATGTTCCTATTCACCTCTAAGATCTCCACAGACACGACAACATTCAATTGAACACCCAATCTGTGAAGAGCCACTTCAGCTCCACCCATGTTAGAAAAGAGGGACAAAACTGTAATCCCGCCAGAGAAAAGATCTCGCAATACAGAGAGATGGAAAGCAATTGTGTCCACCTGAAAAGAGTTACCTAGTGACATGTATCTCTCAGTTCTACTTATGCCACCATCTCATGTATGGTTCTTGGGGAATCCAAGTAACATTTTCACCTCATCCGGCCCCGGTGGAGCAACCTTGTGCAGCCTGACATAGACCAAATTCCATTTACGACATTCATCAAGGAAAAACTGTTGGACATGTGGAGGAGGTGGGTCACCAGAATTGACTAACACAGATCGTATCCTCTCGATATTTTTGGCACTTGCAATGACAGTTTGCAGATAATTCAATTTTGTTCTCTCGTCCCAAGAAGGCCACCATTTCTTTGTAGATGGCAATGCCTCATGTATTGTGAGTGGAGGAATTGGAAGAAGTGGGAACCTATTGTCAATTGGAAGGTTGTGAATGTAGCCCCTCTTCCTGGCAGCTGCACAAAAATGCTTGGAATCGACAAATTCAGGCTCAAGGATGGGCTGCAAATTTCTGTTGGTTCTAGTATTTGGAGAAGTTATGTCCAAATTAAAAAATGACATCTTGTTATTAACATTGTTGCATTTGCTTAGAAAAGCCAAGAAATCTGACCGGATCATTCAGATAATGCCTTGTTCTGTCTTTAAGGGCATTGGTAAATAATGCATGGTGTTTTATGGATGAGAATTTACATTGAATGTAGTTGTTGTTAAGTTTTATGAATTTCAAGGAGATGTGAACAGTTGTTATTGAAATGCATGTGAGGTTTTATATAGTTATCGTTTGGGTTCTTACTTTTCTCCTTCAACTGGAAGTTGATAGTGTTATGTAGGAGGGCAAATTGCAAGGTTTCTCAAACACTTTGTGGTGGTCCTTGTTTCCGTCCTTTGTTTTCCTTTTTCTCTCTTCCCTCATGAAGAAGGGATTGTATGCCAGATGATTGATAGTCATACTCTAGTAAATGCATCCTAAGTGCTCTAGTGATATCAAATGGGTTATGTTATCCCAGAACACACAGCATGGGTTGACCATTTCTCAGAAAGGGGTCAACCCATTGTAGGAAGGGGTCGACCCTTTCTTAGTCAGCTCAATATATTTATAATATTCTGAAGTCCAAATGATATTCTTGGAACAGATACAGATGCAAGGATCATGATGCAATATTTGCAGTAGTCTGAACAGTAGACCTAAGTCACAACATCCTTTTTCCCTACTCGGGTTTTTCAACATAACAAAGCACCAAAGAAAGGGGGGCTGCAACCTACTGCTGCTACTCCTTGCTTGTACTACATACTGATGCTGCCTCTTCTCAAGCCTTCTTCTCCAGTCTCCTCTTCCTTTGGCTTTCGCTCCCTTTTATAGGGAGATGGAGAGCAAACCCGGAGGTTGCATCTCTAGGTATTTCTATCCCTTCGTCTCCCCTTTTCTATTTTTTGTTGTTGTTGTTGTATACGTGTGAGATAGGGAAGAAAGGGGGCCAAAGGAGGCACCCCCGGGTTTGCAGACCCGGGGGACCTTCCTCCGGGTTTCTCTTTTTTTTTTTACTACTGCTTCCACCTTTTTTTGGTTCTGTGCACATCACAACAATGAAAGGGAGGGAGCAGGCTGGTGGGCCCTCTCCCATGGACTGCACACCCGGAGGTAGGTACCTCCAGGTTTGTAAAACCAAAGGTGCCACCTCTGGGTCTTCTTTTTTTCCTGCTCTCTCTTTTATTTTTTTCTATCCTTTCAGGCCACAGGGAGAGGGAAACCCAAAGGTGGGTACTACTTATATGCATATTCCCCAAAAAAATTGGTTCATGCTATAATGATTCATGTTCATTAGTTTGATCACAATCTAAATATCATGTTCATCAGACCAGTGACTTCATAATCCTGGATTTCGTTTAGTTGCTTTAAAGGTCCTTTAGAATGACTTGAAACACAAACCATAATCGGATTTTGAAGTCATTGGTCTGAATATGGAAGCCTTCTGCCTTTGATTTATGGCCATTTTTATGATAAACAATTGATCCAAAATTTACACATCAGAATCTTATGTCGGTAAGAATGAAAGGAATCTAGAAATTCAGTATCTTAAATCAAAACCACAGAAAAAAAATTTGTAAGTTTAAAGGATTTCGATATTCTACTCAGTGCAAACAACCCTTTGATGTAAGATACTAAAATTTCTGTAAATTGTTTATTTGAAATGATGAGGAATACTGAAATCTAAGTGGGTGATTGTTTCTTAGATCATACCAAGTAATCAATGTCTATGGCAATTTAGATATTCCTACGAAGACTATATGTTCGGTTACATTCTATCAATTTTAAAATAAACATACATTAGAGTAGCATATTACTATACAAATTCAATACAGGTCTGAACTATGTCCAAAACATTACAATTCTCTTGCGCACTCTAAAAACTTTGCTCACCTGCCTCCACCTGTAACTATCCTTTCTAGAAGTTCAACACCCAATCCTTCAGAGTTACCTGTTTCATTGAGTCACATTTTTCTGATCAAGGTAGTGGCAGATTTTATACATCATGATAGATGGATAAAAAAGGTCATGCATTTTAAACTTAGATTTATGCATCAAATTCAATTCTAAACCTCCAATTACTTTCAGTTTATTGATATAGATATAGTGATGTTCATCATTGCAGAGTAACAACACATTTAAGTCTTAGTGATGTTAATTTCTTCATTTTTTCTAAAGCTGCTATCATGTTGGCATAAGGTGAAGAGGTGGGCCTGGACGAGCTTTCTGCAGGGTTGAGGGGTTCTGGGAGAGGGGTGGGTTGACCCAGGGTGAGGGTAGGTCGACCCATCTGCTCTTTTCTTAACAGGACAGCAAGCACACACGATCCCCTATTTTTAAATGTTCACGCCATGGACATCCATGGAAGGCTTTATGCAGGGTTTAACGGTTGTATGGGGGGGAGAAGAAGGTGCGGGAGAGTGGGAGATGGATGAGAGCTAACTTGGATGGCTATTGGGGGGCGTAGAAAAAGGGAAAATGGGGTGAAATGAAGGGGAGTGGGCGATACTCTATTTTGGGTTCTACTAGTAGGTGGTGACCGTGGGGTGACTATGGGGTTGGACTTTGGGGATTCAGGAGTTGTTGTGGTAGGGGGAGAGGAAAGGGATGTGGGTGAGGGATTTATAGACCAGTTTACATATAGTTGGATAGGATTTAAGTAGAGGAATGGGGTGGGTTGAATGATTGATCAAAATTGTGCAAAGGTACACATAGTGGATGTGCAATAGGTGTACTTTTTAAATAACATATGTGGTAGGAATGGACAAAAAGTTGACAGAGTTTGCTATTGACATTTTTTGTTTTGGTTTTAGGTGATGCCTTAGGGGAATAGGAGGAGAAATATAAGAACGTGTTTAATATGAGGAGAATATGCAGAAAACCTTTTAGATAGGCTTATAACTTATTTCTCAAGAAAGAAACAAAGGGAGAACATGCAATAACTAGAAAGAGAAAGGAAAAACAAACTTGATGTTCGATCTTGACTAGAGTGTTAAGCAACTTCTATGTGAATATCAAGTATCATTCTTGATCAACGAGATAATGTATGAACTATGAAAGATGCATTTTCTCAAAATGCTTGGAGATTTGGATTAATATTGTTTAGGCAAATATGGAGGACAACTTAACCAGTTGAACCAGGATCTTTTAAGGGAATTGTTATTGCCGCCAGTTTTGTTCAAAATGTGGATGTTTCTGGACATCTGGGGGAAGATGGAGGTACAAAATTCATTATTCAAATCCAATGAAGAATGTGAGGAGGGGAGAAGGATAAAGAGAGTCAAACTTATTTTCCTAAACTGTCTGAACTTTTTTAATCAAGACATCACCAAATAAAGGCTCTCCCAGCCACAAATATATATGGAGAAATATCTTCATCACTGTCCAGGTTGCTGCTTAAAGTTGATTAATACTTATAGGCATCATAGAGATCTATTTTCAACAATTCGGATCCCTTGTCTGTTGTCATTTTACAAATGGATGTCTGGTGCATCGGCAAAAATCTTATAGTTGTTTCTTTACATATTTTCTTGCAGGCAAAATAAAGCAGCTATCACTAGTTTGACTGTTATTTCTAGAATACACAGCTCCATTTGTAACAGCTGACTTATAGCAAAAGGTAAATACCCCAAAATTTCTACCTATGATTTCAAACTTTGTTGATTTTAATTACATATAAATGTATTTTTAAATCTAATTTTAACTCAAAAATGATGGTTGATCTGACTCTGATTAAGTTTTCACATGATTTTAACTCCCTGTACATACGCATGTGTGCTTATGTGTACTCCAAGAGGGAGAGGACAAGAGTCCCTGGGTGGGAGACCCACCAAAACCTGATCCACTCCTCCATTCCCATCTCCATCTCCATTGCACCAGCCAGCGGCAATAGCAGGGTGCAACATCTCCACCTCTCTCCTGACCGGCCTTCCTAAAAACAACAGAACAGTAGGCCAGTCCCTCCCTCTTCCCTATCCATCAGCTGCAGCCTCCCCTCCACCTCACCTTCCTCTTGGTTCAATCAACCTCTACCTCTTCCCATTCTTCTCCAATAGCACAAGGGGAGGCCAGCCCCTTCTTTCCTCCTCCAGCCGCACAAAGGGTAGTCTACCCTGTCTCTCTGTACTACAAATAGCAGCCCCAGTGGGCAGCAATAATAGGACGACCCCATGTTCTCTCCAGTTTGAGCAACAGCAAGAGTGGGTGAAGATTTTGTATAAAGTGGAAAGAACACTCTTTTATTTTTGGATATTTGGGCAGCTAATGTAGCCCTCAAAATCTTGGTATGGGATTGATGCTTTACATAGAAAAGAAATTTGAGTGAGCTGACAGCTTATACATACTTTTCTTTTTTAATATTTAATGAAACTGTGGTGTTGCCCACTTTCAGGAGAGAGGAAAAAAGGAGAGTACAAATGATTCTAACACATTACTGGGAGATGTGCTAAGGATGGTGGAAACATCTGTCACATCTTGCCAAAATATATCATGGCTATTCCTTCCTGGGGAACCATGCCAAAATGGATCTCATATATGTGATGGTAGTTGTTAGAATATAAAATGTTGCTAAATAAAAATTTTCAGTCAAATGTATGTCTAATGTATGTGTAATGATTTTTCTGATTGTTATGTGGCACTGCCATCCCTACATTTTTTTGAATGTATTTATAAAATGGCCTGCATCTCAAGGAATTTCTGTCCCTTTGTCTCCCATTTTCTTTTTTTTTGTTGTATACGTGTGAGAGAGGGAAGAAAGGGGGCCAGAGGAGGCACCCCGGGGTCTGCAGACTCGGGGGACCTTCCTCTGGGTTTCTCTGGGACCTTCCTCTGGGTTTCTCTTTTTTGTTACTGCTACTTTCCCTTTTTTTTGGTTCTGTGCACAGCACAATAGAGAAAGGGAGGGAACAGGCCGGTGGGCCCTCTCCCATGGACTGCATACTCGGAGGTAGGTACCTCTGAGTTTGTAAACTCGGAGTAGGTACCCCCGAGTTTGTAAACCCGGAGGTTCCACCTCCGGTTGTTCTTTTTTTTTTGCTCTCCCTTTTTTTTGTCCTTTCAGGCCATAGGGAGAGGGAAACCCGAGGTGCCACCTTAAATCCTATGCCAAATTGTCTAATGCAATCCACATGTACTTCATTGCATGGGAAAATAGCATTTTGATGACTTGATTATGATTTTGTGGCATATGCTTTCTTTGGTCACAAGCAAGTAGCAGTATCTGGAAAGTTTGTCTTGGAGAGACTTTAGAACACTACAAGTGAAGAATGAGGAAGAGAGAGTTAAAGAGCACCTCACGAGAAAAGCAAGGGAAAAGAGATTGCAAGGCACTTTGGTGCCATAGGAGGGGAGGGGGCTTGTATAAGCGTCCAAGGCCTCTATTTGCTGTTGATGTCAACTTAGAAACAATAGCAGTGGATATCTTGTCTCTAATGGACTCGGGCAATGTAGAGCAACCCTTGGCCAGATAAACCAATCCAGTCAGATCCATGTCGATCCATCCCTAAGGTTTAGGAAAGACAAGCTGTCAGGCCCAGAACGCGGAAGGAATCTGGTATGCATGACGAGTTTATATAAATCATGTCAATCAGAGCGAAAGTATATTCGACACAAAGACAGAGTGCATATAAGTAATGATAACCAAGTCCTTTATAAATCATAAACTTTCAAAGTACTTCTATTACAACTCAAGATGAAAGCACTAGGACTCAAAGAAAAAGTACAATGGATGACTCCAGAAAATAGAAAAGACAGGACTAGATAACACTTTGACGGTTGGAATGGCTCTAAGCTCTTCACTCATTCCCGTTCCCGTTTTCATCCTAATGATCCTCGTCATCTAAGTTACCTGAAAAATAGGGAAAAGCACTAGGTGAGCGAACGCTCAGTAGAAATTATATCTCAAGTGCTAGCTTGCTTTAAGTAAATTACATGTTGCATGGATGCAAGTAAAGCTATGCATGTTCGCGTGAAAGGACAATAGAGAGAGTGTATAGCAAGGGATAATTTAGAATGAACTTGCAATATATCCAAGATTTCATGTAATTATATCAAGATAGGTAAACATGTACGTTTATCAAGTCATGTCGAGAATTGGCTATCACGTTATCAAGCAATCAAGTAAATACCCTTTCCAAGCCATGCGAGTCAAGTCAAGCACAAGTCAAGTATGATTCAAGTCATGGAATGCCATTCAATCTAGCTAGTCATGCACTTCAGTGCAATGTTACACCGTGATCATTACAACTCCCATTGACATAAGTACTTTCGGGTGCTCCTCCCAGGACCAGATCGGGCCCTATATGCACAAGCATTGAGTCATGTATTTTCGACATCCACTATAGTTATAACCAATATAGAATTCTAAGGGATTTGCTCTTGTAGGAATTTTAAGATAGATCTTATGGAATAGAAACTCAAGGATAGAACTTGTTACGTAGGGACGTACTACGATCAGAATGGTACAGTCACGATACTCATTGAAAACTGGGTGGAATTGGCTCCCTAGTGGGTGCCATGATATCAAGAATAAGCGCTCATATACATATGGTCGCTTGTTCTTTATACATGATAAGGTAGAAAGAATTCGTGTCTACATAGAGGCACAAAATCCTTAATTGATAGCAATGGTATGGTTTTCCTATCTCACTACCTGAAGAAACATTCTCATGGTATCTTGATAGCATATCATGAGGGCCAATCTACCATGTTTCTTTAGAGTGACATGGCAAGCTAAAGATGTGTCATGGGTTTTAGTGGTACAACCTGCTCGGCTATCTTGAGAGAATCCAAGACTAGCGGAGTCTTACGGAGATCTCTATGATAAAATCATCAGTCCGAAGGAAGGAATATCCCGCGGAGGGTTCATCTATCACCGAGAAATAGTATACTCACGGACTGGAATATAGTGCCAATAGATAACCCACTGAGATGAGTTACAGAGAAACAATGGAAATCAAGAAGCAAGAAAATGGCGCATGGGGTAATGTCTTCATTTTATAAAATAGTGCCCAGGACAAGGTCACTATTTCATTAAGTAACGACCCTCCGTTGAGTCGTTGTATCTAGGTTACATATCCATTTATGTATATATATATATATATATATATATATATATATATATATATATATATATATATATATATATATATCAATTTTTAGAAATTTTCATGTGCAAGTGAATGGCGCCATGGCTTAAGTCTTCAATTCAGTATATAGTGCCCTAGTCAGGGGCGCTATTTAAAATAGTGCCCTAGGTGCAGTCATCATTTATTTCTTATGAATTTTGAAATGAACAGTAGCACTTTTCAAATAAAAATAATTTTGCAAGAATGAACACATGGACATGTAGAGAAAAATAGCAGGAATCTAGCAGTGTAACACCCCGGGATCCGATCCAAAAACTTTGGGCATATTATTTTTTTTCCCTCATCGAACCCCAAAGCATTACTTCGTATGTATCGTGGAAGCACAATATATAAATATGCATACATTCGCATGAGAGAGAGAAAGAGAGAGAAACCACAATTACAAGTAAGGTAAATGTCATTTCAACCATTCATAATTCCAACAGAGAGTACATGTCCCTGGTTTCAGATTAAACTTGAACCCACATAGGCTCTCCATCCTACAACATACATATAATAGAAACATACGCCCATAGCATACCCAGACGAACGCGGAACTAGCACTACTCCTCAGCTGCAGCCTCCAACTTAACCTTCTCCTCTATGTCTCCTGAAATGTGTGTCACAAAGGGGGTGAGTGTGATGCTCAGTAGGCAGCCTATTCAAATCGGGATTAACTCGCATCCATATAACCAGTTTATATACACAATTCAGATGTTAATAGTAGCATAATCCATTCATTATCATCTACTCAAAATAACTCATATGAGGAAAAATACACATTTTTAACTAACATAGAAGGTACCCATGCATGCGCCAAAACCACGGTAAATGAGCAATTACACATTATCACATTTTCATTACTCATGGAAACAAACCGTTGTCACAACACAGGAGGCCCACACACAAGCGAACAAAAGAGTACTGCGCAGACCCGAGAGCGAACTCCCACCTAGATTCTTGGTGGCCTCGAGGCGTTACGTAACACCACATCACAAAGGCCGCCCCCCACGAGGACCAAAGACCGAATCAATAGGATTTTATTCCAGGGTTGCCCCCCCCCCATGGGGACAGAAGTCCTATCTCACAGAAGACTGTTGTTTCCATATATATCATTTACATCGTATTCACATTCACATAACATCTCATTTTACACATATTAGTATGATACTTTATCATAACAAGCATTCTTTCATTGATTAAGTGGGTAAAACATACGCAGAGCATGAACATATTACTATATGGAAGAGACATGTTTTATTTCTAGGCTACACATGCATAGAAAATAACTTCTAACTACAAGTACAGAATTTCTGGGAACATGAAATTTCTACAGTAGGTTACTAACTTGTCCTTCTACCATTTTCCAATTTATTAGATTTTAATGAATTAAAATGCCCTTTTAAAGGTCTCATTTTCTGGATTTCTGGCACACAGGAGAGAGTCGACTCAGACATGGTTATGAGTTGACTGCCACTAGTATCCAGAACCTGGACTGGTCAGGCACACAGGAGAGAGTCAACTCAGACAAGGTTATGAGTCGACTCCTGCTAGTATCCAGAACCTGGACTGGTCAGGCACACAGGAGATAGTCGACTCAGACAGAGTCATGAGTCGACTCAGACAGTATCCAGAACCAAATTGGGCAGGAAATCATGATTTTTTTCAAAAAAGAAGGAGGGCTGTTACAAAAATCTTCAGATTATAGGATCTATTTATGATATCCCTTCATGCATTTGAACATATTCAACATGTTAATGATTTCCTAGCCCCTTCCTACATGTCTTGACAACACAGAATAGAAGCAACTCCATAATGCGCTATGGCGACGTACTGATGCGGTAGAAACGGTGTCCAACTTGAGATCTTAACATGAATAATTAGGATTCGAAGTGAGCCACAGAATTGACAAACGAAAGCTTGGCGACTGCAAGATGATCCCACACACCCTTAGTCACCCTTTAAAGTATAGAAACTACTTAAAAACTATTCTAATGCATCGTTTCTCCCTAAGGTTTGAGGTTAGGTGCCTACCTTCGAAATGATAAACTGACGATCCGGGGATGATGTCCACACCCCAGATCCACCTAAGCTTTTCCTTTCGATCCGGAGATGAGATCCACACCCCAGATCTACCAAAGACTTCGCCTGTCGTACTTCAATCGCCGGATCGTCCACCCACGAACCGGATGGTCCGCCCACGAAGAGACGGAGTCCCTCACTCTCTTCTTACTTAAGAAAGCTGAAAGGTGGTGGAGGGTTGATGGAAATGGTTGCTAAAGGTTTACCACATTTGAATCACACCTCCATATATAGTTTTCAAGCCTCCCAAGGGTCTACCCACGTCCCCCTAGGCTCCAACCAAGCTCCATGGTCGCAGATTTGAAGAGGAGTTAATGTCAAGCATCTCTTCGGGTTTGAACAGGTGTGACCTTATGACCACCGGTCAGGAATTCTATTGGACGTGCTCGTATGTCGAGATTCAGGCTAGAGTGTCTGCCTATGAATTAAAGAGGACTTCATGATCTAAATTTTGGCTTTAATATCATCAAATTTTATCGATCCTATCATTAGTTACGAGTTTTGCAAGATTATTGTTCATTCCAGTCGCGACCCTTCATCTACCTGATCATAAATGCATATAAACACATGTGAATGTTGCGATTTGGGTTAGGGTGTCTTCTGATGAAATCAACAGGACTTCCATATCTAACTTTAGGTTGTGGTTTCATCAAATTTAATTATTCCTAGCGCGAGTTATGATTTTTCAATCATTAACATTCATTTCTTGTGTTCTAGTCGCGACCCTTCGTCTACCTGATAATAAATGCGAGTAAACGCATTTTTCTTTTAGGATTTGGGTTAGGGTGTCTTCATATGAAATCAAAAGGACTTCAAGATCTCAATTGTTGTCGCCATTTCATCAACTTTTGTTATCCTTATCACGAGTTATGATTTTCACAATATTAACATTTATTCCCCCTCGTTCTATCCGTGACCTTTCGGTAGCCCGAGGTAATTCGGATATAACTATAGTGTCCCTGTAGAATTTGACCTTGACCTCAACAAGGAAGTTGTAGATAATACCTCATTAAAAATTATGACCATAGTTTCAGGTCATTTCATCAACCACAAACGAAGTTATGAATTTTCTATTAATTACATTCGAATTCTCCTAACAGTCACACCTCATTGTGACAACTAGCAACAAATGGGCTCAGAACCTTGGGTTCTAGTGCGAATGGATTTTCCATGTCATCAGAAGAGTTTGGACTAAGGGCCCAAGCTTTCTACTGAGCCTAGTTTCATCCCATTTGGTTGACTATGGATCGAGATATCCTTATTTTAACGGGTGATTGTGTTTCCTTTAACTATTTCGGCCCATTATCATAACTCCTTCTTATCTCCTATTGGGCCTACTTTTCAGAAGTTATACTCTTCATCAAAGTTGTTCCTTGTCTAATGGTCGTTGCATGGGCTTTGTTTTCACCTAATTCTGACCTCCCTATATTAAGTTAATAATTTCCAAGGATCCTTCAATAATCTATCCAGATTTCAAGCTCATCGAGTTCACGGGCCCGAATTATTCTCAATTGGGCCAGAGCCCAAAATGGTGGTCATTACATCCTTGTGGACGCGGATTCTTTTCCGTCATGGAATGTTCCATTTGGTTAGATTTATTAGGCGTGCCAGTCACTAGAGTGACAATTTTTATTATGCGCTCGACTTGACTTGGTCAGTCGATTGTGAAGTCCGAGTCGGGACCGGAAGTCCGTTATACCATAAAGGCTATGACGTTAATTACGCCCTTTCTAAGAAGGACAACCCTTGATTAAACGCCAAAATAGGAGGCCACTTGGGGCGGTTGAAAATGACAGTGCATGACATTGAAGTTCTTGTTATTCCAAGAAGGTAATTGAATAAACGACAAATTATTAAATCAGCATGACCCCTTTGTGTGGGTCGTACCGGGCAGAGATAGGACACCGTCCACGCAGTGGCGGGGCGGGGCCTGGACGATCATCGGAGACATGTCCCCTTTCACGTTTCTCATCTGGCCAAGGGCCTCGAAGTATTTGTATCCCCCGAAGAATTGAGCCAGACGGGAGACGTATGATACACGTTTCCCAGGGCTTGTCGGGGTTAAAGCGTCAATCGATATTTCGGCAGCATTTCCCCTTAATCTGGATTATGCCCAGGGGGAAATAGGCTATCACCCACGGAATGCCGGGATGAAAGCCAAGAGACAGAGAGAGGCCAAACCTCCTGACCTGTATATATCTGCCATGGGGGCAATGTTTGATTTTCCCATAGGGAAGCCGGCGGAACTCATGCAGTGGCAGAGCCCTCCGAGCTTAAAGGGAATCCGACACGGGACAGCAGGACATAAAGGAAGTCTGACTCCCTTCGAATCTATCCCCGGAACAAGTCTAGTGACTCATGGGTGTCTCTGAGTGGGTCTGATCAAGCTATCAGAGGCTCAATTGGATGGCAGGGTAGATTCTCGGCGCAGCTCAAGTTGGATGGGATTCCCGGCGCAAAGGCAAGGTGGAAAAGGGATTCCCGGCGCGCCCAAGAGATGGAGTTCCTGGCGCACCCAGAAGATAGGTTCTCGGCGCAAGAAGGCTTGCGCCGAGAACTATTTACCTGTTCTACTGTTCGTGGCGCCGAGATGGTTTTGAATGGTTTCCGGAGCCCTATTTTTGGGTTTCTTGATGATTCAGGCCAAGGTAGACGGGTTCTGTAGGGTCAAAGTGGATCAGTTCATCAGATTGGAACTGGATTAGGTTTAGGTTCCAAAGGAAGGCCAGGATCAAAGAGGAATTGGGGAAGATCAGGGTCCAGAGAATCCCTGTCACCATTATTACGCAGAGTCCCAGGGACAGTTTGATGTTATCCTTCATCATCCTGGGAGCCAAGAGATGGCTGTCTCTGGCCCAGGAATGACTTCGATAATGTTAGCAGTTAGAACGAAAGCATCTTAAACTCCGGAGTCCCATAAACAGCGGTCATTATATAGCTTCGCTTTGTTCCAGGGGCCAAGGGATGGTCTGTCCCTGGCTCTGGAATAAGCACATCAGACATCTGAAAACTAAACGAAGCGACAGACTAATAATCAGGCTGGGGAGGGGGATAACATGCTACGGAATTTAAAAGAAGACATAGAGGGATGGCAACGGAGCTTCGGAGAAACAACAGCAGGCAGACGGAGAGGTAGATGGCAGATATTTCAATCACCCGGCACCCAAACGGGCCATTGTAGCATTTCATTTCATTACATCATTCCAAGACTCACACCAATCACAAGGAGGGAGTGAGGGAAAGGAGATAAAACAGAGGCCGGGATATCCCGGTTACATCCGATGAATCGAGATGAAACTCGTAAGATTACATGAAGAAGAAAAGAAAACATGGGGGAGGGCGGAGCATTGACTCCTCTCCCTCCCCAGCTGCCTGCCCACCTGGAGCTTCTTCTTCTTCTCTTTCTCTTCGGATTGATCTCTTCTTTCTTTTCTCAGCGGAGGAGGCTCTCTCTCTCTGTTGGTCTTGTCTCTCTTTTCTCAGCGGAGGATGCTCTCTCTCTCTCTATTGATCTCTTCTCTCTTTTCTTCTTTCTTTCTGGATGAGGTTGTCGGCCTTCCTTATATCGACCCTTCTCTTCTATCTTCTTCGAGTGAGTGGGTTTATATAGACCCAGCCCCTCCTCACCTCTCGAAGATGAGAGTCGGCGTGACTTTTCATCTTCACGGCGCGCATCTGTCGAGTGCAGCAGCTCCCGGCGCGCTAGACATCCGTAGAGTATCCCGGTGCCACCTTCGTGAGCCCATTTCATAGGCCCATTTAGGCCTTTTTTAAGGCTTCACATGGACTTGCTGTCTCCCTGAATATACTAGAACCGTAGCAGGCCTTTTGTTGGCGGACCCAGGTCTTAGTGGGATTATGGAGACCTTCATCAGTCAGTGGACTGGGATTTCATCAGCATCGTCACCTGTACACTTCCGGACGAGGCAGTAATATAGCTCTTGTTGAAGTGTGATAGGAGGTCTCATCAGTCAAGTGACTGCTATTTCATCAGTGTCGCCGTCTGGCTGACAATGAAACCGGACATCAGCTTGGCCGGAAAAGGCTTCAGCCGAGTAGATGGTTGACGAGCTTCACCATTAATTTCTCACTGTTAGTCTAATCTTCTTTTCAATTCTGTTTCCCCCCCTTGCTCATTTTCAAGGTGTCAACAAATGTCCCCCACCTGCGGACGACGTAAGCACAGGAACAGCGTCACGGGGTTTGCAGGTGCCTCTTTAGCATTCGAGGCTATCTTCTTCAATTTCTCTTTGATATTGTCCTTCAGCTTGATCATATTGCTGTAGCATCATTTGACATGCATAATTTTTATTTTCCATATTCTTCTAATTCTTTTTTTGTCTTTTTTTTTGTCTTCTTTTGTAATACAATGTCCCCTCGGGGCCCTTTGTGTACTCCTCTTTTAATGAAAAGGAATCTTCGGCTTCATGTGTATCCATCGTCTTTATGTGGTTTCATCACTTTGGGAAGTGGGCTAGTGGTTCTAGCAGTCCCTCCTGTGAATGGCTCGTATTTGGCAGGAGAGCGTCCACCCCTTCATAGAAAGGATGGGGGACTCGCTCCACCGCGTGACGGCATCCGGGGGGGTGTGCTTAAACCGAACTCTGTTGGTAGTAGCAAACGTCTTCTTTGGCCATATGTGCCGCAAGGGAGACGGTTTGCGGGAATGTGAATGAAGAGTCCTAGAGCATCATCCGGAACAAGCGAATGGTCCATCCCGAGTAGGTTTCAGAGCCAGTCGGGGCAGTGTGCCAATCGACCAGTGCATGATTTCATCATCAATATTGGGCTCATATTGATGCAAAGAAGTTTTATAGGTTTCATCAGAATAGACGTAAGGTCTAAACTGGACAGATGTTACCTCAGGTAGGACATTGAAGGGTGCGTGGTTTTCATTAGGATAGATGTAAGGTCTGAACTGGATAGGGTTTCATCATTGATCGGGCGGGGTGCCGGTTGATCAATAGTTGGCTTCATCATCGATATTGGGTTTATACCAATGCAAAGAAGTTTCATGGGTTTCATCAGAATAGACGTAAGGTCTAGACTGGGTAGGGCCTCATCATTGATCGGGCGAGGTGCCGGTCGATCAATAGCTGGTTTCATCATCGATATTGGGTTTATATCGATGCAAAAAAGTTTCATAGGTTTCATCAGAATAGACGTAAGGTCTAGACTGGGTAGGGTTTCATCACTGATCGGGCGAGATGCCGATCGATCAAGGGAAGGTTTAAGAGTTTCATCAGGACAGACGTAAGGTCTGAGCTGGCCAGGCTTTATCAGAATGGTGATGGGTTTCATTATCGGTGGGACATTTGCAAGAGGGTATGTAGATTTCATCAAGGTAAACGTAAGGTCTGCCCTGGAAAGGTTTTATCATCGGTGGGGCGTGGAGCCAGCTGACCGACGGAAGGCTTCATAAGTGAAGGGGAGGTGAAGGCAGCGTGCCGGTTGGCATGGAACTTTTGAATCACCACATTACCGACCCAAGTGCCCTTTCGGGTTTTCACCGGAGCCAGCCCCCTCTTACTTTTGCCCACGCGCCCTTTCAAGTTTTCACGTGGCGGGGTACCCGATTTTGCCTGCAGTGCCCTTTCGAGTTTTCACCACAGTTGGGTTTTGGCCATTTTTGCCCTTGCTCAGAGTGCCTGAACAAGTCTGGCGGGGCATCTCTATTTTTAGCTCCCATTTTGTCTCTTTTTTTTTGACTTTGGCTTTGTAATCCATGTGCTCAGCTTGTGTATGTATCATCATTGATGTGGGTGCCAACACCAATGCAAGGGGCATATGGTTTCATCGTCTACCTAGGCGGAAGGCCTGGGTCGACTTGAGTGTGTTTTACGGCTTAGGCGCGAAGCCGTTCGCCGGGAGCCTGGCTGCATCGTTGATGTGGGGATTACCATCAACGCAAGGGAATAGGATTTCATCATCCATCCAGACAGAAGGTCCAGATTGACTTTGAGAATGTGGGTAGCATCTTCATCAGAGCAGACGGAAAGTCTACTCCGGACGGGTTTAAGCATTGGTCAGGCGGCGTACCGCTCCATTAGTAGCTGCTCTTATCATCGATATTGGGCCTATATCGAAGCAAGGATTTCATGGGCTTCACCAGGATAGACGTAGGGTCTAAACTAGATAGGTTTCATCATCAATCAGGCAGTGTGCCAATCGACCAATAGCGGGTTTCATCATCGGTATTGGGTTCATACCAATGCAAGGATTTCATATGTTTCATCGGGATAGACGTAAGGTCTAAATCGGACAGATTTAATCGTTGATCGGGCAGTGCGCCAATCGATCAACAGCAGGTTTCATCATCGGTATTGGGTTCATACCAATGCAAGGATTTCATATGTTTCATCGGGATAGACGTAAGGTCTAAACAGGACAGATTGAATCATTGATCGGGCAGTGTGCCAATCGATCAACAGCAAGTTTCATCATCGGTATTGGGTTCATACCAATGCAAGGATTTCATATGTTTCATCGAGATAGACGTAAGGTCTAAACCGGACAGATTTCATCGTTGATCGGGCAGTGTGCCAATCGATCAATAGCAGGTTTCATCATCGGTATTGGGTTCATACCAATGCAAGGATTTCATATGTTTCATCGGGATAGACGTAAGGTCTAAACCGGACAGATTTCATCGTTGATCGGGCAGTGTGCCAATCGATCAATAGCAGGTTTCATCATCGGTATTGGGTTCATACCAATGCAAGGATTTCATATGTTTCATCGGGATAGACGTAAGGTCTAAACCGGACAGATTTCATCGTTGATCGGGCAGTGTGCCAATCGATCAATAGCAGGTTTCATCATTGGTATTGGGTTTATACCAATGCAAGGATTTCATAGGTTTCATCAGGATAGACGTAAGGTCTAAACCGGACAGATTTCATCGTTCATCGGGCAGTGCGCCAATCGATCAACAGTAGGTTTCATCACGGCGGGATGTATGGTAGGTTTTATCAGAATAGATGTAAGATCTAGACTGAATGGGATTCATCGTGGTGGACCTTAGACAAAAACAAGTGGAAATGTTTTATTAGAACAAACGGAATGTCTATTTCGAGGTGGGCTTTTTAGCATTGATCGAGGCAATATGCCTTGCGATCAACGGGGTTTCATCATCAGTGGGACATGCGGTGGATGGCGGCCCAGGCATGAAGCTGCTGCCAGGAATGTAGACTAGCTTAACAGGGACGAAGAGTCCAGGTTAAAGAAACAGACCGGCCGATCTTGTCGATGATGACAATGGACAAGAAATTGTTGGACAGGATTTCGGTGGGACTTTATGATGATCGTCCCTCTCAGAGTTTTATCAGGAAGGGTGAAAAAGGGAACTTTACATTACCACGTTACTGGCTTAAGCACCCTTTCGGGTTTTTGCCGGAGTCAGCCCCCTCTTGCTTTTGCCCACGCGCCCTTTCAGGTTTTCACGTGGCAGGGGTACCCGATTTTGCCTGCAGTGCCCTTTCGGGTTTTCACCACAGCTGGGTTTTGGGCCATTTTTGCACTTGTTCCTAATATAGGAGCAAGTCTGGCGGGGTATCTCTATTTTTAACCCCATTTTTACTTTCTTTTATTCTCTTTTTTTTAGAGGGTGACAGGTCAGAATGCCACTAGATCAAGATAAGGGTAGTTCGGCCAGGGCGGAGTGCCACTAGACCAAGAAAGGGGTAGCTCGGCTAGGGCGGAGTGCCGCTAGACCAAGAAAAAGGATAGCTTGGCTAGGGCGGAGTGCCACTAGACCAAGATAAGGGTGGCTTGGTTAGGGCGGAATGCCACTAAACCAAGGTAAGGGTAGCTTGGTTAGGGCGGAATGCCACTAAACCAAGGAAAGGATAGTTCGGCTAGGGTGGAGTGCCACTAGACGAAGAAAAAGGTAGCTCGGCTAGGGCGGAGTGCCACTAAACCAAGGTAAGGGTAGCTCGGCTAGGGCGGAGTGCCGCTAGGCCAAGAAAAGGGTAGCTCGGCTAGAGCGGAGTGCCACTAAACCAAGGTAAGGGTAGCTCGGCTAGGGCGGAGTGCCGCTAGGCCAAGAAAAGGATAGCTTGGTTAGGACGGAATGCCACTAAACCAAGGAAAGGATAGCTCGACTAGGGCGGAGTGCCACTAAGCCAAGAAAAAGGTAGCTCGGCTAGGGCAGAGTGCCGCTAGGCCATGAAAAGGGTAGCTCGGCTAGGGCGGAGTGCCGCTAGGCCATGAAAAGGGTAGCTCGGCTAGGGCGGAGTGCCGCTAAACCAAGGTAAGGGTAGCTCGGCTAGGGCGGAGTGCCGCTAGACCAAGAAAAAGGGTAGCTCGGCTAGGGCAGAGTGCCGCTGGACCAAGGTAAGGGTAGCTCGGCTAGGATGGAGTGCCGCTAGACCAAGAAAAGGGTAGCTCGGCTAGGGCAGAGTGCCGTTAGACCAAGAAAGGGTAGCTCGGCTAGGGCGGAGTGCCGCTAGACCAAAAAAAAAGGGTAGCTCAGCTAGGGCGGAGTGCCGCTAGACCAAGAAAGGGGTAGCTCGGCTAGGGCGGAGTGCCACTAGACCAAGAAAAGGGTAGCTCGGCTAGGGCGGAGTGCCACTAGACCAAGAAAAAGGGTAGCTCGGCTAGGGCGGAGTGCCACTAGACCAAGAAAGGGGTAGCTTGCCCGATTACTCGGGGAATGTCGGTTGTGCTGTATGATACAGCTTTAGATGCTTTCCGTTGAGTGGTGAGAATTGAATTTCCCCTCGATGGTTGACAACCACGTAGGCTCCTCCTTCGTAGACCCTCTGTATCACATAAGGACCTTCCCAATTAGCAGTTAGCTTCCCTTTTGGGTTGGACGCCATGACTTCTTTCTTCTTGACCATGACGAGGTCACCTTTCTTGAATTCTCTTCCTCTTACGAGTTTGTTAAATGCATTAGCCATGCGGGCCTGATACATTTGGATATTCTTCTGAGCTTGGAGGCGCTTCCCTTCCAATTCAGCCAATTCCTCTAATCTTCTTTCTGCGTTGGTCTGTTCGTCACGGGCCAGGCCATATTGGACTGCCACTCTGAGTGACAGGACTTCCAGCTCTAGCGGAACCACTACCTCTGAGCCGTATACCAGTGAGTATGGTGAGCATCCTGTAGGTGTCTTGAAGATGGTGCGGTACACCCACATAGCTTCATACATTTTTTCTTCCCAGTCCTTTTTGTTGGAACTGACGACCTTGGCCAGCAGGGTGCACAAAGTTTTGTTAAAAGCTTTCGCCAACCCGTTTGCCTGTGGATTGTAAGGAGTGGAAGTCCTCCACTCGATTTTATACTTCTCGGCAAGCCGATAGACCTTCTGATTTCTGAAATGGCTTCCATTATCAGATATTATTCGGCTGGGGATCCCGAACCGGAAGATAATATTCTGCTTGATGAATCTGGCAACCAGCTCACCAGTCACTTCTCTTAATGCTACAGCCTCCGCCCATCGGGAGAAGTAATCTGTTATGGCCAATATGTACTTATGGCCGGCCGAGGAAGTCGGCAGTGGCCCGACTACATCAGTTCCCCATTGTGCAAATGGTCAACTGGGAACCGTAGGGTGCAGAGTCGTAGGAGGCCTTCTAGGCACGGTAGCATGCTCCTGACATTTCTGGCATGACTTTGCGAATTTACAGCAGTCTTCAAACATGGTGGGCCAATAATAGCCCAGCTTCTTGATTTCTATCTTCATCTTGGGACCAGCCTGGTGGGCACCTGCTGTTCCGGCATGTATTTCTTTCATTGCTTGCCAAGCTTCCTCAGTGGACAGGCAGCGGTGTAGAATCTTCTTGCGTGCATCTGCCATTATTCGGAACAAAGTTTCATTCCTGAACTCATAAGAATCTTTGATTCTCAGAAGTTTCATCTTTTCTTCTCTTTTCTGCGGCAGCTGTTGGTGCAGAAACCACTGCAGCAAGTGCTGTCTCCAATCCGACTCCTGTACCGTGCTGACAGTAGCAACTTCGCCTTCTTCGGGGCACCCTTCTAGCATGCTGGGGACTTGTCGCCGGTTCATAACGACAATGTTCAGTGTCTCATTTGGTGGGACTGCTAGTGAGCTGGCCAGCTTTGCCAGTGCATCAGCTTGGGCATTGTGCCCACGGCCCACATGCTTGAGCTCAATATGATAAAATTTCACGATAAGGCGCACAGCTTTCTGGTGGTAGGGATTCAATTCTGGCTTCCGCACTTCGAACTCCCCTTGGATTTGTTTTATTATCAACATCGAATCCCCGAATACCTGAAGCATATGGATACCCATGTTGAGGCTGATATGCAGACCGATTATCAGAGCTTCGTACTCAGCTTCATTATTGGTGCAGGGCTTGTTTATAGAACAGGAAGTATGCACGACCTCCCCTTCTGGCGACTTCAGTACAATACCGGCCCCGGCCCGTATTCTGGTCTTTCCATCGGAGTCTATCTCTGTTCTAGATGCTCCATCAAAGAATAGATGCCACATAACTGGCCGAGCCTGGCAAGCTTCGAGTATCTCATCATCGGGTAACTCAGTCCCTAGCATGTCATTTTCCGGCACAGGATGCTCTGCGAAGAAATCAGCCACGGCCTGTCCTTTTATCGCCCTCTGGGGTGTATAGGTAATATCAAATTCCATCAGGATCACTGCCCATTTGCCCAACCGGCCCTTCAGTACTGGCTGAGTCAATATGTATTTGAGCGGATCTGCTGCAGATATCAATCTGACTTCATGTGACAACATATAGTGCTGGAGTTTCTTGACGGCAAAGACTAGTGCCAAGCATGTCTTTTCTATGTAGTTGTAGCTCTCTTCAGTTCTAATCAGCCTCCTACTCAAGTAGCATAAGGCTTGCTCTTTGCCTTCTTCATTTATCTGTGCCAGCATTGCCCCTAGGGAACAGTGTGTGGCCGCGATATACAGTATCAAGGGCCTACCCTTAACTGGTGCCCCCAGCACTGGAGGGGTCTTGAGATATTCTTTCAGCTTCTCAAAGGCTTCCTGACATCCATCGTCCCAGAGGAACGGTACATCTTTCATCATGAGCTTGTGAAAGGGTGGCATCTTCCCGACAGATTCGATATAAATCGTCGGATATAGGCCAAACGCCCTTGCAGAGATCTTAGCTCGGCAGACTCCTTGGTGGAGGGAGCTCCTGGATAGCCTTAATCTTGGATGGGTCAATTTCAATGCCCCTATGCCGGACAATAAACCCGAGGAACTTCCCGCTGGACACGCCAAAGGCGCATTTCATAGGATTCATCTTGAGTTCATATTTGCGCAGCCTCTGGAATACTATCCTCAGGTCCTGCAAATGGTCTTCTCTTCTGGTGGTTTTCACTACCAGATCATCAATGTAGTACTCTACTTTCTTGAAGAGCAAATCATCAAAGATCTTTATCATAGCTCTTTGGTAGGTAGCGCCGGCATTCTTGAGGCCAAACGGCATCCTTTTGTAGTGGAATATCCCCTTCGGAGTGCGGAATGCAGTGTGCACTCTGTCTTCTTCAGCAATCTTGATTTGGTTGTATCCGGATGACCCATCCATGAATGACAGGGCTTCATGACCAGTAGTCACATCAATCATCACTTCAGTGATTGGCACTGGGAAATCATCTTTCGGGCAAGCCTTATTAAGGTCCCAGAAATCGACACATATTCTGATCTGCCCATTTTTCTTCTTTACGGGCACTATATTGGCTAGCCATGTAGTATACTGATTTTCTTCAACAAAGCCTACATCAATCAGCTTGTCGACCTCCTTATTAACTTGATTTATCAACTCAGGGTGCATTCTCCTGGGCGGTTGCTTTACAGGATTAGCCTCTAGGTTTATTGCTAACCGGTGCTCTGCCACATCAGAACTTAGTCCCGGCATTTCATCATATGTCCATGCAAAGCAGTCTCGGAATTCTTTCAAGAACTGTATATACTGTTCCCTGGCAGCTGGCTCTAGCAGTGCACTGAGGAATGTCGGCCTGGGCTCCTCTGCCGTCCTAGATTTATTTCCACGAGCTCATCAACGGTGGCCTGGCCACCATCTTCGACTTCGGGCGGGGCTTCTTGCAAGTCAATAAAGCCTCCCGGGATATAATCCTCTTCTATCTCAAGATTTTTGGTTCCGTCATACTGGTCATCGGCACATGTCGGCTCATCATATAAGGCTGATACTGTTGGATTCTGTTCGGTCTGCCCCGAGGATGTGACAGGTTCAGCAGGAAACCCAAAGGTGGACTCTTCCGCCCCTAGAGGTTCTTCTGGTGTAGGCCCCCCTGAGAGATCATCATTCTGTAGGGCCCGACTTCTTCTAGAATGCGCTCAAACTCCAGGCATTCTCTTAGCTCGTTGGCTATTTGGTCTTCATCCGGGGTTCCCGTATCAAACTTTGCTTCAGCATGGAACAGATCCTCTTTGCAAGGTAGGTCTTCCCTGCACCAACCTTTCTTTGTTTCATCAGATGTCCCCGTCTCTGGCTGACTGTCTGGGGCTTCATTGTTCATTACGACTGATAAATGATTTCTTCATCTTCCGAGGGGTACTTGTCATATCCCACCTCGGGAGGGTCTTCATGCTGGTAGGAGACAGAGATGACGTCCACCTCGGCTTCATAGTATTCTTGAAGGGTATAACCCAATCCCGGGTGCTGAGTGATCTTCCTCAGTTCTTTATTATCCCGGGGCGGATCCCATAGCTCCTGGAACGCCTTCTTTTGGGCAACAGGTTGTAATGATGGCATTTGCATCTTAGAGAACATCTGCGAAACCCGTTGGGTAGTATAGTCCAAGCCCGTGATCGGCACCATCCGGTTTGCAGATTCTTCAGGGACCATGCAGTCTTGATCATCGTCTTCGACTGGCTCCCCGGTGTAGAATATGATAGGAGGCTCGCAGAAGCGAGGGACCTCCATAGTCTTTAATGGTAGCACCGTCGGGTATTCTACGCTGGCAATGGGCTTGACTAAACCCTGCGGAACCCCCACCTGTATGTACTTTTCTTTCATTTCTTTGTCAGTATCATCTGGGTGGATGCTAGGAGGGGTGATCCGAGCAAAGTCACCAACATAAGAAATGTGAGATACTTCATGTTTCTTAATATAGCCCATTGGTGGCGGTGGAGACCAATTTCTTGCCTTCGTCACCGGCTTCTTCTGGCTGACCACAGCCTCTTTCTCTTCACCCTTTTGCGACACCTCCGTGTAGTAGGCTGCATCGAGCATGTGACACTCGAATACTTCGAAGGGATGCAGATCCGCAAACACCCTTTCTTCTTTTCCTTCGTGGTAGTATTTAATACACTGATGCAGCGTGGACGGCACTATCTGATATTCATGCAGCCACGGTCTCCCCAGCAGGGCCTTATATGTGGTGTTGGAGTTGATTACATAGAATCGCACCACGGTAGTGAGGTCCCCCAATGTGAGGTTGAAATCAGCCACCCCAAGGGGCATCTCACATTTCTGGTTGAATCCCGCAATTTTCATGTCTCTGACCTTGGTAAGCTACAGATCAAAGTAATATTTTTGGTAAATGCGGTATGGGAGAATGTTCACAGCAGCCCCGGGATCTATCAGTATCCTGCTCAGTGGCTGACAGTTCAGGGAGCCCCTCATATACAGCGGTCTGTTATGGCCGGAATTCAGAATCAGCATATCATCCTCTGTGAATGTGACTGACGGCCCAGAATTCACTTCTGTCAAGAGTGCTTCATACTGTGCCGGCGATTGCAAGGCATCAACAATCACTTGGCGAGCTTCTTCACTCAGAGAGAGAATTTCCCAGATGGAGAATCTGGTAGGGAGCTTCTTTAGCATTTTCATGATCCGATTGCCCACCCGGACATTAGACAGTCTCATTTCTTCCGCCCATCGGGGTTTTGGAGTTTCATGTGGTGCATGTGGCCTCTGTTGCCCAGTGCTGGTTTCATTCTCTTGACCGGCTTCTTGGGGGGCTTTTTTTGTGACAATGGCCCCTGGTGTTGTTGGAGGGCTATCCTCCTCTTTCTCATTCTACTTGTAGGCTACAGATGCTGACTCCTGAGGTCTCTTGCCTTTATCCGGCCTATCCTACGTTGACTGCTCATTTTCCAGACTGGATAGAAATTCCAGAAATGTTGGAGCCTGACCTCCTTTCTTCTCTTCCTGGTACAAGCTAGCAGGGGGAGGAATCTGAACACCCCGCACCTCTGGTTCAGGAATCTGGTAGGGTTGTTCCCCTCTGTACATAATGTTATGATTGGGTGGTGGTGGGCGCCCCCACCTTCTTCCGGAGCGTATTGCATGTGCTGAGGTTGAGGCCTCGGCATGGTTGGCTTCTAGTGGGGCATTTGATGTTTCAGCCTCATCATTCTCCCTGGGCAAGGTAAAGAGTACCGATAGGGTGTTACATTGTACTGTCATGACTCCCTTTTCCTTTTTGCATTTGGACCATCTCTTCTTCTTTTGGGAATTTGGCTTCTTTGGCTCTTGCCCCCAGAAAGGCTCAGCCTCATCTTCTCTCTGTTCTGCCCCCGGTTGCTCTTTCATTTTCAATTCTTCGAGCTGTTCCCAGAGTATACAGTCTTTCACCAGTAGATGCCCGGGCTTTTTCTATTCATATTCATCGAGCCCATTAATATACTGCTGTAAACGCCTGGCTGCAGGACTTACTTCCTTATGTGCAGGTAGGGGGACTTGTCTTCTCCGGTTATGAGTGGGGATCCAGATGACTGGCCCTGTCTCAGCTGTGTGCCATACTGGCTTTACTGGAGGTTGTTCGGGCCTTGGTGTGACACCGCGAAAAATTGCTCCACTGGCATTAGCTGCGGGAGTTTTCTTTCTATTCTTTATTGCCTTCATGTGCCATCCTTCTTGATCCTTCAGTGGGGTGAGGAAGCAAGCTTCATAAGTATGCCTGGTGCATTCTTCGACGGCTTCCTTAGGCAGCTGCAGGTAGACTGAGATCATATTGGCGGCCATTTTTAAGGCCGGAGGCTCATGTGGACGAGGTGGCTCTACCTGGTAATCTCCCAACTGTAGCTCGCCCTTTTTGACCATGCCTTCCATAATATCTTTGAAGACGTAACAATCTTCAATTGCGTGCCCCAGCGCACGGTGATATGGACAGAATAGTGGATCACCTTTCTTTGCTGCGTCCTCGGGTCTCTTTGGCTCAGGTAATATTACTTTGTTGAACTTGTATGCCCAGTTGAATAGCGCGGCTGCCTTATCTTTCGGGAAAGAGTATGTCTTTCTCATTTTGTTTCTCAAAGAGACCTTATCTTTTCTTTCTGCTGTGTCTGCTGGCGGGGGAACTTCATCTGCCCCCTTTTTCCCTTTCTGTTGTTCGAAGGTTCTGAAATCGACGGTGTTAGCCTCAGAGTGCGATGGTCGTCGATCATTAGATTTACCTTTCGGCATAGTGGGAGCATTGGCAGTCGACGCTTGGACAGGAACTTCTCAACTTCTGCCACTATATTGATTAGCCGGTCAAATGTTCTGACATATGCACCGATCATCTTTTCTATTACCTCTCTCCTGAGGCTCTGCTTACATATTTGCACTGCATCTTCTTGATGAGGAGGTCTTCTGCATCTCATAGCTAAGTTCCTCCACCTTTTGATGTAGTCCAGTGCTGTTTCATCTTGCCTTTGCCTGGTTGCATATAGCTATACTATTGTAATTTCTCTTTCCGTGACATGAAATCTATCGCGGAACTTTCTTTGCATATCAGGCCAATCGGCCACTGATCCAGCCGGCAGGCTTGAATACCATTCAAAGGCTAACCCAGTGAGGGATGAGCCAAAGAACTTAAGCAGATAAGCTTCATCAGCTGCCAAGTCGCCCATAATTGTGGTATAGTAAGCTATGTGCTCCCTGGGGGAGCCCTGGCCATTAAAATTTTCAAACTTCGGCGACTTATTGACGCCTGGCGGTAGTTTCTTAGCAGCATACTAGGGAGGATACGGTACCTTGTACACATCGTAGGTACCAGCATCATTACCAGTCTTTTCAGACAGCTTCATCTCCATAATCTTTTCAATCATCAGCTTGTGGGCTACAGCTGGATCTATGTTCTCTGGGAAGAAGTGAGCTTGTTGCTGACTGTAAGGAGTTGTCATCACCGTTGCGCGCAAGGTGGGCACGGTGGGCTATGTCTGAGACACAGAGGGCTGAGCTGCTGTTTGCTGTAGAACAGGTTGGCTCGGTGCTTTGCCCTTATCGGCCGAGAGAGGATTAGTTGGGATAGCCATTTCTGTTGAGCTGGAAGTCTGCCCTACGGCTCGGCTTGCTTGGAGACCGGTGTAGCTTCCTGCCTGTCATTCAGCTGTCTTCTGAGAGCACTGATCTCTTGTTGATATCTTCTAAACATCATCTGGATCATGGGATCCAGGGTTGACGGGATCTATATCTCTTCTGAAGTCCCTTCAACGTCATCGACGAAGGGATTGTCTTCTTCTTCTGTTGTCACCACATTCACTGTCATGGTGGTGATCTTGCGGGCTTCATCATCAGTCTTTTCTTTCTCTTTCCTTGTGACGGGGCCTGGTCTGGTTGCCAGTCTGAGCAGTTCATCTGGCGAAGTCGGTAACATGTCCCGCCTTTTGACAAGTCCGGCCATATTGCAGGCAAAGATCTGCATCTTCTCCCTCTGCCTGTAGACTTTCCTTTTCACCTGGTCGGGATATTTAAGCCGGTCGAAGACCGATATTCTTTCTTCAGCTTCTTCCCTGTGCAGGTCCCCTTCCTCATATCTGGCGCTGTGGCCCTCTTCATAGTCGTTGGAATCAGAGGAGGAAACTCCGAGCATTGGTTCTTGAAAGGTTTCTTCTTTTTCTTCATCCATGGTGCCCAAGGCACGAGATAGTCTTCGCTGCCCGAGGGAGGAATTCCCCAGGTAATGAAGATAGTCTTGAGCCACCTGCTTCATTTCTTCTTGACTGTGCCTTCGCCACTCCGGTCGGGTCATCAGTCTTTCCTGGCCTTTCTGCTGAGAGGCCAGTCTCGCCACCTGAGCAGTCAGATGCTCGACTTTGGAATATTTGAATATGTCGGCCTGTCTAGCACAGACTCTCGATCTTATTGAAATGGTAACATCGACTGGTTCACTTATTCTCATTTTTTCTTCTTCCCTGAACCTTCTGCTCCCATCCTGGCGGCGGTTGGTAGCAACAGCATAGTTCTTCCTTTCCCATCTTGTGCCCCTGGCCATGGGGTGGGTGACCATGAGGTCTTCTTTTTTCTCATATCTTCTGCCCTTCATCCTGGGTCGAGTAGCAGTCATATTCCTTCCTTCATTCTCTTTCTCATCTCTCCTACCCCGAGCCCTGGGGTGAACAGTAACAGCCTCTCTTTCATCTTTTCTTTCTCCTCTTCTGCTCCCTGCTCTGAAGCGGGCAATAGCAGCATCAACAATTTTTTCTTCATCTTGAGCTGGGGCCCAGCTCTGGATTTTCTTCGGCCGCCAGATCTGCCTGAATTTGAGCGGCTTTGGTGCCAGTGGCCTTCTATCTCCATGTTCCATGTCGGCCCTCCTAGTAGCCAGTACTCGGAACCTATTGGTGGTAGGTACCATTGGGACTATCACATCCGGCTTGACCTCCCTTGGGCAACCATTGAGGTTCGCCCGGATATCTCCAATCAGCATTGTCTTCCCCGAACTGGATATCCGACGACCCACAGCGGTGGATCGGACTCTCCGGTCGGATCTTCTTCCTTTTCCAGCAGCAACAGAGGGTACGCTCCTCCTTGCTTCATGATGGACAAAGCAGGACACGACCCCAGGAGTATTCTTCATCATCGGGCTCTTCTTGGGACCGGTAGCTTGCGGCGGCGTCTCGACAACAGCTTTTGGCTCCTGGTTGTCGATCTCGAGCAGATCAGTGAAAATGAGGCCCAGGCAGTTGGGCATTCCGACAGCAGGCGGCATCGATCCGAATGAAAGAGGTATCGCCAGGTAGCCTTCTCGAACATGTGCCTCAACCGCTTGCTGGTCAAATCACACAGACATGATTCCAACCATCATTCTAGCTTCCTGAAAATGAGAAAGCACACAAAATCAGAAATTTGAGGGGGGCCCACCGGGCCTCCTATTTTGACGTAGAGATGAAGGGAGACTTGGTCCCACCGGGCGTGCCAGACTTGTGGACGCGGATTCTTTTCCATCATGGAATGTTCCAATTGGTTAGATTTATTAGGCGTGCCAGTCACTAGAGTGATAATTTTTATTATGCGCTCGACTTGACTTGGTCAGTCGATTGTGAAGTCCGAGTCGAGACCGGAAGTCCGTCATACCATAAAGGCTATGACGTTAATTACGCCCTTTCTAAGAAGGACAACCCTTGATTAAACGCCAAAATATGAGGCCACTTGGGGCGGTTGAAAATGACAGTGCATGACATTGAAGTTCTTGTTATTCTAAGAAGGTAATTGAATAAACGACAAATTATTAAATCAGCATGACCCCTTTGTGGGGGTCGTACCGGGCGTAGATAGGACACCGTCCACGCAGTGGCGGGGCGGGGCCTGGACGATCATCGGAGACATGTCCCCTTTCACGTTTCTCATCTGGCCAAGGGCCTCAAAGTATTTGTATCCCCCGAAGAATTGAGCCAGACGGGAGACGTATGATACACGTTTCCCGGGGCTTGTCGGGGTTAAAGCGTCAATCGATATTTCGGCAGCATTTCCCCTTAATCTGGATTATGCCCAGGGGGAAATAGGCTATCACCCACGGAATGCCGGGATGAAAGCCAAGAGACAGAGAGAGGCCAAACCTCCTGACCTGTATATATCTGCCATGGGAGCAATATTTTATTTTCCCTTAGGGAAGCCGGCGGAACTCATGCAGTGGCAGAGCCCTCCGAGCTTAAAAGGTGACTCATGAATCCGACACGGGACAGCAGGACATAAAGGAAGTCTGACTCCCTTCGAATCTATCCCCGGAACAGGTCTAGTGACTCATGGGTGTCTCTGAGTGGGTCTGATCAAGCTATCGGAGGCTCAATTGGATGGCAGGGTAGATTCTCGGCGCAGATCAAGTTGGATGGGATTCCCGGCACAAAGGCAAGGTGGAAAAGGGATTCCCGGCACGCCCAAGAGATGGAGTTCCCGGCGCGCCCAGGAGATAGGTTCTCGGCGATCCCAGGAGATGGGGTTCTCGGCGTAAGAAGGCTTGCGCCAATAACTATTTACCTGTTCTACTGTTCGTGGCGCCGGGATGTGTAAGAGACGGCGTCGAGATGGTTTTGAATGGTTTCCGGGGCCCTGTTTTTGGGTTTCTTGATGATTCAGGCCAAGGTAGATGGGTTCTGTGGGGTCAAAGTGGATCAGTTCATCAGATTGGAACTGGATTAGGTTTAGGTTCCAAAGGAAGGCTAGGATCGAAGAGGAATTGGGGAAGATCAGGGTCCAGAGAATCCCTGTCACCATTATTACGCAGAGTCCCAAGGACAGTCTGATGTTATCCTTCATCATCCTGGGAGCCAAGAGATGGCTGTCTCTGGCCCAGGAATGACTTCGATAATGTTAGCAGTCAGAACGAAAGCATCTTAAACTCCAGAGTCCCATAAACAGCGGTCATTATATTGCTTCGCTTTGTTCCAGGGGCCAAGGGATGGTCTGTCCCTGGCTCTGGAATAAGCACAGCAGACATCTGAAAACTAAACGAAGCGACAAACTAATAATCAGGCTGGGGAGGGGGATAACATGCTACGGAATTTAAAAGAAGACATAGAGGGATGGCAACGGAGCTTCGGAGAAACAACAGCAGGCAGACGGAGAGGTAGATGGTAGATATTTCAATCACCTGGCACCCAAACGGGCCATTGTAGCATTTCATTTCATTACATCATTCCAAGACTCACACCAATCACAAGGAGGGAGTGAGGGAAAGGAGATAAAACAGAGGCCGGGATATCCCGGTTACATCCGATGAATCGAGATGAAACTCGTAAGATTACAAGAAGAAGAAAAGAAAACATGGGGGAGGGCGGAGCATTGACTCCTCTCCCTCCCCAGCTGCCTGCCCACCTGGAGCTTCTTCTTCTTCTCTTTCTCTTCGGATTGATCTCTTCTTTCTTTTCTCAGCGGAGGAGGCTCTCTCTCTATGTTGGTCTTTTCTCTCTTTTCTCAGCGGAGGAGGCTCTCTCTCTCTATTGATCTCTTCTCTCTTTTCTTCTTTCTTTCTGGATGAGGTTGCCGGCCTTCCTTTTGTCGACCCTTCTCTTCTATCTTCTTCAAGTGAGTGGGTTTATATAGACCCAGCCCCTCCTCACCTCTCGGCAGATGAGAGTCAGCGTGACTTTTCATCTTCACGGCGCGCATCTGTCAAGTGCAGCAGCTCCCGGCGCGCTAGAAATCCGTAGAGTATCCCGGCGCCACCTTCGTGAGCCCATTTCATAGGCCCATTTAGGGCCTTTTTTTAAGGCTTCACATGGACTTGCTGTCTCCCTAAATATACTAGAACCGCAGCAGGCCTTTTGTTGGCGGACCTGGGTCTTAGTGAGATTATGGAGACCTTCATCAGTCAGTGGACTGGGATTTCATCAGCATCGTCACCTGTAGACTTCCGGACGAGGCAGTAATATAGCTCTTGTTGAAGCGTGATAGGAGGTCTCATCAGTCAAGTGATTGCTATTTCATCAGTGTCGCCGTCTGGCTGACAATGAAACCGGACATCAGCTTGGCCGGAAAAGGCTTCAGCCGGGTAGATGGTTGACGAGCTTCACCATTAATTTTTCACTGTTAGTCTAATCTTCTTTTCAATTCTGTTTCCCCCCCTTGCTCATTTTCAAGGTGTCAACAATCCTCTCCCGCTAAAAAAAAAATTCATCCTCGAAATTAACTCCAGAAGTTTCCTCTTTAAGAGAAATTACGCGCCGAATAGTTGAGGGTATTCCTGGCACATCTTGTCCTCCGGCTCCCATGTTGCTTCCTCGGAATGAGAATTCCTCCTTAAAACCTTCACCAGCCGAATGGTTTTATTCCTCAGTACATATTCCTTCCTGTCTATGATTTCACTAGGCTGCTCCGCATAAGACATATCTGCTCGAACCTCCAGGGGCTCATACTTTATAACATGTGAGGCATCTGAGACATGCTTCTTGGGCATAGAGATGTGAAGATCGGATGCACATGCGACAGGGCAGGTGGAAGTGCAAGTCGATAAACCACCTGGCCAACCTTTTGTAAAATCTTGAAAAGCCCGATATATCTAGAACTAAGCTTGCCCTTCTCCCCGAATCGCAAGACTCCCATGGGAGAGACACCTTTAGGAGCACATGGTCCCCCTTCAATTTTTCTTAAACATATGAACTGAAATGACTGAGCTTTTCAAAAGCCTATAACTCCATGTTAAAGCCTACCCACCCAACAATCTTAAAAATGAGGGAACGGTTTCATACCGCATGCAACTCAGGACTTCAAGACTAACTTGGTGAGACACAGGGCAACCCATTGATGCAATTGGTGGGGAAGCTAGACTATTGGTCAATGCTGAATGGACATTATCTTTCATGGCAACACTATCACTACGAACCATATCAGAACCCCCTTCCAAACTTTGATAAGTATTTTGCAGCTAGTTGACAAGCAAGGTCATCAGTTTAAAGTATGCACATGAGCATTTTTCCTAGAATCTATGGTATGAACATAACGAGATATCTTAATAGGCATTAAATATGTTAGGGACAGGAAGAGTATGACCCTAGATATCAAGTTCTTGAAGTTTAGAGCTGGCACATATCTTAAACAGACCTTGATGGTATCCTGGACAACCCTCTTTGCCACAACTAAAATGATTTAAGCTTGCTTGTCTTACTTCCTAATTTCGACATTAATGATCAGTTGACCTTCTTCTATTCTGAAAAGGAAGCTTGCACGTGTAACGTACAAGCTGTGTTTTCAAGGCTCATTGAATATCACCTTACTTAAAATAACGGTAACCTACAACATATGCCATACAGTGTATGCTTTTAGGGTTTTTTATCAGTTACATTCGAAGGTTCAGCTTGTTATACGACTCGCAAACTAAAATGGGTCATTGCTCCGTACCTTCAATCACGGTAAGGGTATTGTCTGCCTCCTCTTGCGTTAGCGTATAAACTCGCCCTCTGTACCGAATCCTCTCCCGCGGTGGTATTGGCTCTTGCCGAGTCTTCTTAGGGCAGTTTCTCGCAATATGTCCAGTCTCACCGCATCCATAGCACTTGCCCTTTGCCTTCCAGCATTCTTGTCCCAGATGGTTGCGCCCACAATGGACACCCAATGGGACCCCTGGTCCGCCCCTTGGTACCGGCTCCTGACGTGCCACCTTTTCCATGCCCTGCCCCTCTTCTGCCCTCCTAGGCCTCTTGCCCATCATCTTCTGCTCCTTAGTGAACCTATACGAAGGTATTCATTAGAACCTAACTTAATATGTCCCTAAAATCCTTATGGTTTCAATTATTACCTATGAGGGTTTGTCTATTTGAAATGGGTTCTAAATACACTCTACCCCTTTTCACTCTAGCCTACCTCTTCTTTTAATACTTGGACAATTGGAATGGTTGTAACCATGGTTTGTCTCTCGTGCTCTGATACCACTCTATAACACCCCGGGATCCGATCCCAAACTTTGGGCATATTGTTTTTTTTCCCTCATCGGACCCCGAAGCATTACTTCGTACGTATCGCGGAAGCACAATATATAAATATGCATACATTCGCATGAGAGAGAGAGAGAGAGATAAACCACAATTACAAGTAAGGTAAACATCATTTCAACCATTCATAATTCCAAAAGAGAGTACATGTCCCTAGTTTCAGATTAAACATGAACCCACAAAGGCTCTCCATCCTACAACCATACATATAATAGAAAAATACGCCCATAGCATACCCAGACGAATGCGGAACTAGCACTACTCCTCAGCTGCAGCCTCCAACTCAACCTCCTCCTCTATGTCTCCTGAAATGTGTGTCACAAAGGGGGTGAGTGTGACGCTCAGTAGGCAGTCTATTCAAATCGGGGTATCTCGCATCTATATAACCAGTTTATATACATAATTCAGATGTTAATAGTAGCATAATCCATTCATTATCATCTACTCAAAATAACACATATGAGGAAAAATACATATTTTTAACTAACATATAAGGTACCCATGCATGCGCTAAAACCACGGTAAATGAGCAATTATACATTATCACATTTTCGTTACTCATGGAAACAAATAGCTGCCACAACACAGGAGGCCCACACACAAACGAACAAAAGAGTACTACGCAGACCCGAGAGCGAACTCCCACCTAGATTCTTGGTGGCCTCGAGGCGTTACGTAACACCACATCACAAAAGCCGCCCCCCACGAGGACCAAAGACCGAATCAATAGGATTTTATTCCAGGGCCGCCCCCCCCCCCCCCCACGGGGACCGAAGTCCTATCTCACAGAAGGCTGTTGTTTCCATATATATCATTTACATCGTATTCGCATTCACATAACATCTCATTTTACACATATTAGTATGATACTTTATCATAACAAGCATGCTTTCATTGATTAAGTGGGTAAAACATACTCAGAGCATGAACATGTTACCATATGGAAGAGACATGTTTTATTTCTAGGCTACACATGCATAGAAAGCAACTTCTAACTACAAGTACATAATTTCTGGGAACATGAAATTTTTACAGTCCGTTACTAACATGTCCTTCTACCATTTTCCAATTTATTAGATTTTTCTGAATTAAAATGCCCTTTAAAAGGTCTCATTTTCTTGATTTCTGGCACACAGGAGAGAGTCGACTCAGACAGGGTTATGGGTCGACTCCTGCTAGTATCCATAACCTGGACTGGTCAGGCACACAGGAGAGAGTCGACTCAGACAAGGTTATGAGTTGACTCCTGCTAGTATCCAGAACCTGGACTGGTCAGGCACACAGGAGTGAGTCGACTCAGACACGGTTATGAGTCGACTCATACAGTATCCAGAACCAAACTGGGCGGGAAATCATGATTTTTTTGAAAAAAGAAGGAGGGCCGTTACAAAAATCTTCAGATTATAGGATCTATTTATGATATCCCTTCATGCATTTGAACATATTCATCATGCTAATGATTCCCTAGCCCCTTCCTACATGTCTTGACAACACAGAATAGAAGCAACTCCATAATGAGCTATGGCGACGTACTGATGCGGCAGAAACGATGTCCAACTTAAGATCTTAACATGAATAATTAGGATTCGAAGTGAGCCACAGAACTGACAAACGAAAACTTGGTGACTGCAAGATGATCCCACACACCCTTAGTCCCCCTTTAAAGTATAGAAACTACTTAAAAACCATCCTAATGCATCGTTTCCCCCTAAGGTTTGAGGTTGGGTGCCTACCTTCGAAATGATAAACCGATGATCCGGGGATGATGTCCACACCCCAGATCCACCTAAGCTTTTCCTTTCGATCCGGGGATGAGATTCACACCCCAGATCCACCAAAGACTTCGCCCGTCATTCTTCACTCACCGGATCGTCCACCCACGAACCGGATGGTCCGCCCACGAAGAGAAGGAGTCCCTCACTCTCTTCTTACTTAAGAAATCTGAAAGGTGGTGGAGGGTTGATGGAAATGGTTGCTAAAGGTTTACCACCTTTGAATCTCACCTCCATATATAGTTTTCAAGCCTTCCAAGGGTCTACCCACGTCCCCCTAGGCTCTAACCAAGCTCCATGGTCACAGGTTTGAAGAGGAGTTAATGTCAAGCACTTCTTCCGGTTTGAACAGGTGTGACCTTATGACCACCGGTCAAAACTTCTGTTGGACGTGCTCGTACGTCGAGATGCAGGCTGGGGTGTCTTCCTATGAATTACAGAGGACTTCATGATCTAAATTTTGGCTTTGGGTTCATCGAATTTCATTGATCCTATCATTAGTTACGAGTTTTGGAAGATTACTGTTCATTCCAGTCGCGACCCTTCGTCTACCTGATCATAAATGCATGTAAACACATTTTTATGTTGCGATTTGGGTTAGGGTGTCTTCTGATGAAATCAAGAGGACTTCCAGATATAACTTTGGGTTGTGGTTTCATCAAAGTTAATTATTCCTAGCGCGAGTTATGATTTTTTAAACATTAACATTCATTTTCTGTGTTCTAGTCGCGACCCTTCGTCTACCTGATAATAAATGTGAGTAAAGACATTTTTCTTTTGGGATTTGGGTTAGGGTGTCTTCATATGAAATCAATAGGACTTCAATATCTCAATTGGGGTCACCGTTTCATCAACTTTCGTTATCCTTATCACGAGTTATGATTTTCACAGTATTAACATTTATTCCCCCTCGTTCTAGCCGTGACCTTTCGGTAGCCTGAGATAATTCGGATATAACTATAGTGTCCAGGCAGAATTTGGCCTTGACCTCAACAGAGAAGTTGTAGATAATACCCCATTAAAAATTATGACCTTCGTTTCAGGTCATTTGATGAACCACAAACGAAGTTATGAATTTCCCATTAGTTACATTCGAATTCTCCTAACAGTCACACCTCATCGTGACAACTAGTACCAAATGGGCTCAGAACCTTGGGTTCTGGTGCGAATTGATTTTCCATGTCAACAGAAGAGTTTGGGCTAAGGGCCCAAGCTTTATAATGAGCCTAGTTTCATCCCATTTGGCTGACTGTGGAACGAGATATCCTTATTTTAACAGGTGATTGTGTTTTCTGTAACTATTTCGGCCCATTATCATAACTCCTTCTTATCTCCTATTGGGCCTACTTTTCAGAAGTTATACTCTTCATCAAAGTTGTTCCTAACCTAATGATCGTTGCATGGGCTTTAGTTTCACCTAATTCTGACCTCCCTATAGTAAGTTAATAATTTCCTAAGGATCCTTCAATAATCTATCCAGATTTCTAGCTCATCAAGTTCACGGGCCCGAATTATTCTCAATTGGGCCAGTGCCCAAATTGGTGGTCATTACAAGCAGTGTACTCATGCATTAGATTAGACATCAGGATTCATGGTTATTAAATTTTAAAAATGGTGTACTTATTTAATTACTGAAAGAATAACGACTGTGTGTACAGTCATTTTATGAAAATAGCGCCCTATAGAGGGGCGCCCTTTTACTAAAACTCTAACAAATGAAGCAGAAACAACTAGAAGCCAGTCTATCAGACGTATATGCATGTTCATGATCTAAAGTTATTACGTTGGGGTTGGTACTTGAGAATACCTACCTTTATTGGTTGTCTGGGAACGACGAACTAAGCCGAAAAAAGATATATATATATATATATATATATATATATATATATATAACTACAGCAAAGGCACGGGCTGAAGGAAATAACAAGAGCAGCAACAGCCCTTGATCAGGAAGTGATGAAGAGGAAGAAGCAGCACCAGGGCTTCTTTACGACTATACATCGGTCAGTAATTACTGCAACGGCAATAGCCTCAGCAGCCACGCTCGTAGAAGGGAGTGGAAGTAGCACGGCTACTTTTCCTTTCATGTTGAATGTTATGTTTTGATGATGACAAACACTATGACGCATATGTGTATGATGTCATATGTGCTTGGACCATAAGAATTCTATGCATTTAGTCTTCTACTTTGTTTTGATGATTGGCAAACATGATTGACAACATGATAGGCAATAATTCTCTTCACTTTTTAGTTCTTGGATTTTGATAAATATTGATTTTCAGAATTATTAGCATTTCATGGGTCAATGTACATGCGTTTCACAAAAAATGTGTCTGTGCATAGTTTGTCTCTTGCATACAGACTATGTGCATCTTTCTTTGATCATGGTGATAACGTCTGTGCATTGTTTATGCCTAATGCATATAGAGTCTGTGCACACTACGTTGATTGGCACACAACGTCGGTGCACATTTCAGCTGTCTGCACTTAAGGTCTGTGCACCTTTTGTAATAAGGCATAAAACGTAGGTAAACAGTTAGCCTGTATGTATAATAGAGTCTGTGCATCCTTCGTTGATTAAGCAGATAACATCGGTGCATGCTTCTGCCTAATTCACACAAGGTCTGTGCATATTCGATCACCAAGGTCTGTGCATACTTTGTCATCTTGTATACAACGTCTGTGCATACCTTGTTATTGCACATTCAACGTCGGTGCATGTTTTGCATTGCACACAACCAGGGTCTGTGCATACTTGGTCATCTTGTATACAACGTCTACGCATACCTTGTTATTGCACATTCAATGTCGGTGCACGTTTTAAATTGCACACAACCAAGGTCTGTGCATACTTGGTCATCTTGTATACAACATCTGTGCATACCTTGTTATTGCACATTCAACATCGGTGCAGGTTTTGCATTGCACACAATCAAGGTCTGTGCATACTTGGTCATCTTGTATACAACGTCTGTGCATACCTTGTTATTGCACAATCAACGTCGGTGCATGTTTTGCATTGCACACAACCAAGGTCTGTGCATGTCTTTGTACATGCAAACTAAGGTCAGTGCATGTTCTTGCAGTCTACATATAAGGTCTGTGCATTCTTAGTTTGGGTGAAGATAACGTCGGTGCACATTTATGTAGTCTGCAATGTAAAACGTGCTAGATCGTGACATGGAATGTGTGCAATGTAGTCTGCACGTTTTATATTCATGTGAGTCATCGGTGCACATTTATGTGAGTCGTCGGTGCACATTTATGTGCAATGTAAAACGTTTTATAAGATTGAAGAATACATTGCACATTTATGTGAGTCGTCGGTGCACATTTATGTAGTCTGCACGTTTTACATTCAATGTCGCGGAGATCGTGACATGCTCCTTCTTATCTCTCCCACGAATCCTATCGGATAGTTCCGTGGCATCTTCTAGTAACTGTGCCTGCCGCACGATCTCCGCGTAGACTTGTATGTCCATTGGGGCCAGTTGTGTGATATATTGGGGCCTGAGCCCATTGAGAAATCTTCGAGACTTCATCTTCTCGGTACTTACTAAATTTTTAGCATACCAAGACAACCTTGAGAATTATGCCTCGTACTCGGCCACCGATAAAGATCATTGCTTGAGTGTGGCAAATTCGGTGGCCTTCTTCTCTTGGACTCGATCTGAGAAATACTTATTGTTGAAATGTTCAACAAATTCTGCCCATGTAACCTGAGCCTGGTCTAAGGTAGCTTCGATCGACTCCCACCAGCATCGGGCATCTCTTTCTAACTGGAATGTTACTAACAAGATCTTCTCTTGGTCTGTGCATTGCATAACCCGAAAGATAAGTTCAGTTTCTCTTATCCAGGCTTCGGCATCATCTGGGTTGGTAGATCCCATGAACTTAGGAGGGTTCATGTTACGGAAACTTTGATAGAGATTTTCGGCTCCACGATGTGCACCTCCTTGTGCAACTTGTTGGAGTGCTTGTGTGAGACCTTGAACGGTCCTTTGCATATCACGCCATTGCGCACATTCCGCGGCTATTATCCTACAATTATTAAAGTAACTATGTTAATATATGATTTCTTTATTATCCAAAGGTTTTAGTTTCTAAATTAACTTAACCCTTGGCTCTACCCAATCTCACCGGTTAAAGATAATAACCTATCCTTGGACTTGAGTTTTCCTAGGAATTAATATCCTACGCTCTGATACCACAAAAACTATCACGTCTCGAGCACGGAAGGAACTTGGTATGCGTGACAAGTTTATGTCAACCAAGTCAATCAAAGCGTTAGTGTATTCGACACAAAGACAGAGCGCGCACAAGTAATAAATACCATGTCCATTATTCATATTAAACCTTCAAAGTGTAATATTACAACTCTTAGCAAAATACTATGACTCAAAAAATTAAAAATACAATAGATGACTCAAAAATAGAAAAGATGACTAGATAACGCTCGACGGTTGGAATGGCTCTACTCTCTTCACTCTTGTCCATCCCCTTCCGATTGAGTCTCGTCATCGGACTTACCTGAAAAATAGGGAAAAACACTAGGTGAGCGAACGCTCAGTATGAATTATATCTCAAGTGCTAGCTTGCTTTAAGTAAATTACATGTTGCATGAATGCAAGTATAGCTATGCATGTTCGCGCAAAACGACAATAGAGGATGTGCATCAAGGATAGTTTAAACGAACTAACATGTCTTTCACGAATATATATATATCAGATGATCAAGCACGTATATTTAGCATGTCATGTCAAGAATTGGCTATCATGTTTCAAGCAAGTAAATAAATACCCTTTCCAGGTCACATAAGTCATGTCATGTCAAGTCAAGTCGAGTACGAGATTATGGAAATGTCTAATCAAGCTAGTTATGCACTTCGGTGCAATGCCACACCGTGATCATTACAACTCCATGGGCACAAGTACTTTCGGGTGCTCCTCCCAAGACCAGATCGGGCCCTATATGCGCAGTCATTGATTATGTATTTTCAACAATCACTATAGTTATAGCCAATATGGAATTTCAAAGGAACGAACTTGTAGGAACTTTAAGGTAGATCTTGTGGAATAGAATCACAAAGATTGAACATGATGTGTAAGGACGTACCACGATAGTAACAGTATAGCCACGATTCGCATTGAAAACTAGGTGGAATCGGCTCCCTAATTGGGTGCCATGATATTAAGAATAAGTGTTCATGATCGCTTGTTCTTGTAAATGATAAGGTAGATAGAACTAATGTCCATAAGTATGGCACATAATTCTTAAGAAATATTAATGGCATGGTTTCCCATTCCATTAATTCAAGGATATTCTCATGGCATACAAATAGCATGTCATGAGGGCTGATTTATCATGTTTCTTTAGAGTGGCATGGCAATTAAATAGTGTCATATGTTTTAATGGTACAACCCGCTCGGCTGCCTTGAGGGAATCCAAGGCTAGCAGAGTCTTGCGGAGGTCTCTATGATAAAGTCACCAGTCCGAAGAAACAGAATGTCATGCGGAGGGTTCATCTATCACCGAGAAATAGGGGTAACCGATAAAATATCGAAAAACGTGGGACTATACTAACGGATTGGAATATAGTGCCTATATATACATATATAACCCACTGTAATGGGTTTACAGTAAATCTTCAGAAATCAGGAAACATGAAAATAGCGCCTGGGGTCAAGTCGTTATTTCAGTAAATAGCGCCATGGACATGGTCGCTATTTTAAATATATATAAATATCTGTAAAATTATCAAATTTTAAAAATTTACTGAATAGCGCCTTTGTCTAGGTCTCTATTTCATGATATAGCTCCCATTCACAGAGGCGTTGATTACCCACTTTGTATATATTAATTTCAGGAAAACTTTCTACACAAGGAAATAGCGCCCAAGTCAGGGGCGTCATATTTTAAATTAGTGGTAGGGTGCATGTCGTGATTTTCAATATCCATGTAATTTGGTCATGAATATTTCAATGTTTTCAGGTTATTCACTAATTAGCGCCCATGTGTGGGGGCGTTCTTTAAATTGACGACCTGGAGAAGATCGTTATTTCTCTATCTTACGATATGCACCGACAGGTACAATCATAGACGCATGACTTTTGAAGTATGTCTAATCAAGAAACTAGAGACATGTACAGGCAGAGAAAAATAGCAGGAATCAATCAGTATACTCATGCATTAGATTAGATGTCATGGTTCACAGTTCTTAAATTTTGAACATGTGTATTTATTAGTTAACAAACTAATTGACGACTATTTTCGCGGTCGTTAAATCAAATAGCGCCCTAGAGGGAGGCGCATTTTACTGAAACTTCCAGAAACATTTCAAGTTTTGCGGAAATCAATCTAACAGACCTATATGCATGCTTATGATCTTATAGCTATTAGATTGGGCTTGTACTTGAGAACACCTACCTTGACTTTGAGGTTTGGATGATGGAAACGTGAAGAGTTTGAAGATTCAGTAACACGAACTTTTCTTGAAACGATACTCTGTTTATCAACAGAGAAAACTAACATGACTTACGATAGTAGGAAGAAGAGGATATCAACAACTGCGGCGTCAGAGGAAGATGAACACGGTAGCAGACATGCAATCGATACCTTGACAACACCAGAGAAAGAAGCAGTAGGCTTCTTCTATGGCAACCACAACGAAGACAAGAAGAGTAGCGGCCACTGAACTACAGGAAGAAGATGTAACTCTTCTTTACGATGACAGTGAGAGGAGGAAGTTGAAGATTTCTTCCTTTACGTACGATGCAAGAAGCCAGAGACAGTAGTCTTGGCATGGTTCCGAAGGCCTATACTTATAGGGTAGGGAATCCTACTGGATTGAAGAGTTCGATCGGGGATTAAGTTTCAATGGAAGGAAATCCTATTGTTAATAAAACTTCCCCGTGTGAGGCGTCAATTCATCAATTAGCGCCTTCTTGTGGGGTCTTCAATTAATTGGCGACCTAAGAGAAGGCGTTATTTATTTTTGGTTTATTTGTTAAGTGTAAGGCCCATTTTTTATAAATATATAAGGGGTTTTAAGTATATATATATATATATGGGTTGGGCCTTGATCATTGGTTTAGTTTGCAATCTATTCAGGATTTCTATCCTTCAAGTTACCAAGGTTGCTACAGTAGGTCTAAAGGACTGAACCACCTAAAAATCTTCTGTGTCCTGTGGTTTGCCTTTCAATTTGTCAAAGCGTTAGATGAATGATAGGCACGCCAGTTCTACAGTTTTCTGATTGATTGTCTTCAGCATGATCGCCTGAGTTAAATTGATTTTGCTTCCGCATAAGTCTTCTAATTTAAAGTCCTCTTACTTGAGTTTAAATTGGGCAAGTTTTTATGGGGATTCATTCACCTCCCCCTCTGAATCCTTGCAGTACCTTACCAGTGACTTAATAATTGGTATCAGAGCAGGTCTCTAACTGTTCAGATCCAACGATCTGTAGAGGATCCTGCTGTCTTATTTTGGTGCATTGTTCATTGATTGCTTAGTGCTTTAAATCCGCATAATAAAATGACTCCTCCCTTGGTTTTTGATGGTTCTAATTTCAGCACTTGGCCAGGCGGCCTATGTGTCTACATGAACTCTATTAATTCTAATCTATGGAGTCTTGTATCCAATGGCCCACATAAATTACCTCATGATCAAACCAAGTGATCTAATGAGGACAGATTGAAGGATCATGAAAATGCTATGGTACTAAATATCTTAATGGTTGCGGTTGACATTGATTTGTTTCCTTTTGTTCTCAGGTGCGCTTTTGGAATGAAAATTATGGATAAGATAGCTACTATTCATCAGGAGCCAGAACGAATTTGTCTGATGGCCAACCGGAGGTATCACAGTGAGGAGACAACGTCCCAGGTGAGCTCTGGATCCGAAGAAATTCAGTTTGATGAATTAGTGAATATGCATGAAGAACTTTCTGATAGATACAGAAAATTAAAATATGAAAATAAAAAATTAAGGAAGATGATTGATCAAAATAAATCTGACTTGTCTTGTGAAACCTATCCAAAACTGAGATAGTCATATGATACATGTTTGGCAGATATTCACAAGCACAAGGAGCAAATTTATATAATGAAGAGTGAAAATGTTGAATTGCATGGTAACAGTTCTGAACTTAAAGAAAAAATGGAAGAGTGCAAAAGTGTTATTTCAGAAATGAATAAAATGAAGTTTTTAAATGGAAGTCTTGAGAAAATCATTGAGAAGAATGATGAAAAGGTCAAAAGACTTCAAGAAGAGCGTCAAGCTGATGTTCTTAGGCATAAAGAACAAATTTCCTCGCTAAAAAATGAAAACAATGAATTTGCTGTTAAGATTTCTGAAATAGAGAATAAGTTGAAATCATTAGGAGGTGATCACGCTCTAATCAATGAACTAGTTTAAGATGAGAAATTAATAAAAGAAAATGAAGAACTTAAACAACTAAACACAGCTATATCTGAAAGATTTTTAATGCTTGAAAAAAGAAAGAATGCATCCAAAAATGAATGTGAGAGAGTGAATGCATTAATGGAAGAGATTAACAGTCACGAGACCATCAATGCCATGCTTAATGAAAAAATAGCAACTTCTGAATTGCTTATTTCCTCTCTCAAAAATGAAATCATTGAATTGAATAAATCTACGTCTGATTATGCTAAGAATAATAAAGATTTGAAGGCTGTTTCTAAAAAGAAAGTTTCTAATGAAGGCAGTAAAGAGGAAATGAGAAATAAAATGTACACAACATTTATGCGTAGCTCTGAGTTGGCTAGCACTTCAGCTTCTTCCTCAAAATTGCCTACTAATCAAAGAGAAAAATAGAAAGAAAAACAAAAGAAAAATTAGAAAAAGGAAACGACAAAATAGAATAAAAATATGCATGTTAAAAATTCTCAGGCCAACAAATCTCATGCTAAGAATGTTAAATGTTTTTACTGTGAAAAATTTGGGCATGAGATGACTGATTGCTTTGTTATGAAGAAGGATGATTTGAAATTTGATAGATTTCATGCTAGGAATTCTAATGGCAAGAAACCTTCTTCTGTTCAAACTAAAAAGCTTCAATATTTTTACTGTTATAAGATAGGTCATCTCATGCATGAATGTAGACTAATGAAACAAGATGACCTGAATGCTAAGAAATTTCATACATATCCAAACAAGAATGTTCACAATTTTAATTGTGGAAAATTAGGCCACATTGATGCTCAATGTTGGCAGAATCAGGGAAAAAGATTCAATTCTAAATATGTTAACTTCCCTGCTAAGGAAAATATTTTTGATAGAATTACTTCTATCTCTAAGGGAAAGCACATTAGGTGCTTTGAATGTGGAAAGCATGGCCATGGAGTTAAGGACTGTTGGCATGCTCAGGGAAAAAGATTGAATTCTGAACTTGGTAAATTCCCTGTAAATAAAAGTATTTTTGGTAGAAATAAATTCGTTGATAAAAGGAAAAATTCTGCATGTTTCAATTGTGGAAAGCTAGGCCACATGGCTACAACCTGTTGGCTAGAAGTCTATCATAAGCAAACTGGCTTTGTTAAATAGAATATTCATTCTGTTAAAGGGAATTTTCATGATAATGCTCACAGGTATAATGTTCATAGTAATGTGCATAAAAGGAATTCAAAATCTACTGCATCATGCCATTACTGTGGACAAATAGGTCATTCAATGAATAATTATTATTTGATGAGAATTGATGAGCTTCATGCACAGAAATTGTTTAGTATACCTACTAGAGGTGTCACTGTTAATTCAGGACCGAAGACATCTTGGGTACCTATTTGTGCCAAATGAATTGTGTTTTGCAGGTGTGCCTTGGGTTGAAGAATAATTTGAGGGCAATAAACCAAGGCACTCAAGATTAAAAACCCCGTTTCTGCACACTTCAGGTAATATTCTTGCATTATTCAGGCTTGCTTTCTTCAAAAATCTTGTTTGATGTATTGTATGCTTAAGTTGTTAAATAAAATCTCAAGCATACATGTTCTTAACTGCATTGTCATTTGCGCTGTACAATATGAGTTTCTTCATATTGTCAATTGTCTGCTTACACATCCTTTTGACATACAGTCATTGAAAATCTGATGCACTTAGGACTGTGTTGGAACTGCATTGTCATGCATGACCATTATTGTATATTAAATGGTAAGTTACTAAAGGGCAGATGCAATCAATCTGGAAGTTCTTACTATGCGTGAGGTGGTCTTTTTGACCAGGTCCTCTGCCCTATACCATTGGAAAATTTGCATATAAACTAGTCTAGGCTTTCATAAGCATAATTCATGATTTTCCTTGCATAATGACTTATGTGTTTGTGGCATTTATATTTTAGATTTATATTGCATATAGTCAGGGGGAGTCTGTATGTCCCCTACATGATGTTTATGCCACTCATGACCAAGCAATCTATTTAGCTAAGGGAAATCATTGATTATGCACACATGTAGTTAAATGCATTGCATATCATTTATTTTGAAAATTCCAAAAAGAGATAATTCTATGCATATAGACAGGGGGAGCATTGAAACTGTTCAGTCATGTCATTATCTGAATTCCTCCTACCCATTCATCTGATTCATTTTGCCATATCTTTATCAACTGAATTTTGTTAAGAGCTTCAAATATATCATCATCTGATGTTTTAATATTTGAATTTGGAAATTCTATCTGCTATTCCTTGTCTTGCTAAAGGAGAGATTTAATTGAATTCAGTCATTTGTGTGCTACTCATTCCTGGCAACTGAATAGTATATCAAAAGGCTTATCTGAAAAGATAGGTTATGCCTATGTGGAAGGTTAACCCTTGCGTGAGTAGATACTTGGATCCCACCTCCGCCTAAGTACTGTTCTAGTTGTAAACTCTTTTACCAGCTCACCCTTGACATTTTACACTGTTATTACTGCTAGGCTGGTTTGACTGAAATTCAATCCTTGCTTTGTTCAGTCTCATCCTCATAGTTTTTGCTACATTTCTTGACATCCTTATAAATTCAATGCTCTTTAGCTGATCTTTCTGAAAATCTGTCTGATGGATATTGATCATTCTACTACAAGCATGTATTCCAATTCTTTCATTTTCTATGCATGCTTGTTCACACATCTGATGTTTGCTACTCAGATACTGACTGAACTGAGATTTGAAGTAAACCTTCAATCTGAATGCTGCTTCATAAATGTTAAAACATGTTTAATGTGTAATCTTCCATTATACAGGTTTAATAATATTTGATGACTTGGAATTGGTTTAAGTCTAATGTAATCTTAAGTTTGAACTAAAAGAACTTGAAAATATCTGATTCAATCCTTTTAATAAATGTTAACTGCTTGCTTCATGTATGTTCCTGCAAAACTTCTTGAAATCTGAAAATTTAAAATCTTGATTTACTTTAATTGAGATACATAGTGTAAGTATGGTTCTTAAACATTTAATCTGTCTGAATTTGTTCTAAAGAAAATTATGGACAGAGTAATGGCTGTGGTTACTGAGAAATCTGTCCAAAGGACTGTGTCATGAAGTACCATAGTTAACTCTGTTTAAAAATGATTGAAAATAATGTGAAAATATGGCAGAGCAATGGCATAGTTGTATTGAGTAACTGGAGATTCTGGCCTCTGATCAAGGTGTCTCATCATGTAAAAGATACTTCAAATGCTACCTCTGTTCTCTAAATTGAGAAGTAATATGGTTATCACACTGAATAAGTGGGTCATTTCACCTAAGACGTGTTGTGCCTCATGTAAAAAGATGTTGATTAAACCATAGTTGCTCATTGAAAAACAAAATGATGCTTTAAAATAAAAATCTGAAAAATATATGCATCAAAATTCTTAAAGAAAAGTCAAATTCAAAAATAATCATGAATGTTTAAATTCAATACTACCTTGTGTAACTCTTAAAAAGATCATGGAAAGTAAACTGAGTAAGATGGAAGAAGGTTGAACTAGAAATTTATATGAGCATTTGGTTCATTTTTATTAAAAAATTATCTCAGATATGAGTATGGTGTTGTTTTGAAAAACTATGTTTACATCATTCTTAAACCATACCTATCAATCAAAGGATTCATAAGCTCTTATAATGGAAGACTCTGAAATCTAAATATTGATTTATGAAGTTGGTATCTTACTGAAAAATTCTACATCTCAGATATTCTAACTCAGTGATACATCTGCTAAACTTCCTGCTCTCTATCACTGTCATTTTCTGCTCACTGACTGAACTATCTCAGGAGATTTGTATTTTTGATTAATCTTATCACATCATCCTGAATCTTTCTCCCACATTCTCCTTGAGAATCTGTGTTTTGATTGTCATTGCTCATCATAGGGGGAGAATTGTCTGATTTGTCTAAGGGGGAGACTGTGCAAAGGGGGAGAGTGTGCATTTTAGACAATAGGTCCCTATACTCACATTTTTAGAGCACACTTCATAAATCTGTGTGAGATAAGTAAAAAGGGGGAGATTTGTTTGTACAATGGTGTGGACGTTGAAAAATGTCGATGAGGATCATACGGCATGCACGTCTCGACACTCGAGAGCAAGCCGAAGATGGAAACGCCGAATAAACCTCATGTCTCACCCGATCAGGATGAGAACTCGCTTAGTGGTCCGCTACCCGTTAAGGAAGCCCCCCCAAGCGGAAGATACAGCTACAACTCTTCGACTGGCCATGTCGAGAGCTAAATCAAAGAAAAGTCAGAAACTCTGGCACAGTCTCGGCGTGCATCGAAAGTCACACAAAGTCTGGGACCGAGCCCGAAAGGCTGCAAACGGAATATTATGGAGGCCATGCATTGCAACTAGAACATTCTGGGAATGCCAACATTCGAGTAAATGGCTGCGACTTCGAAAAGAATCCATTTGATGCTAAAAATGGCGCGGAAGGGCCTTAAACCAGCGCGCTCTAAACCGGCACGCCCCTTCAACATCCTAATCCGGCACCCCTAAAATCGGCGCGCCCCATTTCCCATTTACCCTTGATGTTGCCTTAATACGGCGCGCTACCTTTGCTTGGCATACCCGGTGCGCCTCTTGCAAATGTCTAATCCGGTGCGCACAACCCCGTGTCGTTTTACCTCTGAGGCGTCCCATCCTACATCTGATCCCCTGTTTTCGGGTGTAAACAGAAGAAACTTACCTGAAGTGGGTGAGCAACCAGCTCCTGACTGACGTGCAATTGCCTGAGCCCCTCCAGCTCCCAGGAATGGAGGGCTTCGAGCTCTGCACCGAACGTCGCTTCTCCGTCGGTCACCGTCGGCCAATCTCGTGGAGGCAACTTCCCTACTCTACTGCTTCCCCTATCCGCAGGCCACTCAAGATCTTCGAGCAAGAGAAGGTGAAGAAGAAAGAGAAGGGAGGACCGCTCCCATCCTTACTCTTATAAAAGGGAGGCACACTCCATTGGAGAAGAAGGACGAGTTCATTCGGCTGAGAGGCTGGTTCGTTCGGCTAAGGTCTCCGGCGTCCGAAGAGAAGAAGAGTCTCTGTCCACCCGCGCCTGCAAGGTGAAGAAAGAGAGAGGGAGGGTGAGAGAGGTTTGGTGAGTTCGGAGGGGGGAGGAGCTTGTGCTCCGTTCCCTCTTCCCACCGGTATATCTTTTCTTTTTCTCCCTTCGATGTACATCCTTCAGGATGAACCTCCTAATACTTAAACCTTTCCCCCTTCGGTGGATGAATAAATAGCGAATCGTTGAAAGAATACATGCTTTTGTTAGCCTTCAGTCTCCTTTCTTCTTTTCTCTCCGTTTACTACTCACCCATGGTGCTTTGAAGCCTGCTCTTCGAAGGAACCATCAGAAGGGTGGACATTCATGGCCACCTATGGCACATATTTGTCTCGTTCCACGAAATCATCACCCATGAGTTATGAGAGCTCTTGAAGGCTAGTCCTCGAGCTTTTCTACACTCACATCTGGGTTATCGGACCACCGTAAGGTCTGGATTTGAGGTTCACCCCGAAGTTATCCGTTTGGTGTCCCTCTATTTTCTCTGGAGAATCTCAGTCTGGGGGAGATGCTGCCCGATTTTTGCCAGGGCCAAGAACAAGAGGAACAAAGAACAAGAACATATAAGAACGTATAAATGAAGCTTATTCAGACTAAATCAACCCCACTCAGAAAGCCCCCCCTCTTGAAATTAAACACAAACTGAACTACCCTGCACAACCAACACTTCTAATAAAACATTCGGATCTTCATGCCAATCAACCTTAACAAACAATTAAAATGCTTAAACCTCCTCTCTAAAAAACTTAATCCATCAATTGAACAAGTAATCCAACTATTGGATCAATTTGCAAGTGGAAGAAGCAAGAACAGAAACAAAAGAATCAAGAAGAATGAAACAAACTTGAAGAACTAACCCGGCGTGATGTTAATCTGGCGTGGGTTAATCTGGCGCGCCCTCCCCGCATGCCGTTTTAACCCTACACCCAAAATCAAGTTGGAATTCTTGGAATGAATAGTGCCCCCCTTTATGTTTGAGCCTTAATCCGGCGCACCCCTTGGCCTTCCTTAAACCGGCGCGCCCCTTGGCCTTCCTTGATCCGGCGCGCCCCTATTCTCTCTTGGCATCTCCCACTAAACCGGCGTGCCCCTCTTGTGCAACCCATAACTGGCGTGTGCTCCCCTTGTAACACCAACATAACCGGCACGCCCCTCCCCTCTCTTGGGTCCCTTATCCGGCATGCCCTATCCTCTATTGGTATCTCCTTAAACCGGCGTGCTTGAAAGAGAGACAATGATTAATCAGATAAGAGAAAAGACTTGAAGCTAATGAATAAAACTAATCTAAACTTTCCCCCTTTAATAATCAAAATTTTGTTCCGGGGGCTCCGCCCCCGGAAACCCCCGCAAGGGGCGCTGCCCCCTTGACCCCTGCGACCTGACCGCGCAGGTCGATCTGAGTGCGAGGGTGTATGTTGGCGAGTTCGGGCTTCACACTTAACAACCCGCTCCCCCGGACTATGCGCGAAGAGAAAAGCAATGATGCCCCATGGTATTGGATGTGGACCTAGGAATCCCCGACATGGTCATGATCCGTGCACCTCTTGGGCCGATAGTTCATCAGCTTGATCCACTTCTTCCGGGATCCGATCCCGCATCTGCATCAAACTTGACGTACCTACGGCAGACATCCGTACAGTTTTATCGTCATATTCGACGCTACTAATGCGGACTTCTGTCCGAACATGAAATGGTCCGTGAGTGACCGACATATATGTATCAATGAACATTTACGCCCCAATGTGGGTTTGTTTAAACGTGATACAAGACCTTTGCTCTCACTTTCTTACCATGAATTTCAGGCCGTAGGGCCCTTATTCCTGGCAATCAAACAAGGGTGTTCCCCCATATGGGAGATGTAAATAACGCCGCGGCCTTTATGGCACGGTGGGTTTTGGTCCCGACCCGAACCACACAATCGCCTGATTAGTCAGATCGCGCACACTATGGGCTTCCACGAAGTCCGAATAAATCGTCACTTTGTGACTGGCACGCCCACCACTTAATAAACCCAATTAACAAATAAACAACGCTCTTTAATAAAAGTGTGTCCACAAATGGCAGCATTATTATGCCCATTCTCATGCTGCATGGCTCTTATGCTGTTTCATATGACATCACTAGCTTATCAAATTATTGATTTCTTTTTGATAAAGTCAAAGGGGGAGAATAATTTGATGAGTCTGTACTTTATTTCATTATGAGACTCATAGTGTTGCCATCATTAAAAAGGGAGAGAAATGTTATGTTTTGATGATGACTAACACTATGACTCATATGTGTATGATGTCATATGTTCTTCGACCATAAGAATTCTATGCATTTAGTCTTCTACTTTATTTTGATGATTGGCAAACATGATTGACAACATGATAGGCAATAATTCTATTCACTTTTCAGTTCTTGGATTTTGATAAATATCGATTCTCGGAATTATTAGCATTTCATGGGTCAATGTACATGCGTTTCACATAAAATGTGTCTGTGTATAGTTTGTCTCTCGCATACAGACTCGGTGCATCTTTCTTTGATCCTGGTGATAACGTCTGTGCATTGTTTATGCCTAATGCATATAGAGTCTGTGCACACTACGTTGATTGGCACACAACGTCGGTATACATTTCAGCTGTCTACACTTAAGGTCTATGCACCTTTTATAGTAAGGCATGAAACGTAGGTAAATAGTTAGCTTGTATGTATAATAGAATCTGTACATCTTTCGTTGATTAAGCAGATAACATCGGTGCATGCTTCTGCCTAATTCATACAAGGTATGTGCATATTCGATCACCAAGGTCTGTGCATACTTGGTCATCTTGTATACAAGGTCTGTGCATACCTTGTTATTGTACATTCAACGTCGGTGCATGTTTTGCATTGCACACAACCAAGGTCTGTGCATACTTGGTCATCTTGTATACAACGTCTGTGCATACCTTGTTATTGCACATTCAACGTCGGTGCATGCTTTGCATTGCACACAAACAAGGCATGTGCATACTTGGTCATCTTATATACAACGTCTGTGTATACCTTGTTATTGCACATTCAACGTCGGTGCATGTTTTGCATTGCACACAACCAAGGTCTGTGCATACTTGGTCATCTTGTATACAATGTTTGTGCATACCTTGTTATTGCACATTCAACGTCGATGCATTTTTGCATTGCACACAACCAAGGTCTGTGCATGTCCTCGTACATGCAAACTAAGGTCCGTGCATGTTCTTGTAGTCTACATATAAGGTCTGTGCATTCTTAGTTTGGGTGAAGATAACGTTGTTGACACCTATTTTTGCCTATGAGTTGAGTCATTCCTCTTATCGTCATTTGTTGATGCCTCGAGTTGTCCATTATTCACTGTGCTATGTTCAGGCATATACTTGAGCTTATTTTATGGGTTCCTCCCTCCCTGACTAAGTTTGTTATGAAATTGGGCATAATGGGCTTTGGTTTCGCTTGGTGTTGGGTTAAATGAGCTAATTTTTCCCATTTTTATCACTTTTAAAATGTCCAGGATTTGCACGGCCTACCAAAGGACCGTTCAAGTTATTGCACGGTCTATCTCCATACCGTTTTATGGAGATTGCACTGACCTTGTTTTGATTGCACCGACGTTGTTTTCATGGCACGAGCTGGAAATCGACCGTTCAACTAATGAGCGGTCTATTGGGAACCATTTTATGGAAACCTGCACTGACCTTATCTATGCCTACACCGACCTTATGCTCGCCTGCACTGACCTTGCCTGCGTCGACTCTGAGTTCATGGCGCGGTCTGGCGATGGACCGTTCAATTAATGAGCGGTCTGTTTAAGACCATTTTGTGAAAAGAGCACCGACCTTGGCTGAAAGTGCACCGACCTTGGTTGGGACTGCACCAATGTTGTCCTGCCTGCGTCGATTCTCACTTCATTACATGGTCAGTTGGGAACCGTTTAACTATTTATGGGACATTTATGTTAATTTTATGGATTTATCACCGACAAACCTTTGAACGGTCCTAGCTTGACCGTTTACATACATTAAATGGCCTAGCTTTAGACTGTTCTGATCCTAGAGCCCTCAACCGGTGGCTTTTCAGATAATTATCTATTTATCTATTTTCTGTGGATTTATCACCGACAGAACCCACGTGGTTATCGTTGGGCCGTTTCATGCATTGAGTGGTCTACTATTAGACCGTTCAATCCAGGAGAGTCCAACGGCGAAACAATCGGTCAGTTGATGGATAATTGGATAATATTACTGATTTATTTAATTTCCACCGACAGCATTAGACGGTCCTCCATTGGACCGTGCAATAGTTTGGGCGGTCTATTGTATGACCGTGTGATTGCTCGGTTTCTAAGGTTTTAATGGGTTTTCTCTCACCATCCATGGTGAAGCCCCTAACTTCGCCCACCATTTTCTCCGTGGTTTCTCAACCAAATGGGATGCTGTTTGAGCCTGGTGGAAGATAGGGGGATTTTCCACGAATTTTATTTTGATATCTCGCCCTAATTTTCACTGAAAACCCTAATTTCGAGGCTAGACTTTTGGGCTCTATAAATAGGACCCTTAGTCCAAGCTTTGAAAAGGGGGGAGATTTAAGGTCGACGGTGAAACCCTGCCGAAAGCTTGAGCGACCTTCAGCCAGGGAGACTTTCTACATCCTCTTAAGCCTCCAGTTTATGGAGTTTTACTTTTTTTGCGTCTTAGTTTAAGTGTTTCACTACCGTTTCTTTTCATTGCATGCTTGCTCTTTTCCCATGCCATTCACGTTTTTACTACTCGCATGTCATTTCTACACCCTTCCCATTTGTTTCATGCCCTATAGGGGTTTAAACATCTCCCAGGTATTCCCCATTCTATAGTGTTTTGTTAGTTCTCCCCTTCTCTTCTATAGTTGCTACACTTTCCAGTTCTAATTTGGGTTTCCTTTTCCATTGTTCACGTTGTCTTGCAGGTCAGCAATCACCACAGCACGAGGCCCATCCCCTCTAGCCGGTCGGAAGGGGTGGAGGATCAACTCCCACGTCTTGGCACTTGGTAGAGCTACACGGTCTCAGTTCATCCGTCTAAAGGGACACCCGGCCCCATTAGGACCGTGCAACTCCTTCACGCGGCCGTCTGAGGACTGTTTGCCGCCAAGTTTTGCTTCGTCCCGCTTCCTTCTTCAGTGTTGTGAGCGGTCTATCGAGAGACCGTTCCATTTAGTAGGCGGTTCGTCCAAGGCTGTGTATTTCTGCAGCGCTGCATATTAGGCGAGTGCTTTCTCTTTCCAAGGTATGCTTTACCAACTGGTACCCGTACTTTGGTGGCGATCACGATCATACGCTTTACCACCCTTTCCCTTTTCCTTCACTGTGCTTGTCTTTGCATATATGTTTTGATCCAAGGAAAGGCAAGGTAAGGTAAGAAGGTAAGAAAAGAAGAAAGGCGTGGGAAAACATGTCAACACCCACTTTTTTGGTGATCACGGTGGGACACCTTGTGCCCATCGTGTTAGTGTTTTGCTAACCTGTTCTCGTGCTTGGTTAGTTTTCTTCTGTGAGTGTTTCATGTTGCTCTCCGGTCCATCTATCGTCTCTGTCCTCTAGAGTTTATGCGGTTCCCTCAGAGCCGCTCACATACTTGCACGGCCGTGGATTGGCCATCCTATGCTCATCCCAGTGCCGCTGTCGTGCCAGCCTATTACATCCAGCGGCCCTTCGCAGGCCGTCTACTTCTTCCCACGGTCTGATACAGACCGTTTAGCACTGTCGACTCAGGTACGTGGCTGTCCTCACACTGGTTGTTTGCGTTGATATTCTATAGTCTCTGCAGGACCGTCCCGCTATTGCACGGTCTGTCGACAGACTGTCCTATCAGGTACGCCTCTGTTTCCAGTCCTCTAGTCCATTGCAGTTTCTGTCTGATTGCCAATTTTTTCTTACTCCCTGCTATTGAACGACCCTCATAGGACCGTTTATCTCCCTACACAGTCTCCCACAGACCATTTATATCTGCTACAGTGCACCCGAGCCCTTCATTGTGATCGTCATTTCATATTATTTCACGTTATTGTGTGCTGTTATTGATCTCTCTTGTTTGTTAGTTGATTGTGCATGACATTTAGTATACTTGTCATATTTGCTTGATCATGGTTTGCTAGATCTAGGCTAGATTTTGCATGCACTCCGGTGCACATAGGTTCATGCATCTTTATCCATGATAGTTACATTCCTACCTAGGTAGGGGATCCTGTTGTCTCCATACTCCTTGGAGCCGACTAGGTGACCTTACCTGGGACCTCCGTTAGTCCCCGTGAGTCGTGGATTCCCACACGGACGCCGGGCCGATTGTACCTTCCCACCCTTAGGCATGCATGTTGCATACGTTGTGAGGGAGCTAGCCATAGATTAAACCCAAACTTTGGACCTTATTTCCCATAGGTCTACTATCTTGAGGGAACCACTTTTCAATTGAAATCATTAAAAGGTCCACCAAAGTTTTGGAAGAATAAAAATTAAACGATCATATCAACTTGTTTGATCTTGGTTGAATTCTCTCACACCCACATTGTTTGTTCGGCTTGCTTAGGCCCATTTTGTGTTGCATCCTCATGATTTACAGTTGTTTTGTTAGTTAGGCCCATTTAGGATAGTTCATCTTTGTGTGTCTGTCCATTTAGTCATTGTCCTAGGCTTTTTTTATCTTTTCTCCCTGTATTTATTCTATCTTCAATTGTGTAAAGTCTCCATTTTCCCCATGGAGCATTCTTCTCCTGTGTGTTATCCCTCCTCTTCCTTATCCTCTTACCCTCGTGTGGATTCCTCTTTCCACGCGGGCCCATCACCCCATTCATCTAACGGGCCTTATCCTTTCAGTGGGCCCCCTCCCTTCAATGGGCTTACTCCCCTTAGCGGGCCTTCTTACCCCACCAGTGCTGTTGTTAGCCCTGTGGGTCCATTTTCTTATGATCTTTTCGGGCCTATGCCTTCTTCCATCCCCGAAATGGGTATCTCTTCTCCTCAGGCTGGATCCCCTTACTCAGCCCAATACCATAACCCTGGTCCGAACTCACGCTCTCTTGCTCAGGTTGGCCCACATCCTTCTCGATCTCTCCCTAGTGAGGAGATGATTGCCCAAGCTCAACGCCAGCTTGATGAACTACAACGTCGAATCAATCCTCAAACTTCTTTGAGTGTCCCTCTCGCCTTCCAAGGTCTTCAGCTTCCACCATGCTCGCAAATTCCTACATATCGTCGCTATGGTGGAGTAGGTGACCCCTATGTGCATTTGAAGGAGTTTTTGTACGAGTCGGCCCAATTTCGACATGACCAACACCTGATGGCTTATTTATTTGGTCTGTCTTTAGAAGGCCCAGCTCGGGATTGGCTCTTTTCATTGCCGCAAGAACAAGTGGTGAGTTTTCAAGTTGTACAAGAGAAATTTCTTCAACAATATCAAGACCAGGTTGGGCCCAGGTATTCTATTGTAGATTTGGCCCATGAGAAGATGAAGCATGAAGAAGAATTCTCAACTTTTGCCGACCACTGGTGTCGCCTGGCCGCTCAAGTCCCGGGGCATATTCCGGAGGGGGAACAAATCAAAATGATCATTTCTAATGCAATGCCTGAGTATCGGTGCATCTTAGCCTTAAACGATATCACTTTCTGGCAACAATTGTATAGCCGAGCTCGCTTCGTCCGTCAACAACTCCTAAGTTCCCTAGACCCCGAGTCTCCTTCACCTTCTACGCCCCCGTACGCCTCCTATCCATCACCCCCCATGAGTCAGCCCTCCACCTCATATCCCTCCATGAGTCGGCCTTCTGCTCCCACATACCCACGTACCCCCACATATCCTTCCTTACATCAACCTTCCACGAGTCAGACTTCCGCCTCTTCATGCCCGCACACGTCTCGACTTCTGGTCAAGGAAACACCACACCCCGAGCGGGTGGATGCCGTCCACTACATTCCCACTCCATGCACACCTTCTCCAAATCCACTCACTAGCCCTGCGCCTCTACCTACGCAATTACCATTGCTTGCGCAACCCCCAATATTATCCCCATTACCTTTCCATACCCCTCGGCATCCACCTTACCCGAAGCGGGCTCCTCACCCTCCATTGCCGGAATCCTTTACAGACATGTTCAAGGCTTTGATGGCCACTCGCACATTGCAACTTCCTCCAGTTGTGCCTTGCCAATCCGCGGTAGGAAATGTGCTCCATTTTTGTGAGTTTCATCGTCAACAGGGGCATTTGGTCGAGAATTGCCTCGAGTTCTAAGAATTTGTTTATGGCCTGGAAAATGATAAGAGGATCGATTGGGCTGTTATGCATAAGATTATTTTGGATCTCCACAGCAAGTAGCAGCAGCAGCAAGTGTCGCCCAGGTAGCCGTCTCTGTTTCAAGACAAGGGGCACCCCCGTTGATGTGACACGACCTAAGGGTGCAATGGTATCAACCAAATGAACCTCGGACCTAGACTTGCAAGCCCACTTACAAATTAGCGGACTCGATGTTGGCGGACCGATATCGCAGCACAACCCTTTCCCCGTGGTGACTAAGTGATGGTAGGGTGGATTCGAGAGCCTAAACCACGCTGCTTAGGGAGATGACTTGGCCAATGAGTTCCCTTCCCTTGGATTGGAGCACCCACATCAGTGGGGCGGACGCCGTGCCTTGAGGGTACGGGGATCTCTCCTCACTCAAACCGCGGTGGCCACTCGTGATCGGGAATCACGGGACCGGGCACTCTCTTCCTCGCCGGCTGAACTTAGAAATGATACTAAGAAAACATAAATATCCAGGGAGGGTTCAGCATATACCTGACCGGTGTGAGGACACCGGCCCCGAGTCGGAGACGTGGGCGAGCGGGGAAGCGTGTGTTCCCCACACGCCGCGCCGGGAAAGCTTGACCTGCCCAAGAGAAGTTACAACACTACACCTCTCGCAGGAGGGGGATCTTGGGGTGGGGGTTAATGGATATTACAACCAAAATTACCTCCACGCAAGGAGGGGCCTTCAGCCGGCCAAGCGGGGAGGGGAAAATGAGCAAGGAACACCGAAGATGGAGATTGCCGATTCTGCCCGCGTTCTGTGGGTGCTGACAGCCGAGTGGAGAACCGACTGCTGCGACTGCTACCGATTTTTGTTGGGGACGAAACCACCTGGAAAATCTTTATAGGAGGCCAGGGAAGTCATCCAATTTTTGCTGAATTCTTCTGGTGTCGAGGCTGATCTGGATGGAGGCCCAAACAGGGAGGCAGACCCTCAGACTGGCAGCTTCTGATTTCTAGCAGTAGGTTGCAGAGGATGCCTCGACAGCTCCCGGACTCGGAATCAAGCACCGTTGGAGTTGCTGGAACCGTGGATGAGTATTCTGTGCATAAAAACTGACGGAGAAGCTAACCAATGTCAGAGAAGATCAGGGGACGCAGAACAATGGCGACTGGTCGATGCAGACTGTGGGCAGCAGGACCGTGTAACTGAGGGAGAAAAAGGATAACTCCTTCCACGGGATGCCGAATGGAGTTCCGCTTCTTGATTCTGAAAGTAGAGAGGAAGAAGAAGAACTTTGTAGAAGAGCTCGTGGCCTGATTCCTCAGGGGTTTGCCGTGGTGAAGCTTTCTCTCCGGATCAGGATCTCTGCAGAGCTAGCTCCTGGTTTCCAACAGCTGGTTGCAGAGGATGCCCTGACCGCTCCCGAACTCAGAATCTAGCACCGTCAGAGTCGTTGGAATCGTGGACAAGTCCTCTTCGCAGAAAAACTAATGGGGAGGCCAGACGATGCCAGAGAAGACCAGGGATCTCTGAAAATTGATGACTATTTGATGCAGACTATGGGTAGCTTGACGATGGAGCTGAGGGAGAAAAATGATAACTCCTGCCACAGGATGCCGAACGGAATTCCGCTTCTTGATTCTGAAAGTAGATAGGAAGAAGAAGAACTTTGTAGAAGAGCTTGTGGGCTGAGTCCTCCGAGGTTCATCGTGGCAGAGCTTCTAATTCGGTTCTGGTACTCAGCAGGGGCAGCTCTGCGCAGTTGTGGGAGAACGGATCTCTCGGTCAGTTCGGAGCTCGGAAGGGGACGAGACCACCGCCGTTGCGAAGAGGACAGGCAGCCGCTTCTATGGACTACTCTTGGGATTCCAGGAACGTCCAGGGGAGGTTGGGGTCGCTGCTGCAAGCTTCAGGTCTTCTGCAGGTCCTCTTACTCTAGATGGTAGAAGGTGGGGTGATGGAGGTGAACAAGGGAAGATGGAGAGGATGAGAGGGGGGGCGACCCTAACCAAAGGGGAGGGGTCTTGGGCGCCCTAGGGCTATGGAGGGAATGGGATTTTTGAATTCAAATGGTCTAGGGAAGTGGAGGGTTGCATGGGGGAGAGGGAAGGGTGCTTGGGAAAGGGATGAGGTGGTTGGAGGGTGGCTTAGTGATTGGGGATGCTCCCTTGGGACTAGGGGGTGGAGTAATGGGATGTGTGGGGAAGGGGAGTGGCCTTTAATGGGGGTAGGTGGGAGAGTGGTGGTTGGGAAGGGAGGAGAGAGAAAATTTTCGAAATTGGGTGTGGAGGAGAGAGAAAGGGGAATGAAAGAGAGAGATTAAGAAAGGGATGGGTGGGATTCTCTCCCTAAGGCTTCTCACCTCACTAATGGATTCACTCCACCATAAAAATAAAGATAGAACTCACAAAATGGCACATTTTTTTATTCATTGATTCATTCCCTTCAAATGAAGGAAATGGGGCCCTATATATAGGAAACCCACATTTTACAATAAGACCCTGACAAAAGACTTAATAACAAATAACTGAAGGGGTAGGGGGGCTCATGGGCCAAGCCCAATGAATTAGGCCCAATAGCACACTAAACAATCTAATGACACTCAAACTTAAGAAAATAAATGCAAGACCTAGGGACATGACTCAAATAAAATGAAAATTACATAATTATGACTCAAAAAAAATATGAAAATTACATGAACTGAATCAGAAAAATGTGACGGACATAATGGAACCATGCTGGTGAACAACCGGTAAATATGAAGGGTGAGAGATGCCCCCATCATACTCCTGGGGTGCGAAGAGCTCGACTCCGTCGAGTAAGAGTCTTTCCTAGCTCGCCCATGTGTCCACCATCGTGGCCGGCCCTTCCACCTCACAAGATACTGCTGGATTGCCCTTCTCCTGATGGTGTCATTATGTTTAACTAGTATCAAATCTTTGTGCTCATGCCGGGCTCTCAAGGTCAGAAGGGGATTCTTATTGGTGGGGTCACTCTTAAAAGGGGGTATGGGCTCAATATCCTCGCTAGGTGCCACCGCGGGGCCCTTGCAGGGCACAAGGTCCGCCACACTACAATGAGGGTTGACCCCATATTCCTTCAGAAGGACCAACTCATTGGCATTTATGCTCAATCGCCCCAAGACCTTAAAGGGTCCAGTCTCTTGATCCCTGAGCGTAGAGGCGACTCTAGGGAAGAGCCTCTTCATCCTGACCATCAGATAGTCACCCTCTTGGAAGTCTTGGTTTCTTTTGCGGGTATCAATTCGCCTTTGACAAATCCTTTTTCCTTTGATGATGGGCCTGTAAGTATGCAATCCTGAGACATAGTTGGTGAATGCTAGCACTCTATTGGATGTTGGGGGTCCCGGGCACCCAAATGTGGACCTAGCATGTCTAGACTCCCTATGAAGATTAGTGAGGATAGGAGGGCCTGGACCTCCAAATGTAGCTCTATCATGCAAAGGGGTGGCAAATGCCGGGGGACCCGGACATCCAAGAATGCACCTATCATGCTTAAGACTCATGATGAATGGAGGTGGACCATTACATCCGAAAATGGTCCATTCATGCTTCCTACTTGACATGTGGGTGATGTGAATGAATGGACCCATCTTATGAATCATGCCAAGTGATGTGTTGTACCAAGACTTATGCATTCCTATCCCAAAGATGACTTCCATGTGTATGGGTGTGGGATGGCCTTTGAACTTCCATGTGAAAGGGTCAAAAGGATCTAGGAAGGTGGGCATTATGGAGAGGGGCTCTTCCTTGCTTCCTAGGCATATGTTGTCTATGGCGATGGTTCCCTTTGTGTGGCCCAAGTCTTGGAAGAGGTGATCTTGGTCCAACATGGTTGGTTGGGGTAAGGAAAGGTGAGTTGTGGGTAAGGTGGGTGTATCACATGGGTAACTAGGCTCCCATTGGAAGGGATCAAAGGGGTAATGGACTGGGCTTCCTAGAGGAAGGAACTCTATGTCCACATGGTCTACGCATGGTGGGTCATCCTTCCCCAAGGTAACTGGACCAAGGTCTTTAGTGGGCCAGTCGATCAAGGTACTTGGGATCTTAATGGTAGTGGAGTGGACCATGATGGGTTCTTCATCTATGGGGAGAATGAGAAGGAGGTCACTAGTGTAGCAACCAATGGTGAAGACTGAGGTGATAGAACCATCACATGGGTGGATGAGACTAAGTCTTCTTGGGTGTGCCGCTCCTATGGTCAATAAGCAAGTCAACTTTAGTTGCCATTCTAAACCCTTGAGGAGATCATCCCAACCATTTACCTCATAGTAGGATTGGAATGTGGTGTGATAGGAGTTAATGGGTGCTAATTGGAAAGTGTGCTCCATGGTTGGGGTTTGAAAGTACAAGGCATGAGGGATGGGATTTTGCTTGAGCCATTTGATGATGAGTTCTCCTACGGTCACCACCTTTTACGTGAGATTGAGTGGTTTGGGGAGGTATGTGTTTGTTTGGACGGGGATGAGTTGATGTCCTTCTTCCTTATTGATAGGAGTATGAATTTCCTTGAATGTGGGGAAGGGATTTGGGTTGGTGTCCAATCCCGGGGATTTGGTCTTGTGGGCCGGGTTCTCCTCATGTTCACTCATGACCTCATTCATTCTTTGAAGTGGGTTGAGAGGGCATGGTGGTCGGGTATGGGGCTCCGGTGGGTGAGGGAACAAAAGGTTGTTGAAACCATAGGCTCCTGGGAGATGTGGGGGATGAACTAGGCAAGACCAACGTAATGGGTGGAAGGTGGTATTCCGTTCATCAAGCCATTGTTTCCCTAGGATTATGCAAGGGCCTTCCAAAGTACCAATTTGACACCATGCTCCATCAAAGTATTTGATCTCTCCAAACCATTTATGGAATTCAACGAAGAGTAGGTCTCCGTTGTGCACAATTTGTTCGGTCGTAGAGAGGGTGGCTACAATTTCGGGGGATACCCAATTATCTTCTACCATGTAGATGAAGTCAATTTCTGTGGGGCTCCCATTAGGTAGGTATGCTTGGGATATGATGGGAATTTGGGCCTTTTGGTTTGTAGACTCAATGACAATGGGAGGTGGATAATGCATGGAACGATCCGATGAGAACTCTAATGCAAGCGTGCCCATGGACTTGACTTGTGAGAACAAGTCAAAGACTTGCTCTGATACCACTTGATGTGACACGACCTAAGGGTGCAATGGTATCAATCAAATGAACCTCGGACCTAGACTTGCAAGCCCACTTACAAATTAGCGGACTCAATGTTGGCGGACCGATATCGCAACACAACCCTTTCCCCGTGGTGACTAAGTGATGGTAGGGTGGATTCGAGAGCCTAAACCACGCTGCTTAGGGTGATGACTTGGCCAATGAGTTCCCTTCCCTTGGATTGGAGCACCCACATCAGTGGGGCGGACGCCGTGCCTTGAGGGTACGGGGATCTCTCCTCACTCAAACCGCGGTGGCCACTCGTGATCAGGAATCACGAGACCGGGCACTCTCTTCCTCGCCGGCTGAACTTAGAAATGATACTAAGAAAACACAAATATCCAGGGAGGGTTCAGCATATACCTGACCGGTGTGAGGACACCGGCCCCGAGTCGGAGACGTGGGCGAGCGGGGAAGCGTGTGTTCCCCACACGCCGCGCCGGGGAAGCTTGACCTGCCCAAGAGAAGTTACAACACTACACCTCTCGCAGGAGGGGGATCTTGGGGTGGGGGTTAATGGATATTACAACCAAAATTACCTCCACGCAGGGAGGGGCCTTCAGCCGGCCAAGCGGGGAGGGGAAAATGAGCAAGGAACACCGAAGATGGAGATTGCCGATTCTGCCCGCGTTCTGTGGGTGCTGACAGCCGAGTGGAGAACCGACTGCTGCGACTGCTACCGATTTTTGTTGGGGACGAAACCACCTGGAAAATCTTCGTAGGAGGCCAGGGAAGTCTTCCAATTTTTGCTGAATTCTTCTGGTGTCGAGGCTGATCTGGATGGGGGCCCAAACAGGGAGGCAGACCCTCGGACTGGCAGCTTCTGATTTCTAGCAATAGGTTGCAGAGGATGCCCCGACAGCTCCCGGACTCGGAATCAAGCACCGTCAGAGTTGCTGGAACCGTGGATGAGTATTCTGTGCAGAAAAACTGACGGAGAAGCTAACCGATGTCGGAGAAGATCAGGGGACACAGAACAATGGTGACTGGTCGATGCAGACTGTGGGCAGCAGGACCGTGTAACTGAGGGAGAAAAAGGATAACTCCTTCCACGGGATGCCGAACGGAGTTTTGCTTCTTGATTCTGAAAGTCGACAGGAAGAAGAAGAACTTTGTAGAAGAGCTCGTGGCCTGATTCCTCGGGGGTTCGCCGTGGTGAAGCTTTCTCTCCGGATCAGGATCTCTGCAGAGCTAGCTCCTGGTTTCCAACAGCTGGTTGCAGAGGATGCCCCGACCACTCCCGAACTCGGAATCTAGCACCGTCAGAGTCGTTGGAATCGTGGACAAGTCCTCTTCGCATAAAAACTAACGGGGAGGCCAGACGATACCAGAGAAGACCAGGGATCTCTGAAAACTGATGACTAGTCGATGCAGACTGTGGGTAGCAGAACGACGGAGCTGAGGGAGAAAAATGATAACTCCTGCCACAGGATGCCGAACGGAATTCCGCTTCTTGATTCTGAAAGTAGACAGGAAGAAGAAGAACTTTGTAGAAGAGCTTGTGGGCTGATTCCTCAGAGGTTCGTCGTGGCAGAGCTTCTAATTCGGTTCTGGTACTCAGCAGGGGCAGCTCTGCGCAGTTGTGGGAGAACGGATCTCTCGGTCAGCTCGGAGCTCGGAAGGGGACGAGACCACCGCCGTTGCGAAGAGGACAGGAAGCCGCTTCTATGGACTACTCTTAGGATTCCAGGAACGTCCGGGGGAGGTCGGGGTCGCTGCTGCAAGCTTCAGGTCTTCTGCAGGTCCTCTTACTCTAGATGGTAGAAGGTGGGGTGATGGAGGTGAACAAGGGAAGATGGAGAGGATGAGAGGGGGGGCGACCCTAACCAAAGGGGAGGGGTCTTGGGCGCCCTAGGGCTATGGAGGGAATGGGATTTTTGAATTCAAATGGTCTAGGGAAGTGGAGGGTTGCATGGGGGAGAGGGAAGGGTGCTTGGGAAAGGGATGAGGTGGTTGGAGGGTGGCTTAGTGATTGGGGATGCTCCCTTGGGACTAGGGGGTGGAGTAATGGGATGTGTGGGGAAGGGGAGTGGCCTTTAATGGGGGTAGGTGGGAGAGTGGTGGTTGGGAAGGGAGGAGAGAGAAAATTTTTGAAATTGGGTGTGGAGGAGAGAGAAAGGGGAGTGAAAGAGAGAGATTAAGAAAGGGATGGGTGGGATTCTCTCCCTAAGGCTTCTCACCTCACTAATGGATTCACTCCACCATAAAAATAAAGATAGAACTCACAAAATAGCATATTTTTTTATTCATTCCCTTCAAATGAAGGAAATGGGGCCCTATATATAGGAAACCCACATTTTACAATAAGACCCTGACAAAAGACTTAATAATAAATAATCGAAGGGGTAGGGGGGGCTCATGGGCCAAGCCCAATGAATTAGGCCCAATAGCACACTAAACAATCTAATGACACTCAAACTTAAGAAAATAAATGCAAGACCTAGGGACATGACTCAAATAAAATGAAAATTACATAATTATGACTCAAAAAAAATATGAAAATTACATGAACTGAATCAGAAAAATGTGACGGACATAATGGAACCATGCTGGTGAACAACCGGTAAATATGAAGGGTGAGAGATGCCCCCATCACCCGTGATTTATTCTCTGGTATTTCATCCGCTCTATCATCTCCATCACCTGCCCCATTACCATCGCTACCTCCTACCCCGTCTCCACCTCCACAAACCCAAGCCTCTGGTCAGGTCAGCATAAATTCTTATCCTTCCACCTCCAGTTCCACCATCACTTCTACTCCCAACGCCGCTCGACATGTTGTACCGACACGTCGGAGATGGGCGCCATGACCTGCCACCTCTTCTGCCTCGCCACCACCTTCTCCACCCCCATCTTCGCTACCCCCATTGTCGTCACCATCACCGTCATCACCTCCTCACACAATGATCCCTATTCCATCACCTTCACAACCATCCCCGCTACCTATGCCACTCCCTTCCCCATCATCGTCCGTGCCTGAGCGAGCTACCCCTACGCCCACGCCTCTACCTTTGCCTTCATATCCTCCCACACCCCCATCTTTACCTTTACCCTCTCCCACACCTCCACCTTTGCCTTTGCCTCCACCCGAGCCTATCGTCGTCGTTATCCCTCCGCCGCTCGCATTGCCTTTACCCACGCCTTCTAAGCCTATTACCTCCACTTCCCCATCTCCTTCCACCCCATGGAGCGGGTGTTCACTATCTTTGGTGCCCCTCAGGTCTAATCCCCAGGGAGATGATGAGCCGAGCCAGGCTTTGATTGGGCATTACAAGATCCAAGACTTCGTTTGCCGCATGTCGGTCCGAGTCCTGGTCCCTGACTATTTTGGGGAGAGTGAGCCGATATTTTCTATGGGGAAGGTTGCCAAGAAGAGTTTCCTCACGTTGGTACCAGTTTCGGCTAAAGCAAGACCGGTGGCAATCTCTTTGCTCGCCGGAGGGTTCACTATTGATGCTGTTATTTATCCTCGCTTCATTGGCGTTCGGTTCACTGGCCACAAAGGATTCTCTACTCAACTTATGCTGACCCATGCGGCCACCAAGGATCTCTTAGATTCTCTGTTGAAGGGGAAATTGGCCGTATTTTCAAGGTTGTCTAGGGGCATTCTGCACTTGTTATGCAATCTTCCTCGATTTATTAGCGCGCCGGCCACGTCAACGCCGCGCATTGCACTCCCTCAGTCTTATCCTGCTCTTCTGGTAAGGGAGTTACGCTTCACACCCAATTGCCGAATGGAGATGCCGAATCCCACATTGTTAGAGCCGAGAGACAAAACCCCATGGGTTTGTCATATTCATCATCTTAAGGGGTCACCTGTCCAGGAATGTCCACCTACTATGGTTAGCGCTGCGTGCTTAGGGGTAACCGCCCCGACAAAGCTGCATATTCATGAACGGGCCAAGCCATCCGCTAGATGGGCCCGTTATTTGAGAAGATGTCGCATGATAAGAAGGCCAAAGGTCCAAGTCCACGCCAGGCGGGTCCGTTACAAGATAGTTCCTACCAAGAAGAGGCGACGGTGCAAATTCAAGGCAAGTCGATTGTGCACTCAGGGGTCCACTTCTTCCTCTTCCCCCTCCTTTCGTTCCTCATTTCTATTGCTCAGTTTCCACCCTTGGGTGGTGTATTTCCTTCGTCCAATCTAATTTTGATTATCTTCTCCTCTCCTCCCGGGTCAGTGAACCCCCGCTTCTCTTTTCCTAGTTTAGAGCCTCCCGATTTTCCACACTCTAGGCTATGGCCTATGTTCTCATCCTCTCGATCCGAAGACTTCTTGTCATGCCCCGAGCGCAGAAGGAACCCGGAGATGCGTGACGAGTTTATATCAATCATGTCAATCAGAGCGTTAGTGTATTAACCACAAAGACAGAGCGCGCAATAGTAAAATAACCCAATCCTTTATTTCATCAAAACCTTCAAAGTACTTCTATTACAATCCTCTTAATGAGAATACTGGGACTCAAATAAAGTAAAAATACAACGGAAGACTCAAGAAAATAGAAAGTATAAGACTAGTAGATGCTTGGATAATTGGAGTAGCTCTAATCTCATCACTCTTGACTTTCCCCATCCGATTGAGTTTCGTCCTCGGACTTACCTGAAAAATAAGAGAAAAACACTATGTGAACAAATGCCGAGTAGGGATTATATCTCAAGAGCTAGCTTACTTTAAGTAAATTACAAGTTAGATGAATGCAATTTAGCTATGCATGTTCGCGTAAAATGACAATAGAGAATGTATAACAAGAGATTAGAGAATGTATATCAAGTGATAGTGAACTAGCAAGTCTTTCAAGAACTCATGTTAAGATAATCAAGCACGTATATCTATCATGTCAAGTGATCATGTCATGTCAAGAATTGGCTATCATGCTTCAAGCAAGTACAATAAATACCCTTTCCGGGTTACACAAGTCATGTCATGTCAAGTCAAGTCAAGTACGAGATTTGTGGAATGTCTATCAAGCTAGTCATGCACTTCGGTACAATGTCATACCGTGATCATTACAACTCCCATGGGCACTAGTACTTTCGGGTGCTCCTCTCAGGACCAGATCGGGCCCTATATGCGCAGGCATTGATCATGTATTTTTGACATCCACTATAGTTATAGCCAATATAGAATTCCAAGGATTCAAGCTGGTATGAGCTTTAAGGTAGATCGTGCGTAATAGAATCACAAGGATTGAACATGACGTATAAGGACGATAATAATGTTATAACCACGATTCGCTTTAAATCTAGGTGGAATCGGCTCCCTAACTTGGGTGCCATGACAATAAGAATAAGCGCTCATATAGAGATGGTCGCTCATTCTTGTACATGATAAGGTAGATAGAATTAGTGTCCACAAGTATGGCACATCATTCTTAATAAGTATTAATGGCATGGTTTCCCATTCCATTAATTAAAGAGTATTCTCATGACATCAAAATAGCATATCATGAGGGCCGGTATACCATGTTTCTTTAGAGTGACATGGAAATCAAGTAGTGTCATGAGTTTTGATGGTACAACCTGCTCGGCTGCCTTGAGGGAATCCAAGGCTAGCGAAGTCTTACAGAGGTCTCTATGATACAGTCACCGGTCCAAAGGAACGGAATGTCCCATGGAGGGTTCATCTATCACCGAGAAATAGTGGGTAATCGATAAAACATCATGAAACGTGGGGCTATATTCACGGAATTAAATGTAGTGCCAGTATACACAACCCATGGTCAAGGGTTATAGAAAACCATGAAAATCAGGAAATTAAGAGATCAGTAAATTGACGCCTGAGCTTAAGTCTTCACTTTATGAATTGGCGCCCTTGTCAGGGTCGTCAGTTCAGTAAATGACGATTGTTCACTCAGTCGTTACATCCAAATTATGTAAATATTAATATCTATAACATTTTCAAATTTTGATTGTTATAAAAATGACGCCTTTCATAAAGGCTTCAATTCTGTAAACAGCGCCCTAGTCAGGGGCGGCATATATCAAATTAAAGGGCAGGGTATATGTCGTCATTTCAATATCCAGGAATATTATAACCATTTCTATAATTCACAGTTTATCACTAAATTGGCGCCCGCTCACATGGGCATTCATTCAATTGACGACCAAGCTATGGTCGTTATTTCTTTGTCATACGATTTGCACCGGACAGGTACAATCATAGACACATGATTTTTGGATTATTTCCAATCAAAAAACTAGAGACATGTACAGATAGAGAAAAATAGCAGGAATTTATGGACATGATCATGCATTAGTTTACATGTAAGGGTTCATATTTATTAAATTTTGAACATTGCGTAATTATTAATTATCCAGCCATTTGATGACTATTTACACGGTCGTTAAATAAAATAGCACCCTAGACTGGGTCGCTAATTTAATTCATGCAGTAAAACACGAAAACCTCAATCCAGAGCGATCTCTGCAATTCCTTACAGACCTATATGCATGTATGCCAGTCTAAAATTATTAAATTTGGCTTAACGCTTGAGAAAACCTACCTTTGGGTGATGATTTGGTTGTCAGACGATGGTGAAGATGAAGAATCAATAACAAGAACGATACTCTATTTGTAACAGAGTAACTGGAAGCCAATATAACAAGAGCAGTTACTCTTCGGAAGAAGTTGCAGGATGATGCTAACAGAAACGCAGCTGGTTCAACAGCCGAAGACAGAACGTATGCTTCAGCAAGAAGAAGATGGCAAGAGCATCAACGCAGCTGCCCCTTCGAGAGAAAATAGAGAAGCAGAGGCTTCCCACGGCAACACACCAAAGTAGTCGAATAACGGCAGCGCAAAGGAAGAAGACGAGGACGAAGGTCCTTCCACGTCCACGGCAGGATGAAGAGGAAGATGATGGGAACCCCTCCTCGTATCAACAACAGGATGGAGAGGAAGGCTCCTCGATGTTTGGACGATCGACAGCAGCAGTAGGTTTGATGAAGAAAAGAGCCAACAGGTTCGCTCGATGGGAGGGGGTATTTATAGGGAAGGAATCCTAATGGGTTTTTAGGAGTTCGATTAGAACTAAAATTTCCTTGGTAGAATCCTTGTTAAACTTAAATATACACGTATCAATCCCTTTCTTAATCAAAACTTACCCCGGATAACATCCCTGTTCGAACCAAACACCAACGGTTCTGTTTGTAAATGACGCCAAAGGTTGGGGCGTTATTTAAAATTGACGCCTCTGTCACAGTCTTCAATTCTTTTATATGACGCCTGTCAAGAGGGTGTCAATTTTTAAATTAGCGCCTGCATGAACAGTCTTCAATTAAATGACGACCTGACCGGAGGCGTTATTTACTTATGACCTATATGTTTTAAGTAGATATGAATTGAGACTTTAATATTGGTTTCATTTTGTAATCCATTTAGGATTTTATTTCTTTAATTTACCAGGGTTGCTACACTTCTTCTGATTCTCCTCCTCCGGTGCCTCCAGAATCAACTTCTCATTCTCTTTCCCTGACTCGGTCGGGTATTTTTCATGCTTATTCCCCGACCCTGTCGGGTGTTTATGATTCTTATTCCCCGACCTTGTCAGGTGTCGGTCATTTCCTCTCCCCGACCTCGTCGGGTGCTCCTGCTTCTTCTTACCGGCCTCTGGCGAGTGATCGCTATTCCTTCTCTCCGACCACGTTAGATGATCACTCTCCTTCTCTATCCTTGCCGTAACAACTTTCTTGTGGTCTGACTATCCTATTCTCTTTACCCGTTCAGGGTCATCGCCCTTTTTCCTGCTATTTTCGAAGTTTTAGTCCTCCTTGATCTCAGTTGATTTGTTTATTATGTATCTCGTTCCTTGTTATCAGGGCCTCAGTGCCTTAATGAGGGAGTTCTAGCCCTCGTGTCCCTTCTTTTTTATCCATTCTTCATCCAGTGTGATGTCTGTCGCTCCTCCGTATCGGGGCATCTTCCAATCCTTTGCTATTCTTCCTCTTTTTTGTCTAGGCAAGCAAAGAGGACAAAGCTCGCACTGCTCGAAGTTCGCTGATCAAGTTCTTGCTTCTGGATGCTGCTTTCACACTATAAATTAGTAAAGGTATCTTTTATTTTGCACAAGAACATGTTATCGTTACTATTACTCTGTTATTTCTGCACGCGCTTATAAGTGCTAGTTCCTCGATGTGAATGAGTGACTTTAGGCCTTAGTTAGTTTGCTTGGTCAAATGAGTTCGCTTCTGTAGCATCCTTAGGCTGGTAATAGCTCCGTGCTGGGAGTCTAGTTCTTTCCTTGATTGTTGAGAATGACCTTTGAGTATGGGTTTTTCACACACCACACGGCGAGCCATAGCCGACCTCTCTGAGTAACGATGTTGCTGCTTTGGCCATACTTTGGGTATGCACAAAGGTCTTTTCTCTTTTCTCTGCTCGGCTGAGTGCAGGGGCAAGAGATGGAGGGATGAGATGACCAACCTAGGCGCTCCCCAATATGAGAGATGTCTCAAATAGGGGCAGTCTTGACCCTCGAAATGAGCTTTCATGCAATATCTAGCCAATACGGGCATTTAAAGAAAATGAAGAAGTAAATCAAATTACTCAAAATTATGGAATGGAGGGCATGGCAAGAGTGGCAGTACAGTTTCCCCACGGGACGTCATGAGCCCGGTCGTATGCGTGCCTAAGGGTGCTAAAAATCAAAGACACAAAGCCCCGGCGCAACATACCTACTCTTTGAGGGGTAGTGCCTTGGAAGAAATTCAAGTCCTGATGTCTCCCATCCTGCACAAGGCTTGTCTCCTATTTTTCTTCTGCTTCTCCCTCTTATGCTGGGTTGTATCCCGGGTATGGCCTTAGTAGGGGCACCATTCTATGGAGGTGGTTGGTTGTGGTGAGCCATCCTTATATGCACGCCCTGCTCAAGGGAAGTCTTTAATGAGAGGGGTAGGAACACCGACCCTTGGCCAGTGGTTTGAACCCATCCTTGGTTGCTGCAGAAAGCTTTATTTCAAGATCCAAAAAAATCAAATATTTCAAAATAAAAAAATCAGATATTTTAAAATAAAAAAATTAAATATTTTAAAATCTAAAAAATCAAATATTTCAAAACCCCGAAAAAAATTAAATATTTTCAAAATCGACAAAAAATTAAATATTCCAGAAATCCAAAAAATTTTCATTATCATTCATGGCCTGCATCGCATTCGTTGTCATATTATCCGCCTATTTAATGAGGCTTACCCCCTTGACCAAAAATCAAGAGCTGGTCATTTCCTAACTTACTATAGGTAAGGGGTTAAGCCTAAAATAGATTTAATCTGTTTTCTTTTTTTTTCATGTGTACAGAGGTAGGTTGAAGGCAAGATATGGTGCTTCTACCACTGAACGGTCCTCTGGAGACCGTTCCATTCTCTCAAAAGGCCATCATCCGACTGTCTCATTATTCGTACGGCCTAATTCAGACCATTTTCATCACCAGCACCTCCAAGACTCAACGGTCCTCGCTAGACCATTTATAAATCTGTGCGGTCTATCGATAGACCGTTTCACTGAATTCATGGTCTACTGGAGACCATTCCATATCTTCTACACAGTTCGAATGCTAGCCTTTGAACGGTCTTACATAGACCGTTCTGATTAACAAACGGTCAAATCTGAACCGTCCTATCCTTTGAACGGACAAGGGAGGACCGTTTAATTATTTCTTTTAGCGGTCTAAAGAAGGCCATGTGGAGCTCTGAGCGGTCTCTTGGGTGACCGTTTAGGAACCTGAAGTCTCTTTTCGCCCTCCTTGCATCAATATCTCTTAACCCTGGTGTTTTCGTCTCTCTTTCACTCAGTTTGGTGTCTCTCTCTCACTCAGTTTGGCGTCTCTCACTCATTAGTTTGGCGTCTCTCTCTCACTTAGTTTGGCATCGCTCTCTCACTCATTTAGCGCCTCTCTCTTGCTCACTCGTGCTCGTAGTCGCATCTCCTACTCACTCGTGGTCGTAGTCATCTCTCGCTCACCCGTGGTCGTAGTCGTCTCTCTCACTCGTGCTCGTAGTCCTCTCTCCCGCTCACCCGTGCTCATAGTCATCTCTCTCCTGCTCACCCGTGCTCGTAGTCGTCTCTCCTGCTCACTCGTGTCGAGTTAGTAGTCGTAGTTAGTTAGTTGGTGCAAGCATTTGCATTTTCATTCATACATTCATACATTTATCCACAAAATCAAAACAAAAATACATATCATATCACTATCGTGTCCATATGTACAAAAGTCCTATCGAGGTACAAGAGTCAAGCCTCTCCCTCCCCCTCGGGTCTGTCGTTGTCACCAGCACCCTCATGCCTCTTTGGTGGAGGCATCACCGAGGTCGGCTACTCGTGGCGTCACCGATGCCGCTCGTCCTCCTCATTCCTCCGGTGGCCGGAGGAACCCGTAAAGTAACTCCTTACGGAGCCGTGAGTGCCGTGGCTGCCGCTCAGGGCTATCCTGCTGTGCTCCCGAATCACCTCTCTAAGGCCCTCCACCAATCCCTCCAGCTTCGCCACCTGAAGCCAGTATCACTCTACCTCGAGCCGGTATCACTCAGCATCTCCAGCACTGGCCCTAAGCCGCTCCAACTCGGCCCGTAGGAGTGCAATCTCCACTGCATCCGCTGGCCGGCTCTTAGCTAACTCCTCCCGGAGATGGGCCATCTCCTCCCTCAGCCGTGCGGTCTCACCCAGGGCTGGTGTCAGCTCGGTCGCCTGCATACATGCATCATTGTTAGTTAATTGCATTTTAATATAAGCATAACCAACAAGGGAAAGTGTAGGGAATGTACCCTCTCAGAGAGTGCTGCCTCAGCTGCCTCGTCCCGAACCACTAGCCGGGCAAACTCCGCCTCCCGCTCCGCTCGGTCGACTGGCGTCTGGGAGGAAGAAGAAGGAGTGTCGGCCCCCTGCCACTGAGTCCCCTCGGCTCGCTGCATCCAAAACTCTAGGTCAGTCAGTCGCATGCATAATCATAATCACTTGCATAATTTAAAGAGTTTAAGGGTTAGGAAAACTCACCAGTAGGGCCAAGGCCTGTCGGGCCTCATCGCGCTCTCGGATTGTCGAGTGGAGGAGCCCCTGTAGCTCCATGATCTATCCCTCAGGGTCGACCTGCATTTAGAAAGTTGAAGCATCAGTGCATAATCATATAGAAAGCATGATAAAAGGCATTAGAGTTTAGAAGTCATACCGGTCGGCGGGCACCGCGGAACACCTGGTCTCGGTAGTGCTTGGCGTACGCCGTGTAGTACACCGAGTCTCTCTCCGCTCAGGTGGACACGACCCGCCCGCGTGCTGTCCAGTCGACAATCTGCTCGGCAACTCGCTCCCTCCAGTTGAGGATCGTCGCCACGCCTCGCGGGTGTCACCCCACGCGCTCCTCTGGCTTCTCTGGCGCCGAGAACTCTACTACTGGCTGATGGACGCCGATCATCCTCATCACCAATCTGAAGAAGAGTGGCTCCACCACATTCATGCAATGAAGCCACACGTCGCACCCCGAGAAGGCGAGGGCCCCCACTACCCAGGGCTGGCCCTCGTGCCCCTTTCCTGCATAGGGTATCCACCGAACCTGTCAAGTAAAAGAGTCGCATCAGCATCACAAACATATAGAATTGCATTTAATTAAAAAATGTTTTAGTTTAGAGTCATACCGAAGTGTACGGTAGGGTGTCCATGTCGTCCTGGAGCCCTCGGACTTGTCTCCGAAGGCCTCTGATCTCCCGAGGTGCGGTCCACCTCCTGGCAATTGGTAGGAGCTCAGGGTGAGTCTCCTCGCCCCTCCCGAGCCCACGTAGGTACGCGTAGGCCCACACCTACATTGCATTACACATCAGTATGTAGGGCATATATAGGTGTTGCATAATCAGGTCTAGGGGTCAGAGTCGTACCTAGAGAAGAGGGGAGAACCTGCCAATCATGGTCCGCTTGATGGTCGAGCTCAAGGTGTCAAAAAGAAATGCGAGGACAGCAGCTCCCCACGCGTAGTCACCGACATGGTCGAGGTCCTCGAGCAACGGCAGGAAGTGACAGCTGATGACGTCCCCTCTCGTCGCAAATAGCAGCCGGCCCAACAGGAGTGTCAAAAACCGCCTCAGCACCCGGTTCGCCTCCGGTCCCGGCTCCACTGCAACTCGAGGTCTAGCTCGGTCCACGAGTCTCTGAAGATGCTGCTCGGGTAGCTCCCCCGTCGCTATCCCAGCTAACCTCAATCGTAGATGTCCTAAAGTGCCCCTCTGGTCAGGGTGGTGGACTGCCGCTCAGGGTGCAGCAAGTCCAATCCCAGGAGCTCCTGGGCCATCTCCCAGTAGTCGGGGTATGTTCTCCCGCTAACCGGGGACCCGTGCACGCGCAGGACCGTGATCCGAGCCACGTCCTCTGACGTAGGGACCATGTGCCCCCACGGAAAGAGAAACGCACGGCTCACTGGGTCCCAACGATCGTGCAGAGCATAGAGGAGTGGTGTGTCAAACCGGCTAACCTCTATACTCAGGAACTCCGCAAACCCCATGGCTGCCAGCCTCTCACGCTGGAAGTCGGGCAGTGCAAGGTACACTGCCCGGACCTGCAACCAAGAGATACGGGTCCTACGCTTTCCATGCATTCATTCACAAAATTGCATGCATTTAATAACAGATTCATGCATGTCATATAATGAATAAAAGAAAGGAAAAGAAAAATGCATTCTGCTCAAAGAGCGGTTCCCTATGAACCACTCTATACCTTGCACGGCCCGGTATGGACCGCTTAGTTTTCTAGGTTTCTACCTAATAAATAGCTTATTTTAAACCGCCCATTTATCTCACGGTTTAGGATTAACTGTCTCATTGTGCAATGTTCAGGTGCTCGCGGCCACCTTTTGGCCGCCCAGTTACTTCCACGGTAATTGACTTACCGTTCTATTCCCTCTCAGCCCCCTTCATTTCATGGATTAGCACAGCTAATCCTTAATCGTATGGTGGTCCACGGCCCTATGTGGACCGTTCTGATCGCAACATTTGGCATTATGAACGGACCAATGTGGGCCGTCCTAAATGGCCACAGTCTTCCTCAGACCGTGTTATTCCGTCGATTCAGTTCCTTTTGAATGGCCACCCATGGGCCGTGTTAATATGGAACAATTCTATTTGAACCGTATAGTTTCGTGGGGCAGTCACTATTGAACTGCGCGAGGATCGCCGTGCCCGACGGCATCTTGCCCCATTCCCGCCATGGTTAATGGCCCTAGGGCCTTACAGCGTATTTTCGAGGGGTCGTATGCCCCTTCTAACTCCCCTAAGGTTGCATGCATGCTTTGAAATGGAAGAAAAGAGGAGGGGTTTTGATTGTGGCCTACCTCCGAAGGGCGAGGCTCCTTGGCCGGTGTCCGGGCCGCCGTCGTGGCCTCCTCTGCTAGTGGGATGACCTCTATCGCTTCAATGACTAGGGAAGGGCCTTCCCCCTCGACCTCGGTCGAACACGGCTTCTTCTCCACAGGGTCCGCCGGTGGTGGCGGCGGTGATGAGGTGCTCTCTCCGGCCATCTTCCGATGGGCTAGGATACGAATAACTCATTTCTTAACTTGCATAAGGGGTGGGAAAGCGTAGGGAAAGGAATGGAGAGAGGGTAGAATGAGAGAGTGAGATTGAGAGTGGGAAGTGGAGAGTGTGGAGGACGTGGGTGGTGGCTCTTCCGTCGGTTACGATAGAGAGGGAGGAGGAGGAAGAGGAAGATTTTTATTTTTTTGAAACTGCCAGTGATCACACGGTCTATCGATGGACCGTCTGATACTGGACGGTCTCCAATATGACCGTTTAATCTCTAACGGTGCACTTCCATGGAACGGCTTGATTATGGCCGTTCAGTTTATTGGACGGCCTCACAGTGGGCCGTGTAGCTTCACGATCACAGTCAAACTGGCAATGCTTTCATGGCCCCAGCTGGACCGTTTACCTCTTGGAGCGATCTGTTGTTGGACCATTCGTATGCTGAAGCGATGGTAAAGATGTTTTTTGAGCCTCACTTTACTGCATTATGTAGCTGATTTGTTTTGGATTGAATGATTATTTCATGGTAATATTGCAAAGTCCTGTTCATGATCTCTTTTGTAGCATCCATCGTCTTGCCGTTTCACCTGCACAGGTAAGTCAGGTATGGCCTTCTGTCCCTATATCATTTATTGCATTACTATATGGTATCTATGATATATTATCTCGGGAACTAGTTGGTTATATATGTGTTCCAGGATCTGATGTTCCCCTTTAACAAAAATAATGATGATCCAGGTTCACGTGTTTAATCATCGGATAGGCCGTTAGGTTGGGAAAGTTGGGGGAGGACGGTTCTATCTTGCACGCTGTGGTTACGGGTAGTATCTTGACCCAGATAGTCCCAGTCTAGCAATATTATTCTCGAGTATTTTCTATTTTGTGACTTTGTTTGCATTCATTTTAACGTTTTCTTTTATTTTAGCCCAGCAAGCATCATACACATCTTTTGAGCATTCATGACCCATGGTCTGTCTGAAAGTGTCTCGTTTATGATGGACGATTGTGTGTTTATGGTTTTGAGTAAGAGGAACTATTCCAATCTGAATTGGAAGGTTTTCTCTGATTTATTCACCTGGTCTAGTTGACTAAGAGTCCCCGTCTGGAGTTTTAGCCTATTTCATTACTTTCTACTACTTGCTTTGATCTCCTCATTGGTCCGAGGGATTGTGTCCCCCATGAGGTTGGTCTTGTGTTTCTTTCCTTTTAATTTAGTTAGTTCCTCCAGACTGGCGTCATTTTGGTTCGATCATCCTTATGTTTGATTCGGAGTTTTCTAGAAGATTCCTATCGCTCGTTGGCGAGAAAATAGATGTATTTTGCCTTAATGCCCACTTTTCAGTCCGCTCCGCTTCGTTTCCACTTCATCTCCATGTTCTATTTCACTTTTGCTTCACCTCCGCTCGCTCCCCTGCAAAGAGGTCGTTAAGGCGGGGCATCTGTTGACACCCATTTTTACCTATGAGTTGAGTCATTCCTCTTATCGTCATTTGTTGATGTCTCGAGTTGTCCATTATTCACTGGGCTATATTCAGGCACGTACTTGGGCTTATTTTATGGGTTCCTCCCTCCCTGGCTAAGTTTGCTATGGAATTGGGCATAATGGGCTTTGGTTTCACTTGGTGTTGGGTTAAATGAGCAAATTTTTCCCATTTTTATCACTTTTAAAATGTCCAGGATTTGCACGGCCTACCAAAGGACCGTTCAAGTTATTGCACAGTCTATCTCCAGACCGTTTTATGGAGATTGCACTGACCTTGTTTTGATTGCACCGACGTTATGTTTGATTGCACCGACATTGTTTTCATGGCGCGGCTTGGAAACTGACCGTTCAACTAATGAGCGGTCTGTTGGGAACAATTTTATGGAAACCTGCACCGACCTTATGCTCGCCTGCACCGACCTTGCCTACGTCGACTCTGAGTTCATGGCGCGGTCTGGCGATGGACCGTTCAATTAATGAGCGGTCTGTTTAAGACCGTTTTGTGAAAAGAGCACCGACCTTGGCTGAAAGTGCACCAACCTTGGTTGGGACTGCATTGATGTTGTCCTGCCTGCGTCGACTCTCATTTCATTACACGGTCGGTTGGGAACCGTTTAACTATTTATGGGACATTTATGTTAATTTTCTGGATTTATCACCGACAACCCTTTGAACGGTCCTAGCTTGACTATTTATATACATTAAATGGCCTGGCTTTAGACCGTTCTGATCCTAGAGCCCTCAACCGGTGGCTTTTCAGATAATTATCTATTTATCTATTTTCTATGGATTTATCACCGACAGAACCCACACGGTTATCGTTGGGCCGTTTCATGCATTGAGTGGTCTACTATTGGACCCTTCAATCCAGGAGAGTCCAACGGTGAAACAATCGGTCAGTTGATGGATAACTGGATAATATTACTAATTTATTTAATTTCCACCGATAGCATTGGACGGTTCTCCATTGGACCGTGCAATAGTTTGGGCGGTCTATCGTATGACCGTGTGATTGCTCGGTTTCTGAGGTTTTAATGGGTTTTCTCTCACCATCCGTGGTGAAGCCCCTAACTTCGCCCACCATTTTCTCCATGGTTTCTCAACCAAATGGGATGCCATTTGAGCCTGGTGGAAGATAAGGGGATTATCCACCAATTTTATTTTGATATCTCGCTCTAATTTTCACTAAAACCCCTAATTTCTAGGCTAGACTTTTGGGCTCTATAAATAGGACCATTAGTCCAAGCTTTGAAAAGGGGGGAGATTTAAGGTCGACGGTGAAACCCTACCGAAAGCTTGAGCGACCTTCAGCCAGGGAGGGAGGCTTTCTACATCCTCTTAAGCCTCCGGTTTAGGGAGATTTGCTTTCTTTGCATCTTAGTTTAAGTGTTTCACCGCCGTTTCTTTTCATTGCATGCTTGCTCCTTTCACATGCCATTCACGTTTTTACTACTCGCATGTCATTTCTACACCCTTCCCATTTGTTTTACGCCCTATAGGGGATTAAACATCCCCCAGGTATTCCCTATTCTATAGTGTTATGTTAGTTCTCCCCTTCTCTTCTATAGTTGCTACACTTTCCAGTTCTAATTTGGGTTTCCTTTTCTGTTGTTAACATTGTCTTGCTGGTCAACTATCACCACAGCACGAGGCCCATCCCCTCTGGCTGGCCGGAAGGGGTGGAGGATCAACTCCCACTTCTTGGCGCTTGGTAGAGCAACACGGTCTTAGTTCATCCGTATAAAGGGACACACGGCCCCATTAGGACCGTGCAACTCCTTCACGCGGCCGTCTGAGGACCGTTTGACGCCAAGTTTTGCTTCATCCCGCTTCCTTCTTCAGCGCTGTGAGCGGTCTATCGAGAGACCGTTCCATTCAGTAGGCGGTTCGTCCAGGGCCATGTATTTCTATAGTGCTGCATATTAGGCGAGTGCTTTCTCTTTCCAAGGTACGCTTTACCATCTGGTACCCGTACTTTGGTGGCGATCACGATCATACGCTTTACCACCCTTTCCCTTTTCCTTCACTGTGCTTGTCTTTGCATATATATTTTTTGATCCAAGGAAAGGCAAGGTAAGGTAAGAAGGTAAGGAAAGAAGAAAGGCGTCGGAAAACATGTCAACAAACGTCGGTGCACATTTATGTAGTCTGCATATAAGGTCTGTGCTAGCATGCACAGAGTCTGCTTTAGCATGTATAGTGATGCATTAAAGTCTGTGCATGTGTTGCACATAGCCTTATATGTCTGTGCATATTTATGATCACAAGGTGTTTGACAAAATGCTTCTCTTTCAAATGACAGGACTTAAGTAGGCACGTGAGCTTGAACTGAGACAAGCACGTGTCCCAAGATTGTAGGAAGCTAGCACGTGAACCTAGGAGAACTAATGATAGGCACGTGAATCAAGGAAGGATGGGCACGTGATCCAAGAAATGACACGTCGCTTCAGTAGTTTCTAGAAGAATATTCAGTATGCCAAGAGGACCAATCGGAGTTCACTAGGTTATGTCTGCCTCATCCACTACGGAGCCCTTGTTCTATATAAGGGTGCCTTGTCCTTCGAAGAAGGACGCTAGTGGCGAGATGAAAAAGTGGAGAGCAGAGAAAGAGCCAGAGAGCTACTGAGAGAGTAGAAAAGAAAGAAAGAGAGAAGAGGATTAATAGTTTGAGATTGGATAAAGTTCAAGAGTGTTGAATCTTATAATTGACCAGTGGATCAAATCCAAGGTCAATCTGCTCACTGTGAGCTACATTGCTATCTTGATCTTGATTTTGGTTTTGATTTTCATTTTCATTTTTCAAAACTCTATCAAGTTGTAAGTCAACATGCGAGGGTGACTCCTCGGTCAGCTAAGCTGTAATGCTCAGTGGTTGGCGAAGGTGTAATGCCCAGCTGTTGGCAAGCTGTGAGGCCCAGCAGACGCAAGCTGAGATGCGCAGCAGTTTGTAGGCAAGCTGTGAGGCCCATCGGTTTCAAGCTGTAAGTTAGCAGTAATCCACACGCTGGATTGAGTGTAGGGTGGATGTAGGTCTAGAGGACCAAACCACCTAAAAATCTTCTGTGTCCTATGGTTTGCCTTCCAATTTGTCAAAGCGTTAGATGAATGATAGGCGAGCCAGTTCTACAGTTTTTTTATTGATTGTCTTTAGCATGATCGCCTGAGTTAAATTGATTTTGCTTCCGCATAAGTCTTCTAGTTTAAAGTCCTCTTACTTGAGTTTAACTTGGGCAAGTTTTTAGAGGGATTCATTCACCCCCCCCCCTCTGAATCTTTACAGTACCATACCAGTGACTCAACAATTGGTATCAGAGCAGGTCTCTAACTGTTCAGATCTAGCGATCTGCAGAGGATCCTGCTATCTTATTTTGGCACATTGTTCATTGATTGCTTAGTGCTTTAAATCCGCTTGATAAAATGACTCCTCCCTTGGTTTTTGATGGTTCCAATTTCAGCACTTGGCTAGGCAGCCTATGTGTCTATATGAACTCCATTAATTCTAATCTATGGAGTCTTGTATCTAATGGCCCACATAAATTGCCTCATGATCAAACCAAGTGGTCTAATGAGGATAGATTGAAGGATCGTGAAAATGCTATGGTACTAAATATCTTAATGGCTACGGTGGACATTGATTTGTTTCCTTTTGTTCTCAGGTGCGCTTCTGGAAAGGAAATTATGGATAAGATAGCTACTATTCATTAGGAGCTAGAACGAATTTGTCTGATGGCCAACCGGAGGGATCACAGTGAGGTGGCAGCGTCCCAGGTGAGCTCTGGATCTGAAGAAATTTCGTTTGATGAATTAATGAATATGCATGAAGAACTTTCTGATAGATACAAAAAATTAAAATCTGAAAATAAAAAATTAAGGAAGATGATTGATCAAAATAAATTTGACTTGTCTTGTGAAACCTGTCCAAATCTGAGACAGTCATATGATACATGTTTGGCAGATATTCACAAGCACAAGGAGCATATTTATATAATGAAGAGTAAAAATGATGAATTGCATTGTAACATTTCTAAACTTAAAGAAAAAATGGAAGAGTGCGAAAATGTTATTTCAGAAATGAATAAAATGAAGTTTGTAAATGGAAGTCTTGAGAAAATTATTGAGAAGAATGATGAAAAGGTCAAAAGACTTCAAGAAGAGAGTCAAGCTGATGTTCTTAGGCATAAAGAATAAATTTCCTCGCTGAAAAATGAAAATAATGAATTTGCTGTTAAGATTTCTGAACTAGAGAATAAGTTGAAATCATTAGGAGGTGATCACACTCTAATCAATGAACTAGTTCAGAATGAGAAATTGATAAAATAAAATGAAGAACTTAAGCAACTGAACACAGCTATATCTGAAGGACTTTTAATGCTTGAAAAAGGAAATAATGCATCTGAAAATGAATGTGAGAGAGTGAATGCATTGATGGAAGAGATTAACTGTCACAAGACCATCAATGCTGTGACTAAGAAAAAAATAACAACATCTGGATTGCTTATTTCCTCTCTCAAAAATGAAATCATTGAATTAAATAAATCTATGTCTGATTGTGTGAAGAATAAGAAAGATTTGAAGGCTATTTCTAAAAAAAAAGTTTCTAATGAAGGTAGTAAGGAGGAAATGAGAAATAAACTGTACACAACATTTGTGCGTATCTCTGAGTTGGCTAGCACTTCAGCTTCTTCCTCAAAACTGCCTGCTAATCAAAGAGAAAAACAGAAAGAAAAAAAAAGAAAAATTAGAAAAAGGAAATGATAAAACAGAATAAAAATATGCATGTTAAAAATTCTCAGGCCAACAAATCTCATGCTAAGAATGTTAAATATTTTTACTGTGGAAAATTTTGGTATGAGATGACTGATTGCTTTGTTATGAAGAAGGATGATTTGAAATTTGATAGAATTCATGCTAGGAATTCTAATGGCAAGAAACATTCTTCTGTTCAAACTAAAAAGCTCCAATGTTTTTACTGTTATAAGATAGGTCATCTCATGCATGAATGTAGACTAATGAAACAAGATGACCAGAATGCTAAGAAATTTCATGCATATCCGAAAAAAAATGTTCACTATTTTAATTGTGAAAAATTAGGCCACATTGATGCTCAATGTTGGCAGAATCAGGGAAAAAGATTCAATTCTTAATATGTTAACTTCCCTGCTAAGAAAAATATTTTTGATAGAATTACTTCTGTGTCTAAGGGAAAGCACATTAGGTGCTTTGAATGTGGAAAGCATGGCCATACAGTTAAGGACTGTTGGCGTGCTCATGGAAAAAGATTGAATTCTTAACTTGGTAAAATCCCTATAAATAAAAGTGTTTTTGGTAGAAATAAATTCGTTGATAAAAGGAAAAATTCTTCATGTTTCAATTGTGGAAAGCCAGGCCACAAGGCTGCAACCTGTTGGCTGGAAGTCTATCATAAACAAACTGGCTTTGTTAAATAGAATATTCATTCTATTAAAGGGAATTTTCATGATAATGCTCACAGGTACAATGTTCATAGTAATGTGCATAAAAGAAATTCAAAATCTACTGCATCATGCCATTACTGTGGACAAATAGGTCATTCAATGAATCATTGTTATTTGATGAGAATTGATGACCTTCATGCACAGAAATTGTTTAGTATACCTGCTAGAGGTGTCACTGTTAATTCAGGACCCAAGACATCTTGGGTACCTGTTTGTGCCAAATGAATTGTGTTTTGCAGGTGTGCCTTGGGTTGAAGAATAGTTTGGGGGCAATAAACCAAGGCACTCAAGATTAAAAACCCCGTTTCTGCACACTTCAGGTAACATTCTTGCATTATTCAGGCTTGCTTTCTTCAAAAATCTTGTTTGATGCATTTTATGCGTAAGTTGTTAAATAAAATCTCATGCATACATGTTCTTAACTGCATTGTCATTTGCGCTGCACAATCTGAGTTTCTTCATATTATCAATTGTCTGCTTACACATCCTTTTGACATACAGTCATTGAAAATCTGATGCATTTAGGACTGTGTTGGAACTGCATTGTCATGCATGACCATTATGGTATATTAAATGGTAAGTTACTAAAGGGCAAATGCAATCTATCTGGAAGTTCTTACTATGCGTGAGGTGGTCTTTTTGACCAGGTCATCTGCCCTATACCATTGGTAAATTTGCATATAAACCAGTCTAGGCTTTCATAAGCATAATTCATGATTTTCCTTGCATACTGACTTATGTGTTTGTGGCATTTATATTTCATATTTATATTTCATATAGTCAGGGGGAGTCTGTATGTCCCATGCATGATGTTCATGCCACTCATGACCAAGCAATCTATTTAGCTAACGAAAATCATTGATTATGCACACATGTCGTTAAATGCATTGCATATCATTTATTTTGAAATTTCCAAAAAGAGATAATTCTATGCATATAGACAGGGGGAGCATTGAAACTGTTCAGTCATGTCATTATATGGATTCCTACTATCCATTCATCTTATTCATCTTGCCATATCTTTATCAACTGAATTCTGTTAAGAGCTTCAAATCTATCATCATCTGATGTCTTAATATTTGAATATGGAAATTCTATATACTATTCCTTGTCTTGCTAAAGGAGAGATTTAATTTAATTCAGTCATTTTTGTGCTACTCATTCCTGGCAGCTGAATAGTATATCAAAAGGCTTATCTGAAAAGATAGGTTATGCCTATCTAGAAGGTTAACCCTTGCGTGAGTAGATCCTTGGATCCCACCTCCGCCTAAGTATTGTTCTAGTTGTAAACTCTTTTACCAACTCACCCTTGACATTTTACACTGTTATTACTGCTAGGCCGGTTTAACTAGAATTCAATCCTTGCTTTGATCAGTCTCATCCTCATAGTTTTTGCTGCATTTCTTGAAATCCTTATAAATTCAAGGATCATTGATTATGAACACATTATGGACGTCGGACAATTGAGGAGGCAAAGTGATGCGGTAGGTAACTTCGCCAACTCTTTCTAATACCTCAAAAGGTCTGATATATCTTGGCGTAAGTTTGCCCTTAACACCAAATCTTCTAATTCCTCACCCTGGAGAAATCTTAAAGAATACGTGATCTCCAACCTTGAATTCGAGATCTCTCCTTCGAGTATTAGCATAAGCCTTCTGTCTAGATTGAGCTACTTGAAGTCTTTCTCTAATCAACTGAATCTTCTCGGAGGTATCCCTAACCATGTCAGGGCCTAGTAGTTGTTTCTCGCCAACTTCATCCCAACACAAGGGTGGTCGACAACTCCTTCCATATAAGGCTTCAAAAGGTGCCATTTGAATATTTGTCTAGTAGCTGTTGTTATTTGCAAACTTGACCAGAGGCAAGTGATCATGCTAGCTTCCACCGAAATCAATGATACAGGCTCGTAGCATATCCTCTACCACCTGATTTGTTCTTTCGGTCTGACCATCTGTTTGAGGATTGAAAGCTGTACTAAAGTTGAGTCGTGTTTCCAATGAATGTTGTAGACCCTTCCAGAAGTGAGAAGTAAAATGTGAGTCTCGGTCAGACACGATTGAAACAGGTACTCCGTGCAATCTGATAACTTCTTTGATGTATAAGGCGGCTAACACATCCACTGACCATCGGCTCTTGATTGGCAAGAAATGAGCTGACTTGGTCAATCGATCTATGATGACCCATATTCCATCATGACCTCCCTTGAATTTAGATAGGCCCATAATGAAGTCCATGTCGATATCCTCCCACTTCCACTTAGGAATGTCTAAAGGATGTAGCTTATCGACGGGCTTTTGATATTCGGCCTTGACTTGTTGGCATGTGAGACAGCGAGACACATAATCTGCTACCTCCCTTTTCATGTTGGGCCACCAGAAGGTCCGCTTCAAGTCTTGGTACATTTTGGTAGATCCTGGATGAATTGTGTATCTTGATCGATGTGCTTCATCAAGAATCTTCTTCTTTGATTCTGGCAATCTGGTATACAAGTCCTTTCTTGAAATGATAATCTCCCATCAGATGCCAGCTTGAAATTGGGCTCTTCTCCCAACTTACCCTTTATTTCTACTAGCACTGGGTCATTGTCTTGAAGCTCCTTGATCTCGGAGAGTAAATCCAATTGTATTTTCATGTGTGATAGAGTAATACACCTACTCTCCTTGTCCATACTTATGTCTCGCTTGGAAAATTGTTCTAGCAATTTCCACTCTTGAATCATGTAGTTGGCTAGTAAAGCTCTTGGTTTCCGACTAAGGGCATCAGCTACAGGATTACCCTTTCCAGGATGATATTGTATAGTGAAGTCGAAGTCCTTGAGGTATTTTAACCAACACCTTTGTCTCATATTTAATTTTTTTGGGAAAATAAGTATTTGAGACTCTTATGATCGAAGTACACGGTGAACTGCTCTCCGTAGATATAGTGCCTCCAGATCTTTAAAGCAAACACCACCACGGCCAATTCTAAGTCATGCACTGGGTAGTTCTCCTCATGCTTCTTTAATTATCAAGAAGAGTAAGCGATGACCTTCCCTTGTTGCATTAAGACACATCCGAGGCCGATACCGGAAGCATCAGTAAACACCTCAAACTTTTCCCCTTCCATTGGTAATGCCAATACTAGGGCAGTTGTAAGATGATCCTTTAAGGCTTGAAAGCTCTTCTCGCAATCATCATTCTATTTATAAGGAATCTCCTTGCGTGTTAGCCTTGTAAGAGGAACAACTATCTTGGAGAAATTCTTGATGAATCTTCTATAATAGCTAGCTAGGCCTAAGAAACTCTTGATCTCAATTGCATTTGTTGGTCTCTCCCAATTCCTTACAGCCTCGACCTTAGATGGATTCACAGATATGCCATTCTTTGATATCACATGGCCTAGGAAAGATACTTCCTCAAGCCAGAATTCACACTTGCTAATCTTGGCATAAAGTTGATTTTCCCTTAATATTTGTAATGCGATCCTCAAATGTTCTTCATGCTCTTCTTCGGTCTTTGAATAGATTAATATGTCATCAATAAAGACCACTACAAATTGATCCAAATGAGGCCTGAATACATTGTTCATTAACTGCATAAAAGCTGTAGGGGCATTTGTTAGTCCGAAAGGTATAACAAAAAATTCATAGTGCCTATACCTGCTTCGGAATGCATTCTTATGAATATCTTCCTCCTTGATCCGCAATTGATGGTATCCCTATCTAAGATCAATTTTTGAGAAATACTTGGCCCCGGATAGTTGATCAAATAATTCATCGATCCTCGACAGGGGATACTTGTTCTTTATGGTGAGATGGTTCAACTGTCGATAATCTATAGAGTCTCATCGAACCATATTTCTTCTTGACGAAAAGGACAGGAGCTCCCAACGGGGAAGTACTTGGTCGAATGAACCCTTTCTTCAAAAGTTCTATCAACTGCTCCTTTACTTCCTTAAGCTCGGTAGGGGACATTCCATAGGGTGCCTTAGAGATTGGGCCAGCACTAGGGACAAGGTCGATGGTAAAGGCAACTTCTCTTTGTGGGGGTAATCCGGGCAAATCTTTCAAAAATACATCAGGAAATTTCTGAACTACTCGGATGTCCTCTATCTTGGTCTCTTTAACTTCCGTGATAGTCACAAAAGCTAAAAATGCAACACACCCTTTCTTTAAGAGCTTACTAGCTCGAAGGGCCAAAATCATGAGTGACTTGTTTCGATTTTGAGGACTAGTATAAACAAGTTCTGGAATGTCCTTAAAGGTAACCTTGCCATTCCGATAGTCGACCACTACCTGGTGTGTGGATAACCAATCGGCTCCCAATATGACATCATATTCCTTCATATTTAGGCATATTAGGTCAACAGGTAGGTTCTATCCTTTTATCATAACTTCACAATTTAAGTAGTGATGTGTGATGTCAAATTCGTTTCCGGGTGGTGTTGAGACAATAAGTCTATCCACTCCGGTTCCATAGGTAAAGGATCAGCAAACTTCTTGGAAATGAAAGAATGTGAGGCGCCGGTATCAAACAAAACATGAGTAGTCTTAGAACTAATCTTTAGTATACCTTCTATCAGTCCTCCTTCATCTTGTTTCGCCTCCTGAAGAGCTTGGAGACGTGCACTCTTCTTCATCGGGCGCTTCTCGTCTCCGGCTTGATCATTGAGTAACGGACAATCGGGAATCCGATGCTCACGACTCCCACAACGGAGACAAGCTCCGAGTCTTCTCCAACATTCTTCAGCCTTATGCCTGGCCTTATCACAATGGTGGCAAACTACCTTTGATGGTGTGGTAATGATGGAGAAAGGCTTGCTAGGCTTCTTGAGCTTCTTTTCTTGTGAGGATTCTCCTCCGGAAGTTGTCCTCTTTTTATTGAAAATTGGCTTAAAGGTGCCCGAGCTTGTAACTTGCTCCTTCTTATCTTTCCCATGGATCTTTTCTGACAACTCCGTGGCATCCTCCAGTATCTGAGCCTGACGTACAATCTCCGAGTAGACCTGGATGTCCATTGGAGCCAATTGAGTTATGAATTGTGGCCGAAGCCCATTAAGGAACCCTTGGGCCTTCATCTTCTCTGTATGTACAAGATGCGGTGCATACCTCGATAGATGAGAAAACTGAGCCTCGTATTCAGCAACAAATAATGTCCTTTACTTTAATGAGGAGAATTCCATTGCCTTCTTCTCTTGAATGCGGTCCGAAAAGTATTTATTGTTGAAGTAATCAACAAACTCGCCCCATGTGACTTGTTCATGGGGCAAAGTAGCTTCTACTGAATCACACCAGAATCGGGCATCCCGCTCTAGCTGGAAAGTTGCTAACATAACCTTCTCTTCGTCAGTGCATTGCATAACATGGAATATATGCTCAATCTCCCTGATCTAATGCTCGACATCATCCGGATCAGTTGAACCAGTAAACTTGGGTGGGTTCATACTATGGAAACTCCGGTGGAGATCACCAGCTCCCTGTTGAGCTCCGCCTTGTGCCACTTGTTGACGTGCATGAGTAAGTCCTTGGACGGTCCGCTGCATTTCACGCCACTGAGCATGTTCGGCAGCCATGATCCTACAAGATGAATTAACTATATTAATATATAATTATCTAATAGTTTTAAAATCCTTAAGTTGACTTAACCCATGGCTCTACCCATCTTACCGGGTAAAAGGTACACATCTATCCTTGGACTTGGGTTTTCCAAGGAATTGAAATACCTAGGCTCCGATACCACAAGAACTGTCATGTCTCGAACGCGGAAGGAATCCGATATACGTGCGAGTTTATATCAATCATGTCAATCAGAGCGAAAGTATATTCGACACAAAGACAGAGTGCGTATAAGTAATGATAACCAAGTCCTTTATAAATCATAAACTTTTAAAGTACTTCTATTACAACTCGAGATGAAAGCACTAGGACTCAAAGAAAAAGTACAATGGATGACTCAAGAAAATAGAAAAGATAGGACTAGATAACACTTCGATGGTTGGAATGACTCTAAGCTCTTCACTCATTCCCATTCCCGTTTTCATCCGAATGATCCTCGTCATCGGAGTTATCTGAAAAATAGGGAAAAGCACTAGGTGAGCGAACACTCGGTAGGAAATATATCTCAAGTGCTAGCTTGCTTTAAGTAAATTACATGTTGCATGGATGCAAGTAAAGCTATGCATGTTCGCGTGAAAGGACAATAGAGAGAGAGAGTGTATAGCAAGGGATACTTTAGAATGAACTACTAAGTTATCCAAGATTTCATGTAATTATATCAAGATAGGTAAACTTCAACGTTCATTAAGTCATGTCGAGAATTTGCTATCACGTTATCAAGCAAGTAAGTAAATACCCTTTCCGGGCCACACAAGTCGAGTCAAGCACGAGTCAAGTACGATTCAAGTCGTGGAATGCCATTCAATCTAGCTAGTCGTGCACTTCGGTGCAATGCTACACCGTGATCATTACAACTCCCATGGACACAAGTACTTTCGGGTTCTCCTCCCAGGATCAGATCGGGCCCTATATGTACAAGCAATGAGTCATGTATTTTTGACATCCACTATAGTTATAGCCAATATAGAATTCCAAGGGATTTGCCCTTGTAGGAATTTTAAGGTAGATCTTGTGGAATAGAAAGTCAAGGATAGAACTTGTTACGTACGGATGTACTACGATCAAAATGGTACAGTCATGATACTCATTGAAAACTGGGTGGAATTGGCTCCCTAGTGGGTGCCATGATATCAAGAATAAGCGCTCATATACATATGGTCGCTTGTTCTTTATACATGATAAGGTAGAAAGAATTCGTGTCTACATAGAGGTACAAAATTCTTAATTGATTGCAATGGTATGGTTTTCCCATCTCACTATCTCAAGAAACATTCTCATGGTATCCCAATAGCATACCATGAGGGCCAGTCTACCATGTTTCTTTAGAGTGACATGGCAAGTTAAAGATGTGTCATGGGTTTTAGTGGTACAACCTGCTCGACTACCTTGAGGGAATCCAAGGCTAGCGGAGTCTTACGAAGGTTTCTATGATAAAATTACCAGTCCGAAAGAAGGAATATCCCACGGAGGGTTCATCTATCACCGAGAAATAGTGGGGTAATCGATAAAATACCGAGAAACGTGGGACTATACTCACGGACTAGAATATAGTGCCAATAGATAACCCACTGAGATGAGTTACAGAGAAACAATGGAAATCAGGAAGCAAGAAAATGGTGCCTGGGGTAATGTCTTCATTTTATAAAATAGCGCCCTGGACAGGGTCACTATTTCATTAAGGAACGACCCTCCGTTGAGTCGTTGTATCTAGGTTACATATCCATTTCTATATATATATATATATCAATTTTCAGAAATTCTCATGTGCAGGTGAATGGCGTCCTGGCTTAAGTCTTCAATTCAGTATATAGCGCCCTAGTCAGGGGCACTATTTAAAATAGTGCCCTTGGTGCAGTCGTCATTTATTTCTTATGAATTTTGATATGAACAGTAGCACTTTTCTAATAAAAATAATTTTGCAAGAATGAACACATGGACAGGTAGAGAAAAATACTAGGAATCTAGAAGTGTACTTGTAGCAACCCTAATAAATGAATAATTGAAATGAATTAAAACATATATATTACAGAAGTTATATATATAAAAGGAATAGGGTTAATTTGACGAAATAAAACAAATTAAAAATAACGCCTCTTATTAGGGCGTTAATTCAAAAAAAAACGCCTCTATCAAAGGCGTGACTAAAGAAAGGACGCCCACACGTGCGGTCGTCAACTCACGCGACCAAATAGGCAAGTAAAAGAAACGCCTCTATCTTGGGCGTGTTTTAAAAACAAGAAACGCCCTTTTTCAAGGCGCTTTTTAAGAAACGCCCTTATGTAAGGCGTTAATTCAAGAATACACGCCCTGACCAAAGGCGTTAATTCAGTTCGTGACCCGATCGAACCCAGAACTTATCCCAGCAAAGATTAACCTAATCTAGTAAGTGTCTATTAGAGTAAGGACTCTATTAAGGATATATTACCCTCAATCAAACACTACTCTTGTTAGGACTTCAAAATCCTATAAATAACATGTTCGATCGAACCCTAAAACCCATTTGATCGAACGTCTGCTGCTAGGTACGTGAAGAACATATGTTCTTCTATTTTCTTCTTCTGTTCTTTTTTTTATGAACGTAGCATGAGAAGAATTAATATTCTTCGTTTCCTCTCCAGGTTGACGGAAGAACGATTGTTCTTCTTCTATTAAGTTACAGTTGAAGCTTCAAAGCCCTTTCATCTCCTTCATCCAGGTAGGTTTTCTCAAGCTACTGTAGCCCAAATGAAATTAATGCAAGATATATATATATATAAGCATGTCATGCATATGATTATTATAGTTTTCGTACGTTTTCTGAAATATTTTGAAAGAAACGCCCTTGATTAGGGCGCTAATTTAAAAGAAACGACCATACCAGTGGTCGTCAATTTAATATTTGACGCCCTCTACGCAGGCGTTAATTTCATAAGAATCGCATGTGATTAATAATTGATCTGTTTAAAAATTACAATACATATGAAATATTGATTTTTAATATCTTGCATGACTCTGTGAATTCCTGTTAAATTTTACTGCCATGACATGTCTCTTGTCTCTCGAAATATTATTTATTAAAAATCCCTTGAAATTCACGACTTGGACAAAGTCGTTTTCCATATTCTAACGCCCCAGTACAAGGCGTGAACATTAAAAGTAACGCCCCTTTCTAGGGCGTGTATCTGTTAAAAAACTAAAATTCACATATTCTGTAAGGTGGAATTGGAAAGTAACGCCCCTTCCAAGGGCGCGTTTTTGAAAGTAACGCCCCTTCCAAGGGCGCGTTTTTGATAAATTTCTGAGAATAATTATATCCTGTCAAATATGTAAATGATGAGACGCCTGCCCCTGCAGTCGTCAACTTTTAAGAAACGCCCCCAGGAAAGGCGTGTTTTGATAAATTAATGAAATAATGGAAATTCTGCAAATTGGCAATATATGTAAACGCCCTTAAGTTAGGCGTTAATTACTTGAGACACGACTTGACCTAAGTCGTTATTTTACTGTAAACTGATTTTTCCTCTGATTTGCTAACCGATGGTTTATATATTATACATATATATATATATCGGCACTATTCTCCACTCCGTGAGTATAGTCCCACGTTTCATGTTGATTTATCGATCACACTCAACTCTCATTGACATACAAGCTCTCCATTGGACATTCCGTTCCTTTGGACTAGCAAGTTAGTCATAGAGACCTCCGTAAGACTCCTCGTAGCCTTGGATTCCCTCAAGGCCGACTGAGCTGGTTGTACCCTAAAAACCCATTACACAGTTTTTGCCATGTCAATCTAAAGAAAACATGGTATACCGGCCCTTATGATTATACAAAGAGTATATCATAAGAAATTCTTGATGGGATGATGATATCATGCCATATCGTGTCATTCTTGTAAACCCCAATTCTATGATAAGAATGAGGGTATCTTGCTTGATCTAATGTTCATGTGGACCTCAATTCTATATAAAGAATGTCCATATTGATTTGTCATGGTACCTAAGTTAAGGGAACCATATTCTACCTAGTTTTATCGAACTCGTGATTATACCGTTATTATCGCCATTCTATGTCCTTTGTCATATTTTGGACTCTATTCTATCAAAGTTGTCATACGTATCTACAAGCTTGATTATTGAAATTCTATATTGGCTATATAAACAAGAGTGGATGTCAAAACACATGATAAATGCCTGTGCATATAGGGCCCGATCTGGTCCTGGGAGGAGCACCCGAAAGTACTTGTGCCCATGGGAGTTAAAATGATAAGGTATCTGGCATTATACCGAGTACTTGACTTGCTTGATTGGACATTCCACACACATCTTGTACTTGAATCGTACTTGACTTTACATGAAATGCGTGGCCCGAAAAAGGGTAATTTACTTGCTTGATACATGATAGCCAAAGTTCTTGACATGACTCGATAATGGTACTTGCTTGAATATCTTGAATAACTTGTATCTTGTTCATGAAAGTTCATCTTATTTCTTTGATATTACATTCTCTCTATCTTGTCGTTTCGTGCGAGCATGCATAGCTTTATTGCATCCATGAAAATGTAATTACTTAAACCACTTGCTAGTACTTGAGATATAATTTCCTACTGAGCGTTCGCTCATTCCGTTTGTCCCTTTTTACTTTTCAGGTAAGTCCGACGACGATGGAAGTCAATCGGATGGGAATTGTCAAGAGTGAAGAGATAGAGCTTCTACAAGTGTCGTCTAGTCTTTTCCATAGTTTCTTGAGTCAACTATGTATTCTTTTCCTTTTTATTTAACAGAGTATTAGATTTGTAATAGTCTATCCATTATGAAATAAAGGATTGGGTTATCTTGCTATTTTGCGCATCTCTGTCTTTGTGTCGAATACACGACCACTCTGATTGACATGATTGATATAGACACGTCGCGCATCTCCGGGTATCTTCCGCGCTCGGGGCGTGACAGTCTTTGTGGTATCAGAGCCTAAGGTATTCAATTCCTAGAAAACCCAAGTCCAAGGATAGGTTTCAAAACCTTTAACCAAGTGAGAGTGGGTAGAACCAAGGGTTAAATGATCAATGAGTCCTTTATAAGATCATAGTGATATAATACTAACATAGCTATTGTAATTGTAGGATAATGGCTGCCGAACGTGCTCAATGGCGCAACATGCAGCGTACCCTTCAAGGGATGACCCAAGTGCTACAACAGGTAGCACAAGGTGGTGCTCCACGAGCTGGAAGCTTACACCAAGCATTCAAGAATATGAATCCCCCGAAGTTCATGGGATCGACCGATCCAGACGATGCCGAGCATTGGGTTCGGGAGATTGAACGTATATTCCGTGTCATGCAATGCACGGATCAGGACAAAGTCTTATTAGCTACTTTCCAGTTAGAAAAGGATGCTAGATGCTGGTGGGAGTCGATTGAAGCTACTATTGACCCAACTCAAGTTACATGGGGTGAATTCGTTGAATATTTCAACGCCAAATATTTCTCTGATAGGGTCCAGGAAAGGAAGGCCGCCGAATTTGCCGCATTAAAGCAAAGATCTTTATCGGTGGCTGATTATGAAGCACAGTTCTCTAGACTGTCTAGATATGCTAAGCATTTAATTGGCACGGAAAAGATGAAAGCCCGTAGATTTCTTAATGGGCTTAGGCCCCACTACATTACTCAACTGGCGCCTATGGATATTCAAGTTTATACTGAAATAGTGCGCCGAGCTCAGTTGCTTGAAGATGCCACGGAACTATCTGATAGGATCCGTGGGAAAGACAAAAAGGAGCAAGTCACAAGTTCGGGTTCTTTTAAACCCAACTTTAAGAAGAGGCCCAATAATGGAGGTTCTTCCTCTCAAGATCAGAAGTATAAGAAATCCAAGCCTTTCTCTATCACCACTACCCCTTCAAACGTAGTATGCAAGCATTGTGACAAGGCTGGTCACAAAACAGAAGAATGCTGGAGGAAATTAGGAGCATGTCTCCGTTGTGGGAGTCGTGAACATCGGATTCCCGATTGTCCATTAATGAATGACCAAGATGGTGAGGGTAAACGCCCAGTGACAAGGAACGCGCGTCTTCATGCAATCCAAGAGACCGAACCAGAAGAAGAAGGCGGATTGGTGGAAGGTACATTAAAAATTTGTTCCAAATATGCACATGTCTTATTTGATACAGGTGCATCGCATTCCATTATTTCCAAGAAGTTTGCTGACCCATTACCTCTAGAACCAGAATGGATGAAAATAGTGTTGTCTACTCCTCTCGGAAACGAGACGGATATCACGCATCATTACCAAAACTGTGAGGTGTTGGTTCGAGGAAAGAATTTTCCTATTGATCTTATCTGCTTAGATCTAAAAGAATATGATGTTATACTAGGAGCAGATTGGTTATCTAAGTACCAGGCAACGGTTGATTGCCGTAATAGCAAGATTGTTTTCAAAGAATTTCCAGAACTGACTTATACTAGTCCTAAGAGTCGAAGCAAATCCCCTCTTATTTCGGCTCTTCGAGCAAGCAAGCTCGTCAGGAAAGGATGTGTATCCTTCCTTGCTTTTGTCACTAATAAAGAAGCTAAGGAAACCAAGATAGAAGACGTTCAAGTAGTACAAGAATTCCCAGACGTATTTCCGGAAGAATTGCCGGGATTACCCCCGCAAAGAGATGTGGCCTTTACCATCGACTTAGTCCCTGGTGCTGGTCCGGTTTCAAAGGCACCATATAGAATGTCCCCTGCTGAACTCAAGGAGTTGAAGGAGCAGTTGATGGAACTAATCCGAAAAGGGTTTATTAGACCAAGTACTTCCCCGTGGGGAGCACCAGTCTTATTTGTAAAGAAGAAGGATGGATCCATGAGATTGTGTATTGACTATCGACAGTTGAATCATCTTACTATCAAGAACAAGTATCCACTGCCGAGAATCGATGAATTGTTTGATCAGATTTCAGGATCCAAATATTTCTCCAAGATTGATCTCCGGTCGGGATATCATCAATTAAGGATCAAGGATGATGACATTCACAAGACCGCATTCAGAAGCAGGTATGGCCATTACGAATTTGTTGTTATGCCTTTTGGACTAACAAATGCCCCTGCTGCCTTTATGCAGTTAATGAATAGCATATTCAGGCCTTACTTGGATCAATTCATAGTAGTCTTCATCGATGATATATTGATATATTCTAAGACTAAGGAAGAACATGAAGAGCATTTGAGGATTGCATTGCAAGTCTTGAGGACAAATCAATTATATGCTAAACTCAGCAAATGCGAGTTCTGGCTTGAAGAAGTGGCTTTTCTCGGACATGTCATATCCAAGGACGGTTTTGAAGCTGTGAGAAACTGGGAGAGACCCACTAATGCAAGCGAGATCAGAAGTTTCTTAGGTCTTGCAGGCTATTATCGGCGATTTATCAAAGATTTCTCTAAGATCGCCGTACCACTTACAAGATTAACTCGTAAGGAGATCCGATATGAATGGAGTGAGGAATGTGAAAGCAGTTTCCAAACTCTCAAGGATCATCTCACCACAGCTCCAATCTTAGCCCTACCAATTGAAGGAGAGAAATTCGAGGTCTACACTGATGCTTCTGGCATTGGCCTCGGATGTGTTCTAATGCAACATGGGAAGGTCATAGCATACTCTTCTCGTCAACTGAAGAAGCATGAGGAGAATTACCCCGTCCATGACTTGGAATTGGCCGCGGTAGTATTTGCCCTAAAGATATGGAGACACTATCTCTATGGGGTACAATTTACTGTATACTCCGATCACAAAAGTCTCAAATATCTATTTTCACAAAAGGAGCTGAACATGAGACAAAGACGTTGGCTAGAATATCTCAAGGACTTCGACTTCAGTATACAATACCATCCCGGAAAGGGTAATTATGTGGCTGATGCCCTTAGTCGAAAGCCGAGAGCAAGGATAGCCAATTGTATGATACAAGAATGGAGGTTACTTGAACAATTCTCCGAGCTCAATATAAGCTTGGACACGGAATCCAAATTTATCACATTATCTCATGTAAGCATACAGTCAGACTTATTATCTGAAATACAAACACTTCAGGATGATGATCCTATGTTAATAGAAATCAAAGGCAGATTAGAAGGACAATCTGATTTTCAACTAACTTCTGATGGAAGATTATCGTTCAAAGATAGAACTTGTATACCCGATTGTCCGGAATTAAAGAAGAAGATCTTAGATGAAGCTCACCGATCAAGATACACTATTCATCCTGGATCAACTAAAATGTACCAAGATGTAAAGAGGAACTTTTGGTGGCCTAATATGAAAAGAGAAATAGCGGACTATGTATCACGCTGTCTCACATGCCAACAGGTCAAGGCGGAACATCAAAAGCCTGCGGGAAAACTACATCCTCTAGATATTCCTAAGTGGAAATGGGAGGATATTGGTATGGACTTCATCATGGGTTTGTCTAAATCTAAAGGAGGACATGATGGAATCTGGGTTATCATTGATCGATTGACTAAATCGGCACATTTCTTGCCAATCAAAAGCCGATGGTCGATTGATGTGCTAGCTGCACTATACATTAAAGAAATAGTCAGGATACATGGAATTCCTGTCTCAATCGTGTCTGATAGGGATCCCCGTTTTACTTCTCATTTTTGGAAGGGATTACAACATTCGTTGGGGACAAGGCTCAACTTTAGTACTGCTTTCCACCCACAAACGGATGGTCAGACCGAGCGAACTAATCAAGTTGTTGAAGATATGCTGAGAGCATGCATTATGGACTTTGGAGGAAGCTGGCATGACCACTTACCTTTAGTTGAATTTGCATATAATAATAGCTACCAAGCTAGTATCCAAATGGCACCTTTCGAAGCCTTATACGGAAGGAGTTGCCGATCTCCCATATGTTGGAACGAAGTTGGAGAAAAACAACTATTAGGTCCAGACATGGTAAGGGATACAACCGAGAAGATACAAGTAATCAGAGAAAGATTACAAGTTGCTCAGACAAGGCAAAAGGCTTATGCTGATACCAGGAGAAGAGATCTTGAATTCCAGGTTGGAGATCATGTATTTCTTAAAATATCCCCTGGACGTGGCATACGAAGATTTGGTGTTAAGGGCAAGCTTACGCCAAGATTCATCGGACCATTTGAGGTACTCGAAAGAGTTGGCGAGGTTGCTTATCGCATCGCGTTGCCTCCTCAGTTGTCCGAGGTACACAATGTATTTCACATATCTATGTTGAAGAAGTATGTGCACGATCCGTCACATATTATTGAGCATGGAGATCTGGTGATCCAGAAAGATCTCACATATGAACAAAGGCCTTTAAAGATATTAGATCGAGAAATACGAGCTCTAAGGAATAAGGTTATTCCCATGATCAAGGTGCAATGGAATAAGAATCCTGAACGCGAAGCGACATGGGAGACCGAGGAATCTATGAAGAAACGATTTCCCGAGTTATTCTAAGAGGTATATGTCCTACACTCTCCGCGTGTATAATTATATATATATTGAATTTGGGGACCAAATTCTTTTTAAGTGGGGGAGGGTGTAGCAACCCTAATAAATGAATAATTGAAATGAATTAAAACATATATATTACAGAAGTTATATATATAAAAGGAATAGGGTTAATTTGACGAAATAAAACAAATTAAAAATAACGCCTCTTATTAGGGCGTTAATTCAAAAAAAAACGCCTCTATCAAAGACGTGACTAAAGAAAGGACGCCCACACGTGCGGTCGTCAACTCACGCGACCAAATAGGCAAGTAAAAGAAACGCCTCTATCTTGGGCGTGTTTTAAAAATAAGAAACGCCCTTTTTCAAGGCGCTTTTTAAGAAACGCCCTTATGTAAGGCGTTAATTCAAGAATACACGCCCTGACCAAAGGCGTTAATTCAGTTCGTGACCCGATCGAACCCAGAACTTATCCCAGCAAAGATTAACCTAATCTAGTAAGTGTCTATTAGAGTAAGGACTCTATTAAGGATATATTACCCTCAATCAAACACTACTCTTGTTAGGACTTCAAAATCCTATAAATAACATGTTCGATCGAACCCTAAAACCCATTTGATCGAACGTCTGCTGCTAGGTACGTGAAGAACATATGTTCTTCTATTTTCTTCTTCTGTTCTTTTTTTTATGAACGTAGCATGAGAAGAATTAATATTCTTCGTTTCCTCTCCAGGTTGACGGAAGAACGATTGTTCTTCTTCTATTAAGTTACAGTTGAAGCTTCAAAGCCCTTTCATCTCCTTCATCCAGGTAGGTTTTCTCAAGCTACTGTAGCCCAAATGAAATTAATGCAAGATATATATATATATAAGCATGTCATGCATATGATTATTATAGTTTTCGTACGTTTTCTGAAATATTTTGAAAGAAACGCCCTTGATTAGGGCGCTAATTTAAAAGAAACGACCATACCAGTGGTCGTCAATTTAATATTTGACGCCCTCTACGCAGGCGTTAATTTCATAAGAATCGCATGTGATTAATAATTGATCTGTTTAAAAATTACAATACATATGAAATATTGATTTTTAATATCTTGCATGACTCTGTGAATTCCTGTTAAATTTTACTGCCATGACATGTCTCTTGTCTCTCGAAATATTATTTATTAAAAATCCCTTGAAATTCACGACTTGGACAAAGTCGTTTTCCATATTCTAACGCCCCAGTACAAGGCGTGAACATTAAAAGTAACGCCCCTTTCTAGGGCGTGTATCTGTTAAAAAACTAAAATTCACATATTCTGTAAGGTGGAATTGGAAAGTAACGCCCCTTCCAAGGGCGCGTTTTTGAAAGTAACACCCCTTCCAAGGGCGCGTTTTTGATAAATTTCTGAGAATAATTATATCCTGTCAAATATGTAAATGATGAGACGCCTGCCCCTGCAGTCGTCAACTTTTAAGAAACGCCCCCAGGAAAGGCGTGTTTTGATAAATTAATGAAATAATGGAAATTCTGCAAATTGGCAATATATGTAAACGCCCTTAAGTTAGGCGTTAATTACTTGAGACACGACTTGACCTAAGTCGTTATTTTACTGTAAACTGATTTTTCCTCTGATTTGCTAACCGATGGTTTATATATTATACATATATATATATATCGGCACTATTCTCCACTCCGTGAGTATAGTCCCACGTTTCATGTTGATTTATCGATCACACTCAACTCTCATTGACATACAAGCTCTCCATTGGACATTCCGTTCCTTTGGACTAGCAAGTTAGTCATAGAGACCTCCGTAAGACTCCTCGTAGCCTTGGATTCCCTCAAGGCCGACTGAGCTGGTTGTACCCTAAAAACCCATTACACAGTTTTTGCCATGTCAATCTAAAGAAAACATGGTATACCGGCCCTTATGATTATACAAAGAGTATATCATAAGAAATTCTTGATGGGATGATGATATCATGCCATATCGTGTCATTCTTGTAAACCCCAATTCTATGATAAGAATGAGGGTATCTTGCTTGATCTAATGTTCATGTGGACCTCAATTCTATATAAAGAATGTCCATATTGATTTGTCATGGTACCTAAGTTAAGGGAACCATATTCTACCTAGTTTTATCGAACTCGTGATTATACCGTTATTATCGCCATTCTATGTCCTTTGTCATATTTTGGACTCTATTCTATCAAAGTTGTCATACGTATCTACAAGCTTGATTATTGAAATTCTATATTGGCTATATAAACAAGAGTGGATGTCAAAACACATGATAAATGCCTGTGCATATAGGGCCCGATCTGGTCCTGGGAGGAGCACCCGAAAGTACTTGTGCCCATGGGAGTTAAAATGATAAGGTATCTGGCATTATACCGAGTACTTGACTTGCTTGATTGGACATTCCACACACATCTTGTACTTGAATCGTACTTGACTTTACATGAAATGCGTGGCCCGAAAAAGGGTAATTTACTTGCTTGATACATGATAGCCAAAGTTCTTGACATGACTCGATAATGGTACTTGCTTGAATATCTTGAATAACTTGTATCTTGTTCATGAAAGTTCATCTTATTTCTTTGATATTACATTCTCTCTATCTTGTCGTTTCGTGCGAGCATGCATAGCTTTATTGCATCCATGAAAATGTAATTACTTAAACCACTTGCTAGTACTTGAGATATAATTTCCTACTGAGCGTTCGCTCATTCCGTTTGTCCCTTTTTACTTTTCAGGTAAGTCTGACGACGATGGAAGTCAATCGGATGGGAATTGTCAAGAGTGAAGAGATAGAGCTTCTACAAGTGTCGTCTAGTCTTTTCCATAGTTTCTTGAGTCAACTATGTATTCTTTTCCTTTTTATTTAACAGAGTATTGGATTTGTAATAGTCTATCCATTATGAAATAAAGGATTGGGTTATCTTGCTATTTTGCGCATCTCTGTCTTTGTGTCGAATACACGACCACTCTGATTGACATGATTGATATAGACACGTCGCGCATCTCCGGGTATCTTCCGCGCTCGGGGCGTGACAGTACTCATGCATTAGATTAGACATCAGGATTCATGGTTATTAAATTTTAAAGATGGTGTACTTATTTAATTACTGAAAGAATAACGATTGTGTGTACAGTCGTTTTATGAAAATAGCGGCCTATAGAGGGGCGCCCTTTTACTGAAACTCTAAAAAATGGAGCAGAAACAACTGAAAGCCAATCTATCAGACGTATATGCATGCTCATGATCTAAAGTTATTAGGTTGTGCTTGATACTTGAGATCACCTACCTTTATTGGTTGTCTGGGAACGACGAACTAAGCCGGAAAAAGATATATACATATACATACATATATATATATATAGATATATATATATATATAACTGCAGTAGAGGCATGGGCTAAAGAAAATAACAAGAGCAGCAATAGCTCTTGATCAGGAAGTGATGAAGAGGAAGAAGCAACAACAGGGCTTCTTCACGACTATACGTCGGTCAACAATTACTGCAACGGCAATAGCCTCAGCAGCCACGCTCGTAGAAGGGAGTGGAAGTAGCACGGCTACTTCTCCTCTCAGCCACGGCAAACGATGATGAAGCAGAGGGATAGAAGCTTCTCTTCACGCCGTTGGTAGCAGCAGCATCGTAAGAAGGTGATGGAAAGAAAAGGAAGATGGCGATGATGCCAGGAACAATACGAGCAGCAAGTTGACGCTGAAGAGTATTTTCAACCGTTTTTCTTGTCCGACTGGGGTAGTATTTATAGAGAAAAAGGTTTGAACGAGGGCTTGGAGTTTGATCGGGAGTAATATTCCCATGGAAAGAATCCTATTGCAACTAGAATTTCCTTACGTAAACAACCTACTTCGATCCGATCTACTCGTATCATAGTTCGAACAAAACACTACAGTCAGCTTCCTAAAATCACTCTCAGGTAAATGGAGCCCTGACCAGGGTCTCTATTTCATTGAATAGCACCCTTTCAAGGGGGCGCCCTTCACTCTACCCCTTGTTCACGAATGCTGCTATAGTCTTTAGAGAATGGTGCCCACTCAGATGGGCTTCATTTGATAAATTGGCGCCCTACCAAGGGGCGCCCTTTCCCTTAACCCATTTGGTTTTAAGGGTAAGGCCTATTTGGGTGTGCAAGAGACCTAATTGTGTATGAGGTATTGTGTGTATGGTCTGGACCTTGACTAAGTATCTATCTAGGTAGGATTTTTATTCTTTCAATTTACCAAGGTTACTACAAAAGCCAAGATCAGATCGGCCTGACGAAACGTGCCATCGATTGGCTATGCCAAATTTTTAAACCTAGTTCTACTCTTATGTGCTTCTAATAACCCAAACCACCAAACTAATGTAAAACATATCTTTAAGGAAGTTCTGCTCTTCAATTTATGAATGAAATGGGATTATCTCTGAAATGAATGTCAAGTACCCTTCTTGCAAGAAATATCAAGAAAATAGATAAGATAAAATGAGTCATATTCCTCCCTGAAAATAAAAGGAAGAAACTGAACATTCCAAGAACATATGTTGACGTTTAACACTTTTGAGGAAAGTAACCTTCTCTGGGAATGATGGGAGAATTACATTAACCTAACGTGAAAACTTTGTTCCACGTTTGGCAAATGGTAAAGACTCGGTCTCTGATATCTTCCCGTTAATAGATAAGACAAGCAGCAGAAGATCATATCATTATGCTTTTTATCCTTTTGGAATAAGTAACAAAATGTTGTACAAAAGTTACACCTCTGACGTCAACGAGTTTTTGGAGAAAAACAGAAGACGAATAATGGAGATGATAGAAAAGACAAAATAGAAGAAAGGTACAGGGTCATCATGAACTGAAAAGATATTGTTTTACACATCTCTATTACCATTGATGAATCAATAATTTGACCTTGATTGTCAAAATAGTCATTCCCTATAGCATTGAAGGAGATTGATTCAACCTCTCAAACAAATACTTTGTCATTGTTGGCTTCGGGAAAATATTCTCCTACATGAAATGCAAAAGCACTCAAAAATCATGGCAGGGAACAATACAACAACAAGCTTATGAAAATCCATCATTAATATACAGAATTAAAAATAGTGCAAAGTGTAGGTAATGATATTAGCCATACTTTTCTCAAGGTAATGATAAAAAAAGATAAAGAAGCTATTCCCAGTCGAGATGTCAATCAATTTCCCTGTTTCTAACAATTTAAAAAAAGGGTTTTTTGCATATTAGTCCCTACAAATATGACGAATTACTTTTTAGTCCCTACAATCTCTCTATTGTTTAAAAAGTCTTTAAAATCATGTAACTCTTACAGAAAGGCCCGTGTAGTTCATCGACGTTAAAACAATTGGATATTCGATGGAATATTCCATCCTTCCGTTAAAAAAAGTTGAAAATCCTAAACGACCCTTACTCATGACCCTTTCCCAGTGAAACCCTTCACCCCCGCAGACGCCCCACCGCCGTTGCAAGCTGCGGACTACCCCCACCGGCCGTCGCAGACGCCCCACCGCAAGGCCCCAGCCGCAGAAGCCCCACCGGTCGACGCTGACGGCCTACTGCCGACGGCCCACCGACCACCGCCGGCCCTTGCCACCACGCCCAACATGACAAATCGACCCTTGTTATTCTCCCCATGTCTGAAATGGTATGCTATTTTGATGGCTAGATTATTCTCCACATCTATGTTTACAGTGATAATAACTTGTTCGTGTCGTATGCAGTCATCAAATGTTAGTGGAATGCAGTTGTCTCGAGGAGCTGTCGTCTCATCTCGTGTGCCGCCGATGGAATGCAACTGTAGAAGGGGTAATTGTCGGGTTTACGTCTCAAATCGTGAGAGGTCGAAAGGCAAGCGTTTCTATTGTTGTCCGTATGCAAATACTGACGGGGATTGCGGTTTCTTTGAGTGGGTTGATGATACTACATATAATGTTGTGGATGTCAAATATCAACTGAAGGCGATGGAAGAATGCATGAACTGTGACTATAGAGGGAATATCAGAGCTGGAGCCGGCTGGATGCTGGGAACTAAGCTGCGAGGAGATGTGAACTGTTAGAGTGTGGAGTCAGAACTCTTTCACTCGTGCGCCTCTGCACGGGATCACACTCTGCCTCAGGAGCGCATCCATTGCTTCAGGGGAGCATTCACAGCATCAGGGAAGCATGGCGAGCATTCGCTGCTCCAGGGGAGCAATCGCTGCCCCAGGGGAGCATCCACTGCTCCAGGGGAGCTTCCTCAGCTCAGGGGAGCATGGCGAGCATATCGCATCTCCAGGGGAGCATTCGCTGCTCCAAGAGAGCATCATTCAGTCGCTGGAGAGCAATCGCTGCTCCAGGGGAGCATCCTTTCAGTACCAGGGAAGCATTCGTTACTCCAGGGGAGCATATGCTGTCCGGGTCTAGCAGGGAAGCACATGTTATCTCTGGAGGGCATTCATTATCCCAGGAGAGCATCACTGGCGTCAGGGAAGCATGTATTGCGGGCTCAAGGCATTTCGATGTCACTTGGAGCAGGCCGACCTGCATGAAGAAGTGTCGACTCTTGTCTTGGTAATGCATGAAGAGGTGTCGACACTTGTCTTGGCAATGCATTAACCTGACTGGTGGTGGGGGAGCATCTGCAGTCGCTGGAGGGCATACTCGGTCCCAGGAGAGCATCCGGGGGGATAGACGAGCATGCGCGACTGATGTATCCCGGAAGAGGGTTTCTGTTTAACCGGGGTATTATTGTCTTTAATGTTGTGCCCCTTAGGCACAAGCATGTGCTATGTTGATTTGATGATAGCAATGCTGTTTTGTTTTGATGATTGCAACACAGTGAGTGCATTATGATATTATGTGTTCTTTATGATGATGGCATGTTGATTTGAATGCTTGATGTGTTATATCTGATTTAGTGTCTCATGCAGCGTCAACGCTGTGAGTGTGTCTCAAGTCTGCAGCATGCTCGCATAAGTCTATACATTGCATCTTAGCTTGTTTGCACAGCACACCATCAAGTCTGGACATTGGTTGCACTCAGAGTCTATTCACTGCTTCATGCGTTGCATTCTAAGTCTAGACAACATTGCACGATTTGTCTTCATATTCAAAGTATGTACAGCGAGTGACTTCATATATGAAGTATGTACATTGCACAGCATTGCATATATGATGTCTATACATTGGGCAGAGACGCATAAAGTCTATACAGTGCCTCAGGCTGAGCAAGTCCATACATTGGTCGGTGGAAAGTCTGTATATCTAGAAGTCTGTACATCCACCGTCTTTCTCAGCGTCTCATGCCAAGTCTGTACATTGGCTTCATATGCTCCTAAGTCTATACATCGGTCCTCAAGCATTACAAGTCTGTACATTGGTTCAGACTCTTCAAAGTCTGTACATTGGGCCTTCAAGCTTTTGAAGTCCATACACTGTCTCGCTCACATCTTCAAGGGTGATTGAGCATCGTGAAGTCTGATTGAACACTGTGAAGTCTATTCAGTGGATGAGCATTGTAATGTCTATACATTGGTTAGGCTCGATCATGCAGCGTTCATTTCATGTCTATACACTCATTCACTGTTCATGCATTCACAGTGAAGTCTGTACATCCGTTTGGCTATGCATCACTATCCACCAAGTCTATACATTGGTAGAGTCTGTACATCAGACGTGCATGCTCGCCTGTCCCCCCGGATGCTCTCCTGGGACCGAGTATGCTCTCCAGTGACTGCTAATGCTTCCCTAACTTTGAGGATGCTCCCCTGGAGCAGCGATTGCTCCCCAGAGACAGCATGTGCTCCACATGCTCCCTGACGCTGGTGATGCTGTCCAGAGGCCATAGATGCTCCCCTGAGACTTCATATGCTCCCGTGCGACAACGCATTTTACATTACAAGTCTATACATCATGATCGTCTTTACAAGTCTATACAGAGCTCTTCACTTAACCAACACAAACCATCTATCATTCAAACCTGGTTTAAGCCCAGCACAAAACTACAAATATCATTCATATCACCAACAAATAAACAGATACTTGTATCAGTTACATCAAAACTTCACAATCCATAAGAGTTTACATTGAGGACAACAACACATAAAACGGATATGAAATATTGTTCTTCAATATCATTCTTCACATCCGGTCGGCAACAACATTCTTCACATCAGCCAATGCCCTGTAGGTGTGACAGAGAGGATGTTAACTATTAGAAATAACATAATCTTTACCTACAAGTTAAAAAGTATATTTTAAACTCACAATTTGGCGGGAGTTATTGGAAGTTGAACATGGAGGAATGCTGATCAAAGTTAATGGATGCTTGACTGTCCATATTTATCACCGTGTGCACACGAATGTCTCCTCCGCTAGTGCTGCTGGAGCCCGGTGCCTCCACCGAAATTGTGCGACCTACATGAGTTATACTTGTATTAATATCAGTCTAATTCTTATTTCAATTTAGAAATTTAACATGTGTGCTAACTTACCTCTCCCCGACTGCTTCCTTCAGTGCTGCCCCTGCTGGTACCTCTCCTAGCCCTCCCGTGGGTCTGACCTGGACCAACCGAAGTTGTAACTTGTGGCCCTTCACCACCATCACTAGTTTGAGCCTGAGTAGCCCTACCACTTACGAACCTGGGTGGTCTTCTTGGGCCTTGCCTACAACATAACTTTCAATATTATGCACAAAGTAAATCAAATAGACAAAATACAAATCATAATTGCAATACAAACTTACTTCCGTGCCACAGTTGTGGAAGTAGTGCCAATGTCTGTAACTGAAGATTCTGGTCCTGGGAGGGGTTCTTTGCAAGTATTTTTATGGTGGCCCCATTGTCCACATCTTTTGCATTTATGGGATCTCCTAAGTGCCTTTTGATTTTCATCAGCATCTCTAATCCTCTTCTTCCGAGGGCGACCTCGGGGTCTTTGGCAGCGAGGAGGAAGCACCTCAACAGATTCTACAGTCTGCCACATGCTCTTACCTGGCAATGGTTGTATTGACTTTGCATATGTGGCTTTATATGTCTCAATTGAATAACATCTATCAACAAAATTATTAATTTGGAGGCCCCTACGTGCATCAACAGCAGCAGCAACATGTTGGCAAGGTAGCCCACTGACTTGCCATTGACGACAAGAACAATACATCTCGTCCAATTTAACAACACACCTCTCATACGGACCTTCCACCTCAGCCATAAAATCAGTGGAATATCTGACTGCATATTTTCCAACTTCCTAACAATTGCATTTAAATAGGCAACAGCCCGTGGCACAAACTTTTCTTTGATCCTACGTGCATGTCTCCTCCTGTGATCATTTTCACCATAATTTTCTGCCTAATTCCATCTAACATGTCTACAAGTGGTAGGCCTCTCGTATCACCAACAAATGAATTGAATGACTCTGCTACGTTGTTAGTGATGTAGTTTAGCTTACCCTTGTCATTAAAATGACATCTTGACCAGGCACAACACAAACTTTCTAAATAGGAAGCAGCTTGTGGATCTAGTTTCTTCATCTCAAATATAGTTGGTTTATATTCTTGAACAGTGTAAGATTTTGCTGCTGCCCATGCAGCATTCTTGAAACCTGGGCCTGGCCATTTCTTCTTAAAATTCCTATAAAGGTGTCGCATACAAAACCTACAAGCAATTCGAAATTACAATCTCATCATTAATATAAAACCTATAGTCAATGTCATTAAAATACATAGTCACTCAATTCATACATTATGGAAAATAAAACTAGCAGTAGATCAAACATTGTAAAAGGAGAAACTTAATTACCTATGCTCGGCACTTGGAAAGATGTCTGGGACAGCTACCTCAATGCCCTTTTCCATATCAGAAATGAATGTAATCCCTGTCGGATTTCCAATAGCGTCTTTTAACTTGTGCAAAAACCATGTCCACGAGTCTATACTCTCCCCCTCAACAACACCATAGGCAACTGGGAACAAACCATGATTCCCATCAAGAGCAACTGCAGCCACCAAGATCCAGTGTAATACCCTTTCAAGTGGCATCCATCTATGCCCAGCACTGGACGGCAGCCATCTTTGAAACCACTAATACATGCCCCTAAGGCAATGAACACCCTCTGGAAACAACCATCCAATCCAATCTTGTACTGTACAACTGAAGAAGGGTCGCTCTGCTTTAATTCATTCAGTAGCTGTGGCAAATGCTTGTACGTTTCCTCAACCTTCCCAAACACCTTCTCCTTTGCCGACTCTCGTGCACGCCAAATGCGGTGATAAGGGATTGAAATATTGTAAGCCTTCAATAAATCAGCTTGCAACTTTCTTGGAGGTATGTCAGGATTCTCCTTCACTGCTTCCAATACCCTGGCTGAAATCCAAGATTTGGATGCCATCCTGCTATCACACCTAGATGTGGCTGAACATGTGTGCTTTTCCTGCATTGTTTTGACTGCAAAAGTAACTCCATCTTGCAGTCTTGAGGCATGCACTCTCCATTTGCAGTTAACATTTGCACATACAACAGTAATTCTCATGCTGTCATTTTTCACTTGCTTGAACTCAAATTGATTTTTAATAGCATGCTGACGTAGAGCAATCCTGTACTCCTGACTATTTGTAAATAGAGAACCAACTGATATATCTGGGGTCTCTTCATCAGCCTCTAACAAATCTCCATCATCATCTGAAACTCCTCCATCAATATCAGATTCATCTGAGGGACATGGCCTTGAATGATAGCTGTCCTCAGTGTGTACCTCATCAGAATCAGCCACACTCTCGTCAGATTCGCTGTACTCATCTTCATATGCAACATATTCTGAGTCACTGTGCTCAGCTTCAGAACATATCCTCTTCTTTAAAATATGATAATCCTCATCAACTATAGGGGCAGGGGCAGGGGCAGGGGCAGGGACATCATGAATAACCTCGTCACGATGAACAACTGCAGCATCATGAACAAACTCAGGATGTTGACCAACCTCAGCATCATCATCCATCTCATCAATGTCAACAAATGTCTGGGAATGGGCCTGAGTAGACTGGCTGGCCATACCTTTCTGTGGAATATTGGTTGGCTGTAAGTCTAATGGCCGACTGTCCAATGTGCTAACATATATGGTCATCTTCCCTACGGGCAAATGGGCTTTCATCACCTCATATAATTGAGCATCTGAAACAATTTCCTCATACTGAACAGGTCTGCTATTAGGTAATTCATAATGAAATTCTAAATAATGTGTACTTGCCCACTTAGATAGATGTCCCATATCCTCAATTAATATGCATCTACTGTAGTAATCAGGATATGCCACGACTGTCTTGCTCTGACCTAGTGCATATGCCCTCCTCCCAGACTGAAGAGTTTTCCAATAACCACCAAACTTATATGTCAACTTTAATGATGGCTCTCGTTCCCCCATTTTCACAATCTAACAATCTGAAGACAGAAATAAACTCTCTAGAACAGTTATCCACATTACAAAATCAGCACGCATACCCAATAATCTGAGTACAATAATAACATTCTTAACTAATATGAATTGAGTGACTGAAAAATATTAAAGCAAAAATTTTTGACAGAACCATAAAGAAACTGCACCCGTGAATTCAGACATGTACAATTAATAACAAAACTTTTTAGAGCATTAAATAATCTAACAACATTATAGCAAAAAATGACATAACAACAATCTTATCCCTAAACCATATAGAAAGAAAATAAAAATTGATGTCCTTAATATTTCGACTCTGTAAACTGTTAGAGTGTGGAGTCAGAACTCATGCGCCCTTGCACGGGATCACACTCTGACTCAGGAGCGCACCCACTGCTCCAGGGGAGCATTCTCAGCATCAGGGGAGCATGGCGTGCACATGCTACTTCAGGAGAGCATGTAGTCATGTCTTTGTGCGTTCTCGCACGGGAGCATATGAAATCTCAGGGAGCATCTATGACCTCTGGACAGCATCACCAGCGTCATGGGAGCATGACGTGCACATGCGCTATCTCTGAGGAGCAATCGCTGCTCCAGGGGAGCATCCTTCAGTGCCAGTGGAGCAACCGCTGCTCCAGGGGAGCATATGCTGTCTGGGTTCTAGCAGGGAAGCACATGCTGTCTCTGGAGGGCATTCATTGCCTCAGGAGAGCATCACTGTCGTCAGGAGGGCAGGCATTGCGGGCTCAAGGCATTTCTATGTCACTTGGAGTGCGTCGACCTGACTGATGGTGGGGGAGCATCTGCAGTCGCTGGAGGGCATGCTCGGTCCCAGGAGAGCATCCGGGGGGACAGGCGAGCATGCGTGTCTGATGTATCCCGGAAGAGGATTTCTGTTGATCAGGGGTATTATTGTCCTTAATGTCCTGACTAATGACGCCCTAATCTCCTAGTATAAAAGGATGGGCTCTCTCCTTGTATTGTAACTCTGGTCTGTGATTATCTTAGTGGAATCCTGCTGCGGCCGTGGACGTAGGAAGGCATCTTGCCTCCGAACCACGTAAAAAATCCCTGTGTGTTCTTGTGTGATTGGTTTTTTCTCTTCTTCCTCGTCTGGGTACTCCGGTCCATATCCCCAACAGTAAACATATAAAATGCATGAGTAAACATTTATATTTGCAGATCATACTGAGTGTGAGGTGGCAGGAGCGCCTGACGCGTACCGGAGTGGAGACGGAGGTGTGTGGCCCAGACCTGGACGTGGGGTGGTGACTCCGGTGATGCGGCGTCTGAACGAGGGCGGTCGTACGTCTGCGGCGGCAGATGGGGTGCCGTGAAGCGCCGCGGTTGTTACGTGCAGGTTTGGGCAATGGCGATGGTGCCTAATCGACCCTGGCAGTGGCCGGCGATCGTTGTTGTCACGACGACCAAAGAGTGAAATCGACGGCAATGGCGACTGTGTACGGGGGGAAGGGAAAGAGGAGGGTGGCGATTGTGTACGGGGGGCAACCCTAAATAGGAGGGTGGCGCGGCAGAAGGGTTACTACGGCCATGAACCTCGATTAATCGAGGGTGGGTTGGTCTTTTCACCAACTACGGTCAAGTTAACTCACCTTGCGTTTAATATCGTCGACAGTAAAAAACGATAGGGACTTTTTAGTTTAACGGTAAGATTTCCAAGGACTTTTTAAACAATAGAGAGATTGTAGGGACTAAAAAGTAATTCGTCATATTTGTAGGGACTAATATGCAAAAAACCCTTAAAAAAAATAGCCGGTCTAGTTGGTGTACCTCCAAGTAGTTATGACGGTGTCATGGATTTAATTAGTGATTTGATAAATCGTACTGACACTAAATTAAAAGTGAGGAATGTGAATATGAAAAGCATACAAAGATATTTAGGCATGTATGCTTGACTGCTTGTCTAGTGTAGTTTTGTCTGAAGATCCAAGGAAGATAGCTTGGGCTACAGTTTGAAGATAGTTCCAGCAGACACACTCCTTACAAATGGTTGTTTTATAGTGTAACATTATAGCAAAACCCAGAAACAGGAATATCTACCGCAATAACTTTCTGACAGACTTGTTCAAGTTAGACACCAATATCTTACAATGGCTTCCAAGCAGCTTCCAGATGGAAGCTGTGCAAAACTTACCCTTGCTTCTGTTAACACCGGTAGCAAAGAAACCACAAGACACATTTTCAACGTATATGCATATATATGCAATAAATTTATCTCTTTTGTGCTGATTCATGATTCAACTCTTTCATAGGAATGGTTTTGTTGTTGGACCTCAGAGAAATTAGAGTAAGTTTTGCTGAAATGTCAAGCATTCTTCAGCTAGTCCCACTCTTATATTCCTTACAAGTATCATATGATTAAGATGAAACATGCTAATAACTCCACCATTGTCCATGAACCTAAGAGGGGGAAGGTTGAGAAGTAAACATTGCCATTTGAAGCATAAAATGCCAAATTAAGATAAAATGCTTTTATTTATGGTGTTGTTTTTTAATTTTACATATTGCAATCAGCTATTAGAATGAAACAAATTGTTTAATTTGATGTTATTAAACTTTATGTTATTTAATTACATGGGATATTCCAAGTGAGCTGAGGTGCGTGGGTGTGATCTAACATTACACGCACCTTGGGAGAGCGTATTAAACCCGTGTCAATGAACTTTCTTGTTCAAGACTTTGGGGTTGATGTGTATGTTCTCCTTTTTTTACGAGAATGTATATATCTTCCTCAAAGTCTTGATTTGTCCCATTTGGATAGTCTGTGAATGTTTGATCACACTTAGACAGTCATTTAATATATGTATTTGTATGGTTTGTTGAAAGTTTCGGCTGCGTCTTCTCACTCTTCTCTGATATACCTTTATTGATTTTGAGTATTTTCTTAAATACGTACTAGTAAGTGTTTAAGAAAATTTCTTAATCAATAAATATTTTTGGTGTATCGGAGAAGTGTGGGGAGATGCTACTGAAATTTGCAGTAAATCGTACAACACATATAGTAAGTGATTATGTGATCAAACCTTCTTGGATGGGTTAAAAAGTGATAATCTAAATAATACACCCTTCCTCTACAAATGGTCTATGGCGAACGATGTGAGGAAAGGGTCGGACTTCTTTTCAGGAGTAATGATTTTAAAATTATTTGTGTATTAGCATTTAGTGGGTGTAGGCAAAATGTTGATAGATCGTTCATGGATGTATTGTAGAATAGTTGACCGGGTGGTGTCTGTTGAGTTAAAACATGGAGTTGAGAGTTTCATTCATTTTGCATTGAGAAATCTAAATATTACAATAGACTGCGATGATCACATTTGATGCCCTTGTTTAGGTTATAGAAACTTGAGGTGGCGTTCACTATAGGATGTGCAGCATCATTTGTACAAGAAAGGGTTCGTGGACGATTATATGAATTGGACGTGTCATGGTGCGGATATCTTGTCGTATGAGCCTGACAATACTGCAGGCACAAGTGGTTACATGGATATGGTTATAGATGCTGCTGGTCCTAGTTTTAATGTTCATGAGGAACATGCATACATGGAAGAAGTGTCGAATAAGATAGCCGAAAGATTTTATCAACTACTTAGGGATACTGATGAGCCGTTGTGAGATGGTTGTGAAAAGCACACTCGGTTGTCTACGGTCTCATAGTTGTTGAACTTGAAATCTGAATTTCACATTAGTGAGACTTCTTACCGTCTCCTCCTCTTGATCAAGAGTATGCTGCCTCGAGTCGAGAAGTTGCCAGAAATTTTTTACCATGTAAAAAAGATGGTCAATGAGGTAGGGCTTGGATATGTGAAAATAGATGCATGCCCGAGTCACTGTATGTTATATTACAACGAGAATGTAGGTAAGATATCATGTTCTATTTGTCATCATGATAGATTCAAACCTAAGAGAGGGGATAATCTATTTGTCATCATGACATATTCAAACCTAAGAGAGGGGACAATTCAAAGTAAAAAGATGTACCTTACAATACTTTGTGATACTTCCCTCTTATGCCTAGGCTACAGAGGCTATATATGTCCTCAAAGACGGCTCGGCATATAACATGGCACACCGAAAGAGTACATTGTGCCGATGATATAATTAGTCATCCTGCCGATGGTGAAGTTTGGACTCATTTCAGCCGTACTCATTTTTCTTTCTCAAAGGAGCCACGTAATGTTACGTTCGGTTTATGCACATATGGTTTTAATCCATTCGGGGGTTCAATGGCGTCTTACTCTTGTTGGCCAGTGTTCATGACACCGTACAACCTTCCGCCGGACATGTGCATGAAGCGAGAAAATCTTTTTTTATCTTTAGTAATTCTTGATCCAAAAAGTCCGAAAAAAATTTGGACATATATCTCAGACCGTTGATTGATGAAATAAAATTTTTATGGACTGATGGAGCTATTACTTATGATGCATGTAGGAAGCAAAGTTTTATTATGAAGGCTACACTGATGTGGATAATAAGTGACTTCCCTGCATATGGAATACTATCTGGTTGGAGCACACATGGAAGGTTAGCATGTCCTTACTGTATGGAAGATACTAAATCATTTGTACTGAAACATGGTGGGAAAGCATGCTGGTTTGATTGCCATCGACAGTTTCTACCAAGTGACCATCCTTTTCGAAGGCAAAGGGACTCATTTCAGAAAAATATTGTTGAAATGGATGAAGTAGACTTACAACGGGTGTCCGGTCGACATATGGCAGCATGGGTGTAAAATTTACGAGATGTAGTACAACTATCCGGTAGCACAAGAAAACTCCCTCGATTTAGAAAGGATCACAATTGGAATAAGAAAAGTATTTTTTGGGAATTACCTTATTGGTCAACTCTTCTTGTACGACACAATCTGGATGTCATGCATATCGAGAAGAATATTTTTGATAATATGTTCAACATGATCCTCAACATAAAAAGCAAAACAAAGGACAACGCCAAAGCGCATATGGACTTGAAGATGCTTTGTAAACATCCAGAACTAGAACTATACAACGTACATGAAAAAACTATTCAGCCTAAAGAAACTTACGTGCTTAGTGATACACAGATCAAGGAAGTGTGCCAGTGGTTGAGACAGTTGAGATTCCCAGATAGATATGTGTCCAACATAGCCCGTTGTGTGAATGTTAATGAGGGTAAAATATATGGACTAAAAAGTCATGACTGTCATGTGTTCATGGAGAGGCTAGTGCCTATTCAATTTCGTGACTTGTTGCCAAAGCCTGTATGGGGAGCACTGACCGAGCTGAGTCAGTTTTTTAAAAAATTATGTGCATCAGAACTCAGACTTTGGGATATACAAACTATTGATGAAGAAAATGTGGTCATGACCATTTGCAAGCTAGAGAAGATATTTCTTCTAGCATTCTTTAATTGGATGGATCACCTGATTATTAATTTGCCACACGAGGCTATAGTCGAAGGGCCAGTACAATTTCGATGGATGTATCCATTTGAGAGGTATGTGGATTTTTTTTTTCTTTTGGCCACTACATGTATACGATGTATATGTCATTGCCATCTGAATTGTTGTTGTAGGTGCATGCATGAATTAAAAATGAAAGTTCACAACAAGGTGAAGGTGGAGGGTTCGATTACTGAGGCATATATTATTGAAGAAATTTTGAACTTCTGTTCGATGTACTTTGAGCCAGAGATTCAAACTCGTCATACTCGACCTCCACATAATGATGATGGTGGAGTTGTTGATTCATCCGATCGGCTCTCTATATTTAAACATCTTGGATGTGCGTTCGGACATTGCTTGACTCGGACGCTCGAAGATAGAGAGTTGTACGCTGTAAAGATATATATTCTTTTGAATTGTACTGAGATTGAACCCCATGTCGAGTAAGAATCCAAGTAACATTTCCTTATGCACATAAGTTATTTATCCTTCTTCTTGCCATTTAAGGTAGTAGTGTGTTCATATTTCAGACAATTTGATTCAGAATTAGTATAAAAATACCCAAATATCCAGGATGTGGAGGTTGAAAAAGAACGCAAGAAGTTTTTTGCCAGATGGTTGAGATATCGAGTTAGTGTCGATCGTTGAATTTATACATTCCTATTTATTTCTATTGAGGTAAATGTTACTATTTTAACTACTCTGATTAACATATAGGTTGAACAAGGTCTTATTACTAATAAAAGAGTACTTGAGATAAGTTATAGCCCCTCGAAAGTTGCACGTGCCTATCTAGGATATATTATGAATGGATACAGATTTCACACGAGGGATTATGGACGAAATAAGTCTATGATGAACAGTGGCATATGTGTTAAGGGAAGTGCATACAATAAAAATGAACTGGACTACTATGGTATTCTTGAGGAAGTAATAGAATTGCAGTATCTGGGACAAGACAATCATGTATTTCTATTTAAGTGTCATTAGTTTTATCCTAATTCTGTTCGACATGACACAACATATAGGATTGTCGATGTCAAACATAGGTATACACTTAATACATATGAACCATTAATTTTGGCTGCATAAGCCCAACAAATGTATTATTCAAGCTATTCATCGTCCAAAAATAAAAATTGGTGGACAGTTTGTAGGGTTAAAGCAAAACTTTTTCCCACTTATGAGTTGAATCTGAGTGAAACCGCCGAATATTTTCAATCAGACGAAGTTGACACTGTAGGTTCCACACATATTCATTTGGACTAATCTGATGAGCCACTGTCGTTACATGCGGGGAATGAAGTGGAAGAAGTCGATCCGATGGACCTAAATGTTGATGTTATAGGGGAGGAGGAGTCCGATGAAGATGAAGAGTTTGAATCTCATGAGGCTACTACGGATGACTAAGATGAGGTTGAGTTAGATATATCATCAGCATCTGAAGAGGAAATAGATAATATTTGATAATTTGTAAATCTTATATAATTATGGATTAATATGCATTAATTTTTTTGTTCTTAATAAAGAGATGGTCCGAGGAGGTCGTAGTGGGAGTGGGAGGAGACAGGGCAGTAGGCGGGGCTCTACTCCCACATCTTTGTCGTCTACTTTGGGCGCAAGTATATCTATTCTATGATTTACCTATATAAGTGTATTAATTATATATCAGCTTAAAAGATTTATTTATTATCAGTCTGAGTGTCGGCTCACGCCCTGCACATGAGACACCGCCACCACCGCAACTAACATGTTTGTCTATTTTTAAAATGCAATGAAATGTTGTGTGATTATATGTTATGCTTATGATATCTAATTCTTACAGGTCCCAGTGCCCTCCCACCAGCTGTGTAGGGCACACCCCCACCACCTCTCGTTTCAGGTATGTATATTTTAATCTCTAGCAAAATATTCTTTGATTATATTCCATTTGCTTATGGCATTTAATTCTTAGAGGTCCCAGTGTCCTTCCACCAATTGTGCAGGGCACACCCCCACCACCTCCCGCTTCAGGTATGTATATTTTAATCTCTAGCAAAAAATTCTTTGATTATATTCTATTTACTTATGACATTTAATTCTTACAGGTCCCAGTGTCCTTCCACCAGCTATGCAGGGCACACCCCTACCACCTCTCGCTTCAGGTATGTATACTTTAATTTCTAGCTAAATATCCTTCGATTATATTCCATTTGCTTATGGCATTTAATTCCTACAGGTCCTAGTGCCCTCCCACCAGCTATGCAGGGTACACCCCTACCACCTCCTGCTATAGGTATGTCTCTTTCAATTTATAGCCAAATATTTTTTGATTAAATGTTAAGCTTATGTGATTTAATTCTTACTGGCCATAGTGCCCCTGTCGGCTCCTCCACTCAGCCGCTACAGTCCCTCGACAGTACTCACGAGGGCGAGGGAGGCAGGGCCCATGATGGACGTCTGTCGTGCTGGATCTCTGGGTAAATTTAAATGGTTATGAATTACATTCATTATTTATCCTTCAACTGTCTAATGCCAAGTATTTTAACATTTGTAATTGCAGTGATAAATTAGAACCTATTGAGGCTATCTGTTATGCTATGAGACTAGTAATTGCATATGTTCCCGGGCCGGCAATGTCTTTCAAAGAATTTCCAATGGGCGTCCGGGATTTATTGTGCGACATGTTCACAGTAAGTAATTTAATCATTTAATTAATGTATTTCCCAAACTCAATTCAGAACACTATACTAACCCATATAACTTAATTTATTTATAGCGGACTTATCAGTTCATGAGTCGACAGGACACGATGAGAGGTCGTTCTGCCTGGGAGGCTATTGTGCAGATAAATTATTGAAAGACATCGCATGAGGCCCGAGTAAGGGCTCAGAAAAATACTGGTGGGAGTCAAGATCGACAGTTGTTGAAGGAGCACAGCCCTCCTTGGATGAGGAAGGAGTATTGGGATGCTATATGTAACAAATGGGCTGAGCCCAAGTGGATAGAAAAGTCCCAAAAAGCCGTAGTAAATAGGGCGTCACAATCAGACCCAAAGGTGCATACTAGTGGGTCTATCTCTTTCATGACTCATAAACAAAAATTGGTAAGTAATCTTTCAAATTATCTTCCTATATTTTATTCATATATATAACATTTTTTTACTATGAATTGTAAAACATGTTGTGGAGCTCAATCGAGTTCGTCGTTCCTAGAGGTGTTCAACAAAACACACAAAAAGAAGGGGACATGCCAGTTTGTTAGTGAGAGAGCCTGATATGCACAAACACTAGTCGTTCAAAATAATGTCGTGCTCAATTTTAAAATATTTAATCACACTCACTCACTAAAAATATTTTAAATCAAAGTAGAGTAATGAATACGGGTCGATCACACGAGGAGGAATATTTTTATTTTTAAGCAAGTTGGAAAACCCTTGTATTTTTAAAAGCCAAGTTTTGAATGAGTTTTTGGAAAATAGAACTAAGATTGCATGAAATTGAATCTATCTAAAGAATATTAGAGGGTTGAAGAAGAGAAATTTGGAGGTGAAGAGAGAAAGAGAGAAAAGAACAATTGCAAAACTTGACTTTTTATTGCTAGAGAGGAAAGATTACAACGTTATGAAAATGAAAATTACAACTTTCATGAAAGTAAACGAAAAAGGGAAGAAAGGAGAGCCAGGAAAGTGGAAGAGTAGCGCCGCCCAAACGCTTCGCTGAACCTTTGAAGAGATTGCCCCGCCTTGGAGATGAACGCCGCCTTGAGAGCACCAAAGAAGAAGATCCACCAAAGGGAGTTTAGACGAATATAGAGATGGGAGAGTAAGATAGAGAAGAGGAAGAAGATTAAAAACAATTAAAATGTGTGTGTGTTGTGTTGAAAAGTGAACAAAGAGAGGAGGGAGATTGAGAGGTTACGAGAGAGAGAAAAGAACAGTTTGAACAGTAAAAACAATGAAAATAGAATGTAAGGAAAATTGAAATGACTTTAAAACTAAGAGTAATTAGAAGATGTGAAAGAAGAAGAAGTTGGAGAAATTGAGAAGGGGAAGAACATTGGTGAAAGGAGCAGAGGGATAAAAGGAGTAGAAGAGGGAGAAAACATGAGAAGAATAAAGGAAATGTAGGTACAGATTAAGAGTAAAATGTCAAAAATTGAACTTTGAAAACGTGATTATAACTTGAAAACGAAGCAAAGCTAGCGAAAGAGGAAGAATAAGAACTTGAAGAACTTGAAAATATGAAGAACTTTTATAAAAGTAGCAGAATAAAAAGAGCAACATAAGGGGATGAAAAAGGATAAGATCCCATGTTCGGTCCTCTCGGGTTGGCTTTTATAGTGCATCAGGAGCTCTTCAACGTGGCCTTCCAGATTAGCTTTGAATCTGACTTTTCCACCATCAAAAGTGTCCTTTCGACGTAAATCAAGGAAAGATAACCCTGCTTAGAAAAATGGCATTTTTCTAAACAGACGCTATATGAAATTGGCATCCCGGTCCCAGCCACTATTTCTTTATTACCTTATTTTAATATTTTTTTACTTTTTGTGCAAAAGATTTAACATCTTCTGTTGTGCCCGGTAGATGGCAATCAAGAGGGGAGGGGTGAATTGATTGGCCTTAGAAAAATTTTCCCAATATAAAACTTCTATCAAAATTTGATGACAGATACAACCGACAGCACTCAACTTACTACGTAGATGAACTCACGATTAGTTCAGATAATAATGGCTTACAAGAACGGTTTACTCAGCTCAACAATGGCCCACACGAGAAATGCATGAAGATCAAACCATAATAGACAATCAATTTTTTAGGTGGTTCGGGTTCACCAAAGTGTCCCCTACATCCACCCCTCACAGAGTGAGGACTCCTTTCACTATTAAGTGAAAAACTACACACATACACGCTGTGATTCTCACAGCAACACACATATCCACACCCGTTGTAAGCAGCAGACGCACACACACAACATCTCTCAAAGTTGGGATATACAATCGGATAAGCAAAATGAAGCAATAATCAAATTATGAAGCAGAGTAAACATATTTTGCTCTCCCTGTCAATTCGAAGTTCAATCTTCTAGCCTCAGATGTGTAGATGCAGGGTTGTTCTTTATGTCAGATTCAGCCGAACCGCACCCCCTTGATGAACCTCATAGCAGATGGCACAGCAGGATGTCGGACGATCATTTCTTCCTCAGATGGATGAGGCTTGCACCATGGATGAAGGGGAGAGCCGCAGGAATCCCTAGTTCAGTTACCATGTACGCCCCAAAATAGATAAACCAGATGAATGCCAAAAGGGTTCTCCTTGAGAGGTCACCCTAAATGGAAGCTTAAATACCCAAAGATAAAAGATCACACGTGGAAGGAATATTCAGGCAAGGGCCAATGGGAGGAGGCCAAAAAATTAGGGCAAGAAGGTAAAAGCAGATCACCCCTACGAACCGGCATTTTTCACGCCTGTCGGAAAGTGTCAACTCAAGGAGTTGACACTTTCAGGCGCCCATGCCAAAAAGCCACAAAATAGAACACAAGACAAAAAGTGTCGACTCAATGAGTCGACACTTCTTGCCTGGCAATAGTTAAAACACCCAGGTCGAACGCCAGCAAATAAGTGTCGACTCCTTGAGTTTACACTTTTTGCCTGGCCACCCAAAAACATCGTAGAAAGAACTGATGAGGAACGGACCATGGACACGACAAGCTCGTGACTGTCCCTTAATGAAGGAAGCGTCGGATGTGCGCGGTTGAGAAACCGGCAGTGAGCTAGGGTGGTCGGCTTTCACTTGTGCCCGGGTCGGGTCACGGGACGGTCACGCTCTCTCTCTCGCAACAGCGGTGATATGAAAATACAGCGAGCTAGGTCCTAAAACATGCTCTCTAGCAGTGGCATAAATAAGCACATATGGAAATAATCGAAATGCCAAGTAAGGAGCGAATACGATACCTCCACGCGCTCGGCGTGGGGAAGACGGACCGGGCCGAACTCGTACTCCCGGGACGGTTAACACACAAATGTTACAGCAATGAATCACTGCCCACTCCACGCAGGGAGTTAAAGGGCTACACAATTAGGCCCGGGAGAACCGATTCCGGGTTGACGGGCGGCTTCACGCGTAGCTTCGGCCGCACCCGTACTCGCGACTGTGGGGCCCACGTGCTGTCCGGAGGGGCCGTGTGGGACCCGGTGGCACCGCTGTAGTGGGGACACTTGGGGAAGCACTCCCCGGGATGGCGGCACACTGGTTCGCCGGCTGGAGGCCGGGCGGCTCCGATCGGCACCGGTCGGAATAACCGGCCACGGATCTGCCAATTCTATTTTCAGGCGCGCGCTCCGGTGAGAACGGACGCTGCGATCAGCCCTGATGTCGGATTGACACGAAACTGGCGCCATTGGAAAGCTATCTGGAAGTACTTCAACCTAGGTCTAGAGATAGGACCTGGATCTACACGGATCTGGGCTTTATTGAATTTTTGAGTTCCTGTTGTATAGTAGTTGAACTCTCAGATTAGGAGGGAACTTGTCTGAGAACTGCCATTGACCGTGAGGTAGATGTCCGATCCAGCTCCTGAGCGCTTCACAAAAGTTATAGGATTTTTAACAAGGAAGATGGAAATATTTTGTTTGGACTGATTGGAGGTGTCTACGAATTGATATGATGTTTGCACTAGACAGAGGTCGGATCTGGAAATAGGTGGACAGCACTATAGCTAGCTCTGAGAACGAATTTTGAAAAATGGATGGAAGGTGGATCAAAAATCAAGAAAATTCATGGAGTGAGGGAACGGTGGACAGAACTTCCAGTAAATTTGGGAGGGTTTGGAAAAATCAGCAAGATCATCGGAGGGGGGATTACAGGGGTGCTGTCACACAGATCTGAAACTGGACAGAATTGGGAAACAGAAACACACAAAATTTTAAAAATAGTAAATAATGGAATTTGGACGGGTTTTTTTTTGTGGTGGTGGGGATTGAAGATAGGAACACACCATAAAATTTTCAGATCAAGAAGAGCTCGGGGATGACTTCAGAATTTTGTGGAAGGGGCTGCTGTTGGCTGAAGACAGAACTTCAATGGTGGCTCGATGGCGGTCCGATGGCGGCACGAACGGCGGCGGCGGCGGCACAGATCACAACCAGAGATTGAGGGGAGGGGATAGAGATGAAACCACTCTAGAATTGGGGGTTGGAGGAGATGAACACCAGGGGAGAGGGGAGGGGCACAAGAAGCACTCTTGATTTTCCAACAATTTTCTCTTCATTAATGCCAACAAATGGAAAATACAACTTTTTATATGCTATGTATCTAATCAAATGTAGACCCTTGGATCTAGGGATGGGGAATGGAGGGCTGGGATGAAGTGTGAATTACACACACAAAAATAATAAAATAATAAGGGGAGGGGCACCCCCTTGACCAAGAGGGGACAAGTTGGAAGGGTAGGTAGCCTACCTTGGAAAATTTACCCCCTTTGTCTCCCATGTGGTCATTGGCATTCAACCCTTCTAGATGGCCACCTAGGATGGTTGACCAGCCCCACATGAATGACATGGACCAATGGGAAAGGGCTGAGGGCCCCCTTGCTGGTCCTACTAGTAAATTACATAGAAACCCATACAATCCGTGGGAATGACGCATTGGCTTACAAAGCCGTACAATTGCGCATATACTTTCCCATGTATATACAAATAAACTAAAGGACATAAATGTAAAATAAAATGTACATGCTCGGCATCGATTCCCATCAACTCTCCCCGGGTGGGAGGAACTCGACCCCGTTGAGTAGGGGTATGGATGCTCGAGTACTCCAGCGGATCCGTCACCATGCCAAGTAGCGCGGGTATGCTCCACTCCAAGTGACCATCACCTTCTCATTCCATATATACTCGATATGCACAAGCTGCTATAGGCTAGAGGTGGACACTCCAGGTGGGGCACTCTCAAAGGGGAAGTGGCGGCTCAAAGACTCACTAGGAATCACCGCTGAGTCCCTGTAGGTGACTAGATCCGGGTGTAGATATAGAACCGATCCCATACTCATCGAGCGAGTCCACTCGCCTCTTACTCATAAGAGATCGACAACGAGCTTACACAAGACACATGCAGACTCACCATGCACTAACACACATATGTAAACCACACAAATAAGAAACAGACTCATGCATGACTCTAGACAAATCTATGGTTAGTCCAACCCGTACATGGATGACGACGGACCAGGACACCCAAACGTATGCCATGCATGCATCTGACGTAACCGGTGGTTGACATCATGCGGAAATCCTAGACCACCTAAGGTGGGCCATGCATGCATATGGGATGTGGATGTTGGAGGACCAAGAGTATTACCCCTAGATGATGGTGTATCTTGTAGGTGTACGGGCTTGGTGGCCGTAGATGACCCGGCCCGTGGGGTAGGAGTGTGATAGTGGACTCCCTCTAAGAAGTGAAGTATATCTCTAAGGATCCACTAGGGAGTGGGTCAAAGGGATCAAAGAAGGTATGACCCCTTGTGGTGGGTTCCCACAAGTCACGGTCCCACGTGTAGAAGTTTTGAAGGTGTGGATAGTCACCTTCTTGAATTGTGACGGGTGGGACGGGGATCGTAGGCAAGAAGTATGATTCTTCCCTCGGACAAAAGGGTATGAATTCGGGCTCGTCCGGTAGCGGGAGAAGTAGAAGAACCTCCGTGGTGACACAACCCACGGTGCACTCGGAGGTAATGGACCCAAAGGCTGGATGGGTGAAGCTAAGACTAGCGGGTTGATCAAAGCCTTGGGCCAAAAGATGCGTCAACTCCCATTGCGAATCTAATCCCATGACAAGATCGTCCAATGTATCAACATGGTGACGAGATCGAAATGTGGTATGGAATGAGTTGATCGGCACGATAGGTAGGATGGGGTCCATGGATGGAAAGGGAGGTAGGACCAAGCCATCCTTGAGCCAACTAAAAAGCGGCTCGGCGATGTATAGTGTACTGGTGGCTCGATCCTTGGTGGCTCCAAATGAGATGGTTCCGAATCACGTTCGGACATAGAGGGTGGTGGCATTGGAGCTCTCGAGGGTGAAGAAGCTCTTATCCTTTCCAACAAATCTGAAATCATTTTCTCGAATTCCTCAAAGGAGCGGGTTGGAGTAGGGACCTTGGGGTGGACTTGCTCCTCATCCCTCGGCCTAGGTGTGGTCCTAGGCTCAGCTATAAGCGGGGCTTCCACTCGGTTGGAGGTACTTGAGGGGGTTGGGATGGGGGTGCCAAGGGGAGGCTGGTTGGAGGTGACTGGGCGGGCCACTAGATTGGGGTCGCCTTGGTGGGCTTGGACGGCGGTGAAGGGGTGGGATTGGGTAGAGGTGTGGCCCACTTGATTGTGGGTGAGTTGGTGGGGTTGGTGAGTGGTATGACCTCCGTGGTTGGAGGTAGGTGGGCGGGGAAAGTAGACCCTCCTAAGCGCTCTCTTCATTTCCCACCATGACTCGATGGGCCTTAGATTCCTATCCTCCCTCCAATATTTGATGTCCCTCCATGTTTTGGCGGCTTCACCAAAAAGTCACCTTTTGGCAACATCGACTTGCATAGGCCCGTACATATTGTACACCTCGAAGTAGTCGTCCATAATGGCTTCCCACTCTAGGTAGTCACCTGGGTCATCGGACCCGTAGAAGTCCCGGGTTTCGGGCCTAGTGGGGTGATTCGGGTGGTCCTTCCATTTGAGATAGTATCGCCACCATGGATAAGATCCGGGTGTTCGGTAATCCATGGGACACAGAGAAGCTAGTGGATGGCCATGTCGACACTAGTAGATAAAGCAACTAGACAATGGACTACAACCCTAGACATGGCGACCAAGACTCGGTACGTGGCGGAGCTAATCGATCCGAAGATCACTCGCGCAAATGTGTGGCCTTCCCGATAGGCGTAGCCTAACGTTCGGACAACACCTTTTGATATACCGACTAATGGTATGCAAATGCAACTCCTAAGACCGACTTAGACACTTAGACTTAAATGACACTCTTTTTTTTTGACACCCTAGACTCAAACTCGCTCTGATACCAAATTGATGCGGGACGGTGTGGACACCAAAAATTGCACACCCAGATGTCCTACTCGGCCCAGCACTAACAACGGCACCAAGTGAAGAAGCCCCGTAGAGACTGGTCATCCGGACTCCCCAAATATGCACACTGCTGTGAAGCCGTCCCCGGAGTCACGGCGGCGAAGAGAAACCAACCCCCGGGAAGTTCACGACCTGTGGCCCCCGAAGAAGATCAAACAAACCATAATTTTGAGCACAAAACGGGCCCAAGTCAGCCCCAGCGGCACACCCTGGTGGCCTTCAACGGCACACCCAGGGTTGCCTTCAGCGGCACACCCTTGTGGTGGCCTTCAGCGGCACAGACCCTGGGAGCCCCAGCGGCACACCTAGGCCTTTAGCGGCATGCCTAGTGGGCCTTCAGCGGCACACTCTTTGGTGCCCTCCAGCGGCACACTATGAAGTGCCCTCCATGGCACACTTTTTATGCCCCCAGCGGCACACTATGAAGGGCCCCCAGCGGCACACTATGAAGGTCCCTCCACGGCACGCTCTTTGCGCCCTTTAACGGCACACTTCTCTGGGCCTTTAGCGGCACGCTTATAGTGTCTTACAGCGGCACGCTTCTTCAGCCCGCCAGCGGTACAGCGTGAAGGTTTTTCAACGGCCAAACGACGTGAAGCCCATGCCCTACATATCCTTGGCGCGCAGTGAGCTGTCCGAGGTGTCAACCAACGATTGGGCCACGCAGGCTACTCCCCTGACAGCCAGGACGAAAAAGGTCAAACGTCATCATGATGAAGCTGCTTCCCGCCTCCGACGGCCGTGTTCGAAGGCTCCCGTTGCTGGGAGTATAAAACCACTCCCATTCCAAGAAAAAAGGGAGGAATAAAAAAAAAAGAAGAGAGAGGAGAGGCTGGAGAGGAACACACACACAGACAGAGGGAGAGACATACACAAGAGAGGAAGAGAAGAGAAGGGAGAAGAAGAAGGGCTCCGGCGTGAGTCTCCTCCAATGGCTACCGGGCAGAAGAGAGAGTAAGAGAGAAGGAGAGTTGAATGTAACAGGGGAAGGTGTGAGTAGTGGACGCTCGTCCCTGCTTCAATCCCCAACACTTTCCCTTCCGTGGTTTTCCTTGTTTTCTTCCTCCCTTCATCTTATATTTTGGTTTTCTTCCTTGCCCGTAGCCTTGACTCGGGCGTGCTCAGCAATGTATATGGATGGCCACGGCCCCTTGCTCCCCATGAATGAAAATCACCCTCCTTGGGTTTCTCTGTTATTTTTGTTGGTTTACGCCAGTTTTCATGGTGTATGATGTGTTGTTCGTTTTTCCTCCATTTCTCTATTTCTCCGATGCTTTTGGAGTCCCCGTAGCGACGTGATTCCTCCTATATGATCCTTGGCCTCATGGGTTCTTTTCCCTCTCCTACGGCCATCAGTTGTACCTATCTTCTCGACGGGAGGGAGGCCCTCCTTCCCTTCCAGAACACCCAGTAGCCAGTAGCCCTTGGCTTTCCTCCACTGGTACGCCCCGTAACTTCCCTTCACCGATGGCCCTCAGCCCTCAGCCGGCACATCCTTGGCCCTTCCTAGCTGGCGCATCCTTGATTTCTTCAGCCTAACGCCTCTCCCGCACGCCCTCTCAGCCCTTTGACGGTACACCCCATAGTGGCCCTCAGCGGCACACTCTTTCAGCCCTCAGCGGTACACCCATAGTGGCCCTCAGCGGCACACTCTTTCGTCCCTTGGCCGGTACACCCCATAATAGCCCTCAGCGGTGCACCTCCCCCTTTTGTGCCTCAGCGGTACGCCCTTAGCCTTCCTAGCCCGGCACACCCTATTCTCGTCCTTGGCCGGTACGTCTTGGCCAATCCCCCGTCCACCCTGTCCAATATTAGAAGCCTCCCGTTCATCATTTTCTTCGTGTTTTTCGGGGTTCTATAAAAGTGTTGCCACCTCCGGGTGCCCATCTCTAGTTGTCGGGTTCCGCCACTCCATGTGGGTGCGTTCCCTTTACCTCCCTTACGCTGGGGTAGAGGGGAGGTGCTGCCGAATTTTCGTCAGAAAATAACAAAAATGTTAAAAAGGCAAAAAGAAGCAACAAACGCATGGAACGATTAATGATAGAACCTTCCAATTAATCAAGCCACCGCCGGCAGCATGAGAACTGAACCGATCAACGACACGGTAGACCGAACGTCCGATTGGTGAGAAGAGTCCAAACAGAATGAAGCAAAGAAAAGAAGAAGTTTATGTAAAACTATGCGCAAATTAAGAAAGGAAAAAAAGAAAAGCCTTAAAACAAATAACAGAAGAGTGGGCCTTCACCTCCACCCTTGTTCCAACCTTCACCGTTACACTCCCACCACCCTCCGTTTTATCCTTCACCGGTACACCCTGTTAGTGTTGGTGTGCTACAGGCCAATTTCGGGTCGGGTAGGCCCAATAGTTGTACGATCTTGTTCATTAATAAAGTGGTGTTTTGAGCGTAAATATGCGATTGTGTTACTTTACGTTGTCCCTAGGATATGTGGTTGTAAAGTCAGCTCGAGATTGGATCTCGAACATGAGACTTACTTTACATGAACACATACCTTAAATTGTTCCTGGTTGGAGGGTAATCACTCAGGGACTTTGATTACCTATTAAACCAGTACACATGATGTGTCAGTGTCCAGTCTCATGGTCATTGGTGCGGGACACCAACACGTATGTGTAGGTGTATGTCCTTGGAGGATGTGCACTGAACTGATCCGATATTGGATCTTCAGATGGTTGATTATACCTAATGTCAACTGAAGATCCAACGGTCACAGTAGCATCGTTGGTCCTTTGACCTGAGACATTGATCGGATCTTACACGAGGATTGGAATGGTTTAATTATTTAGCTAAGTGACTTTAACCATAAGTCATGAGTTGCCGAGTCATTAACCACTCCAGGATACGTGTGAAGATCATCAATGGTCAAGAAGGGATCGCTCACTGTCGGGTATATATCAGACAGTTAATGGGTCATGACATTGACGCTCCGTTAAATCCCTGGCCAGGGTCGTGTGAGTTCGTTTAGAACGGACATCATACACTTTAAGGAGGTCATAGTCAAATGGCACGATCATGGGGTTTGACAGATACCGTACCCTCGATCGTACCAGACTCATAGAAGGAGCAAGGGATTATATCGATGCGGTAACTGTGGACTTACAGGTACCAGACAGGCTGGTTTAAACCCGACGTCCTCTAGGATCACGCGGATTTGCTTGACCCAACGTGATTGTAGGTTCGGAATGAATTAAACCATTATTCGGCTCTTGTAGAAGCGAATAATACGTTTAATTTACTTCTAATTAGGAATTAGAAGTTAATGGGCCTTAAACTAGAGTGACTATGGGCCTAGAGGATCACACACAATGGATTCTTGGGTGATGGATAATTATTATACAAATGTATGTATTATTTCCTTTTAATTCCTTTTGGAAAGGAGTGTAAATGGAGTTTAATACATATGTATAATATGAGATAGGATATATATACAGTTTCGATCTTTTGGAGCCCTTTTCTAATAAGCCTAAACTCTATATATAGCCATCTACGTGAGTTCATTCGAACTCTTGGCTTCTCCCTTCCAACCCCCCTTAATGCTAATCAAGCATTAAGCATTAAGGAGAGGTTAAGCCTCCCCCCTTTCTCCCCCTTGCTCTCTCTCTCTCCAGAAGGTGTTAGAGCCGGGGAAAGTTGTGCCGGGGAGGTACCGTCACTGCGCAAGGGTCCGTGTGGATCTGCTCTAGAGGCCGTACAGCTGTGCAGCTCGTTATTCTGCATCGGGCATCGCGGACAGCGTCGTTCCACGCAAGGTGAAACACACAACCTGTAATTAGGGTATTAGAAACACCGATTAGAGCACAGATTAAGCTTTCCATAACACCGGGATCGGGCAAATGAAATTTTTGTTATCCGCTGCGTCGCCCGTAGGTGCTGTGCGAAACCTTACACACCCCTCCTAATCCCCAACGGTACGCCCCTTTTTGGCCTCCAGCGGTACACCCTCATCACCCCCCCCAGCAGTACACCCCTTTCAACCTTCAGCGGTACACTCATCCCCTACCCCAGCGGCCTTCAGCGGTGCACTCATCCCAGGTCCTTCAGCGGCCCACTTCCCCTCCATCTCATCTACCCTTCGCCGACACACTTGGCCGGCCCTTCGCCGGCACACTTCCTTCACCGGTACGCCCCTATCCTTCCTTCGCCGGCACACTCCATCTCCTTTCGCTGGTACGCTATATGTATATATATGCATAGCATGGCAATGATAACAACAATAATAGATGAATTAATAAAAGTTATGTTGATTGAAGGGCCCCAAATGTGTAGCAGTGGTAATGACAATAAAAAAGGGGGGAGGGGATAAGAAAATAATAATAATAGCAATAAATAAAAAGAAGAGAAATCATTCGGAATAAATGCACAAAGAGGTAATAGGCAGCAAAAGGAAAGAGAGGAACACATAATTAAAACCCCAGATAAAAAAAATGCTAGGGTCCACATTGCAGTCCCATCTCTCCCCGTGACCCGACGCGAAAGGAATAATAATGCCGCCCTCTCAGGCCGGGCCCGAGTCTCAGGAATCCACCCGACATGGCCAAGCCCCAACCTGACCTTGGGCCAACACTCCAACTAGACCGGATCCGTTTCTCGACATCGGGCCCTTCCAAGTCGTTATTAAAATTGCCGTGCATGCGGCAGACACCTGAACGGATTCGTCTCCGGTTCTCCCGTCGTGTTTCTATCATGGACCCACGTCCGAATATAAAAAGGTCCGCGAGTGACCAACATGGCCGGTGGCCCGCATCCTAATGTGGACTTTGGTGTGATCTATTCCTGCCTTTTTCTCGCGCAATTAGTATTATTCTTTTCGGCCGCAGGGCCCCTAATTTCGGCAATTAATCAAGGGTATTCCCTCGTATGGGGGATGTAAATGACATCGCGGCCTTTATGGCGGGAGGGGATTCGGTCCCGACACGAACCACACAATCGTCTGACGAAGTCAAGTCGAGTGCACCATGGGCTCTTCGGAGCCCGAATAAATCGTCACTTTGTGACTGGCACGCCCACGCACTCAATAAACGAATAAACCAATGAGAGAACGTCAGGTGGAAAAAGTGCGTCCACAAGTCTGGCACGCCCGGTGGGACCGATCCACACTTCATCTCTTTGCCAGAATTAGGGGCCCTGCGGCCCCCTTCTTGTGATACTAATTGCGTCACTTTCTCAAATACAGGAAAATCGCATCATGGTGCCGACGATGGCTGTCACTTGCGGCCCTCAAGTTGTTGAGAACCATGTCCGAGGCGACTACCTAGCGGTCCCCCTCAACTTCGGGAGCTTCCCTCCCACTGTGGGCTTCCCCAACTTCTTGGGGGTGGCTTTTGCCAACATCCTCGAGGTGAAGGCGCCTGAGGAGTCCCAGATCAACGCTCTCGCTCTGAGGGCCACTGAAGCTGCCACCGGCCGAGCTGTGGCGAAGAACAACAATGGCGTCCCAGCAATGACGCTAAGCTGCAACGTGCACCACGTGCACCAAACCACCGGCCCATCCCACCAAGGGTCGGCATCCTACCGAAGAAGGCTCCGGAGGAGCAACGTCGGCGCCAGCTTTGGGCGCCGCACCTCCAACTCTGGAAAGACTATGACTGTCGGGGCCCTCCGAGTCTGCCTGGACGGGCAGAGGTCCCGGGTGACACCGGACCGTGTTGTCCCGACTGTCCCAGTCCACAACTCCTTTCAAGGACTGGAGAAGTTGAAGGAGAAGGTGACGCCCACTGCTATGGCTGCATCACCGAAGGCTGCGCCGGTTCACAGGCCGGCCAAACTGAAGCAGGTCTGGGTCCCCAAGGAGGGCCAACCCATTGCACCCGCCCAGGCGGGGCCTAACACTTTCCGCCCGAGGAGGGCTAGAAGAAATGAAAGGGTCGAGCTCACGACCCCGGCTTGCCGACCAGCACCCGTCACCCCGGTGCTGCCCGAGAAAGCTCACCGCTGTCACCGCAGGCGCCGACACAACACCGCCCGCCCGGCACCTAGGGCCTACTCTCCTCCTGCCGCTATCATCGACATGCAACCGCAGGCTGCTCTCCCTGACCAGGAGTGGGAAGGGATCGAGCAGGCTATGAGGAATTACCTCCGAGGCCCAGGTAGCACCCCCACCGGCCTCCAGAGACTGCTAGGGGCAATGGCCTCCGCTTTCCAGGAAGAGGGAGCCCGGCCCGGGCCCAGCGGAGAATCGAGGAACCGCTCGGAGGAGCCGCGCCAGTCCCCTGTCCGGGAAGAAGCGCCGCTCCGACGGTCGGTCTTCGACAGGCTGGTGTTCCCGGGAAGATCATCAAGGAGGGCGACAAAGAGAAACAAAAGATGGCACACCTTCACCTGCCATATGGCAGGAGTTCACGGTCGGTATGGGGCCTTGCCTACCGATCCGGAAGAAATGGCCAGACTTGCCGCCAGGCCAGGACCCCTTACTAGAAGAGGGAGAGCGGCAGGCATCGCGACACCCACAGGTGCCGATGGGACTTTACCTAAAGTGCCCCTTGCGGCCCTCACGGCCAATGTGGTCACCACCGGCGACACGAACGGCGGACCCTCTACATCATCCGAGGACGCCCCGGCCGAAAAAATAGGGGGCATGCCCAGTCTCCCCACAGCTGATCCTGTAATGCTGCTCATGATGCAGCGCTTCCAGCAAGAAATTGAGTCACTTAAAAAGTAATTGAATGAGCAGAACACACCGCCCCCAATGTCCTGGCAGACCAAGGTTATACCCGAAGCACCCAGGGACAGGGGGCAATCTTCAGGAGTAGCCCTTCCAGCAGCCCTCAACCCTCTCGGGGACGTGTCCCTGCAGCAGGCACACTGCACCGCACCGGCCCCGCCACAGGCCTCACTTTCCCAAGGGTCCCTCATAGCCCCCGAGGTGACTGTGCTGGCCACCCCGAGCGCACAGCCTGCTCATTTTTATCCAAGTCCGATCGACCCGGCAACAGTTAGCCGGTTGATGCTGGAACAGATGATAGACATGAAACTGGCCGAGAGAGGTGACGGGGATCAGACACCATTCGACGTCTACAGGGTGCCCTACCCGGCTCACTATGCTGCGAAGAAGTTGCCGGTCGGCGTCACCAAGCCACCCAAGTTCGAAAAGTTTAACGGGCAAGGGTCCCCCAGGGAGCACATTGCTTATTATGTGAACGTCATGGGGGACTTGGCCGTTGATGAGGCCTACCTCCTGAAGTTCTTCGGCTCGACACTCACCGGGCTTGCCTTTGAGTGGTACTCCGGCCTGCCACCCGGGTCTGTCGCCGACTGGCCCGACATGCAAAAGAAGTTCAAAGAAAGATTCTATGTTGCAGAACGGGAGGTCACCGTGGCGGAACTTTACGCCACAAGACAGAAGAATGACGAGTCGGCCCTCGACTATATCAAGAGATGGAGGAACCTCAGCATGACGTGCAGGCGTCCCCCACACCAGGAGGATGCGGTGCAGATCTACAAAAAGAACTTGAAAAAGGAGATCCTGGAAAAGATGATTGGCACCGAGGTCAAGACATTTGACCGCCTGAACAATGTGGTAGCAGAGATCGAGGCATTTTTGGCCCGATACTCCTCCGCCCTGGCCATGTCAAGCCAAAGAGCTAGGCAGGCCGAGAAGAAGCCAGCTCCCCCTGAGGTGCACACATTAGATTTCCAGGCTTTTGAAAAGCAGAAAGAGAAAACCAAGGGGGCTGCCAACCTTCCTCCGCCCAGAACCACAGAACGGCGGGAGGGCCCCTCACTAAGGGAGAAGATGAGAAATAAGCTGTATTCCTTCGCCCGGGACAAGTCCAAGCTCCTGTTCGAATGGGCAACCAGCTACAACAAAATTGCACTGCCAGAGCCGAAAAGGCCCGGCGACCTAAAGAAAAAGGATGACCCGCGCTTCTGCCTGTACCACCGAGTGCTCGGGCATACCATTGAAGACAGCTATGTCTTCAAGGATGTTATTGAATCCTTAATCAAGAATGGGGACCTGGACATGGGGGAGCATAGAGTAGACCCCCCGCAACCGCATGAGTTGCCCAGCATAACCTCCACTGTCAACATGGTCTCGCTATACCAGGAGTTGCCTGAGGAGTGGGCGGAGGCCTGCGCCCGCGCCACTTATGAGACCTTCATCACGACCCCGGCTCAAGATCAAGGAGGTTGGCAGACTGCAACTAGAAAGAATAGAAGAGCACACGTCCCTCGACCCAGCCCCGGAGTTCGTCTGAGGGACGTGACACCCCTGCCTGCACCACCTCCGATGAGCCCAGTTTGCCACGACACGGCCCCTCGGCTGGTCATGAGGTGGCCCACTCACAACAAGAAAAGCTTTGTCCCGATGCGGATGCACAAGAAGACCAGCCCGGCGGTCGAAAGACTCCAGACTATTATTGATGGGCTCGAAGATCATGAACAGCCTGAAATCCAGCCCATGGAGCTGAAGGAGTATGTCCTATGGGAGGAGTTCAAATCACTCGAACTGGCTCTAGGGGCAGAAGCTGAAGCAGAGAAAGAGCCTCCCCTATGGGCTGAACTTCCCCAAGAGCAGCCATCCGCCACAGCAGGAAAGAAGAAGAGAGGACCCAGGGGCAAGAAGAAGAAGGAGGTCGTCGTCGCCTGCAACACCCTCTCGGCGTTATTCGACACTGCCCTTTCCCTGGAGGAAACAGAAGAAGAGCCACCCCATGAGCCGCCAGAGGTGAATCAAGCTGAAGTCTCCACTTCCCAACATGCCACCAGGTCGGGAAGGAAGTGGGGGCGCCCTCCTCAGGATAACCTCAACATCATGCTCAGGGGGGAACAACCATACCAGGTTCCCGACCCTGAGGTCTGAGGCACCGAGATCCCTCCTCCGGCGGGTCTCTATCCCGTAGGGGCTTGGAGCCGAGGCACCCCTTCATTCGCCGAATTCCTGTTAGCCCGAGCAGGCGGGAAGGCGCGCTCCCAGGGGTCTCCTTCGACCGAAAAAGTAAGCAGCTCCCAAGCTCTACCGACGGCAACTCTTCCATAACCAGAAGCAGACAACAGTGACATCCCAAACCTCGCCGAATTCATGCGGGGGACGGAGGAAGCCCAGTAGGCCCCGCCGGCTCAACAGGCTGCAACAGAGCCCACAAAGCTGGCATCCCCTGATCTGACACCCCAGCTCCAAGGTGGGGGCAGGCGTGGCAAGCCCGAAGAGATGAAATTACTCAAGGTGCGGGCTGCCAACCGAATAGTCAGACACCTCAAAAAGATCCCGACCCGGTTTACCGTATGGGAGATGCTGTCTTTGGACGAAGAAACACGGCAAGCCATCATTGCCGCACTCCAGACGCCAGCACATCTTGAAGCTTGCCTAACAGAGATATCACCTTAGGTGGCCGTGGCTTTCACAGAAGATGACATGCTCCTGCCCACCTGTGGCCTAACAGACCCCTCTACATGAAAGGGCAGTTGAACGGCCAACCTATCAACAGGGTCCTGATTGACCCAGGGGCAGCAGTGAATATACTCCCCTACCGGGTGTACCAAAATCACTACTTTGACGTACACCTGGTTGAGGTCAAAAATATCAAGATTGTTGGTTTTAACCAGAAATGTGAGGTCCCCATGGGGGTTGCAAAATTCAACTTGACTTTTAATGATTTCACCACCAAGGTCCAGTTCCACGTCATCAACTCCAACACCTCCTATAAGGCGTTGCTTGGCCGGCCCTGGCTACACCAGAACAGAGTGGTGCCCTCCACCCTGCATCAGTGCATCAAGTACCCCTGTGAGGGGAGGGAAGTCAGAATCTTCATCGATCTCCACCCGTTCGAGGTGTTTGAGTGTCATCTGTCAGATGCCAACCTATATCTAGAGAAGGCGAAGCAAGCTCCCCAAGCCGCCCAAGACAAGGGAAAGAAGAAAGTGGAGTCAGGATGCTGGTTTCCTCCGCCGCCCCCAGGTTATGTGGCTCCCCCACATGTACCATTCATTGCACAAGAGGGGGGGGGGTATTTAAGGCAGCCCCTCTCCCCATCTACTCTACACCGGGGACGCCTTGCCTCGAAGACCTGCTGGAGGATGTCAGAGTCCCGCCAGGGATCATCAAGCCTATTACAGAAATTGATTGTCAAGCGGCCGAGCGACTGGGGACTTTTGAAGTGCCTAACCCGGAGGGGTCATCCACTATCTTTTATGTTGCCGGGGAAAAGCCAGTCATGGAAGACGATGATTGCCGATTTCCTGACGAGTTACATGACCCGCACGTCCCCATTGCGGGACTCCCCCACATGACCGACCAGGCAGCCAGAATGGTCAGAAAGCAAAACATTCCCCCCTATCAACCCTCCAGCCGGAAGGAAATGTTCGAAAGAATGTGGAACCCACCAAACCTGGATCGGCGGTTGCTGCAAATCACCAAGCACCCCGGTCTGGGCTTTTCACTAGAAGATTATTACGAAAGTGATGTGATATCGGTTTCGGCCTTGTCCGACGACGACCCGGCGAAAGCTGCAGATTTGCGGGAAGCCCACCAAGAAATATATCCCAGGCCTCCGGCTGAGGAGGCACAAGACGAAGAAGTGTTCCTTTGGAACCCTCTCCGCCACCGCTGCACGGGGAAAACCTCCTCTCTCTCCGACAGGCTAGCCTCGCAAGAGCACACTGCCGAGGCGCCCTCACCTCGGCCTGCTGGCGAAGCAAGAAGCAGAAGCATGGGTCATGCCCCAAATTCCCCTCGATACAACCCCGTCATGTATGCCTTGTACCATAGGCAGCAACAGGAGATCGATATGTTAAAAGCACGGCAGGCTGAGTTGACCTCGCTAGTTGCCGACCTCATCCAGGGTTCTCTCCGCCCGTAGGGTGGCTACATGTCTCGACCGCGAGACACTAGTCCCGATGTCCCCGTCTGGTTAAGAAGGGAGACAAGAGACACGGCAAGCCCATTAACCGGGCGGCCAACCAGGCAAGGCCTGACACTCCAAGAGAAGCTGCAAAAGCCCTACTCTTTCCCAAGAGAGAAGACTCGGGGTATTTTTGGCTAGGCCTGCCATTACGGCAAGGTCTCCCTCCCACGGTCCAAGAGGCCGCAGGACACCCGAAGAAGTGGGGACCCACTGTTTTGTCCCTACCACCAGATACTGGGCCACGCCATCGAAGACTGTTATGTCTTCAAAGACATTGCTCAAAACCTCATTGACAGGGACGAGCTCAGAATGGGAGACTATGTGGTAGCCCCACCACGCCCCCACGTGGCGGACAACCCTAGAAGTGGAGCCTATACACTATCCATCCAGTACCAGGCGCCTGAAGATGTGACTGCCCCGGCCCCCGCCGGAGCTGTCTATGATGAGTACACAGAAGACCCCGAGGTGGCCCTGTGCCTTTCTACTCCAGCGGACCCCACGGACCCGGTGGCTACGGTCCAGGAGGAATGCGCGACAAATGCAGCCCCCGCGCCCCTTCATGAGGAACAAGAAGAGGGGGATGGCGTCCTCGAGCCCGAAGACAATGAAGATCAAGACTTCATCGATTTGTCGCCAGCCCCGCCGGAAATTGAAAATGGCGGCTAGGCCACAGTCGACGAATTGATTGAGATCAACCTTGGCACAGAAGGTGACCCTAGGCCGACCTTTCTGAGTGCTCTTATGCCCCCATAGGAGAGAGAGCAATACACAAAGTTGCTGCAAGAATTCCGGGATTGCTTTGCCTGGAGCTATAAAGAAATGCCTGGGCTCAACCCCGAGGTGACTCAGCACATCTTGGCCATTGATCCCACGGCGGAACCAATGAAGCAGTCTCCCCGGTGTATGAGGCTGGAATTGATCAGCCAGATCTGCAAGGAAGTCGACAAGCTCATAGATGTCGGCTTCGTGGCGGAGAACCAGTACACCACCTGTCTGGCCAACATTGTGCCGGTGAAGAAGAAGAATGGACAGATCAGGATTTGCGTGGATTTCCGCGACCTGAATAAAGTCTGCCCAAAAGATGACTTCCCGGTGCCTATCACCGAAGTGATGATTGATGCAACCACCGGCCACGAGGCCCTGTCTTTTATGGATGGATCATCCGGCTATAACCAAATTTGGATAGCCGACCAGGACCGGATTCACACGGCTTTCAGATCACCCAAGGGGATATTCCACTACAAGAGGATGCCCTTCGGCCTCAAGAATGTTGGTGCTACATATCAGCGGGCAATGACCAAGATCTTCGATGAGCTGCTATATAGCAAGGTCGAATGCTACATTGATGATCTAGTTGTCAAGACTAAGAAGAGAGCTGAACATCTGAGCGACCTCAGGGTCGTCTTCCAAAGGCTCCGGCTGTATGGGCTGAAGATGAACCCTATGAAGTGCGCCTTTAGCGTGTCCAGTGGTAAGTTCCTCGGCTTTATTATCCGACATAGAGGGATCGAGATTGACACCTTAAAGATAAAAGCCATTCAGGAGTTGCCCCCTCCGAAGAGTCTAGGAGAGCTGAGGTCCCTACAGGGCCGTCTAGCCTACATCCGTAGGTTCATCTCCAACCTGTCGGGGCGTTGCCAACCCTTTCATAGACTGATGATGAAAAATGCACCCTTCAGCTGGGGTCACGAATGCCAGCACGCGTTCGACCAGCTAAAAGAGTACCTGAAGACCCCGCCAGTCTTGGGGGCACCTGTCAAAGGCAAACTGCTTATTCTCTACATAGCGGCTACCGAATATTCACTGGGGGCAATGCTCGCCCAGAATAATGATGAGGGAAAGGAGCAGGTGCTCTACTACCTCAGCCGGAGATTGGTGAGAGCGGAGGCCAGGTACACTCCGATAGAGAAAGTCTGCCTTGCTTTGGTCTTCGCAGTCAAGAAAATGAGGCATTACATGATGTCCCATGAAGTGAGCTTAATATCCAGGGCTGACCCCATCAAGCACATTCTCTCCCAGCCTGTCCCGAAGGGGCGCCTTGCCAAATGGGCCGTGCTACTCATGGAGTTTGACATCACCTACGTGCCGCAAAAGGCCGTTAAGGGACAAGCCGTCGCGGATTTCTTCGCAGTACACCCTGTGCCCGAAGACTCCCCGTTGGCCACAGAGCTACCCGAGGATGAGACACTGGAGGTGGATCATGTCCAACAAGCTATCTGGCAGCTATACTTTGACGGGGCTTCGAGAACAGAAGCGACCCCGTCCGGACACGCCAAGGTACGGGCCAGAGCCAGCATCGTCCTAAAATCGACAGACGGAGAAGTGATGCACACTTCCTGCTGCATTAGCAAGCCCTGTACAAATAATGAAGCAGAATATGAAGCTCTGATCATCGGCCTTCAGGTGTCCCTCCAAATGGAGATCAAAATGCTCCAAGTATTCGGCGATTCGCTGTTGGTCGTCAAACAGGTCCAGGGACAGTTTGATGTCCGAAAACCTGAGCTGCTCCCTTATCACACTAAGGCGAAGAGACTCATGGAGTGGTTCTACCTCCTTGAGATAGGCCATGTCGCCAGAGGGGAGAATGCACAAGCCAATGCCCTGGCAAAATTGGCAAGCTCACTGGCAGTGCCTCCAGATGGATCTCTCAGTATCCAAGTAATAAATCAGCGCCAGATGCCCAGTATGATAGAAGAGGAACCAGAAGAAGAAGAGCTAGAAGTCACCACAGCAGAAGCTGTCGGCCTACCTGACTGGAGAGACCCCCTGATGCAGTGGTTCAAGTACCAGCAGCTGCCCAAGAAGAGAGAAGAGAAGATCAGGCTAATCAGAATTAAGGACTCTTATGAGCTCTGAAACGGAATATTATTCCGAATGGTGGCCGACGCCAAGCAAAAATTACTCCTCCGATGCTTGTCCATTGAAGAAGCCTGGAGGGTCATGAAGGAGGTCCATGCCGGGACAGCTGGCGCACACCAGGCGGGGCCGTAAATGAAGATTGAAATAAAGAAGCCCGGCTATTATTGGCCTGCAATGTTCGACGACTGCTGCAAATATGCTAAGTCGTTTCAGAAATGTCAGGAGCATGCCACCATACCCAGAAGGCCCCCGGTGCAGTTACACCCAACCGCGCCCAGTTGGCCGTTCGCCCAGTGGGGAACGGACGTCGTGGGTCCCTTACCTACATCTTCCACAGGCTGCAAGTACATTTTGGCGGCAACCGACTACTTCTCCTACTGCGCAGAGGCTGTCACCTTACGGGAGGTCACCGGAGATATCGTGGTCAGGTTTGTCCGCCGTAATATCATATTCCGGTTTGGCGCGCCCGACTGAGTTGTGTCAGACAACGGCAGCCACTTCCGCAACCAGAAGGTCTACCGACTGGCAGAAAAGTATAAAATTGATTGGAGGACATCGACTCCTTACAACCCACAGGCTAATGGGCTGGCCGAAGCTTTTAATAAGACACTCTGCACTCTCCTGGCCAAGACTGTCAGCTCTAACAAAAAGGACTGGGAAGAAAGGATGTACGAGGCGCTTTGGGCGTACCGAACCGTAAACAAGACTCCAACAGGCTGCTCGCCCTTTTCTTGTTAGGGTGCTAGGCCCGGATACAGAGGGGGGTGAATGTATCCTTCTATGAATAATGGCCAAATAAAAACTCAGATGCTAGGCAAAATCCGGAATTAAGCTAATTCGATTAAGCAAAATAACAAGCAGGTGGAGCGAGCCTATCCAAGCATCTAGCGGAAGCAAATCAAGCAATCAAATCACTGCTCAATAGATTTTTAGGTGGTTCGGTCCTCCAGACCTACATCCACCCCTCACTCCCAACCGGAGTGAGGCTTCACTAGCAAACGCAAGAACCAAGCAGACTCAGTCTGCAAACAGTTGCTGCCACACAGCTTGACCAGGGGAACAGCCTCCCCTCTTCCTCCCAACCGGAGGGACACCCAAGTGACTCCCAGCCACTTGGAAACTAGAGGTCGCAGACCTCTCTTCCTCCAGACCAGGAGGGACCCGACCTCAGTCCAGAGGATCGGAAGTACAAAGCTAACCAAATGAAAAAGGAAAAGTAAGAAAAGGAAAAATACACAGCGATCAGAAAGCTGTAAAGAAGGATAACACAGATGTGGCTCGCATGGAGCTGACTGGCCTGGATTTGATCCACGGTCCAGTAGACAGATCTTCAGGTAAGCTTCTCTTCATCTTCTCTACTCTCTCACTTTCTTTTTCTCTTAACCCTCACGAGCTCTCTAACTCTCTCTTTCTCTTCTTCTCCTTCTGCTCTTCTTCTCTTTCTTTTCTTCTTCTTTCGCAGGCTCTTTTCTTCTTTTTCTCTTTCACTCTCTCGATCTCTGCTCCTCTATTCTCTTCGGCTCACTCTCTCTCTTTTTCTTTTCTGGATCGAATACTCTCTGCTGCTCTGAGACTGGATGTATAGACTTTGCTCCTTTTCTTTCGATCAGTCTTCTTTAGTGGAAGAAGGCTCATATATATAGCAGTAGCAGCAGCAGCCCCTGGGCGCGTGGCTTCCACGTTTTCCCGCCCAAGGAATTCGCCAGATCCGAGGCAGATTCATCCAGGTGTCAGCATCTGCATACCTCGTCCTCCTGGGATCACGAGCCAGGTCATCAATCTCGGTAAGAATCCCTGTCAGACAGAGCATCGGATAAGTCATCAGTTTAAGTCTAAACACCCTGTACAGACTCTGTGAATGCAAAGCATTGTATAGACTTCAGACTGTATAGACTTGAGCAGATAAAGCAAAAGCAATGTATATACTTGTGAGGATGAATGCATTATCAGAACAGGAGAGTGTGTAGACTTAGGCCTTCTGTTCAAGACAAAAACCAATGTACAGACTTCATGCGGTACAGACTTGATGTTGATCAAAAGACCTTTGGACATCAGCCCAAGGCGTCAACGCTTCCAACGTGCAGCGTCGCCTCAGCTCCTCAAGCGAGATGCTCACGGCCTTGGCAACTAGCCAATGCGTCAACGCATCCAGTGTCAGCGTCGACGCAGTGAACAAGACAGGTGATGAACAATGCATGCACTAGCTTTACCAATGTGTAGACTTCACAAAGCTCAGCCACTGTATAGACTTCACGAAGCTCAACCTGTGTATAGACTTCAATGCAGAAACCAAGGCTGTATGGACTTCAGACTTGGACGTATGACCTGTGAGCGATGTATACACTTGGCCCTTGAAGGATGTACAGACTAGAAGGAATGAAGCCCACGATGTATAGACTTGAAGATTGAAGGCGATGTACAGACTTTGATGTAAGACGTAGAATGAGACGCTGAAGTCTGTATAGAGTTTGATGACTGAAGCATGAACAGTACGCCAACGTATGGACTTGGCCAAAGCGTGGGGAAAGCCCCCAATGTGTAGACTTCCAATGTGAATGAAACGCTGTACAGACTTGCTCAAACAGTCCGATGTATGGATTTGGAATTCCAACAGAAGGATGTATAGACTTTATGAGAATGCAGCAGCCAGTGTATAGACTTGCAGTCTTGTACAGACTAGCCAGTGTATAGACTAGACGAGCATGCAGCACACAATGTGCAGACTTCATGCAGTGTATGGACTTCATGCAATGCAATGCAGTTTATAGACTTCATGCAATGCAATGCAATGTATAGACTTAGAAAGCATTCAGCTCGTGTAATGCATATACTTCATGCAATGCAATGCAGACAAATGTATAGACTTCATGCAATGCAAAGCAGACCAAAGTACAGACTTCCTAAATGCTTCAAGACCATGCACATCAAATTTCTAGACTTCACAAGGTGAACGGCTGTACATACTTCCTATGTGAAGACAGCTGCTGTACAGACTTGTTGAAGTGTGAAGGAGTTGAGTGTATAGACTTCACGATGTGAAGACTTGTCAAGATGTACAGACTTGAGCGAATCAAGGTCTGTATAGACTTGAAGATCATTCATCGACCAATGTATAGACTTTCCAATGGAACGGCTGTACAGAGTTGAAATAATGGAAGACAGCGAGTGTATAGACTTTGAAGTGCAATGTAGGTAAAGGCTTCCAATGCATAGACTTTGAAGTTCACTGAATGATGTTCAGACTTTGTTCCACCGAGCAGTGTATTGACTTTGCAAGCGTGAGACGCTGGATAAGACGGTGGATGTACAGACTTTAGGTGAAGGCATGAAACGATCTCTAAGACGATGAAGTCTGTATAGACTTTGCAGTGAATGGATGCTCAGTGAGACGCAAGTTGAGATGATGCAGTGTACAGACTTCATGTAATGCATGCAGACATTGAACAATAGAATGTGCAAACTTTGCCATGAGAGGCTGAACAAGACACTCCAATGAATATACTTCCTGGATGCACTGTAGACAATGTATAGACTTTGAAGGCTAACAAGCGTCCTCAGTGTACAGACTTGGGCTGTACAGACTTTGACTCAAATGTGCATATGAGACGCTGAATAAGACAATTCACTGTATAGACTTGCGTTACTATAGCAATGTATAGACTTGAGATGCACTAAGACGATGACTATTTAGACTTTGGCAATGTGCAGACTTAGGACAGCAGCTAAGCATGTGTGTATTATGTGAGAGTGTATACACTTGAAAGCAACATATAGCCAAGTATGAACAACGTGAGAGTGTATACACTTCAAACTATTGAACACAAGTACAATGTATATACTTCATGAACAGACGATGTACCTACTTGGAATTGATGCATGCTGTGCAATGTACATACTTTGAAATCATGCAGGCTGATGTGCAGACTTTAGTTGAACCCAACCAAAGAGTGTATACACTACACTTATCTGGGGGGTCGACCCACACTATGCTGACTGTGATGTATGAATGCTTTATGCAGCAGATAACATGGCTACATCAAATATGCAATGCAAATGCTTTATGATCTGATAAACTAACAGAACAGCAATGCAATGCTTTGATAAACAGGCTGAACATCAGAATGACTGAACATATGAAGATGACTTATTTCAGCAAGATGACTCACAGTAGCTCACATCAAACACCAATCATCAAAACCAAATCAATCATCAAAATAGAACATCAATGCATGGTGACTCACAGTGTATGACTCACATCAAAACCAAACCAATAATCAAAATCACAGAGGCACAACAATCTCCCCCTTTTTGATGATGACAACTCTACACAGTGAGTCAATCTGATGGTGAGTCAATCTGATGACTCAAACTATTCTCCCCCTTTGACTTCATCAAAAAGAAAATAGTTTGAGAAATTATAGCATGTATAAAAATTCAGACAATTTCTCCCCCTTTAGGAGTTGGAGCAAAAGCATGAGTTAGAGATGATCAAAATGAACCTGCATGCACTTATTGAATGATATTCTCCCTCTTTGGCAAACAATCTCCCCCTTTGGTATAATCAAAATAAACCATGGGAAGGGGTGAATGTAGATGCAGATACCAGAATGCAAGAACATAGTTCTCCCCCTTTAAGAGTTTCTATACAGCATGATGCATATGACATGAAAGCTCCCCCTGAATAGATGCCAATTGATATGCATGTGTTGCATGACTCCAAATTGATATTGTTGAGAAAGAGACCACAGAGGCAGTTCAGGTCAATGAATTAAGGACAGTGAGCAGAAAAGGTTCAAATAAGCAGATTTACAAATAAGCTCCAAACAGAAATAATTCACCAAGATTTTCAAGGAGATATCAATCTCATAAATCCAAAACATAATTTTTCAAAGTCTTCCATTATAGGGGCTTATGAATGAGCTTTTTGAACAGCATGGTTTAAACATGATGTATGCAGAGTTTATCAATAAAATTCTGTATTGATATCTAAAACCATATTTTAATAAAAATGAACCAAGCCCTCATATTTATCTTGATTGTCCTCCCTTTGTCTTACACAATCAAATTTATTGACTTCTTTCAGAATTACATGCACTAGTATTGAGATTAAGCAATTATGAAGTCATATTATTTTATCTAGGGATGTAGCAATTTGATTTTAGCATCAATATTCAAATATTGAGATATGTTCAAATAATTTTTCATGCTACAAATTTTACGAGCAGTCTAGTTCAGTGCACACCTTGTAACTAGATAATATACCTTGATCAGAGGCCAATATCCCTAAGCACTTAGTGTGACTAACTGTCATGCTATATATGAACAGAGATAGCATTTACACATCATGACACACTCCAAATCATTTCTGGATGAGTGAGTTGTATTTCTCAGTGTGCATGCCATTACTCTGCCTAAATTTCAATGAATTCTTAATCAGAGTTAAGTATGGTACCTCATGACACAGTCCTTTGGACATGTGTTTCTCAGTGACCAAGGTTATTGCTCTGACAGATATTACCCTTTTTGACTTTTCAGAAAAAATCATTTGCTTCAAATCAATAATAGTTTCATGTACTTAATCAGTTGAAGTCATGTATTCAAAAGTGCAGATTTCAGAAGTTTTAAAGACACAGCATGAAACAGATGGTTAATGTTTATTAAACATGCTTCAGATATTTTAAAGAGATTTTAAAGTCAACTCTTGAGTACATTAAACTTAAACCACCTGAGTTATTTCAGATATTCATAAAAACGTATAATAGAAGATTTCTAGTTCAAAATTTTCAGATTTATGATCGAGATAGCCCATTGAAATCTTCATGAAGGACTGATGGAATTCTGAACTCAAATGATACCAATTGATAGGAGAAATACCAATTGTTAAGAGAGATTGTGAAGCTCAAAGTTTTCAGAATATGATTAAGGTTTGTCAACAAAATCAGTAAGAAATGATATGCAATGAGTTCTGACACATGTATACATTTGACAACCTATATGCAATGCATTGACTCCCCCTCACAATATGTATTCAAACTCTCTTTTTGGCATTTTCAATGTAAGGAAATGCAATGCACTATATGTATGCAGGGACATGCAAAGACTCAACATTGAATGCTATGCAAGGATATGCAACTAACTCCCCCTGAAAACATGCAATGTTTACATTGAAAACTGAACATGTGATACCAAATGATTCATGCACATTCAGACTGTCCTAACCAGCAAGATGACCCATGGTACTAGGCGGAGCACTTGGTCTAAAAGATCACCTCACACATAGTACGAACCTCCAGACAGACCTCCCTGCCTTTTGGTACCTTACCATTTATATACCATTGAGGTCATGCATGATTATTCAACATGCAGTCCTATATGCAATTCAGAATTTCAGTGAGCTATTGCAACACACAAATTTCAAACAACATTCAAAAGCAGTTCAGGTTTTTCAATGTACTATACATGCAAATCACATATATGCACTTCAGATGAGGAGAGTTCAGAGGCATCAATTCAGACAATGCAGATGAAGAATGATTATGCAAAAACAGATTTAGTATGTCATGCAGTAGCTGAAACTAAGAACAGGATATGCAAGAATACATCAAACCAGATATGCAATGAGTTTCAAAATGGGAAATGCAGAGAGATTACCTGAAAATTGTGAGAATGGGGTTTTTCATTCTTGTGTGCCTTGGATCATTATCCCTTTATTCTATCCAAGGCACACCTGCTAGGCACCTTCCTATTTTCCACTAGCAGGAACCCAAGTGGTCTTGGGTCTTGCATAGTAATTAGCCCCTTTTGGGACTGCCTGCATCTTTTTCTGTGCCAAATAGTCATCAGAGTTCATGATAAAACAGTTATGCATTGAATGCCCAGACAGCCCACAATAGTGGCATGAACTAGCATGTTTCATGTTCCTCTTATGTATACTAGCATGAGCTTGAGCATTATAAGAGTGAGCATGAGGGTTTCTGTTATTATTATGAAATTTTTTCTTTTGATGACCAGCTACCCTGCAAGCAGCAACTTGGTGGCCTGGTCTTCTGCAATTTGAGCAAACAAGAATTCTTTAAAAACAAGTTTGTTCCTATCAAATTCTTTGAAATTTCTATTTCTACCCTGGACATGCCAGCAGTCCTTGACTGCGTGGCCATGCTTCCCACAATGGGAGCAGAAAGGGAACTTTCTTCTAAAAGAGCTTGCCCAACATTCAGTGGCCTTGTGCCCAAGCTTGTTACAATTAAAACATTTGACATGCTGGTTCAGAGAAGTAGTTTTGTTTATATTAAAAGCATGTTGGTTAGCATAAGATTTAGCATGATGTGAGAGTGGTTTTTTCTTTCCATTAGCAAACCAACATTGAGCAAAGATGTGGCCTAATCTACCACAATGAGAGCATTCACTTTTCTTTGAATGAACAGCAGGTTTTCTATCATGATATTTCCTAGCATTCATCATTTCAGCATTCAAATCATCCAGTTCGTTTAATTCACACTCATGCATTAAATGTCCAAATCTATGACAGTAGTGGCATGACATTTTCCTTTTAGATACATGTGAGTGTGTGTGAGGACTGTGATCAACATGCACTGATGAACCCTTTTCATTTATTTTCTGATTTACAGTCCTTTTCTGATTTTTATCCTGTTTTCCTATTTTCTTAGCCTTGTACTGAATTGGAGATGAAGTAGAAAGCTTTTCCTGTTCAGAAGTTTTAATGAAAACAGTTTTCAGCTTGGATTCATCAACCTTTTTCAATTTTTCAGTTTGTTTCTGATTCTTCTGAACATTTGGTTGTTTATTTTCTGAGGTGGTGGCTACATCTGATGCTTTGATAAAAGATGTCGTCAGCTTGTTTTCAAAATCCTTTTTATTGACATTGTTGTAGCCTAACCCTTCCCTTTGAGTATTGACCTTAACTCCTAACAACCTGTCCAGATTTTCTTGTCCACTTACAAACTTTGACAGAGAGTTCTTTAAGTCTTGGATTTCATTTTCTAAAGAGGTGATTTGTAACTCATAACTGGCAATCTCTTGCTCACTGCAATTCACATATTCAGTTAACACATTGTTAGCAGTTTTGTATCTTTCAACTTCCTGTTCCAGATTACTCAGTTTATCAGAATCTTCAACACAAATACTGTTTCCTCTTTCCAAAGCTAGAAGTCTCTCCGACATAGTGGAGTTCAACATTTTTAACTTCTCATTTTCTCCCTTAAGTTTGTCATTCTGAATTAATTCATTTATCAAAGTCTGATCTTCTGAATTAGTTTCAAATTTTCTTCCAGCCTTGAATTCCTTCAAATCTTTTTCCTTCTTTTCAATGTTTTTCTGTAATTCCACATTCACAGATTTGATGGCTTCAAGTTTTTCAGCAAGCAAGTTTTTCTCCTGCTCAAGTTTCTCAAATTTTTTATCATTTTTATTAGCAGATATTCTCAGAGAATCATTTTCAGATTTCAGCTTGTTTAAATCTGAGTTCACACTTTCAAAGTTTTTCAGCAATTTTTCATACTGGTCATGATAGTCAACAAGAGTCTGATTATCATTATCTGAGTTGAAATTTTCTTTGAGTTCAGATATCACATTTATATGATCTTGATTTTCAATTTTCAATAATGAAACTTGTTTCTTCAATATTTGAAAATCAGACATACAGGCATCATGAATATTTTTCAATTCAACACAATTTCTACAAGGAGAGCTTGAACTATCTAAACCAGTACCCTTCTTCAATTTTTTATACTGTTTTCTTAACAGTTCATGAGATTCAAATAATTCAGCATATGCATTCTCCCAATCTTCTAGAGAAAAATTCTCGAAGAGATTTACCTCATCATCATCATCTTCTTCAGTTTGATTGCTGCCTTGATCGCTGCCACTTTGATTTCTTCTATTGGCCATCATGCAGCTTGTTTGATTTCCTTTCCCGGCTCTCTTCATCATCTCCAACATATCCCTTGCAGATCTGCAATCAAGGAAACATGAGTGAAAGGCTTTGTCAGTGGCTGCTTTCATCAGATTTATAGCTATCTGATTCTCCTCATACATTTATTCGTGACTGTCAGTCCATTTGGACCTTTTCTTTGGTAATTTATGAGGACCATGTGAAATCACTTTCCACAGGTCTGGATCAACAGATTTAACATAAGCACGTAAAGCACTGTGCCACTGGTTGAAATCAGAACCACTAAAGACGGGTGGACAAGCCATTGAAACAGGTAGCAGATAGATTCAATGCAATAGGAATATTGATGCACTAAAAACAAATTAGCACCGAAGACTGCAAGATCGGATCTGCAGGTCGCTGGACCTTCTAAGCAGACACCGCTCTGATACCAACTGTTAGGGTGCTAGGTCCGGATACAGAGGGGGGTGAATGTATCCTTCTATGAATAATGGCCAAATAAAAACTCTGATGCTAGAGAAGACACAGAATAGAACCAATTCGATTAAGCAAAATAACAAGCAGTGGAGCGAGCCTATCAAGCATCTAGCGAAGCAAATCAAGCAATCAAACCACTGCTCAATAGATTTTTAGGTGGTTCGGTCCTCCAGACCTACATCCACCCCTCACTCCCAACCGGAGTGAGGCTTCACTAGCAAACGCTAGAACCAAGCAGACTCAGTCTGCAAACAGTTGCTGCCACACAGCTTGACCAGGGGAACAGCCTCCCCTCTTCCACCCAACCGGAGAGACACCCAAGTGACTCCCAGCCACTTGGAAACTAGAGGTCGCAGACCTCTCTTCCTCCAGACCAGGAGGGACCCGACCTCAGTACAGAGGATCGGAAGTACAAAGCTAACCAAATGAAAAAGGAAAAGTAAGAAAAGGAAAAATACACAGCGATCAGAAAGCTGTAAAGAAGGATAACACAGAGGTGGCTCGCATGGAGTTGACTTGCCTGGATTTGATCCACGGTCCAGTAGACAGATCTTCAGGTAAGCTTCTCTTCGTCTTCTCTTCTCTCTCACTTTCTTTTTCTCTTAACCCTCACGAGCTCTCTAACTCTCTCTTTCTCTTCTTCTCCTTCTGCTCTTCTTCTCTTTCTTTTCTTCTTTTTCTCTTTCACTCTCTCGATCTCTGCTCCTCTATTCTCTTCGGCTCACTCTCTCTCTTTTTCTTTTCTGGATCGAATACTCTCTGCTGCTCTCAGACTGGATGTATAGACTTTGCTCCTTTTCTTTCGATCAGTCTTCTTTAGTGGAAGAAGGCTCATATATATAGCAGCAGCAGCAGCAGCCCCTGGGCGCGTGGCTTCCACGTTTTCCCGCCCAAGAAATTCGCCAGATCCGAGGCAGATTCATCCAGGTGTCAGCATCTGCATACCTCATCCTCCTGGGATCACGAGCCAGGTCATCAATCTCGGTAAGAATCCCTGTCAGACAGAGCATCGGATAAGTCATCAGTTTAAGTCTAAACACCCTGTACAGACTCTGTGAATGCAAAGCATTGTATAGACTTCAGACTATATAGACTTGAGCAGATAAAGCAAAAGCAATGTATATACTTGTGAGGATGAATGCATTATCAGAACAGGAGAGTGTGTAGACTTAGGCCTTCTGTTCAAGACAAAAACCAATGTACAGACTTCATGCTGTACAGACTTGATGTTGATCAAAAGACCTTTGGACATCAGCCCAAGGCGTCAACGCTTCCAACGTGCAGCGTCGCCTCAGCTCCTCAAGTGAGATGCTCACGCCCTTGGCAACTAGCCAATGCGTCAACGCATCCAGTGTCAGTGTCGACGCAGTGAACAAGACAGGTGATGAACAATGCATGCACTAGCTTTACCAATGTGTAGACTTCATAAAGCTCAGCCACTGTATAGACTTCACGAAGCTCAACCAGTGTATAGACTTCAATGCAGAAACCAAGGCTGTATGGACTTCAGACTTGGACGTATGACCTGTGAGCGATGTATACACTTGGCCCTTGAAGGATGTACAGACTAGAAGGAATGAAGCCCACGATGTATAGACTTGAAGATTGAAGGCGATGTACAGACTTTGATGTAAGACGCAGAATGAGACGCTGAAGTCTGTTTAGAGTTTGATGATTGAAGCATGAACAATACGCCAACGTATGGACTTGGCCAAAGCGTGGGGAAAGTCCCCAATGTGTAGTCTTCCAATGTGAATGAAACGCTGTACATACTTGCTCAAACAGTCCGATGTATGGATTTGGAATTCCAACAGAAGGATGTATAGACTTTATGAAAATGCAGTAGCCAATATATAGACTTGCAGTCTTGTACAGACTAGCCAGTGCATAGACTAGACGAGCATGCAGCACACAATGTGCAGACTTCGTGCAGTGTATGGACTTCATGCAATGCAATGCAGTTTATAGACTTCATGCAATGCAATGCAATGTATAGACTTAGAAAGCATTCAGCTCGTGTAATGTATATACTTTATGCAATGCAATGCAGACAAATATATAGACTTCATGCAATGCAAAGCAGACCAAAGTACAGACTTCCTAAATGCTTCAAGACCATGCACATCAAATGTCTAGACTTCACAAGGTGAACGGCTGTACATACTTCCTATGTGAAGACAGCTGCTGTACAGACTTGTTGAAGTGTGAAGGAGTTGAGTGTATAGACTTCACGATGTGAAGACTTGTCAAGATGTACAGACTTGAGCAAATCAAGGTCTGTATAGACTTGAAGATCATTCAGCGACCAATGTATAGACTTTCCAATGGAACGGCTGTACAGACTTGAAATAATGGAAGACAACGAGTGTATAGACTTTGAAGTGCAACGTAGGTAAAGGCTTCCAATGCATAGACTTTGAAGTTCACTGAATGATGTTCAGACTTTGTTCCACCGACCAGTGTATTGACTTTGCAAGCGTGAGACGCTGGATAAGACGGTGGATGTACAGACTTTAGGTGAAGGCATGAAACGATCTCTAAGATGATGAAGTCTGTATAGACTTTGCAGTGAATGGATGCTCAGTGAGACGCAAGTTGAGACGATGCAGTGTACAGACTTCATGTAATGCATGCAGACATTGAACAATAGAATGTGCAGACTTTGCCATGAGACGCTGAACAAGACACTCCAATGAATAGACTTGCTGGATGCACTGTAGACAATGTATAGACTTTGAAGGCTAACAAGCGTCCTCAGTGTACAGACTTGGGCTGTACAGACTTTGACTCAAATGTGCATATGAGACGCTGCATAAGACAATTCACTGTATAGACTTAGCCTAAGATAATGCATGAGACGGACGATGTATAGACTTGCATTACTGTAGCAATGTATAGACTTGAGATGCACTAAGACGATGACTGTTCAGACTTTGGCAATGTGCAGACTTAGGACAGCAGCTAAGCATGTGTGTATTATGTGAGAGTGTATGCACTTGAAAGCAACATATAGCCAAGTATGAACAACGTGAGAGTGTATACACTTCAAACTATTGAACACAAGTACAATGTATATACTTCATGAACAGACGATGTACCTACTTGGAATTGATGCATGCTGTGCAATGTACATACTTTGAAATCATGCAGGCTGATGTGCAGACTTCAGTTGAACCCAACAAAAGAGTGTATACACTACACTTATCTGGGGGGTCGACTCACACTATGCTGACTGTGATGTATGAATGCTTTATGCAGCAGATAACATGGCTACATCAAATATGCAATGCAAATGCTTTATGATCTGATAAACTAACAGAACAGCAATGCAATGCTTTGATAAACAGGCTGAACATCAGAATGACTGAACATATGAAGATGACTTATTTCAGCAAGATGACTCACAGTAGCTCACATCAAACACCAATCATCAAAACCAAATCAATCATCAAAACAGAACATCAATGCATGGTGACTCACAGTGTATGACTCACATCAAAACCAAACCAATCATCAAAACCACAGAGGCACAACAATCTCCCCCTTTTTGATGATGGCAACTCTACACAGTGAGTCAATCTGATGGTGAGTCAATCTGATGACTCAAACTATTCTCCCCCTTTGACTTCATCAAAAAGATAATAGTTTGAGAAATTATAGCATGTATAAAAATTCAGACAATTTCTCCCCCTTTAGGTGTTTCAGCAAAAGCATGAGTTAGAGATGATCAAAATGAACCTGCATGCACTTATTGAATGATATTCTCCCTCTTTGGCAAACAATCTCCCCCTTTGGTATAATCAAAATAAACCATGGGAAGGGATGAATGCAGATGCAGATACCAGAATGCAAGAACACAGTTCTCCCCCTTTAAGAGTTTCTATGCAGCATGATGCATATGACATGAAAGCTCCCCCTGAATAGATGCCAATTGATATGCATGTGTTGCATGACTCCAAATTGATATTGTTGAGAAAGAGACCACAGAGGCAGTTCAGGTCAATGAATTAAGGACAGTGAGTAGAAAAGGTTCAAATAAGCAGATTTACAAATAAGCTCCAAACAGAAATAATTCAACAAGATTTTCAAGGAGATATCAATCTCATAAATCCAAAACATAATTTTTCAAAGTCTTCCATTATAGGGGCTTATGAATGAGCTTTTTGAACAGCATGGTTTAAACATGATGTATGCAGAGTTTATCAATAAAATTCTGTATTGATATCTAAAACCATGTTTTAATAAAAATGAACCAAGCCCTCATATTTATCTTGATTGTCCTCCCTTTGTCTTACACAATCAAATTTATTGACTTCTTTCAGAATTACATGCACTAGTATTGAGATTAAGCAATTATGAAGTCATATTATTTTATCTAGGGATGTAGCAATTTGATTTTAGCATCAATATTCAAATATTGAGATATGTTCAAACAATTTTTCATGCTACAAATTTTACGAGCAGTCTAGTTCAGTGCACACCTTGTAACTAGATAATATACCTTGATCAGAGGCCAATATCCCTAAGCACTTAGTGTGACTAACTGTCATGCTATATATGAACAGAGATAGCATTTACACATCATGACACACTCCAAATCATTTCTGGATGAGTGAGTTGTATTTCTCAGTGTGCATGCCATTGCTCTGCCTAAATTTCAATGAATTCTTAATCAGAGTTAACTATGGTACCTCATGACACAGTCCTTTGGACATGTGTTTCTCAGTGACCAAGGTCATTGCTCTGACAGATATTACCCTTTAGACTTTTCAGAAAAATTCATTTGCTTCAAATCAATAATAGTTTCATGTACTTAATCAGTTGAAGTCATGTATTCAAAAGTGCAGATTTCAGAAGTTTTCAAGACACAGCATGAAACAGATGGTTACTGTTTATTAAACATGCTTCAGATATTTTTAATAGATTTTAAAGTCAACTCTTGAGTACATTAAACTTAAACCACCTGAGTTATTTCAGATATTCATAAAAACGTATAATAGAAGATTTCTAGTTCAAAATTTTTAGATTTAAGATCGAGATAGCCCATTGAAATCTTCATGAAGGACTGATGGGATTCTGAACCCAAATGATACCAATTGATAGGAGAAATACCAATTGTTAAGAGAGATTGTGAAGCTCAAAGTTTCCAGAATATGATTAAGGTTTGTCAATAAAATCAGTAAGAAAGGATATGCAATGAGTTCTGACACATGTATGCATTTGACAACCTATATGCAATGCATTGACTCCCCCTCACAATATGCATTCAAACTCTCTTTTTGGCATTTTCAATGTAAGGAAATGCAATGCACTATATGTATGCAGGGACATGCAAAGACTCAACATTGAATGCTATGCAAGGATATGCAACTAACTCCCCCTGAAAACATGCAATGTTTACACTGAAAACTGAACATGTGATACCAAATGATTCATGCACATTCAGACTGTCCTAACCAGCAAGATGACCCATGGTACTAGGCGGAGCACTTGGTCTAAAAGATCACCTCACACATTGTAAGAACCTCCAGACAGACCTCCCTGCCTTTTGGTACCTTACCATTTATATACCATTGAGGTCATGCATGATTATTCAACATGCAGTCCTATATGCAATTCAGAATTTCAGTGAGCTATTGCAACACACAAATTTCAAACAACATTCAAAAGTAGTTCAGGTTTTTCAATGTACTATACATGCAAATCACATATATGCACTTCAGATGAGGAGAGTTCAGAGGCATCAATTCAGACAATGCAGATGAAGAATGATTATGCAAAAATAGATTTAGTATGTCATGCAGTAGATGAAACTAAGAACAGGATATGCAAGAATGCATTAAACCAGATATGCAATGAGTTTCAAAATGGGAAATGCAGAGAGATTACCTGAAAAGTGTGAGAATGGGATTTTTCATTCTTGTGTGCCTTGGATCATTACCCCTTTATTCCATCCAAGGCACACCTGCTAGGCACCTTCCTATTTTCCACTAGCAGGAACCCAAGTGGTCTTGGGTCTTGCATAGTAATTAGCCCCTTTTGGGACTGCCTGCATCTTTTTCTGTGCCAAATAGTCATCTGAGTTCATGATAAAACAGTTATGCATTGAATGCCCAGACAGCCCACAATAGTGGCATGAACTAGCATGTTTCATGTTCCTCTTATGTATACTAGCATGAGCTTGAGCATTATAAGAGTGAGCATGAGGGTTTCTGTTATTATTATGAAATTTTTTCTTTTGATGACCAGCTACCCTACAAGCAGCAACTTGGTGGCCTGGTCTTCTGCAATTTGAGCAAACAAGAATTCCTTTAAAAACAAGTTTGTTCCTATCAAATTCTTTGAAATTTCTATTTCTACCCTGGACATGCCAACAGTCCTTGACTGCGTGGCCATGCTTCCCACAATGGGAGCAGAAAGGGAACTTTCTTCTAAAAGAGCTTGCCCAACATTCAGTGGCCTTGTGCCCAAGCTTGTTACAATTAAAACATTTGACATGCTGGTTCAGAGAAGTAGTTTTGTTTATATTAAAAGTATGTTGGTTAGCATAAGATTTAGCATGATGTGAGAGTGGTTTTTTCTTTCCATTAGCAAACCAACATTGAGCAAAGATGTGGCCTAATCTACCACAATGAGAGCATTCACTTTTCTTTGAATGAACAGCAGGTTTTCTATCATGATATTTCCTAGCATTCATCATTTCAGCATTCAAATCATCCAGTTCGTTTAATTCACACTCATGCATTAAATGTCCAAATCTATGACAGTAGTGGCATGGCATTTTCCTTTTAGATACATGTGAGTGTGTGTGAGGACTGTGTTCAACATACACTGATGAACCCTTTTCATTTATTTTTTGATTTACAGTCCTTTTCTGATTTTTATCCTATTTTCCTATTTTCTTAGCCTTGTACTGAATTGGAGATGAAGTAGAAAGCTTTTCCTGTTCAGAAGTTTTAATGACAACAGTTTTCAGCTTGGATCCATCAACCTTTTTCAATTTTTCAGTTTGTTTCTGATTCTTCTGAACATTTGGTTGTTTATTTTCTGAGGTGGTGGCTACATCTGATGCTTTGATAAAAGATGTCGTCAGCTTGTTTTCAAAATCCTTTTTATTGACATTGTTGTAGCCTAACCCTTCCCTTTGAGTATTGACCTTAACTCCTAACAACCTGTCCAGATTTTCTTGTCCACTTACAAACTTTGACAGAGAGTTCTTTAAGTCTTGGATTTCATTTTCTAAAGAGGTGATTTGTAACTCATAACTGGCAATCTCTTGCTCACTGCAATTCACATATTCAGTTAACACATTGTTAGCAGTTTTGTATCTTTCAACTTCCTGTACCAGATTGCTCAGTTTATCAGAATCTTCAACACAAATACTTTTTCCTCTTTCCAAAGCTAGAAGTCTCTCCGACATAGTGGAGTTCAACATTTTTAACTTCTCATTTTCTCCCTTAAGTTTGTCATTCTGAATTAATTCATTTATCAAAGTCTGATCTTCTGAATTAGTTTCAAGTTTTCTTCCAGCCTTGAATTCCTTCAAATCTTTTTCCTTCTTTTCAATGTTTTTCTGTAATTCCACATTCACAGATTTGATGGCTTCAAGTTTTTCAGCAAGCAAGTTTTTCTCCTGCTCAAGTTTCTCAAATTTTTTATCATTTTTATTAGCAGATATTCTCAGAGAATCATTTTCAGATTTCAGCTTGTTTAAATCTGAGTTCACACTTTCAAAGTTTTTCAGCAATTTTTCATACTGGTCATGATAGTCAACAAGAGTCTGATTATCATTATCTGAGTTGAATTTTTCTTTGAGTTCAGATATCACATTTATATGATCTTGATTTTCAATTTTCAATAATGAAACTTGTTTCTTCAATATTTGAAAATCAGACATACAGGCATCATGAATATTTTTCAATTCAACACAATTTCTACAAGGAGAGCTTGAACTATCTAAACTAGTACCCTTCTTCAATTTTTTATACTGTTTTCTTAACAGTTCATGAAATTCAAATAATTCAGCATATGCATTCTCCCAATCTTCTAGAGAAAAATTCTCGAAGAGATTTACCTCATCATCATCATCTTCTTCAGTTTGATTGCTGCCTTGATCGCTGCCACTTTGATTTCTTCTATTGGCCATCATGCAGCTTGTTTGATTTCCTTTCCCGGCTCTCTTCATCATCTCCAACATATCCCTTGCAGATCTGCAATCAAGGAAACATGAGTGAAAGGCTTTGTCAGTGGCTGCTTTCATCAGATTTATAGCTGTCTGATTCTCCTCATACATTGATTCGTGACTGTCAGTCCATTTGGACCTTTTCTTTGATAATTTATGAGGACCATGTGAAATCACTTTCCACAGGTCTGGATCAACAGATTTAACATAAGCACGTAAAGCACTGTGCCACTGGTTGAAATCAGAACCACTAAAGACGGGTGGACAAGCCATTGAAACAGATAGCAGATAGATTCAATGCAACAGGAATATTGATGCACTAAAAACAAATTAGCACCGAAGACTGCAAGATCGGATCTGCAGGTCGCTGGACCTTCTAAGCAGACACCGCTCTGATACCAACTGTTAGTGTGCTAGGTCCGGATACAGAGGGGGGTGAATGTATCCTTCTATGAATAATGGCCAAATAAAAACTCAGATGCTAGGCAAAATCCGGAATTAAGCTAATTCGATTAAGCAAAATAACAAGCAGGTGGAGCGAGCCTATCCAAGCATCTAGCGGAAGCAAATCAAGCAATCAAACCACTGCTCAATAGATTTTTAGGTGGTTCGGTCCTCCAGACCTACATCCACCCCTTACTCCCAACCGGAGTGAGGCTTCACTAGCAAACGCTAGAACCAAGCAGACTCAGTCTGCAAACAGTTGCTGCCACACAGCTTGACCAGGGGAATAGCCTCCCCTCTTCCTCCCAACCGGAGGGACACCCAAGTGACTCCCAGCCACTTGGAAACTAGAGGTCGCAGACCTCTCTTCCTCCAAACCAGGAGGGACCCGACCTCAGTCCAGAGGATCGGAAGTACAAAGCTAACCAAATGAAAAAGGAAAAATACACAATGATCAGAAAGCTGTAAAGAATGATAACACAGATGTGGCTCGCATGGAACTGACTGGCCTGGATTTGATCCACGGTCCAGTAGACAGATCTTCAGGTAAGCTTCTCTTCGTCTTCTCTTCTCTCTCACTTTCTTTTTCTCTTAACCCTCACGAGCTCTCTAACTCTCTCTTTCTCTTCTTCTCCTTATGCTCTTCTTCTCTTTCTTTTCTTCTTCTTTCGCAGGCTCTTTTCTTCTTTTTCTCTTTCACTCTCTCGATCTCTGCTCCTCTATTCTCTTCGGCTCACTCTCTCTCTTTTTCTTTTCTGGATCGAATACTCTCTACTGCTCTCAGACTGGATGTATAGACTTTGCTCCTTTTCTTTCGATCAGTCTTCTTTAGTGGAAGAAGGCTCATATATATAGCAGCAGCAGCAGCAGCCCCTGGGCGCGTGGCTTCCACGTTTTCCCGCCCAAGAAATTCGCCAGATCCGAGGCAGATTCATCCAGGTGTCAGCATCTGCATACCTCATCCTCCTGGGATCACGAGCCAGGTCATCAATCTCGGTAAGAATCCCTGTCAGACAGAGCATCGGATAAGTCATCAGTTTAAGTCTAAACACCCTGTACAGACTCTATGAATGCAAAGCATTGTATAGACTTTAGACTGTATAGACTTGAGCAGATAAAGCAAAAGCAATGTATATACTTGTGAGGACGAATGCATTATCAGAACAGGAGAGTGTGTAGACGTAGGCCTTCTGTTCAAGACAAAAACCAATGTACAGACTTCATGCTGTACAGACTTGATGTTGATCAAAAGACCTTTGGACATCAGCCCAAGGCGTCAACGCTTCCAACGTGCAGCGTCGCCTCAGCTCCTCAAGCGAGATGCTCATGCCCTTGGCAACTAGCCAATGCGTCAACGCATCCAGTGTCAGCGTCGACGCAGTGAACAAGACAAGTGATGAACAATGCATGCACTAGCTTTACCAATGTGTAGACTTCATAAAGCTCAGCCACTGTATAGACTTCACGAAGCTCAACCAGTGTATAGACTTCAATGCAGAAACCAAGGCTGTATGGACTTCAGACTTGGACGTATGACCTGTGAGCGATGTATACACTTGGCCCTTGAAGGATGTACAGACTAGAAGGAATGAAGCCCACGATGTATAGACTTGAAGATTGAAGGCGATGTACAGACTTTGATGTAAGACGCAGAATGAGACGCTGAAGTCTGTATAGAGTTTGATGACTGAAGCATGAACAGTACGCCAACGTATGGACTTGGCCAAAGCGTGGGGAAAGCCCCCAATGTTTAGACTTCCAATGTGAATGAAACGATGTACAGACTTGCTCAAACAGTCCGATGTATGGATTTGGAATTCCAACAGAAGGATGTATAGACTTTATGAGAATGCAGCAGCCAGTGTATAGACTTGCAGTCTTGTACAGACTAGTCAGTGTATAGACTAGACGAGCATGCAGCACACAATGTGCAGACTTCGTGCAGTGTATGGACTTCATGCAATGCAATGCAGTTTATAGACTTCATGCAATGTAATGCAATGTATAGACTTAGAAAGCATTCACCTCGTGTAATGTATATACTTCATGCAATGCAATGCAGACAAATGTATAGACTTCATGCAATGCAAAGCAGACCAAAGTACAGACTTCCTAAATGCTTCAAGACCATGCACATCAAATGTCTAGACTTCACAAGGTGAACGGCTGTACATACTTCCTATGTGAAGACAGCTGCTGTACAAACTTGTTGAAGTGTGAAGGAGTTGAGTGTATAGACTTCACGATGTGAAGACTTGTCAAGATGTACAGACTTGAGCGAATCAAGGTCTGTATAGACTTGAAGATCATTCAGCGACCAATGTATAGACTTTCCAATGGAACGGCTGTACAGACTTGAAATAATGGAAGACAGCGAGTGTATAGACTTTGAAGTGCAACGTAGGTAAAGGCTTCCAATGCATAGACTTTGAAGTTCACTGAATGATGTTCAGACTTTGTTCCACCGACCAGTGTATTGACTTTGCAAGTGTGAGACGCTGGATAAGACGGTGGATGTACAGACTTTAGGTGAAGGCATGAAACGATCTCTAAGACGATGAAGTCTGTATAGACTTTGCAGTGAGTGGATGCTCAGTGAGACGCAAGTTGAGACGATGCAGTGTACAGACTTCATGTAATGCATGCAGACATTGAACAATAGAATGTGCAGACTTTGCCATGAGACGCTGAACAAGACACTCCAATGAATAGACTTGCTGGATGCACTGTAGACAATGTATAGACTTTGAAGGCTAACAAGCGTCCTCAGTGTACAGACTTGGGCTGTACAGACTTTGACTCAAATGTGCATATGAGACGCTGAATAAGACAATTCACTGTATAGACTTAGCCTAAGACAATGCATGAGACGGACGATGTATAGACTTGCGTTACTGTAGCAATGTACAGACTTGAGATGCACTAAGAAGATGACTGTTCAGACTTTGGCAATGTGCAGACTTAGGACAGCAGCTAAGCATGTGTGTATTATGTGAGAGTGTATACACTTGAAAGCAACATATAGCCAAGTATGAACAACGTGAGAGTGTATACACTTCAAACTATTGAACACAAGTACAATGTATATACTTCATGAACAGACGATGTACCTACTTGGAATTGATGCATGCTGTGCAATGTACATACTTTGAAATCATGCAGGCTGATGTGCAGACTTCAGTTGAACCCAACCAAAGAGTGTATACACTACACTTATCTGGGGGGTCGACCTACACTATGCTGACTGTGATGTATGAATGCTTTATGCAGTAGATAACATGGCTACATCAAATATGCAATGCAAATGCTTTATGATCTGATAAACTAATAGAACAGCAATGCAATGCTTTGATAAACAGACTGAACATCAGAATGACTGAACATATGAAGATGACTTATTTCAGCAAGATGACTCACAGTAGCTCACATCAAACACCAATCATCAAAACCAAATCAATCATCAAAACAGAACATCAATGCATGGTGACTCACAGTGTATGACTCACATCAAAACCAAACCAATCATCAAAATCACAGGGGCACAACATTTCTCTCGTATATGGCTCGGAGGCAATCGTCCCCATTGAACTGGAGATACCGTTCCTCAGGGTTGACATTCAACATGGGCTTGTCCTTGAAGGGCAGACCAACGTTGAACGAAGGCTCGAGGAACTCTCCAGCCTAGAAGTAAAACGGCTTCGGGCCCAACAGAACATTCAGGTCTACCAGGTCCGGATTGCACGCGCCTTTGACAAGCTTGTCAAGGAATGCGAATTCAAGAAGGGCGACCTCGTCATGGTCAAGAGAAGAGACCTCATGGCTGCCAACCCTAAGGGTAAGCTGAATGAGAACTGGCTCAGACCCTACGTAGTCCAAAAAGTCTACGAAGGTGGGACCTATGTAATTGTCAACCATCGCGGGGGAAGTTCAGTTCCCGCCTCTTAATGGAAGGCACTTGAGACTGTACCACGCTCCGGCACCCCCGTTCAATCAATAATATAACCCTCCACCCTATTTTGGGCGGATTGGCGTGATTAATGTCCAAACAACTTGACCACTATCCATGTTTTCAAAAAGCGAGAAGAAAAAAAAGGAAGAGGAAGGTAAAAAAAAAGAGAAAAAAAAGAGATAAGAAGAGATAAGAAGAAAAGAGAGAAAGGAAGAAAAAAAAGAAGAGAAGAAGAGGAAAAGAGAGAAAAAGAAAAAAAAGGGGAAGAGAGAAAGAAAAAAAAGAAGAAAAGAGGAGAAAAGGAAAAAGAAGAGAAGAGATAAAGAAAGAAAAGAAAGAGAAAGAGGAAAAAAAAGGAAGTAAAAAAAAGAAGGGAAAGATACAAGAGCAAGGGAAGAGTGGAAGCCGAGAAAGGGGGAACTCCCCCCATTTCCAGCCGTCGCCCCGTAGCAACAGAAGTACTAAAAGAAATTTCTAAACAAACTCTTCTCTCCGTCCTCCTCGGGCGGTGAGTACCCCCTTGGCTCGGACCTCCCGTCCGGGTCATTGACTAAATAAACTCTTCTCTCCGTCCTCCCCGGGTGGTGAGTACCCCTTTGGCTCGGACCTCCCGTCCGGGTCATTGACTAAACAAACTCCCTTTGGCTCGGACCTCCCGTCCGGGTCATTGATTAAACAAACTCTTCTCTCCGTCCTCCCCGGGCGGTGAGTACCCCTTTGGCTCGGATCTCCAGTCCGGGTCATTGACTAAATAAACTCTTCTCTCCATCCTCCCCGGGTGGTGAGTACCCCTTTGGCTCGGATCTCCCGTCCGGGTCATCAACTAAACAAACTCTTCTCTCCGTCCTCCCCGGGCGGTGAGTACCCCTTTGGCTTGGACCTCCAGTCCGGGTCATTGACTAAACAAACTCTTCTCTCCGTCCTCCTCGGGCGGTGGGTACCCCTTTGGCTTGGACCTCCTGTCCGGGTCATCGACTAAACAAACTCTTCCCCCCGTCCTCCCGGGGCGGTGAATACCTCTTTGGCTTGGACCTCCCGTCCAGGTCATTGACTAAGCAAACTCTCCTCTCCGTCCTCCCCGGGCGGTGAGTACCCCTTTGGCTTGAACCTCCGGTCTGGGTCATTGACTAAACAAACTCTTCTCTCCGTCCTCCCCGGGCGGTGAGTACCCCTTTGGCTTGGATCTCCCGTCCAGGTCATTGACCAGACAAACTCTTCTCTCTGTTCCCTCTGAATGACGAGAAACCCCGTCTTTGGCCAAGGCCTCCCGCCTGAGGCCAGTGCACAGTTCTAACGTTATGGCAAGATTAGTGAGCCGCCCATTCGGTATGGTGGAGTGGCCCCCTCGTCCTCCCCCTGGGAGGGCGAGCACTCTCCCGTGCCCTGACATGGGCTCCTGCCTGGTTCTCCCGGAGCGAATCATCGCAAAGACTCACACCCTGCCAATGTGTCTCGGCACAACAAAAGAGAGAGAAGAGGAAGAGAAAGACAATATACACAAAAGAGAAGGAAGAAGAGAAGAGCCCCCCTGGGGTGAACGCATACTGAAAGTGCATGTGGAACCATAAATGTTCTGCTCTATTCAAAAAGGGATCAGACTACATATGCTTCGGGGCATACCCCGGTGTCACATTTCAAAAAGAGGGGGAGAAGAACTAAGGGGTGCGACGCTCAGTCAACACCCCGGAAGATGTCCTCGAGAGGGAGAATTTCGACGCAGGGGAAGTTCGTCATGTCGCGCAGGCGGCCCCTCCGTTCTTCGAGTCGAGTGAGCTCTGCCTCCATTGACACCGTCTCAACTTGGGCAACGGCGAGAGCCTCACCTTCCGTCTCGATCGCTTTTTTGGCTTCGGCAAGGTCAGACCTGGCCGCGGCAAGGTAGCTCTCCAGTTTCGCAATTCGGCTCTTAAGGGAGCGAACATTGCTCCGGCCTTCCCCGAGAGCCCTCTCATGGCGCTCCTCATCGTGACGCCGGGCCTCCAAAGTCTGTAAGTACTCGCCGGCCTGGGCATCAAGGGCGGCACACTCGTCAGGGGCCTGGGTCTCGAGGAACTCGCGGCGCTTAACGTACTTCAATAATAGTAAGACTCGTCGCGACCATTCCCCCAGTGGAAAGCCCAGCACTTGTAACGCCCCGGTCAGCTGCGTCACTATGGTGCGTACCTCCCGGTATGATAAGGAAAGGTCGGCAAAGAGCATCGTCCGCAGTGTTACCAGCATTTGATGAACCAGTGCCTCCGACAAGGTGTGACTGACCGAAGGCACGACTGGGGGAGTGAATTCCACGGTGCTGTCCACCTCCGCCCATAAATCGGCATCCACGGCGGATGAAGAAGACGGAAGGGCAAGAGTCAAGTCCCCTGGCCGGCCTGGCTCGACAGAGGACCTATGGCCAACCACCGCTGGGGGAATGGGTAAGATCATCGCCGAAGCATCTGGCGCCGCCATTATCTGCTGGTCTCGTGCCTCCTCTTCCCCTGCCCGGCCCGCCTCTGCCACTAGTTCAACCGGTGGGGGTGCAGGCACCGCTACTCCAGCCGAAGGAGGGGCTTCGAGTAAAGCCAGACCGGAAGCCGCCGCCCATAAACTCCTCTCGCGCGTCTGGGATCCCTACAGATGTGCGCGAAGCCCCGTAAATATCTGCCTCAGGAGCGGGTCCTCCATTTGGGCCAGAAGCTTCGGGAGAGGCGGAAGTGGAACCAGCAGCTGGGGGATGCCCCCCGCTTCCACGAGCGCCGCAAGGCTCTCCACCCCTGAGCCCGAGACAGAAGCCAGCCCCTCCACCGCTATTGGGCCAATGCTTGGCCTCCGTTTCGCGACAGCCTTCCGGGCACGACCGGACGTCTTCCCTCCTATCGGCATCACCTACTCATGGGAAGCGGAGTCAGCCACCCGCTGCCTGGAATAGATCATGCAAAGTCAAAAGGCGGGGAAGAACTATAAGCCCCATGTGCTTACCTCGGCCACCGGGATGATGCTGCCTTCGGGCGCAATCTCCCCCTCCTCCAGAGGCTCGTCCGCCGTTTCGGTAGCACTTGAAGGCTCCGCGGACGCCTCCCGTTGAAGGGCGTTGAGCAAGAGGGCTAGCTTGCCCATGCCAGCAGCGCCTCCCGCCAGGCGGGCGACCGGCGCGGCTGAAGCGGCCTTCCCCACAACCTCTGGCTGGGTAAGCTCCTGAAAATCTGAGGACAACAAGAACGAGATCATTAGCCCACTATGGGAAAAACGGGGTCCGGCCCAAACAAGCTCACACTTACAGCAGTCCTCCCCATAAAACTTGAGGAGCCAGCAAGTAAGGGGGCCTTGAAGACCAGCTCGGGCAGCCCCGATGCTTCAGATGCGCCCTTGTCATAAGCCACTTCATCGGAGGAATAGTTGTAATCTACCTCTTCACCCGATGAAGATTCAGCCATCACGGGTTCCTCCCTTGCCAGCAAAGGGACCTCCTCTTCGAGGTCAATGACTGGCGCATCCCCCCGCGGGCTAGATGAGGTGGGTACGATTGACTTCAGCCTTTTCCTCATGTACAGTTGTGTCGCCGGGAGATGCAGGCGAGGCCCGAATAGCCCAGTAACTGCCCCAGCGGTGCCTATCGCATAATAAAAAAGAAAAGAGAGGGAAAGACAGGTCACATCAAACCCAGTTGGCTCCCATAGAATGAAAGGAGTCAATTAGGCCGACAAAGGAAAGTACCCTCTTCAGCTCCTACAGCGCGGGGTGACCCATGGGCTTCCTCGGCAGGCAAGGCTTTCTCGGGAGCCGCAGTCGCCCCCTCGCCTGGGATCAGCACAAGTGACGGCTCCTCCGCACCGTCTGAAAGGAAGAGAGGCAATGGTCACATGCATATAAAGGGCTCACCCGGGAAAATAAATAAATCCGGAAAGATGTCAGCGGTCGATAAGCCTCACCCGCATGGTGGCTCAGCCCGGTCCGAGTGACGACAAATTCCTCGAAAGACGGAATGGGAGCCACCGGGGAGACGGTCGCCGAGGCCGGGGAGACCTCTGCCCTCCTTCGCTTTGCCTCCTGTCGCCCGGCCACTTTGGCTGCGGCCAATGCTTTCTTAACAGGCGACTTTGCCCGGGACCTCCCCTTGGCTTGTGGTGGGGGAGTCAGAGTTGGCCTCGAGGTCGCCCCTGTCGCGGCCGTAGCTTTACCCACATCAGGGACGGCCGCAGGAACCGGCTCCTCCACGTCGGGAATGGGCGTGGGGGCGAGCCCTTCCACAGAGACTGAGACAAAAAGAGACATTCAGGTGTCAGAATCTTGCCTCAAAATAAAAAAAAGAGAACCCTTAAGACACACTGATGGTGGGAGAGGCTAACCGGCAGGTTGGCTCGGCCCGGTCCGGGCGACCTCAAACTCCTCAAAAGATCGGACTCGTGGTGCTGGGGGAGCGGTCGTCGAAGCCTTAGCCGCCTCGGTTTTTCGTCGCTTCGCGTCCCGCTGCTTGGCCGCTTTAGCAGCATCTACCGCCTTCTTCACAGGCGATTTGGCCCGGGACCTCTTCGCAGCCTTGGGCAGGGGAGCCGTGGTCGGAGCTGGTAGTGCCGCCTCAAAATAGGCGGGCTTCTGTACGAGCCGAAGGAAGTTCCGGTACGTCACCGTCTGCACGTTGTCGGGATGGTCTATCAAAATAGACGCGCGCATATGATTAGCATTCGGCAACCTGCTAAGGTCACAGCGACGAGAATAAAGGAGATGGAAAGGTTAAATACCGTGAGGACCGGTGTACAACCGAAGTGTTATTGGCCAGTAGCTCAGAGACGGCTCCTTATCCCGACGCGCCGCCTCTCGGACCAGCCAGCATACGTCCTCGACCTTCTGGCACCGGTCTGTGAGGCTAGCCAGATTTGCATGCTTCTTCGAAGAGAGGTGGCAGAAAAGATTGAAGTGGTCCATGCCCCACCGGTTGGCATAATAATACGGGATGTGCAGGCGCTTGCCCAGGATGGCGGCCGTCTGATCTTCGATCTTCAGCCCATTCACCCGCAGCAGAACATACAGCCATGTGGTGTCCTTATAATTCTAGGGCTTCCTCTCCTCCCGCCTCATAAACGTGCGGTATGGGCAGATCAGGTCCCTCTCTGGACGCCAGCTCTTTGCGGGGGTGCCCTCCTCCTCCATGGGGAGCGAGTAATTAATGAGCTCCAGACGGTCACTCCCTATCCGGCAAAGATCCCTCAATGTCTTCTTATAGTTGTCCTTCGTCACCGGAGGCAACTCTACTTTCGGCGTCGGCCTCGCGTCCCGGGCTTCCCGACGGGCGGCCATATATGACGCCACCTCCTTCTCCTGCTTGTTCTTGAGCCGAAGAAGATGATCTGGCTCAATGTCAAGCACCGGTACCGCCTGCCTGCTGAGGAACCTCCTCTCGGCCCCATCCCAGCAGTCGGTCTTATGCAATCGATAGAAGGCCGTCCGGGTGTTCCACCACTTGATGTAATCCTGGGTCACTCTGGGGATGCGACCCGGGGCTGGCAGCCTGAAGGAGGTAGAGTCCGCCCGGTGGAAGAAGTCCCACCAGCTCCTGGCGTGCTCGGCAGCTGAACTTCCCTGGATGTTCCGTGAGGGCAGGCCGAACTATGCATGATAGCTAGGGATATGCTGATCATATCCGAAGTTCTGGCCAAATCGGAAGGGGTAGTACGGCTCCAACAATACATTGTCCCCCTTCCTAAACGCCAACACGCTTGGGCGAATAGACAACGACCAGTCCCTCAGCTCGGGCTCCAGTAACGGGCGGACCACATTCTCCTGGTTGATAGGGTGGATGTACTTCTCCACCTGGTCGTCTTTGCATTCCCTCTTGTTATTCACCAGAGGGCTTGAGTGCGCGGCCAGCGTCCAGAAGTGAATAGTGCCAGCCGCATCCCGGGGAACCGTTGTCAACCGGCCCCGAATGTCATACATCTGCATGGAAGTAGAAGCCGGCTCTGCATTGGCGAACTCCAGCATTCTCGGCACCAGCCCCCAGTCTTTAAGAGCTCGCGGGGCGAACTCGGGGAACAGCGAGCAGACCCACGCATTGAAGAAATGCAACGGACATATGTAGCGGGCCTGTCTCGGAAACTGATGAGTACTGACGTCCCCCAACACCTTGTAGATCAAGCAAAGGGTTGCCGGGCATAGGGAGAGTTTGATTCCCCACGCCATCTGACACGCCGGATAGATAGCGTCCGGTCGAATCACCGTCTCGTCCCCATATGGCATGGCAAATGAACATAGCCAATACACGAGATAGGCGGCGCAGTGAGTCTGCGGGTCGACACCCATCGGATTAGGCCCGCTCCGACGCCCTTTGGAGGGGATCTTCACATCAAGCTTGGGCTTCGCACGCTTCTTGCGAGCAACGGCGGTCCCGACGCAAGGAAATTCATCATATTGCTTCAGCCCATCATAGAAGTATTGTAACCACAGGGTCAGACGCACCCTCTTCCTGTCTCCACGGGCGGGCTGCCTCCCACCATGTGACAACTGGTATAACTCCCGGTACGCCTTCATAAGGTACCGGTACGAATACCCGAGAGAATAATAGCCATCCCCGTTGGTTTCGTCCTTGATCAGATCGGGGAGGTATACTTCTTCATAAGGCTCCCCGTCGATGGGAAAGCCGCTCAGCTGACTGAGGCTCCACAAATCAAGTGAAGTCTCACCCTCCACCGTGTAGAAGGTGTTGGTCTCCGCACTGAACACTTCTATCATGCCACAGCAGAGACCCTTGGAAATGGGGTAGCCATACCGAGAGGCGTACACACTGTGGTAAATGCCAACCCGGACCAGCAATGGAGCATAGTTGAACAACACATACTCCGTAAACTTCACCGCCCCTTCACGGAAGCTATGTGCGTCTTGAAGCTTCAGCTCCCCGAACCAGCCCAGCGACAGCTCATACTTGAACCTGATGGCCAGGCAATCTAAGATAAATGGCTCCTCCCTGTAGGCCCATTTTAGGGAAGCCAAGAATAAGCCGAATCGGGGCGACTCGCCGTGCACCTTTCTGGCGGACATGTCCCATTTTGCCGGAGTGAATAGAGGTGCTCGCACCAGTTTGTCTTCGGCTGGCAGCACCCCCTCGATCCCCAGAACAGGTTTCCACTCCCTGGCCTCTCCCACCAGGTACATTGGGATGCTCCGGGGGACACTGTATAATAAGCTGTCTCGGGCTTGCAGGATGGCCCGCTCGGCACTCTTCACAGCCCGGAAGTCTCGCCCTTCCCGCGAGCGAAAATGCTTCAGAAATCGAACCAGGTGTCTATCCTTCAGGAAAGTCCTTCCTGTACTCCCACGTGGCCCGGTCGAACGTGAAGCCGCCCTCGACCCTGGCCAGCCTGCCGAAGTCCATGGTCTCCCGGTCAAACCCCAACGACTTTGCCAAGGCGGCTATCTCCGCATGCTCTCAGTCTAGGTCCTCCACGTTGAGCCATGTGACCGCTGGCACTGGACCCCGCGGAATGAGGTTGGCACCGATAGCAGCAGCAGGAGCAGAAGACCCGCTTGGGGTAGCCATTTGTCTACAAAGATACACAAATGGAAGACCAGAATAAGCCACAGGCAAAAGGGAATGAAAAACTGTGAAGGGACTTTACTACGAATAAAATAAATAAGATACTGCCAATTTCTAACGAAATTTCGGCAGAGTTTCCCCTAGGCCCGAGGCGTAAGTGAAAACACGGGTGCGCGCCCACAAGGAGTAACGGCCCCAACAAAGTCATGGTGGGCCCCGAGAGGCAACACCAGAAGTCCGCCGATCAAAAAGTCTTCTTCCCCTGGCTTGAAGGCCTTCACCGGTACGCTGTCCAGTGCCTTCCCCGGCACACCCCGCAGCGGCCCTCACCGGTACACTACCCAGTGCCTTCCCCGGCACACCCTCAAGCTTCCCCGGCACACGTGTGCCCCGCGCTGCCCGGCACACCCTGGAGTGGCCCCTCACCGGCACACTCCACATGCGTCCTCCCCGGCACACCCAGCAGAAGCTTCACTAGCACACCCCCCCAAGGGGTCTTCGCCGGCACACCCAAGAGGCCTTCCCCGGCACGCTCCGGGAGCTCTTCCCCGGTACGCTCCCTGACGTCTTCGTCGGCACACCCCTGTGCCATCGTTCCCCGGCACACCCTAGTGCCCCTTCCCCAGCACGTCCTAAGTGGCCCTTACCGGCACACTCGCGGCATCGCTCCCCGGCATGCCCCGTTGAGGGCTTCGCCGGCACGGTCGCCAGCACCCACCAGCGGCACGCTCGGATGAACCTCGCCGGCACGCTTCATGTCTCCTTCCCCGGCACGCCCAGTGCCCCCCTCACCGGCACGACGAATGCCACCGGCCCACGGCCATCCCGTGGCCCTCCCGCGGAAGGCAGAGAAGGGGAGAGGAAGAAGAAGAGCAAAGGGAATGAGGGGGATGGGGAGAGGAAGAGAATGGTGGTGAGCCTAGGGCTCCACGGACCCCGCCGTTACGAAAGGACGAAGAAGAAGGAAAGGAAGGGAGGAAATAGAAGAAAAGAAGGAGATAGGGGAAGAGTAAGAGAGGAGGAGGACAGAGGAGAGAAAAAGGGGGGGCCGTCGTGACCCTCTCCTCACCACGACGACGACGACGGCGGCGGCGTTGGCGTCCGACGATGGAGAAGAGAAGGAAGAGGGGGGGACGGGGGTGCCTCGACCGTTCGGTCACCAAGAGAGGGAAAGAGAGAGGGGAGAGGAAGAGTTTGAAAGAGGGGGTGGCCCGTTCGAGCCACCCCACTCCTTTATATAGGGGGGGGAGCAAAAAAAAAAGAAGAAGAAGAAAGAAAAAAAATAGAAAGAGGGGAAGAGAAAAAATGAATAAAAGAAGAAAAAAAGGGGGTAATAAAAAAGGAGAAAAAGGTGGGAGGGAGGGAGGAAAATAAAAATGAAAAAAAAAAGAGAGAGAAATAAAAGGAGAAAATAGAAGAAAGGGAAGCAAAAGTATATGTAAAATATTAAATAGATAGATATATATATATATACCTACATATGTGCATACACTTACATACTCATCCACTCACATACGTGGAGGAGTAAGTCAATAATGTACAATAATAAGTGTCTCCGGGGAAACATTCCATCCCCACAATCCTACTCGGACGGGCGTCCGCACAAGCGAAGACGACTCTACTCCTGCAACTTTACCCCGACGGTGGCGCCACTACCCCGCCAACAAACAAGTCCTTCCCTGGCACGTAGCCTCGTGCCTCAGTCGCCTCCCATTTCATACAATATTGCCATCACGGGCCTTACGCCCGAATCGGCACGACTTCTATCCTTGCGCTGGCGTTCGTCCCTTGCCAGCGAATAGACCCCTTTCCGGCACAAGGCTCCGTGCCCTAGCCACCCACTCCATGCAATATTGCCATTACGGACCTTACGTCCGAATCGGCATGAATTCTCCCGTTGCACTGGCATTTTCTTCTTGCCAACGAATAAGCCTTACCTTCCGGCGCAAGGCTTCGTGCCCTAGCCGACACTTGCGTATCACTCACTTGTCAAAGAAAAGAAAAAAAAAAGAAAATGGGGTTAAAAATAGAGATACCCCGCCGGACTCGCCCCTGCACGGGGACGAGGGTAAAAATGGCAATAGCTCGGCTGTGGCGAAAACCCGAAAGGGCGCTACAGGCAAAATCGAGTACCCCGCCACGTGAAAACCTGAGATGGCGCGTGGGCAAAAGCAAGAGGGGGCCGGTACCGGCGAAAACCCGAAAGGGCGCTTGTATCGGTAATGTGGTTCAAAAAAAAGTGAAAAGAAAAGAGAAAGAGAAGAGAAGAATAGATCAACAAACTAGGTCAGCTCCCGACACCCTATCGGCACTGACGAAGAGACCAAGAGACAACAAACCAGGTCAGCTCCCGACGCCCTGTCGGCACTGACGAAGAGACCAAGAGACAACAAACCAGGTCAGCTCCCTACGCCCTGTCGGCACTAACGAAGAGACCAAGAGACAACAAACCAGGTTAGCTCCCGACATCCTGTCGGCACTGACGAAGAGACCAAGAGACAAAAAATCAGGTCAGCTCCCGACATCCTGTCGGCACTGACGAAGAGACCAAGAGACAACAAACCAGGTCAACTCCCGGCACCCTGTCGGCACTTACGAAGAGACAAAGAGACCAACATATTACTTCAGTTCCCGGCATCCCGTCGGCACTGATGAAGAGACCAACATGTTGCTTCAGTTCCCGGCACCCTGTCGGCACTGATGAAGAGACAAATAGATCCAACAAACTACTTCAGTTCCCGGCACCCTGTCGGCAGTGATGAAGAGACAAATAGACCCAACAAACTACTTCAGTTCCCGGCACCCCGTCGGCACTGATGAAGAGACAAAGAGACAACAAACCAAGTCAGCTCCCGGCGCCCTGTCGGCACTGACGAAGAGACCAAGAGACCAACAAACCAGGTCAGCTCCCGGCATCCCGTCGGCACTGATGAAGAGACAAAGAGACAACAAACCAGGTCAGCTCCCGGCGCCCTGTCGGCACTGACGAAGAGACGAAGAGATCAACAAACCAGGTCAGCTCCCGACACCCAGTCGGCACTGATGAAGAGACCAAGAGACAACAAACCAGGTCAGCTCCCGGCACCCTGTCGGCACTAATGAAGAGACGAAGAGACCAACATGCTATGTCAGTTCCCGACACCCTGTCGGCGCTGATCATGAAGAGACAAAGAGACCAACATGCTACGCCAGCTCCCAGCACCCCGTCGGCGTCGACAAAGAGAAAAAGAGACCAGTACACCCGCGGGCATCGCCCGGCTCATCCTTCGCCCGCGCTACCCGTGGGTGGGGGGCATTTGTGAACACCAAAAATTGCACACCCAGATGTCCTACTCGGCCCAGCACTAACAACGGCACCAAGTGAAGAAGCCCCATAGAGACTGGTCATCCGGACTCCCCAAATATGCACACTGCTATGAAGCTGTCCCCGGAGTCACGACGGCGAAGAGAAACCAACCCCTGGGAAGCTCACGACCCGTGGCCCCCGAAGAAGATCAAACAAACCATAATTTTGAGCACAAAACGGGCCCAAGTCAGCCCCAGCGGCACACCCTGGTGGCCTTCAACGGCACACCCAGGGTTGCCTTCAGCGGCACACCCTTGTGGTGGCCTTCAGCGGCACAGCCCCTGGGAGCCCCAGCGGCACACCCAGGCCTTTAGCGGCACGCCCAGTGGGCCTTCAGCGGCACACTCTTTGGTGCCCTCCAGCGGCACACTATGAAGGGCCCCCAGCGGCACACTATGAAGGGCCCCCCACGGCATGCTCTTTGCGCCCTTTAACGGCACACTTCTCTGGGCCTTCAGCGGCACGCCTTTTGCCCTCTTCAGCGGCACGCTTATAGTGTCTTACAGTGACATGCTTCTTCAGCCCGCCAGCGGTACAGCGTGAAGGTTTTTCAACGGCCAAACGACGTGAAGCCCATGCCCTACATATCCTTGGCATGCAGTGAGCTGTCTGAGGTGTCAACCAACGGTTGGGCCACGTAGGCTACTCCCCTGATAGCCAGGATGAAAAAGGTCAAACGTCATCATGATGAAGCTGCTTCCCGCCTCCGACGGCCGTGTTCGAAGGCTCCCGTTGCTGGGAGTATAAAACCACTCCCATTCCAAGCAAAAAGGGAGGACGAAAAAAAAAAGAAGAGAGAGGAGAGGCTGGAGAGGAACACACACACAGACAGAGGGAGAGACATACGCAAGAGAGTAAGATAAGAGAAGGGAGAAGAAGAAGGGCTCCGGCGTGAGTCTCCTCCGACGGCCACCGGGCAGAAGAGAGAGTAAGAGAGAAGGAGAGATGAATGTAACAGGGGAAGGTGTGAGCAGTGGACGCTCGTCCCTGCTTCAATTCCCAACACTTTCCCCTCCGTGGTTTTCCTTGTTTTCTTCCTCCCTTCATCTTGTATTTTGGTTTTCTTCCTTGCTCGTAGCCTTGACTCGGGCGTGCTCGGCAATGTATATGGATGGCCACGGCCCCTTGCTCCCCATGAATGAAAATCACCCTCCTTGGGTTTCTCTATTATTTTTGTTGGTTTACGCCAGTTTTCATGGTTTATGATGTGTTGTTCGTTTTTCCTCCATTTCTCTATTTCTCTGATGCTTTTGGAGTCCCCGTAGCGACGTGATTCCTCCTATATGATCCTTGGCCTCATGGGTTCTTTGCCCTCTCCTACGGCCATCAGTTGTACCAATCTGTTTGATGGGAGGGAGGCCCTCCTTCTCTTCCAGAACACCCAGTAGTCAGTAGCCCTTGGCTTTCCTCACTGGTACGCCCCTTAACTTCCCTTTACTGATGGCCCTCAGCCCTCGGCCGACACATCCTTGGCCCTTCCCAGCTGGCGCATCCTTGATTTCTTCAGCCTAACGCCTCTCCGGCACGCCCTCTCAGCCCTTTGCCGGTACACCCCATAGTGGCCCTCAGCGGCACACTCTTTCAGCCCTCAGCGGTACACCCATAGTGGCCCTCAGCGGCACACTCTTTCATCCCTTGGCCGGTACACCCCATAATAGCCCTCAGTGGTGCACCTCCCCCTTTTGTGCCTCAGCGGTACGCCCTTAGCCTTCCTAGCCCGGCACACCCTATGCTCGTCCTTGGCCGGTACGTCTTGGCCAATCCCCCGTCCACCCTGTCCAGTATTAGAAGCCTCCCGTTCATCATTTTATTCGTGTTTTCCGGGGTTCTATAAAGGTGTTGCCACCTCCGGGCGCCCACCTCCAGTTGTCGGGTTCCGCCACTCCATGTGGGCGCGTTCCCTTTACCTCCCTTACGCTCGGGTAGAGGGGAGGTGCTGTCGAATTTTCGTCAAAAAATAACAAAAATGTTAAAAAGGCAAAAGGAAGCAACAAACGCATGGAACGATTAATGATAGAACCTTCCAATTAATCAAGCCACCGCCGGCAGCATGAGAATTGAACCGATCAACGACACGGTAGACCGAACGTCCGATTGATGAGAAGAGTCCAAACAGAATGAAGCGAAGAAAAGAAGAAGTTTATGTAAAACTACGCGCAAATTAAGAAAGGAAGAAAAGAAAAGCCTTAAAACAAATAACAGAAGAGTGGGCCTTCACCTCCACCCTTGTTCCAACCTTCACCGTTACACTCCCACCACCTTCCGTTTTATCCTTCACCGGTACACCCCTCCTAATCCCCAGCGGTACGCCCCTTTTTGTCCTCCAGCGGTACACCCTCATCACCCCCCCTAGCGGTACACCCCTTTCAACCTTCAGTGGTACACTCATCCCCCACTCCAACGGACTTCAGTGGTGCACTCATCCCAGGCCCTTCAGCGGCCCACTTCCCCTCCATCTCATCTACCCTTCGTCGGCACACTTGGCCGGCCCTTCGCCGGCACACTTCCTTCACCGGTACGCCCCTATCCTTCCTTCGCCGGCACACTCCATCTCCTTTCGCCGGTACGCTATATGTATATATATGCATAGCATGGCAATGATAACAACAATAATGGATGAATTAATAAAAGTTATGTTGATTGAAGGGCCCCAAATGTGTAGCAGTGGTAATGACAATAAAAAGGGGGGGAGGGGATAAGAAAATAATAATAATAGCAATAAATAAAAAGAAGAGAAATCATTCGGAATAAATGCACAAAGAGGTAATAGGCAGCAAAAGGAAAGAGAGGAACACATAATTAAAACCCCAGATAAAAAAATTGCTAGGGTCCACATTGCAGTCCCATCTCTCCCCGTGACCCGACGCGAAAGGAACAATAATGCTGCCCTCTCAGGCTGGGCCCGAGTCTCGGGAATCCACCCGACATGGCCAAGCCCCAACCTGACCTTGGGCCAACACTCCAACTAGACCGGATCCGTTTCTCGACATCAGGCCCTTCCAGGTCGTTATTAAAATTGCCGTGCATGCGGCAGACACCTGAACGGATTCGTCTCTGGTTCTCCCGTCGCGTTTCTATCATGGACCCACGTCCGAATATAAAAAGATCCGCGAGTGACCAACATGGCCGGTGGCCCGCATCATAATGTGGACTTTGGTGTGATCTATTCCTGCCTTTTTCTCACGCAATTAGTATTATTCTTTTCGGCCGTAGGGCCCCTAATTTCGGTAATTAATCAAGGGTGTTCCCTTGTATGGGGGATGTAAATGATGTCGCGGCCTTTATGGCGCGATGGGATTCGGTCCCGACACGAACCACACAATCGTCTGACGAAGTCAGGTCGAGCGCACCATGGGCTCTTCGGAGCCCGAATAAATCGTCACTTTGTGACTGGCACACCCACGCACTCAATAAACGAATAAACTAACGAGAGAACGTCAGGTGGAAAAAGTGCGTCCACAGACGGACCACGGACACGACATGCTCGTGACTGTCCCTTAACGAGGGAAGCGTCAGATGTGCGCGGTTGAGAAACCGGCAGTGAGCTAGGGTGGTCGACTTTCACTTGTGCCCGGGTCGGGTCACGGGATGGTCACTCTCTCTCTCTCGCCGCAGCGGTGATATGAAAATACAGCGAGCTAGATCCTAAAACATGCTCTCTAGCAGTGGCATAAACAAGCATATATGGAAATAAGTGAAATGCCAAGCAAGGAGCGAATACGATACCTCCACGCGCTCGGCGTGGGAAAGACGGACCGGGCCGAACTCGTACTCCCGGGACGGTTAACACACAAATGTTACATCAATGAATCACTGCCCACTCCACGTAGGGAGGTAAAGGGCTACACAATTGGGCCCGGGAGAACCGATTCCGGGTTGACGGGCGGTTTCATGCGTAGCTTCGGCCGCACCCGTACTCGCGACTGTGGGGCCCACGTGCTGTCCGGAGGGGCCGTCTAGGACCCGGTGGCACCGATGTAGTGGGGACACTTGGGGAAGCGCTCCCCGGGATGGCGGCACGCTGGTTCATCGGCTGGAGGCCGAGCGGCTCCGATCGGCACCGGTCGGAATAACCGGCCACGGATCTGTCGATTCTGTTTTTAGGCGCGCGCTCCGGCGAGAACGGACGCTGCGATCAGCCCTGATATCGGATCGACACGAAACTGGCGCCGTTGGAAAGCTCTCTGGAAGTACTTCAACCTAGGCTTGGATATTGGACCTGGCTATGCACGGATCTGGGTTTTATTGAATTTTGGAGTTCCTATTGTACAATAGCCGAACTCTCAGATTAGCAGGGAACTTGTCTGAGAACTGCCGTTGACCACTAGGTAGATGTCCGATCCAGCTCCTGAGCTCTTCACAAAAGTTATATGATTTTATACAAGGAAAATGGAAATATTTTTTTGGACTGATTGGAGGTGGCTACGAATTGATATGATTTTTGCATTAGACAGAGGTCGGATCTGGAAACAGGTGGATAACACTGTAGCTAGCTCTAAGAACGAATTTTGAAAAATGGATGGAAGGCTGATCAAAAATTAGGAAAATTCATGGAGTGAGGGGACGGTGGACATAACTCCCAGTAAATTTTTGAGGGTTTGGAAAAATCAACAAGATGGTCGGAGGGGGGGATTACAGGGGTGCTGTCACACAGATCTGAAACTGGACAGAACTGGGAAACAGAAACACACGAAATTTGAAAAATAGTAAATGATGGAATTTGAATAGGATGTTTTTTGTGGTGGTGGGGATTGAAGATAAGAACACACCATAAAATTGTTAGATCAAGAACAGCTCGGGGCTGACTTCAGAATTTCGTGGAAGGGGCTACTGTTGGCTGAAGACAGAACTTCGGCAGTGGCTCGATGGCGGTCCGATGGCGGCACGAACGGCGGCGGCACAGATCACAACCAGAGATTGAGGGGAGGGGATAGAGATGAAACCACTCTAGAATTGGGGGTTGGAGGAGATGAACACCAGGGGAGAGGGGAGGGGCACAAGAAGCACTCTTGATTTTCCAACAATTTTCTCTTCATTAATGCCAACAAATGGAAAATACAACCTTTTATATGCTATGTATCTAATCAAATGTAGACCCTTGGATCTAGGGATGGGGAATGGAGGACTGGGATGAAGTGTGAATAACACATACAAAAATAATAAAATAATAAGGGGAGGGGCGCCCCCTTGACCAAGAGGGGACAAGTTGGAAGGGTAGGTAGCCTACCTTGGAAAATTTACCCCCTTTGTCTCCCATGTGGTCAATTGGCATTCAACCCTTCTAGATGGCCACCTAGGATGGTTGACTAGCCCCACATGAATGATATGGACCAATGGGAAAGGGTTGGGGGCCCCCTTGCTGGCCCTACTGGTAAATTACATAGAAATCCATACAATCCGTGGGAATGACACATTGGCTTACAAAGCCGTACAATTGCGCATATACTTTCCCATGGATATACAAATAAACTAAAGGACATAAATGCAAAATAAAATGTACATGCACGGCATCGATTCCCATCAAGAACACTTGGATAAAAATGTCGACCCACAGAGTCGACATTTTTATCCCAGCTTACCTTTTACATGAAAGGGTAGAGACCTGTGAAAAATTAACATGAAATTTAAGGGTTTAAATGGATCAGATAACACACAATCAAGCTTACCCAAGTATCAATACCCAACAAATAGACAAAATGGACAAATTTTACCTTTGGCTTTGATAGTTTGATGCACCTATATGCAACATGATCCACCCTTGCTGAACACAAGGAAATTCAGACTATGTTTAATTGATAGAGGATGAAATGACCCAGCAATCACATGATCCTTCAATCACATCCTAAACCAGTGCAGCGATGAAACTTGGATTACACAATCTGTGTCTTGAATGCCAGTTCCACATCAGTTTCAACGCAGCCACATTAGCACAATTTCCTGTTACACCAAACACCATTTTTCTTCTCCACCGATTCCCTGTATCCCTATCACTAAATTGCTCACAAAGAACAATGGTTAGCCATTAATCCATAGTTAAGAAAAAATCAACAACTTCAATTTAGAATAATCTCCCTCAACTTGTCCTGCACAAAAAGAGTCCATAGCCAAGTCAATCCTTTTAAGCAACGAATCAAAGGGAGTAAAAGAATCTAAATAGAAGTGTCAAGAGAATCTAATGTGTCAATCCAATATCCACGAACTCATTCAAAATCTCATTTGACACTCCATTCAACTATTTACAATTCTTTTCATTTATTCAAACTACTTTGATTTAAGCAACCCCATATTTACATAAACCATCACCACATCGTATTTGGTCATCATCAAAATTCCTTAAAGTGATATTTCATGCACGGGGTTCAACAATCTCCCCCTTTTTGATGATGACAAAATATTATGTGCATGAGAGCAATAAAGACTCACTCAAAAAAAATTGAAGTGTGACTTACTCTATTGATCACTTCACAAAATTACTTGTAAATCTATGAAAAGAAGAATTCATGTCCTTCAACAGAACTTCTCACAAAATAACACTGACATATAAAAATCACATTCAGTTCATGTAGATTAATCCTTGGCATCATTGAAAGATTTTGCCGACCATCATGAATTAATGTTTCTTTGATCCACACCAGTTTAAACAAAAGGAGACACAACTGACAGAAGTACAGTCTGAAACCCTGCATGCCATGCCATAACATACCATTGTACATGAAGGTTCACACAAGCATACAACACGTATTCATGCAACACACATTATTGTCAACATACCATACATAGCATATCCATATCCATAGCCAGTTCTCCCCCTTTGGCTTCATCAAAAAAAGAAGGGGGGGAATTAAGGACAACAAAAGTACTTCAAACTAGACAGAACTGAAATCAAACTTCTAAAATGGATTAAGTGGAGGGAGGAGGACGACGATCGAGATCCATCATATCATTCAGTTTATAGGATTGAACACCCAGGGCCGAATGCAATGAATCAACAGAATTTGCTAAAACATCAAATTTCTGGAGATAAGTGATGTGGTAAAGCTTCAATTCGAAAATCTCCTTGGTTAGACCAACCACAGTCTCCTTGACCTGAGTGATTTTACCACCTAAGGCATCAATCTGTGAGTGCATCTCCGTGAACTCCATAGAAGCAGGTTGAACTGTGGGTTCCTTTCCTTTTCGAGAGACAACACTTTCCTCTTGTTCATGTTCATCACTTTCATCCGAGTGGACAATAGTTTTTTTCCTTTTTGAGATTTGAGTGATCGAACTAAGCGGCCATCCTTAAAATCATAACCCATGTTTTTACAAATAGAAGGAATGGTATAGATATCTGCATCTCTGATGGTGTGACAGACTTCATTGCTTAAGTCAATATGAAGATATTGAAAAATAGGGGTCAGTGCTACAGCATAGGGGATATTTCTGTTCTTTGACTTCCGACAGCTTGTGATATACTCCAACATAATAGTAGGAAAATTAACTGGATCACCACTTAAGAAATAGATAAAAAGGAATTGTTGTCGATGTGTAACTTGTTCTCTTCCTTCAGATCGTGGGAGAAAGATAGTAGTCATCATGTGATGTAAAATTCTTTGCATTAGGGGAAAGTTGTTTGCATTCAATTTACTCATGGTCATGTCACCCATTTCTTCACCTGTCATAGCTTCAAATGCATCACCTTCATCAAATATAGCATATTCATGATGACAACCATGGTCATATCGCATGTTAAGTGCTTTTCCAAGTAGTTGTCCAATTAGGGGGATAGCCTGACCATTGATTTCAGTGACAAGATCTTCATTTTTCACTTCCATGTTACCATAAACAGATGCACAATGGAATGATACACTTTATGATGATCAGACATGAAGGATATCAAATTTGGTTGCTTCTGAAGCAACTGAACTAACTCGGGCATAGTAGTTTCAAGACTTTGAAAATCAACATCTCTGGGGCGGAGTACCTTCCTTTCGATTAGCATGAGACTCTCAGCCGCAGATTTCTTCTTCTGTGCTTGCAGCTGCTTGTCCTTTCGCCGAAGCTCTTTCAGGATCAAGGCTTTTTACCGCTCCTTCAAAGAACGCTTCTTGGGAGCCATTTTAATGCACCGCGGATGTGAACCTAGCAGATGGTGAATCTGATGGTCTATTCGATGTGCAGCGGCTGCCCTTGGAGAAGTCCAATCTCCACACGCCACACACAATCTCCAGAGAGCAGGCCGAACGAAAGAGGGTCGCGGGTGCCACAGGAGATGATGGGGACATCACCTCCCATGCCCACGTTCACAGCTCGTCTCCTCGCCCCGGTTGCATCCGGCATGGTCTAGTTATTTAATTTTGAGTCCTACGTAATTTTTATTTGAGTCATTTGATGTAATTTTTATTTTACTTGAGTCATGTCCCTAGGTCTTGTGCTTATTTCCCTAAGTTTGAGAGTCATTATGTTGTTTAGTTAGTTATTGGGCCCAATTCATTGGGTTTGGCCCAAGTGCACCCCCTACCCCCTCGGTTATTTGTCATTGAGTCTTTTGTCAGGGACTTATTGTAAAATGTGGGTTGCATATATATAGGACCTCATTCCCCCCATTTCAACTTAATGAATCATTGAATGAAAAACTTGCCATTTTGAGAGTTTACACTTCTTATCTAGTGGAGAGATTCCATTTTTGGGGTGAGAAGCCCTAGGGGAGAGATTCCCCACCCTTCCCTCTCTTAATCTCTCTTTTTCACTCCACTTTCTCTCTCCTCAACACCCAAATTCGAATTTTCTTCTCTCTCCTCCCTTCCTAACCACCTCCACTCCCCACCTACCCCATTTAAGCCTCTTCCCATTCCCCACAACCCTCATCAATACTCTACCCCTTCCCAAGACCCCCTCCACCAATCCTCTCCTCACCATCCAACCCCCAACTACCCCTCCCACTTTCCCAAGCACCCTTCCCACTACCCCAAGCACCCCTTCCCTTCCCCAACACAACCCCCCCATTCCCAAGACAAAAAATTAACCCCACCCTTAAACCTATTTTCAAATATCCTTTCCCTCTCTCCATTCCAACCAAATTCGCAGCCCCCACTACCACCATCTATTGGACCCTCTTCCAGACCTTATTCTCCACCTCCCACACCTTAGAACACCCCCTCCAAGACCCCCTTACAACCAGGGGTCACTCCCACACTCATCTACCCCCTTCCCCTTCTTCTTTCTTGGTCATTGGAAGCTACTTCGAAGTTATAGTTTGCTGTCCAGAGGTTACAGATGAACTAGCAACTTACAGCGGCCACCACGACTTCCTCCGGATGAGTTTGAAGACTCAAGAGCCATCGTCGGAAGCGTCTACCAGTCTCCTTCGTAACAGAAGTGGTTTCATCTTCTTCTGATTTTCGAGCCGTCCAGGAGGTCCATTCTCCCAAGACTGCGCAGTTCTGCCTTGGCTGAGGACCTGAGCCAGATTATAACCTCTGCCACGACAAACCCTGAAGGAATCAGTCCACGGGTTCTTCTTCAAAGTTCTTCATCACCCAGTCTAATTCCAAAATCAAGAAACAGAACTTCCTTCGGCATTCGTCATCCAGAGTTCTCATTTTTCTCCCTCAGCTACGCAGATCTGCTACTCATAGTCTGCACCGACCAATTGCCATTGTTCTGCATCCCCTAGTCTTCTCTGACATTGGTTGGCTTCTCCGTCAGTGTTTTTGCGAAGAGGACTCGTCCACGATTCCAACGACTCTGACGGCGCTTGATTCCGAGGTCGGGAGCTGCCGGGGCATCCTCTGCAACCTTCTGTTGGAAACCAGGAGCTAGCTCTACAGAGATCCTGATCCGAAGAGAAAGCTTCACCACGACAAACCCCGGAGGAATCAGGCCACGAGATCTTCTGAAAAGTTCTTGCTCTCCCTGTCTACTTTCAGAACCAAGAAGCGGAACTCCGTTCGGCATCTTGCAGAAGAAGTTACTAATTTTATTCCTCAGGCGTTCGACGCTGCTTCCCACTGTCTGCATCAACCACTCCTCACTTTTCTGAGTCCTTTGATCTTCACCAGCATCTTTTAGCATCCCTATTTGTTCTTCTGTAAAGAGGACTCACCCACGGTTCCAACGGTTCCAACGGCGCCTGATTAGGAGTTCCGGAATGGTCGGGGCAGCCACGTCTTCCTGTTGTTGATAGTCTGTTGCAGACAGTCTGAGATTCAGCAACCCTGTTCGTACTCTTGCCCAGGCCGCCTGCCACCCCTGAAGAAATTGGCAAAATTCAGAGGCACTCCTGTTCCAGAGACGAAGAGATCCCCACTGGTCTCAGCCTCAGAGAAATTCGAGAGAGAGTTCTGCGGCCTCCACACCCTCTATCTATCAGCTATTACAGAGGGAAGATTGATTCGGTGTCATCACTTCTTCATCACTCTTAGCACTAGTTTCCCCTCCCCGCTTGGCCGGCTGAAGGCCCCTCCCTATGTGGAGGTAGTGTTTGGATGTAACTATCATCTTCCCTACCCCACGATCCCCCCTTGCATGGGGTGTAGTGTTGTAATAGCTTAAACAGGTCAAGCTACCCCGACGCGACGTGTGGGGAACCCACGCTTCCCCGCTCGCCCTCGTCTCCGAGCGGGACCGGTTTCTTCAAACCGGTCGAGTGAGTGCTCCAAAACTTTACTCTAATTCATGCTTGTTCTTTCAATATTAGTTCATAAACTCCGCTGGCCGTGACGAGAGCTCTATCCTGAAGCTCATTTGCTATAAGTGATCATCGTGGGAAGAGAGTGGAACCCGTGCCCTTTGGCACTTCATCGGACCCTTGATTTGGGCAGCCGTACCCTTGGGGAATCAAACCTTGGCCTTGCTGGCCCTCTACCAGTAAGGGCCTAGCCCACACAACCTCCCCTTGGCATTGCCAAGTTACCCCGGGTCTTAGTGAGCATCGGGTGAGCGGTTGCTATTATCGGTCCGTTTTTGAATGCTTAATTGTGCTTGCTTGTTGAGTCCTAGGTTGTGTCACATCAATTGGTATCAGAAAAAGTTCACAACTTGTCTCTCCACAAGTTGGTCCTAGGGCATGTTTATGTATTTAGAATCCTCGGTTGCATCTCCCATGTCCACTAGAATGGCCACTTCATACCCGTCATATCCATCCCCATCAACTTTCCCAATAAGCCCAAATCCTCATGGAAGCTCCATTGCCAACAAAGTGGGTAGCAACACCTCTATCATAGAAGCCCTACCTAATGTCCTTAATCGGCTTGAAGATATCATGTCTCGACTCGACCGACTTGAAGGAAATAGCCATGTACCAAGAGTGAATGAGAGTGACCTTTGGGGAAATCTAGAAACCATATTTTTAGAACACTTGAAAATCAAAACCCCCGCCTTTGATGGATCCAACAGCCCAAGCCTTTACCTAGATTGGGAGATTTCCCTAGACCAATTCTTTAAAGGTTGCCCCTTGAACGAAGGAAGGAGAATGAGGCTAGCCAAGGCACACCTCTCCAAACAAGCTAAAACTCATTGGTTAGTTGTGGAAGGTTTAAGAAAGATCCGTAGGGAGACTCCAATTAGCACTTGGGATGAGATGAAGACTGAACTTAGAAAAACCTACACTCTCCAACCCTCTCCCTCCTACTCAAACCACCAAAGTCCAAGGAGCACTTCAACTCCATCATCCCCACCCAGTCAATCCAAGACCCCAATCACCCATTCCCCACCACTTCCCATCTCTCCTACAACAACCACTACATTTACACCCCACCTCCAAGTCCACACCACAACCATAGGTCCCCGTACCCAATTGGGCCCCATGACCAACTCTCCACCTAGGCCCATGGTAACCCTCACCACTACCTCTCCATCACCCCCAAAAGGGGACACTCCTCCCAAAACCAATCAACCCAAACCCCTTCAACCCACCCATCTTCCTCTCCCTACCCCAATCCAACTCCCACCAAAGCCTCCACTACTACCCTTACCTATCCTAACCCAAGTTTCCCACTACCTACCACCCCGAATACACCACTCCCCAATCATCACCACACCCTCAAAAGCCCCTCTCACCTCCTTGGAAGAAGAACCCATACCCGATCTAATAGTGGTGAACACCCCAAACCTACTCCCGACCTTGGAGGAAACCCATGACCAAGAAGAAGAAGAAGCATCACATGGTGATCTTCACGTTACACCACCCTCTCTAGTTAGGGCCAAACTCATCTTAGAGGAACCCCTTATTAGTTGGCTAAAGAAGAGCCCAAAAAGAGAGATCACGGCCCACGATTGCCTTCCCATAAAGGAAAACCTTCCCATAGTGAACATCTCGTCCTATCACACCATAATCCAAACATCCTACCAAGTGGAGACCTTAGAGGACCTTCTCAAGGGCATAGCATGACAATTAGAGATGACTAGCATGATGACCCCTATGGTCAAACAACCTAGGAGCCTTAGCCTCCTACACCTATGCATAGGGTCTATCACCTCGGTTTGCACCATTGGTTGCTACACTAGCGACCTCCTTCTATTCCTCCCTACACCCGATGAGCCCAACCTTCTCCTCGATTTAGAGCTTCTTATCTCGAGTAGAAAGCCAAGCCCTCCACTCATGGCCGACCCACTTGTCAAGAACATTGGCCCAACTATCATGGAGAAGGATGACTTAGCACCTTTTAAGGATCTTGAGGACATGGAGTTCCTCCCCCTAGGTGACCCATTTTATGATCCATATGATCCATTCCAATGGGAGTCAAGGGACTGACCCAACCACCTTATCCACCACCCACCTTTCCCTATCCCCACCCACCATGTTTGATCCAATCCACCGCATCCTAGACCTGGGTTACACCTTGGGAGCCATGACCTTGGGCCACATATCCCCAAGTAATAAGGTTGTGCCCCACCCCATGATGACCACCTTCTTAGATCCATTCTATCCTTTCCAATGGGAGTTCAAAAGTTGTCCCACACCTATACACATGGAAGTCACCTTTGGGAAAAGCATGCATGTGTCTAGGCTTACCATACCCCTTGGCATGAACACTATGTTGGGTCCATTCATTCATATCACCCACATGTCAAGTAGAAAGTATGAGTGGTCCATATTCAGATGTCATGGTCCACCTTCATTCATCATGGGTCTTAAGCATGTCAAAGGCATCTACGGATGTCCGGGTCCCCCAATATTTATCACCAATTTGCATGATAGGGCCACCTACGGGTGCCCCGGCCCACCTAGGCTAACCAAAGTCTACACTGCATCATTACATGATAGGTCTACTTTTGGTTGCCCAGGTCCACCCATCACCCCTAGAATGTCTGCATTCACAACATTGCATAAAGAGATCCGCAAGCACATTAGCAACAAGAATGTGACTTATAAAAGGCGAGCCGACTCTCATCGACGTCACCAAGAATTCCATGAGGGTGACTTTGTGATGGTAAGGACGGAGAGGCTCTCCCCGGGAGCCATCTCCAAATTGAGGCCACATGGGGCTGGTCCCTTCCAGGTCCTGAGGCGCATTGGTGCAAATGCCTATGAGTTAGATCTCCCCGAGGAATATGGGATAAGTCCCACATTCAGTGTCACCGACCTAGTGCCATACAAGGGACCCACGGTGGTACCTAGTGAGGATATTGAGCCTATTCCCTCCGTTGAGAGAGCACCCACCCGTGAGGAGAGACCACCAGCCAAGAGAGCCCAGCGTGAGCGCATTGAACAAATATTGGATGAACAAGTCACTACCACCCGGAACAAGGTATACGAGCGCTATCTCAGCAGGTGGATGGATCGGTCTCATTCGGAAGACCTAAGGGCTGTACCACTTCTACACCCTCCGAGGAGGGAAGGACACTTACTCGACGGAGTCGAGTTCTCCGCACCCCGGGAGTATGATGGGGACATCACCTCCCATGCCCACGTTCACAGCTCGTCTCCTCGCCCCGGTTGCATCCGGCATGGTCTAGTTATCTAATTTTGAGTCCTATGTAATTTTTATTTGAGTCATTTGATGTAATTTTTATTTTACTTGAGTCATGTCCCTAGGTCTTGTGCTTATTTCCCTAAGTTTGAGAGTCATTATGTTGTTTAGTTAGTTATTGGGCCCAATTCATTGGGTTTGGCCCAAGTGCACCCCCTACCCCCTCCGTTATTTGTCATTGAGTCTTTTGTCAGGGACTTATTGTAAAATGTGGGTTGCCTATATATAGGACCCCATTACCCCCATTTCAACTTAATGAATCATTGAATGAAAAACTTGCCATTTTGAGAGTTTACACTTCTTATCTAGTGGAGAGATTCCATTTTTGGGGTGAGAAGCCCTAGGGGAGAGATTCCCCACCCTTCCCTCTCTTAATCTCTCTTTTTCACTCCACTTTCTCTCTCCTCAACACCCAAATTCGAATTTTCTTCTCTCTCCTCCCTTCCCAACCACCTCCACTCCCCACCTACCCCATTTAAGCCTCTTCCCATTCCCCACAACCCTCATCAATACTCCACCCCTTCCCAAGACCCCCTCCACCAATCCTCTCCTCACCATCCAACCCCCAACTACCCCTCCCACTTTCCCAAGCACCCGTCCCACTACCCCAAGCACCCCTTCCCTTCCCCAACACAACCCCCCCATTCCCAAGACAAAAAATTAACCCCACCCTTAAACCTATTTTCAAATATCCTTTCCCTCTCTCCATTCCAACCAAATTCGCAGCCCCCACTACCACCATCTATTGGACCCTCTTCCAGACCTTATTCTCCACCTCCCACACCTTAGAACACCCCCTCCAAGACCCCCATACAACCAGGGGTCACTCCCACACTCATCTACCCCCTTCCCCTTCTTCTTTCTTGGTCATTGGAAGCTACTTCGAAGTTGCAGTTTGCTGTCCAGAGGTTACAGATGAACCAGCAACTTGCAGCGATCACCATGACTTCCTCCGAATGAGTTTGAAGACCCAAGAGCCATCTTCGGAAGCATCTACCAGTCTTCTTCGCAACAGAAGTGGTTTCATCTTATTCCGATCTCCGAGCCGTCCAGGAGGTCCATTCTCCCATTACTGCGCAGTTCTGCCTTGGCTGAGGACCTGAGCCAGATTATAAGCTCTACCACGACAAACCCTGAAGGAATCAGTCCATGAGTTATTCTTCAAAGTTCTTCATCGTCCAGTCTACTTCCAGAATCAAGAAATAGATCTTCATTCGGCATTCGTCATCCAGAGTTCTCATTTTTCTCCCTCAGCTACGCAGATCTGCTACTCATAGTCTGCACCGATCAGTCGCCATTGTTATGCATCCCCTAGTCTTCTCCAACATTGGTTGGCTTCCCCGTTAGTTTTGCTGCAAATAGGACTCGTATACGATTCCAACGACTCTAACGACGCTTGATTCCGAGGTCGGGAGCTGCCGGGGCATCCTCTGCAACCTGCTATTGGAAACCAGGAGCTAGCTCTGCAGAGATCCTGATCTGGAGAGAAAGCTTCGCCACGACAAACCCCGGAGGAATCAGGCCACGAGATCTTCTGTAAAGTTCTTCCTCTCCCTGTCTACCTTCAGAACAAAGAAGCGGAACTCTGTTCGGCATCTTGCAGAAGAAGTTACTAATTTTCATCCTCAGGCATTCGACTCTGCTTTCCACTGTCTGCATCGACCACTCCTCACTTTTCTGAGTCCTCTGATCTTCACTGATATCTTTTGGCATCCCCGTTTGTTCTTCTGTAAAGAGGACTCACCCACGGTTCCAACGGTTCCAACGGAGACTGATTCGGAGTTCGGGAACGGTCGGGGCCGCCGCGTCTTCCTGCTGTTGATAGTCTGTTGCAGATAGTCCGAGATTCAGCAACCCTGTTCGTACTCCTGCCCAGGCCGCCAACGACCCCTGAAGAAATTGGCAAAATTCAGAGACACTCCTGTTCCAGAGATGAAGAGATCCCCACTGGTCTCACCCTCAGAGAAATTCCAGAGAGAGTTCTACGGCCTCTACACCCTCTATCTATCAGCTATTACAGAGGGAAGACTGATTCGGTGTCATCACTTCTTCATCACTCTTAGCACTAGTTTCCCCTCCCCGCTTGGCCGGCTGAAGGCCCCTCCCTATGTGGAGGTAGTGTTTGGATGTAACTATCATCTTCCCTACCCCACGATCCCCCCTTGCATGGGGTGTAGTGTTGTAATAGCTTAAACAGGTCAAGCTACCCCGGCGCGGCGTGTGGGGAACCCACGCTTCCCCGCTCGCCCTCGTCTCCGAGCGGGACCGGTTTCTTCAAACCGGTCGAGTGAGTGCTCCAAAACTTTGCTCTAATTCATGCTTGTTCTTTCAATATTAGTTCATAAACTCCGCTGGCCGTGACGAGAGCTCGATCCTGAAGCTCATTTGCTATAAGTGATCATCGTGGGAAGAGAGTGGAACCCGTGCCCTTTGGCACTTCGTCGGACCCTTGATTTGGGCAGCTGTACCCTTGGGGAATCAAACCTTGGCCTTGCTGGCCCTCTACCAGCAAGGGCCTAGCCCACACAACCTCCCCTTGGCATTGCCAAGTTATCCCGGGTCTTAGTGAGCATCGGGTGAGCGGTTGCTATTATCGGTCCGTTTTTGAATGCTTAATTATGCTTGCTTGTTGAGTCCTAGGTTGTGTCACATCAGGAGATCTACGTCGGAGGCTGGATAGCTTGAGGGCGATGAAGGAATGGGTCTGGGTTTAACAGAGGCGGCACGGGGTTAGAAGAGGACTCAAGGGGCACTCGAGCGTTGCTGGGGTTAAAAGGCTTGACGTTGAGTTAAGCCCAGTCGGTCCGGTTCGCACGAAATAAGTGCCACCAGAAAGTGTCAACTCTTTGAGTCGACACTTATCCGCGCCCGTTCTGTCCCATGAAGAAACAGCGGTAGCAGGATCAGAAGTCGACTCTGTCCTGTAACCAGAGTTTTTCAAGCTAAACACAAGTGTTTGAGGTGTTGTAAATCTTGTTTTGATGATTGGCAACTTGTCAGATGTTCATCTAAATGTTGCATGCTCAGTTTCACCTAGTCCATGTATTAGATTGACTCAGTGCAACATCTGTCCAGTCTGCATTGAGTCTGTGCATCCTTAGCTACAACACGCAACTAAGTCTGAGTAGAGTCTGTGCATATGAGTGAAGTGTTAGCGCAGCAAGAGTGATATAGAAGGGGGGGGGATGAATGATCACTCCCAATTTGCAAAACTTAGGCAAGAAAATAAATCTACCACTTATGCCCCTTCTAAACTAGCACACAAAGAATTGCAAATGCAGATACCACTCAAGATCGAATAAGAGAATGATGATGAAGAGCTGAGCAAACAAATAATCGAAGCGACAAACAGATAGAGAGCGCAGATAAAGACCGCAAACCACAAAGAAGACAACCGGTTTTTTAGGTGGTTCGACTGCAGTCAGCAATCTACATCCACCCCTCACTCCAACTAGAGTGAGGATTCCACTAGCCACTGCTAGAGCACAGCAGACTCAGTCTGCGAACAACTTGCTGCCAAACAGCTTGAAAACCCAAGGGAGACAAATCCCTCAACCAAGTTCTGCCACCCGCAGAGCTTGAAACCTGTTCTAGCACCTAGCACGAACAGAACCGGAGAGTGCCTCTCCCTTCCTCCACACACCGGAGGGAACCTGCTAATGACAACCCGTCACTAGCAACACTAGAGATCAGCGATCTCTCTTCCTCTGCATCCCAGAGGGAAACCGGAGTTAGACTCCCTTCCTCCACATACCGGAGGGGAACAGATCAGAATTAGACGAAGAACACATAAAGAAAATCAGAAAAGAAACTAAAGACTGATCGAGAAAACATTCGATACTGAGAGTTAATACAAATGTAGCTTCCTGGGAAGCAATTTCAAAAACCAGATACTGCAAACTCTCTTTCTCTCTTCACTGCTATCTCTCTTTTTCTTTCTCTTCACTGCTATCTCTCTTTTTCTTTCTCTTCACTGTTGGATCGAGCTCTCTATAATTCTGCCTTTTCTTTCTTGGCTCTGATCTCCCTTCATCGGTGGGCGAAGGTTTCTATTTATAGCGGCAGCAGGTGGATAGGGCACAACATGCGTGTGCTTCCCACGCTCGATCCAGAACCTTCCTGCCACGTGTCCTCATTGGGTTGGTTCCTCTTGTCTTGGATCACGTGCAGCCCATTTATTTGGGAATATTCTTCCTCGTACCTGTAAGGAGATAAAAAACATTAACACGCTGTATGGCCACTAAAACTAAAGCTGCATGAGGTATTTGATAACAACACGACGTGACAACTACACGAGATAAGAAAAGAACGACACGAGATACAATGGACAAGACTGACACAATCAAGGAAGGTGACACGAGGTCAGATCAGGATAGCACGAGGTGAGAAGAAAATATCACGGAGTGAAACAGTAGAAGAACACGCGATTTAGAAGAAACCTGGACGAGGTTAGAACGAAACAACACGAACTAACAAACGGCAACAAACGACGACACGAAGTGAAACAACACTTGAAAACATAAGAAAAACAACTCGAGCACAAAATAGCTCGAATGAACGACTCGAAGACGAGGCGACACGGGCTGACCACGACACGAAGACAAATAACAGAAACCGTCACGAGTTGAAGACAACACGAAGATGAAAACAGAAAACGACACGAGTTGAAAACAACACGAAGATGAAACACAGGAATTGACACGGAGTGTGGTCAAGGCGAGAAGGACACGAAGTCTAAAGAGAAAAAATAGCACGAAGACAGAAGAGTGACACGGCTATCACGACACGAAATGAAGCAGTGACACTAAGAAAAAGAACGACTCGAGGAACAACAGTAAGTGACACGAAATTAAACAAGCAGACATAAAAGATGACACGAGATGAGCAACTAAAGGACAGAGAGAAACGACACGAGGTTCACAGAGAAGCGACTCGGAGTTCGTCAGAACTATTCGAGCTGCTTCAGTAACACGACACGAAGACAGAGGGAGACACGACACGAAGTTAAACAACCGAGACTAGGACTCGAAGACATAGATGACAAGGATAGAACAACACGAAGTATTACCTCATACAAGTTTTCCTGTCAAGCATGGAAATCAACACGAAGTGTTGTAAGCTCAGACGACACGAAATCTTTTCGTGTTAGTGAGGGGAAACAACACGAAGTGTGGCTCAAGTGGCACGAAAACAACTCCCAAAATTAACTGAAGTGGCTCGAGGATTTACATTAACACAGAGAAACATTTTTGTTCACAAAGGTTCATAGTGTTGAAACCATCAAGACATTATGACTCAGGCAACACCAAAATTCATTTGGTCAAATTGTTCAATTGAACAGGACTTCCCTTACTGTGTAATCCATTCACTTACATGATGAAACATGAGATTATCTTGAGATAAAGAAATGATTTATAGTGTGAGACATCATCAAAATCATAGGGACACAACAATCTCCCCCTTTTTGATGATGGCAACACTATGAATCAGGCAATATCAAGGTTTATCAAGATTTAACATGAAATCAATATCAGCTTCAACAACAGATTTAAATTCAAGGCATGCTCATGCAAATGAATTAAACATTCCCTACAACACACTCTCATTTCCCCCACAACTCATAAACATATCAGCATGAAGTAACATGACTCCCCCAAAGCTCAAGACAAAACCAAGACTCACTGATATTGCTGAACACTGCAGAACTTCTCACTAAAATTGTAGACATTGCAACTTCTCTCCCCCTTTGACATCAGCAAAAAAAAATACAAAATGTGTGACAGTGCTGGAAACATGAAGGACTCAGGGCAGTAACTGCATAGTGCAGAAAGTCACGAGTAGGTCTTAAGAGAATAAGTGAGTTTCTAATCTCAAGACAAGATTCTTTAGATTTCAGTACACAATAGAGAAGTGGAATGATAGACAAGTTTATCATCATACATAGTGGATGATTTAGAGCAGGAGTTGACAAGTATGGCCAAAAAGAGCTGATCATTCAACTATTCCACTAGACAGCAAGAGACGAAATCAGAGAGGTGTTCTCAAGGTATTGAGGACAAGCAATCCATTAGTTGCATAACAACAAGGAATTTTTGTTGGAGATGATATTCAAGAAGATCAATGAGTAAGTTGGTAGTTCACTTCCTTTGACATTAGGGAGACACCTTGATCAGAGGCCTGAATCCCCAGTTACTCAGAGTGAGTACCTCATTACTTCCTTCCCCCTTTTTTTTTATTAAGGAACAGAGTTAGTAACTGTGGCTTTTGACATGAGGAAACACCTTGATTAGAGGCCAGAGTCCCCAGTTACTCACCAGCAAGCCACCATTGCTCTGTCATGACTTTTCATGTAATTTAAGCATTTGACACCTCATGACTTGGGAGAAATATTCATTTCATTGATGAAGCTCCCAGTTTCTCAGTGATCAAAACAGAACATGTTTGTTCAGTTAAGCCCTTGAGTTAACGAGATAGAATGATTGAAGACAATACCAAAAAGGACTTTTCTTGAATTGAGTCTTGAAGTCTAGATTTCAAGTTGATTGGGTCAGATATCAAGACATACATATCTTTTGGCCTGAACCATAATCAATGACAATGTAGGAAGATATACTTTATGCAATTAGTCCAGATCTCTGAAGGAGTACCAAAGGAAAGATTCTGACCTGGAGATTAGGGTCACTGACTTATAGACTTAAGAGATAAGTGACACTCTACTTTCTGAGAGAACCACACTAAATCAGTCATGCAAGACCAGCAAAGGTACACATCTGGACAGCCCTTTTGAATCTGTCAAAGAACTACTCTTCTCACATTACAACTCAGCTCCCCCTAAGATATAGCATACCTCAATAAAACATTTCAGCAAAAACTCAAGACTTTCCTTTATTTAGAGCATTCCTGAAAGCTAACCAGTAAGCATTCTGAACTCCCCCTTACAACAGGAACAAAGCTCCCCCTCACAATTAAGACACTTTGTATAAGCCTAATTCTCTTCTCAATGTAGTGAATTTTTCATTATCCAGAGGTTTTGTGAAAATATCAGCAATCTGATTATCTGTCCCTACATGAATCAGTTCAAAATTATTCTTAGACACCTCATCTCTTATAAAATGATGTCTTATCTCTATGTGTTTGGTTCGAGAATGCAAAACAGGATTTTTAGCAAGATTGATGGCACTTGTATTATCACAGTAAATAGGTGTACACCCCAGGTCTACTTGGTAGTCCTGAAGCTGGTGTTTAATCCATATAACTTGTGTTCCACAACTCCCTGCAGCCACATATTCAGCCTCTGCAGTGGAGAGGGCCACAGAATGTTGTTTCTTGGAGCCCCAAGATACTAAACACCCACCCAAGAATTCACAATGGCCACTTGTGCTTTTCCTGTCTAGTTTACAGCCTGCATAGTCAGCATCTGTGTATGCTACTAGATTCAATGTGTGAGATGCAGGAAACCATAAACCAAGAGAGTGACTAGCTGACAAATATCTGAAGATTCTTTTAACTGCAGCTAAGTGTAGTTCAGTGGGTCTAGACTGATACCTTGCACACATTCCTACACTGAATTGTATATCAGGTCTAGAGGCTGTCAAGTAAAGAAGTGATCCAATCATACCTCTATAAAGTTTGGCATTTACTTCTTTACCTGTCTCATCTGCATCCAATGATGTATTGGTGCCCATGGGTGTAGTAATGTGCTTTAAGTTTTCCATGCCAAACCTTTTGAACAGTTCCATTGTGTATTTGGTTTGGTTGATGAAGCACCCATCTTCTAGCTGCTGTACCTGCAATCCAAGAAAATATTTTAGTTCTCCAACCAAGCTCATTTCAAATTCAGCAGACATCATGGTAGAAAATTCATCACATAGTTCATGCCTAGTTGATCCAAATACAATGTCATCTACATATACCTGAACTATGATGAGATCTTTATTCATGCCCTTGGTAAATAAAGTCTGATCAACTTTACCTCTTTTGTAGCCCTTGCTGATCAGAAATTCAGACAATCTTTCATACCAAGCTCTTGGAGCCTGCTTTAGACCATACAAGGCTTTGTTTAACCTGAAAACTTGGTTAGGTTGAGGAGAAAATTGAAATCCAGGAGGTTGTTCAACAAAAACTTCTTCTTTAATAACTCCATTTAAAAAGGCACTTTTAACATCCATTTGTTGGAGTTTAATGTTCTTTGAGCATGCAAAGGCAAGCAACAATCTTATAGCTTCCATCCTAGCAACTGGTGCATAGGATTCATCAAAGTCTACACCGAATTCCTGACAGTAGCCTTTGGCTACTAGTCTGGCCTTATTCCTCGAGATGATTCCATCTTCATTCATCTTATTTTTGAACACCCACTTGGTTCCTATGACATTAATACCATCTGGTCTTGGGACAAGCTCCCAGACATTATTCCTTTCAAACTGACCTAATTCCTCACTCATAGCATTGACCCAAGCTTGATCAGCTAAGGCCTCTTCTACTGATTTGGGTTCAATTTGTGAGACCAAAGCAATTAAGTCATCATTATTCACATTTCTAAAATGAGACCTAGTCCGAAGAGGATCTTCAGGATTGCCTATGACTTTATCTAAAGGATGGTCTTTAAGAAATCTGATATTTGTTGAAGACTCACCTGTTTCTCTTGGCCCTTCCTGATTGGGGGAATTTGTTTCTCCATTTGGCTGAGTCTTCTCTTCTTCCTGTTGGTCTTCTAGAAAGTCTCCACCATGATTGGAATCCCTGTCAAGATTTTCAACATTAGAGACATCTTTCTTTTCACTAAAAAGGATGTGTGGAGATTCTTCCACTTTCTGATCTGATATGTTAAATACCCTATATGCCCTTGACACTTCAGAGTAACCCAAGAATATTCCAGGTGAACTCTTGGCTTCAAACTTGTCTAAGTCTTTCTTATCATTGTTATGAATAAAACATTTTGCTCCAAAAATTCTGAAATGAAACAAGTTTGGTTTCTTACCTTTTAGAAGCTCATAGGGTGTTTTCTTGTGTATGGGTCTTACCATGGCCCTGTTGATTATGTAGGTTGCTGTATTGGCCGCTTCTGCCCAAAACCTTCTAGGTAACTTACTTTCAATCAACATGGTTCGGGCCATTTCCACCACTGTTCTATTTCTTCTCTCCACGATCCCATTCTGTTCAGGTGTCCTGGGAGAGGAAAACCTGTGAGTTAGTCCTTCTTTGTCACAAAGATCAGTAAACATGGAATTTTCAAACTCACCTCCATGGTCAGATTGAATAGAACTAACCTTGTACTTCCCTTCTTGTTTGACCTTATTGAAAAATAGATTAAACTTTTGAAATGCATCACTCTTATTTGCTAAGAAAAATATCCATGAATATCTGGAGAAGTCATCTATGATGACATAGCCAAACCTGTTACCATTAAGACTCTGAGTTCTGGTTGGACCGAAAAGATCCATATGAAGAAGTTCCATTGGTCTAGAAGACAATGGCTCAGATCTTAATTTGAAAGAATTTCTGGTCTGTTTGCCTAGAGCACAGGCATCACATGCTTTTGATATAGAGTTGAATTTAATTCTAGGCATGCCTCTAACTAAATCATGCTTGACCAATTTATTTAAAGTTGAAAAGCTAGCATGACCTAGACGTCTATGCCATTCAAAGGCATCATTTTCAGAATTGGCAGATAAGCAAATAGTGGATTCAGATTTCTCATCTAAGTCTACAATGTAGACATTATTAATCCTGTTGGCCACAAATTTAACCATGTCAGAATTTGTTTCAAGGATTTTACATGAACTATCATCAAATACAACCCTGTGACCCCTATCACATAATTGGCTAATGCTAATCAGGTTGTGTTGAAGCCCTTCCACAAGTAATACTTTTTCAATGGAATTTGTGGAAGACTTACCTACTGTGCCAACTCCAATAATTTTACCTTTGTTCTTTCCTCCAAACTTGACCATACCTCCTGGCTTCATCTCTATCTTGCTGAACTTGGATCGGTCTCCTGTCATATGCCTGGAGCAGCCACTGTCGAGGTACCACTTGTTGTCTTCAGCTGCCAGGCCGACCTACACAAATATATCAAGCAGATTGATTTGGAACCCAGGATGAGTTGGGTCCAAGGACATTGTTTAAATCTCTGATCAAGTGTTTAGGTATCCAGATTTGTTTCAGCATGGTTTTCTCTGGCACCTTCCTTTCTGGTTTATTAAAGTTGAATCCAGCTGAACTGGAGAAGTGAGTTCTATTCCATTCATTAGTCTTCCTATTCCTAGGAAACTTCCTGTAGGCTTGTTGATTAGTATATCTTTGACCATGAAAGTTATTTCTCCAGTAGGTCCTGCTTGGACCCATCTGATTGTTGTAATTCCAGCTCTTATTCTGATTTACTTTCTTGGTCCATCTACTATTTGTGTTCTGGTAAGTGGGCTTAGTGTTATTCTTCATAAAATTCATTCCCATCTTAAATGGTTGTCCAGTACTGATTTTTGTGTTTTCTTTAGGACTTTGAATTCCCTTAGAGCTGTTTGAGCTGGATGGTGTGTCCAGCTTTTCTTTTCCCTTCTCTGGACAGAAGGTGATGGTCTTGAATTGCAAGGGTCTCTTGTTGGTTGGGTCATAGCCTAGACCTTCCTTATTGAAATTGACCCTAGTCCTAGTATAGCATCTAGGCTAGTCTTTCCTTGGACAAACTTTTCTAAGACTTTCTGTTTGTCTTCCAGCTCCTTTTGAAGAAACTCAGAATTCTTTAGGAGTTCAGCATTTACTTTCTTCACAGCTTCATATTTCTCTGAATTCATTCTGATTTCACTCATGCTTTCTTCAATTTTAGTTTTGAATTCATTGAGCTATTTTTGACTTTCCTGAATTTCTCCCTTAAGCTTATCATTCTCTTTCCTTTGTGAGGTCATTTCTTCTAGTTGTTCTTTTAGCTTCGCATTTTCCTCACAGACCAGAGTTTGTTCTTCAATATTTGTGTTAAATTTTCTTTTCAGAACTCTGTGCTCTTTGCTAAGTGAATTAAATTTATCTAGCAAGTCACCATAAGCATCCTCCCAGTCATCAATTGAGAAATTTTCAAAAACGTTTATTACCTCCTCTTCACTGTTTGCCATAAGGCAAATTCCATCTTCGTATTCTTCTGAGGAAGCTTCTTCTGGGTCTTCTTCTTCCTCGCTCCATGTGCAGACCATTGCCTGTGGCTTCTTCTTCTTCTGCACCTTTATGTTTTTCTTCTGAAAATAGGGACCTTTCTTCTGGAGTTCTGGGCATTCGCCTTTCATGTGTCCCTGTTTGTTACAGTTAAAACAAGTCAGTTTCTTAGGATTTCTATCCCTGTAATTGGTAAACTCAGCATTCTTGTTAAAAGAGTGTGGGTTCTTCTTCCTAAAGGTCTTTCCCTTTGTCCTCAGAAACTTTCTGAACTGACGAGTGAGCATAGCCTGCTCCGCCTGGTCGAGATCTGATAAACCTTCAAGCTCGGACTCAGACTCGGGGGTACTGCTGCTGCTCCCACTGTTACTACCCTTGTTGCGGGAAGCTCTTAGAGCTACATTTTTACCCTTCCTCTCACTTCCTTCTCCACCTCCTTGGAAATTCATCTCATAGGTCATCAGGGATCCTATGAGTTCATTCACAGTTAAGACAGTCAAATCTTTTGACTCCTCAATCACAATGGCCTTAGTGTGCCATGCCGGGGATAAAGATCTAAGGATTTTCCTGACTATATCTGCCTCAGCAAGATCCTTCCCTAGCCCTTTAAGAGTGTTAGTGATCAAGGATAACCTGGCATACATTTCGGTTATATTCTCATCTGCATTCATCTTAAACATTTCATACTTAGAAGTGTAGAGGTTTACCTTCGAGGCTTTCACTTGAGCTGTACCTTCATAGATCAATTGCAGCTCATCCCACATTCGCTTGGCAGTTCTGTATGCAGATATACGAGCATATTCCTCTGGATGAACAGCACACTGGATTATGTTCAGCGCCGTCCAGTTGAGTGACGAGAGCTTCACATGATCATCTGTCCAAGCTTCCTCGTTTGGTGGCAGCTCATATGGCCCCACCGTGATTACTCTCCACAATTTATGACTCTGAGCTCTGATGAACACTTCCATCCTGTTCTTCCAAAACAAATAGTTACTACCATCGAAATAAGGAGGGCGACTAATGGATTGACCTTCGGCCATGAAGGTTCTAGGACCACCACCATTTCCTTGACCGTTCGTCCACATGACGTAAACCTGCTCTGATACCAAATGTTAGCGCAGCAAGAGTGATATAGAAGGGGGGGGATGAATAGATCACTCCCAATTTGCAAAACTTAGGCAAGAAAATAAATCTACCGCTTATGCCCCTTCTAAACTAGCACACAAAGAATTGCAAATGCAGATACCACTCAAGATCGAATAAGAGAATGATGATGAAGAGCTGAGCAAACAAATAATCGAAGTGACAAACAGATAGAGAGCGCAGATAAAGACCTCAAACCACAGAGAAGACAACCGGTTTTTTAGGTGGTTCGACTGCAGTCAGCAATCTACATCCACCCCTCACTCCAACTAGAGTGAGGATTCCACTAGCCACTGCTAGAGCACAGCAGACTCAGTCTGCGAACAACTTGCTGCCAAACAGCTTGAAAACCCAAGGGAGACAAATCCCTCAACCAAGTTCTGCCACCCGCAGAGCTTGAAACCTGTTCTAGCACCTAGCACGAACAGAACCGGAGAGTGCCTCTCCCTTCCTCCACACACCGGAGGGAACCTGCTAATGACAACCCGTCACTAGCAACACTAGAGATCAGCGATCTCTCTTCCTCTGCATCCCAGAGGGAAACTGGAGTTAGACTCCCTTCCTCCACATACCGGAGGGGAACAGATCAGAATTAGACGAAGAACACATAAAGAAAATCAGAAAAGAAACTAAAGACTGATCGAGAAAACATTCGATACTGAGAGTTAATACAAATGTAGCTTCCTGGGAAGCAATTTCAAAAACCAGATACTGCAAACTCTCTTTCTCTCTTCACTGCTATCTCTCTTTTTCTTTCTCTTCACTGCTATCTCTCTTTTTCTTTCTCTTCACTGTTGGATCGAGCTCTCTATAATTCTGCCTTTTCTTTCTTGGCTCTGATCTACCTTCATCGGTGGGCGAAGGTTTCTATTTATAGTGGCAGCAGGTGGATAGGGCACAACATGCGTGTGCTTCCCACGCTCGATCCAGAACCTTCCTGCCACGTGTCCTCATTGGGTTGGTTCCTCTTGTCTTGGATCACGTGCAGCCCATTTATTTGGGAATATTCTTCCTCGTACCTGTAAGGAGATAAAAAACATTAACACGCTGTATGGCCACTAAAACTAAAGCTGCATGAGGTATTTGATAACAACACGACGTGACAACTACACGAGATAAGAAAAGAATGACACGAGATACAATGGACAAGACTGACACAATCAAGGAAGGTGACACGAGGTCAGATCAGGATAGCACGAGGTGAGAAGAAAATATCACGGAGTGAAACAGTAGAAGAACACGCGATTTAGAAGAAACCTGGACGAGGTTAGAACGAGACAACACGAACTAACAAACGGCAACAAACGACGACACGAAGTGAAACAACACTTGAAAACATAAGAAAAACAACTCGAGCACAAAATAGCTTGAATGAACGACTCGAAGACGAGGCGACACGGGCTGACCACGACACGAAGACAAATAACAGAAACCGTCACGAGTTGAAGACAACACGAAGATGAAAACAGAAAACGACACGAGTTGAAAACAACACGAAGACGAAACACAGGAATTGACACGGAGTGTGGTCAAGGCGAGAAGGACACGAAGTCTAAAGAGAAAAAATAGCACGAAGACAGAAGAGTGACACGGCTATCACGACACGAAATGAAGCAGTGACACTAAGAAAAAGAACGACTCGAGGAACAACAGTAAGTGACACGAAATTACACAAGCAGACATAAAAGATGACACGAGATGAGCAACCAAAGGATAGAGAGAAACAACACGAGGTTCACAGAGAAGCGACTCGGAGTTCGTCAGAACTATTCGAGCTGCTTCAGTAACACGACACGAAGACAGAGGGAGACACGACACGAAGTTAAACAACCGAGACTAGGACTCGAAGACATAGATGACAAGGATAGAACAACACGAAGTATTACCTCATACAAGTTTTCCTGTCAAGCATGGAAATCAACACGAAGTGTTGTAAGCTCAGACGACACGAAATCTTTTCGTGTTAGTGAGGGGAAACAACACGAAGTGTGGCTCAAGTGGCACGAAAACAACTCCCAAAATTAACTGAAGTGGCTCGAGGATTTACATTAACACATAGAAACATTTTTGTTCACAAAGGTTCATAGTGTTGAAACCATCAAGACATTATGACTCAGGCACCACCAAAATTCATTTGGTCAAATTGTTCAATTGAACAGGACTTCCCTTACTGTGTAATCCATTCACTTACATGATGAAACATGAGATTATCTTGAGATAAAGAAATGATTTATAGTGTGAGACATCATCAAAATCATAGGGACGCAACATGAAGTTCTATGCTTGCAAGTCAGTGCATCTTTGCATTAAGCAGACACAAGTCGGTGCACATTCTGTGTCCGTCTTATACTACGTCTCATAAGGGCTAGGTCTGTACATGTGTCCATTTTATCTTGCGTCGTTTGCCTCATGATCAGCTTCTAAGTCGGTGCATTCATTGCTTATAGTGAGTCGGTGCAATATCTGTGCCATGCGTATAGAGTCTGTGCATTCCTTCTGAGTTAAGTTAATGCAACGCCTCTAGTGGCATGTCATCGAGTTAGTGCAATACTTGCACCGTGCACATTAAGTATGTGCATCTCTTATACTCGCACACACGGAGTCCATGCAAGGCTGCTCACGACCCAAGCAGGTTTGTGCAATGCTTGCACACTGCATACTCCTAGCTAGTGCATCCGTTAGTCCTATGCTGCAATCAAGTCTATGCATCTTCTAGTGCATGAATGTTAAGACTGTGCAAGTGCGTGTGATCACCACATTGAGTCGGTGCAGTTTAGCTTCTGTCAGAATACCTACTCCGTGCAATCTCTTCTCATCTCGTATAACTATCTGAAGATGACTTTTTGTCTGATGTCTTGGCAGATGCCTTTTCATAAAGATTAAGAATGGCACGTGATCCAAGATTGGAGAAGGTGCCAAGATTGTGACACGTGCAAAGCAGTAAGTTGGGATGCTGCCACGTGGGCCAAGGCATTTGGGCACAAATCATGGAGAGGACACGCCCTAATTCTCTGCTGCTCTATAAATAAGAAGCTTCTCCCTCAAGAGAAGATTGATCGTGCCAGAAGAGGTGAAGCAGAGAGAGCAAGCGCCTAAACGATCCAGAGAGAAAAAGAAAGATAGAGAGAGAGCAGAAAAGAAAGAGAGTTCTGAGAGAAATCCCTTGAGAGAATTGAGAGAGAAAGATTATTCTTTAGTTTCAAGGTTCAGAATCGGAGCTGAATTCGCTCAGTGTTGAGCTATATTCCCTTTGTGGGTTTTTTGGTTTTTCGCTGTGTTTTGTTTTCATTTTAGATACTCGTTTTCAAGCCGTTTATCAGCGGAACAAGCTGTGACGCTCAGCGGGAAGAGGTGTAGTATCCTCTGGACGGGTTAAGCTGTAAGCCCCAATGGTTGCAGAGGAGGAATCCTTTGGTCGGCATAAGCTGTAAGGCCCAGCGGTCTGTAGGGTTTGTACCCCGAAGCTATGGATCAGCGGAAGCTATGCATCAGCGGTGAAACCACACTCTAGTTTGAGTGTGGGGTGGACGTAGATCTCAGGCTTGAGATTGAACCACCTTAAAAATCATTTGTCCACTGTGCGATTGTTTGTGGTTTGGTTTTGTTCTCTATCATTATTCATCGTCCAGTAGATGATTGCTTAGGATCGCGTAAGAGCTGATCCGTTTGATCTGGTCCATTCCTGTTGTGACTGAGTGACTTTCGATCATCCTATAGAAGTTTGTTTATTTTCCGTAATTGTTTTGTTATAGTAAGTTTTAAGTGGGTGACCAATCTATTCACCCCCCTAGATCGTCTATAGATATTCTATCTATAGGCATTAGAGTATCCATCTGTCTCTATCAATTGGTATCAGAGAATACCATCTTTTCTATCAATTGGTATCAGAGCCTAACTCTTCTGCAGGGATCAACGTCCTGAAGAGTCAACGGCCATGGACGGTAAAGGAATGACAGCTGAGGGACACTCTACTGCCAAGCCCCCATACTTCGATGGATTAAACTATGCATACTGGAGGAATCGTATGCAAGTATTTCTGAGGGCGAAAGACTATGAGATATGGAAGGTAGTCAGCAAGGGTCCGTTCGAGCTTCATGAGAATGAGGAAGTCCGGACAAGAGAGGAGATCAGAAGATCTACCCTCAATTGGAGTGCAATCAATGCTATTCAATGTGTACTTTATCCCATCGAGTTCTCCCGAGTTTCATCATGCACCACTGCAAAGGAGATGTGGGATAAGTTGGAGGTCATCTATGAGGAAACCTCTCAAGTAAGGGAGACCAAGGCGAACTTGCTGGTCTCGGAATATGAAGCTTTTCGAATGAAGTCCAGTGAGACCATCACAGAAATGTATGCGCGCCTCATGATCATCACCAATGGTCTTAGGAGTCTGGGAAAGAATTACTCGGACTATGAAATTGTTAGGAAGATCCTTCAGTCCCTGACTCCAGTATGGCATACAAAAGCCACAATTGTTGAAGAGTTAAGGGATCTGCAGAATATGAAAGTTGACGAGCTCATCGGTTCACTAATGACATACGAGATGAATCTTCCCAAGACCGAGGAGCTGGAGAAGAAGAAGAAGCCTATTGCGTTGAAGGCCAGCTTCAGCAGATCGAACAGATCCAGCCATAGTGGATCATCAAGCGAGGAAAGCCCCTCTGGGTCAAAAATCGATGGAGACCAACTGGCCATGCTGACTAGAGAATTTAGGCGATTTCTGAGAAAGGAAGGAAGAAACTTCGGCCGAAGGTAGTTTGGTGGCGGCAGGAGGCAAACAAGGTATAGATATAACCTTGCCAAGAAAGTTGACACTAATGTTTGCTACCACTCCAGGAAGGCCGGCCATATGAAGGTAGATTGTCCCGAGCTCTAGAAGCTGAAAGACAAGTCAAAGAAGAAAGCTCCCAAAGGAAAGGCGATGGTGAGCACATGGAGCGACGAGGATGAGGGAACATTCAGCTGCACATCGGAGAGCAAGGATGAAGAAAAGCCCATCTGCCTGATGGCAAAAGATGACGAAGAAAAAGAAGAAGACTCCGATGAGGTATCATCTCCTTTTGAGCATTATACCATCTCTGACTGGCAAGATGCCTACGGAGATTTATTAGACAAAGTAGATGATATTAGGAGAGAGAATAGGCATTTTAAGAAGAAGGTTAACTCTGTTTTGAATGATAAAACAATGTCTGGTAAACTTGCCTATCTACAATCTAAAAATGATAGGTTAAAAAATTCTTGTTCTGAATTTAATGAACTGAAGCATGCTTTGATTGAATATAGAAATGAAAATGAAATGCTGAAAAATGTTATTGATGATTTGAAACTGACATTGCAAAAATATGAAAATGAAATGAATATTGTTGATGAAAAGTATAAAGATGTTCTTGGTGTCAACAATGAATTAAAAAATTCAATCGAACAGCTAGAAAAAGGAAATGCTGACAAAGTGAAAATAATTGACAATATGACCCAAGGATCTGATAATCTGAATGCTTTGTTAGGGTCAAATGTCAATTTCAGGAAGGAGGGTCTCGGGTATAATCCTACTGCTAAGAAAAGCTTTAATGTCAAGACAATTTCATTTGTAGCAGAAAAGGAGAAGAGACCTCTTATCAAAATGAATAATGAAAATTCTATCGCTAATGTTGTTAATCTCAAAATGTCCAGTGCTAAGGATAAAGGTAAGCAGAAGGTTGGTGAGCCTAGCACACCCTGCTCTACACCTAAGGGTAAGTCTAAGGTCAGGGGCCAGTCTACTTGCACACCCAAACCCCAGAGCAAGGCCACCAAGTCTCCACCACCACCAGCAACCAAGGAGAAGACTCAATATACACATATGCACAAGCCAGGTGGGTCAAAGGTGGAAGGGAGACAGAATTTTATCAGAGGTAAACCGAGCCAGTTCTACCAACCCAATGTCCATACCTACCATTATAGACAGCCACAGCAATCCTATAGGTCTAGATGGAATAAAGGTCGAGGAAGGTCTATGTATCAGTCCTTTCCTACTCAATCTTATATACCTCAGGTTAGAAATTGGGTTGGTCAGTCTAGGACGTGGGCTCCTAGTATACAGTCTTTCTTTGGTCAGCCTAAGACCAACTATGGCCACCATTTTCTGAATACTTATTGGCCTAGGCACTGGCACAAAAATGGCAAAGTTGGTAACAACAATAGGGCTAGGACATAGCACTAAAAAAAGAAGGTTAATTCTATTGGTGATGAGAAGAAAAGAAATAATGAAAAGAATGTTGGGAAATTCACCAAGTCAACCATGCTTAAACAAATGTGGATTCCCAAGAGTTTACTGTCTTGTTTAAATTGCTCTTCATATGTTTCGGAGCCCAAACACTTTTGGGTTCCAAAATCTTTTCCCTGATTGTGTTTGCAGGTATGCCTGGCAGCCAAGAACAACATGTGGTACCTGGATAGTGGTTGCTCCAGGCATATGACAAGAGATAAGGCCAAGTTTTACTTGCTGACAGAGAAGAATGGAGGCCTTGTCACCTTCGGCGGCAACACAAAGGGTAAAATCATCGGATCAGGTAAAGTAGGTAAGTGCACTACCTACTGCATTGAGGAGGTTATGCTGGTTGAGGGTCTTGCTTATAACTTGCTCAGCATTAGCCAGCTATGTGACAAAGGTCATAGAGTAGTCTTTGACTCTTAATGTTGTAGGATTTATGAACATGATTTCGATATAATAAAATTTTCTGGTAAGAGAGTAAATAACATCTACATGATAGATTTAGATGATCTCTCTCACTCTAACCTATGCCTCACTGTTAATAAAGATGATCTTGCATTTTTGTGGCATCGTAGGTTAGGCCATGCTAGCTACACTATTTTGCACAAATTAAATAAACATAGCATGGTTAGAGGACTCCCTGAAATATCTTTTAAGAAGGAAAACAAAGTTTGTGATGTATGTACACAGTCCAAGCAAACAAGAAAGTCATTCAAATCTAGAACTGAAGACTTGTCCTCCAAACCTTATGAGATCGTACATATGGACCTATTTGGACCCACAAGATCTGTCAGCTTATCAGGTAGGAGGTATGGGTATGTTTTAGTGGACGACTTCTCTAGGTTTACTTGGGTGTTTTTCTTGACTCACAAAAATGATGCATTCACAGAGTTTTAGGAGTTCTATTTAAAAATAAAATAGAGAAATAAAAATTTAATTGAGAATATTTTATCTGATCATGGAGGTGAGTTTGAAAACTCACATTTTTTTGATTTTTGTAGGGATAATGGGATTACTCAATGGTTCTCCTCCCCTAGAACAGCTGAGCAGAATGGAATAGTGGAGAGGAGGAACCGGACACTTGTGGAGATGGCTCGTACACTCCTAGTCGAAGGTGGCTTACTAAGAAAATTCTGGGCAGAGGCAGTTAACACTACATGCCATGTAATCAACAGAGCTATGGTAAGACCTTTCACTCAGAAAACTCCTTATGAGCTTCTAAAAGGTAAGAAGCCTTCAATTGCTTATTTCAAGGTCTTTGGCTGTAAGTGTGTTATTCATGTTAATGATAAAAGAGATCTTGATAAATTTGAACCTAAAAGTGATCTAGGAATCTTCCTTGGATATTCTGAAAACACTAGAGCATATAGAGTGTACAATCTTAATTTTAAAACTGTTTAAGAATTTCCACACATTGTCTTTGATGAGTCCCTAAACAAGTCTGATGTTGGTCAATGCAGGAAAGAAGATGATGGAGAAATTATGAAGGAAGGAAAGTCTACAGACCAATCAGCCAATGAGGACGAAGCTGAAGAGAACAATGCAGAAGAGCCTGCTGTTCAGGGGGAGGTAAATGAAGATCCAGGTAACCAAATCATCAATGTCAGACTTCTTAGAGATCATCCTGTAGATAATGTCATTGGTGATTTGCATGAACCCCCTAGGACTAGAGGCTACTTTGGAGCTAAGCATGAATTAAATGCATATGCATTAGTTTTTCATATAGAGCCCAAGACCATTGACTGCGCTCTCAAAGATGTGCATTGGATCAATGCCATTGTTGGCACCCAAAATATGATCGTCGGCGACCAAGCCATAAGGACGAATGACCCGGCCCGTTGAAGCACGGAAGCCGATAAAGATCAACATATTGAAGATTTCTCAAGCTGCCAGAGCCTCGAGTCACCCCGTATGGACACGGGGACTTCACCTCAGGAGAGCCGAGACAAACTCACAACCAACCGGCAGTGCGATCAAGCCTGCCCAATGAACCGGCATCGACTTTATCGTGCCGCATACACTACACCCGTTGTCCGATCAAGGACGACGGTCTACCCAGTGGCTTCCCGCCTTATGAAAGGCTCTTCTGAAGATGAAGGAGTCCCCCTGGCTTCCCGAGATGGAGGACCGAATGCTCTGACGGCAGAAGATCCCGATCACCCGGCACGGGTACGGTTTCCCGCCAAGATGAGCCCGTTACTGGCCGAATGATCACCCAACTCAGGCGGAACTATCTCGGGTGTTATCAAACCCCCTAAGGAGCCTTGGGCACAAGCTAGGCCGAGCTAGCAGCACGGAGCATAGAGCCGAAGGCCATGTCAGCGGAAGGCCCGTATGATCAAATCAAAGCTATTTGAAGTCTCGCGAATGGCCGTACGTCAAACTAGGAGCTTCGACAAGACATCTCATGAAGGTTTCGATAAGCATTGGCAGGATGAATGTTCACAGTGACTCCCGAACTCATCGACTGGCTCGAAGCGCACGAGGAGCATAGCTCGGCGCGCCCTAAACCGGTGCGCCCCTCACTTGATGCTCTTTATCCCGGCGCGCTGAACCCCATCCAGGGCCTGGCTATTCCGGCGCGCAAAGACCCATGAAGCCCTTCCCGATGCGCAGTTCTTCACGCCGCATGAGGCTTAGGGCTCGATCATGTATATATACAGATGGCTATTCGAAAGAAAAGAGAGGAGAAAGTTTAGAAAAGAAAAGAGAAAGTTTAGAAAAGAGAGAGGGGGCAGACATAAGGAAAAAGAAGAGAGTCTTTCGAGAGAAGTTTTTGAGGGAGAGAGAGCTTTCTGGGAAGAAGGGAGTTTCTATCCGAGCGTCCTTCGACGGCCGTCTTCCTCTTTTCTGGTTGAAGTACTCCGGAGCCGGAGAAGGAGAAGGGGGCCGATACTCTGTTTTGAGAACAGGTGGGCGCCGGCGTCTATCTCTCTCTACTTTTCGTGAATTTTCCTCTTTCAGGGTTTTCATCTACCAACTGTAAGCAAGAGAGGGGAGGGATGGCAATGATATGAGCCAACCCCTCCCCTCCTCTGCGACTTCTTCTCTTTACTGTATTTTCCTATGCAAATGATGAACGGCGACCGAGCAATGATGCCGGCGCCAGACTCTTAACGTGTAAACGATGGCCCATTCTCGTTTCTAGGATGGCAATGTGTATATGAATGTCTAGACCAGTAGGTCGAATGAATGATTTGAAACTTCTGTCTCCTTCTCTATCTACATCGATGTGTATGTTTAAGGTCTTCCGCGTGTTTTCTCTGATTCTGGTCTCCCTGAAGCCCCGATCACGCCCCGAAGCACCGTGGGCTACAGAAACACCCCTCCCCGGGGTCTTCCCATCGACCGTTCTCATGTTTGATTTAAGGGTTTCTGCATCCCCTCCGTGGACAGAGCTATGCTTCTACGTATGCTTCTTTCTACCGTGCTGTCGAGGGTCTAACTCCCATTGACTCTTCCCTTCACATTGCCCTGTGGCTCGCGAAGTGGGAGTCACCCTTGGGATTGCAAGATGCATCAACTTAACATTGCGCCGTAACTGTTCAAGCATATGCCTCAATGTTTGGCTCGTCTCGCCTATTCATTGACTACCCCCCTCTGCATCATATTCATGTGAACCGTTCCGAGATTCTTTTATTTCGTTTCAATCACCCGGGGAGGGGGACATCCCCCGTTGCTTCACATAAACTACTGGATGATTGAGGGCTCTACCCCTCGATGGTAGAGGCTTCCTCAAGATCATAGCAGACAGTAACAAAGGGGTTCTAGCCCAATAAGCTCAGCCCTGACAACCTGTGACCCAATCGAGGCCAAGAGGCGTATGCTCCTCGCTGGCTAGCCCTCGGAGCTCCATTCTCCTAATGGTCAATTCCTCCACGGAATGAGTCATAAGCTGTGGGTTGTCCACCCCTCGCAGGCTAGTCCTCGGGGTGATGCTCCCATCATCAATGACCTCATCTCTCTATCTTTCCCCTTACGGAGCCTTGGTGCCCCTCGTAGGCTAGTCCTCGGGGTATCCTATCCGATGGGGTTTGCTGGGTGCCTCCGTGCATACCGGCAGTTTAGGGGCTTACTCCACGAGTGAGTATGACCCCGATTCTCCCCTGCAACTCTTCATGTTCAGGGGAGATGCTGTCAAATTTTGGACAAACTCAGCATAACTAAAGCTATAATGAGATGCTCGTTCTGGACTCAATTGACTCAGTGCTTGAGTATGAACCTCGCACTGACTCAATGCATCATTTCAAGAGGGTCCTGGACTTCAATCAAACGATTAGTTGGTCTAAATAACTCCATAACTTTCAATAAAAACTCAAATAAACTCAAAGGGTTTCAGAAATGCTTAAAAACAAGCTAAAACGGCATGGTCTTAGACGGCGCGCCTTAATACGGCGCGGCCCCCCCCCCCCCCCCCGCGCCGTATTAACTCGTGACTCATGTTTCTTCTTCTTTTCCTGGGTCAATTCCCGGCGCGCCTTTAATCGGCGCGCCCCGTGCCTTGCACGCCGTGTTAATGGGTGTTAGGGCCGCACCGGATTAGCGTTTCACCTACGCTTTACCGCGCCGGATTAACCCCCTTTACCTACGCTTTACTGCGCCGTGGAAGCTATCTCTCATGCCGTTTCACTTTTTTATGTCATTCTAATCTCTCGTTCGCTCTTAGGGCAATCCTGGCCTCCCATGGTCGATATTAACTACCCTAATCAGCGGTAGATTAAGTAAGGCAAGGGCTGTTCATGCTCTGAATAACCTCTTTACCATGTTGACTATCATGTGTGTGAACACTTTGCTTTCGTCATCACCCTTGTGCTATCGTTTCCCTCTCTTCTGACGGGGATCAATGAATGTGAATAAGCATTGTTTACTGTCATAATTCTGTGTCCATGCTCAGTATAGTTATCATCATCATGTCTGCATGCTTGCATAGACCCTCGAGTATATCGAATGGCGTTGACGGAAGGTTGGGTTACGTCCGATCGGAAGTTTCCGCTATGCGCGATGGTGGTCTTTGGACCTACGTCCTCCGCCACGCACCAAAGGTCTCTAATTCAATAAACCATGCCTCTCCTGCATGACAGATAGCCGCATTTCACATGATTCCGTCATGTTAGTAACGTTGCATCCTTTATTCCGGCCTCGACAGCCCACTATCTCGGAAATTAATGAAAGGTGTTCCCTCCTCGTGGGGGATGTAATTAATGCCATAACCTTTATGGTATGGCGGACTACTGGTCCCGACCGAACCTCACTTTTGCCAGACACGGGTCAGAATGAGCGCATAATAAACTCGTCACTCACGTGATTGGCACGCCCGCGTCGTCAATCAGTCAGTTAATTACCAGTTAGTTAATTGGTTGATCGACACGTGAAGTAACAAATAAGATAAAAAAGACACGCAAACAAGTCTGGCACGCCCGGTGGGACCGATGTCACCTTTCATCTCTTTGCCGAGATATTTGGGCTTCGAGGCCCTCTCAAAGGCTACTGATCGTTGGCTTGTTTGTCTTTACAGGCGTACGATGACAACCAATGGATTAACTGGCGTTGGCTTCGGTCCTTCGATCATTGCTGGACATGCACAAGGGTACCTGGCGGTGCCCATGGAGTTCGGTAGCTTCCCTGCCGCTGTCGGCTTCCCCAACTTCTTGGGGTTAGCCTTTGTTGATATGCTGGAAGTTGAAGCCCCGGCACCTGTCGAGGAAGCCGTGGAAAAAATGGAGCCTCTGAAGGCTCCCTGCTGCAACGACTCATCCAAGAGTCCGGCCCCGGCCGCTAGCTGTTTGGTGCACCATGTCATACGTGGGACCCGCCCCAATATTGTCAACAAGCACCCTGGAGGACGTCAACGTCGCCAAGCTTAAAGGAGTGCTGCTGTGATCACCGAGACTCTATCTCAGTCCGGGAAGTCTATGATGGTCGACGGCATGCACGTCTTCCTCAACAGACGTAATACACGGGTGGCTCCGGATCGAGTCATCCCCACCATCCCTGTCCACAATGCATACCAGGCCCTCGCTGGAAGGAGGGCAGAAAGAGAAGAAACCGGCCACTATGGCCAAGGAAGAACGGCCCCCAGGCCGAGGAAGGTCAAACAGGTGTGGGTTCCCAAGCGGACCCACCCTGCCCACCAGCTGACTCCCATCCACCGCCGTCCTATGTATGACGGGGCGGAAGAGAGAAGAGAAAGGGGCTTGCCCCCGAAGAAGGAAGAAGAAGTGGTTGCGGACCCTCCGCACCGTGAAAGTTTCCGGGCTACTGCCCATCAAGCCAATGTCCCAGCTGCGGGACGAAGATTCTAACAACCTGCTGATAGAGCTCGGCTAGCCTATATCTCTCCTGTGGGAGGTCGACAACTATCCCCCGTATTACATCTAGAACGGGGTCAAGAAGAGATGACATGTTTGGTCAGAAACTATTTTCGAGGGTTAGGCAACCCCTCACTTGGTCAACAGCGACTGATGCAAGCAGCCAATGATGAAGATTACTGCCCATCAATGGAAGATGAAGAGGGTATGGGAGAAAGAATGATGGTGTCGTCAGTCGACGACAATGGATATGATAATTGCTTCGAGATCGAAGCCGATGAAGCTGTCCCCGAGCGGGAAGAAAGAAGAAGAGTTTCTGTGTTCGAGAGGCTGACCTTCCCGCAGAAAACTAGAAGGAGGGTCCATCGACAGAGGAGAAGGATGCAGGTCTTCACCTGCAATATGACTGGTATATCCAACCGATATGGGGAGCTTCCCGAAGACCCCCGAGAATTGGCTCAACTGGCCGCACGGCCGGGGCCGAGTACTCGCAAAATAGAGGCAGCAAGGGAGCTCCTGATGATGACTAAAGGAAAACAGCCCCAGGTCTACCACCAATGGGATGACAAGGCCCCCGTCCTGACAGCTAATGTAGTGACGGCAGAGGAAGAAGATGACATCCCCCTCGACATCCTGCCTGAGGGTACGTCCAGGGATACAGCAGAAGTTATCCCCACTACAGCCACTATAGACCAATCGGTCTTGATATTACTTCAACAATATCGGCAAGAGATAGACTTGCTGAAGAAGCAGCTGATGAAGAAAACTGAACAATCCTCAGCTTCCAAGCCACCCGAAGTCCAGGGTGAATCATCTCGGGGAGCGGTCCGTCGTGACGGCCCTCCACCACTCTACACACTGCCCCAGTCGTCAGAGCCAAGCATGGCGACGATGCAACAGCAGCCACCACAGCTCCAGCCGCTGCTACCTCCGGTGCTCCCTCAAGCATACCAGACACCTCCGCTGCTACGTCCTCCACAGGCGACCACCCTGGTCAACCCCTACCTGCAGCCGGCCCACTTCTATCCGGAGCCAGTTGACCCCGCGGTCATGAACCGGATGATGGTGGAGAGGATGATCGAGCTGAAGCTTGCAGAGAAAAGTGAAGGCGACTATATCGCATTTGATGCCTATCGGGTGCCCTACCCGCAACACCATGCGGCTAAACAACTTCCCCCGGGGGTCAACAAGCCACCTAAGTTTGACAAATTCAACGGGAAGGGGTCCCCGAAGGAGCACATTGCATATTACATGACCGTCATGGGTGATCTGGCCACCGATGAGTCATATTTGTTGAAGTTCTTCGGGTCCTCGCTGACAGGGCTCACAATTGAATGGTATTCTAGCCTCTCGACCGGGTCGATCAACGACTGGCCAGATATGCAGAAGAAGTTCAGGGAAAGATTCCATGTCACAGAGAGGGAGGTCACAGTGGCCGAACTCTATTCAACAAGGCAGAGGGCCGATGAGACAGCCCTCGATTATATCAAGAGGTGAGGAACCTCGAATGAGGTGCAAGCGGCCCCCGCATCAGGAGGACGCTGTGCAAATATGCAAACAAAATCTCAGAAGGGAGGTTTTGGAAAAGATGATCGGAATGGAAATACGGTCGTTCGACCGGCTGAATAATGTCGTGGCCGAAGTGGAAGCTTTCCTGGCCAGACCTACCCCTACATCTGCTGCCAGCATGACCCAGAAGGGCAAGGCAGTGGACCGGCACTCGTCGCCTAAAGAAGCGAATACTCTTGATATAAAGGCGTTCGAACAACAGAAAAGTGAAGGCAAGAAGGGAGTCACCCCACAGCCTGTAGAAGCCCCAGACGGCAAAGAAGGTCCTTCGCTGAGGGACAAAATGAAGAAGGCCTATTCCTTTCCAAAAGACAAGACCCGAGTTCTGTTCGACTGGGTAACAGAATACAGCATGGTCACCCTGCCTGAGCCAAGGAGGCCGGAGGACCTAAAAAGAAAAGACAGTCCAAGATTCTGTCCCTACCACCAAATGTTGGGACATCCAATCGAAGACTGCTATGTTTTCAAAGACATCATCGAAGGGATTGTGAAGAAGAATGAAATTGAGCTGGGAGAGTACAAAGTGGACCCTCCTTAGCCACATGAACCCCTCGGAGGAGGGCAGTGGTCAACATGATCTCCCTCTACCAGGCATTGTCTAAGGAGATCTCTGAAGCAAGCACGCGGAACACCTACGAAGCTCATTTCTTGGAGCCCGCGAAAGAACAACAGTGGTGGCAGCAGATCCCTGTGAAACACAAGAAGAAGAGGGCACCCCGCCCGGAAGAGGGGGCACATATCCGTGGTGTTACACCCCGGCCTACTCCGTCAGTGGTAGCACCCGTATGGGTCACTCCACCTACAGCTATCAGGATACATACACATAATCGGAGGAGACAAACTCCGCTGCCAGTGATTAAGGTAAACAATCCTAGAATCCTTCGACTACAAAATCTCATTGAAGGGCTAGATGAATATGTGCAGCCCGAATTGAAACCTCTGCTGGTGCTGGACCACGTCCCGTGGCAAGACTTAGAGTAGCTCTCACTTGAACAAAAGGAGGAAGCTGAAGAGGCACCCGACGGAGAGGGCAGTCTATTCTAGGGGCACCCGCCCGCAGAAGCAAAAAAGAAGAAGAAGCAGAAGAAGAGAAGAAAGGCCGCTGGAGCCAATAAAACACAAGTTGTCTCCTGTAATACCCTATCAGTGCTCTTCAACCTATCCGGAGAGGAGGAAGAAGAGGAAATTTACTTCACACCCCATGCCGGGGGAGGCAAGACCGAGGCCGCAACTGCTGCACATGCCACCCGGTCAAGCCGAAAATGGGGGCGCCAGCCGCCACCCAACCACAATATCATGTTCAGAGGGGAGCAACCCTACAGGACACCTCCGCCGGAGGTAAAGGGAGTCCAAATCCCTCCTCCACCAGGCCTATACAACAAGAGTGGGTGCAAGGGGGTCCCTTCATTTCTTGAATTTATGAAGATGTCCAAGGGCAAACAGCCTTGCCAGGAGGCTAACCCTACACCTGGGACCATTCACCCGCAGCTCGTACAATCTGCTGAAGAGCCAAATACAGATGGAGCTTGTCCTACAGCAACTAACAAAGAAGACCCAGAAGTCGGCACCAGCCAGAAAGGCGTCGAATCTGAGGAAGATGAAGCAGGTCCGTCAGGGCCCGTAAATCAAAACCTCCCCAAGCCCAGATGGGTCGACGAGAAGAAGCTCTCCAATGTCCGAGCCGGGAGCCGAATAATGAAGCTACTCAAGAAGCTCCCTGCTCGATTTACAATCTGGGAGATCCTTTCTTTGAGTGAAGAGACTCGACAGGCGATTATTACTGCTCTGCAAACGCCTGCTCATTTCGAGACTTGCATAGCTGTAGCTATACCAGAATCCAGTATGACCTTCACTCCAGAAGACATGCTACTGCCTACCATCAGCCATAATAGGCCGCTGTATATGAAGGGGCACCTGAATTTAAGGGAGCTGAACAGGATTCTGGTTGATCCCGGTGCAGCGGTCAACATCCTGCCATATAGAATATATGAGAGGCACCACTTTAACGTGCATCTCAAGAAAGTCGGGGATATGCATATCACCGGCTTCAATCAAAAATGCGAAGTGTCGATGGGAGTGGCAGAGTTCACACTGACCCTGGCATATTTCACTACGACGGTGCAGTTTCATGTCATTGACTCTCGCACCTCTTACAAGGCACTGCTCGGCCGCCCATGGCTGCATGGTGGTGCCCTCCACGCTCTACCAATGCATCAAATACAGTCTCCAAGGGAAGGAGGAGAAGATATTTGCAGACCCCCACCTGTTCGAGGTGTTTGAGTGTCATTTGGCAGATGCCAACTTATATACAAGGCCTTCCCAGAAGACCTCTGAAGCTAGGACCCCTGCGGGGGCATCCAGAAGCACATCCGGCAGCAGTTGGTATCCACCACCGTCGCGCGGATATGTCAAGCCAAAGGTGGTCTCCTATATCACAGCATCCGGGGACATGGGTAGAACAGCACCTCCAGCATTCTACCGCGAAGCTAATGAAGTGCAGATCAATCGGCAGCACAATTACATCGGAGTCCCAACTGGCCTCATCAAGACAGTCCTCGGCCTCGATGACCCCACTGTCGAGACTTTCAAGACTTGGGAGGTGACACAGGAAGATGGACCCAACAGCTTGTTCTATACAGCTGAGGAGCATCCCACTCGGGAAGACACAGACTACAGCCTCCCCGAAGATCTAAGCAACCCGCCGGTTCCTGTCCAGGGTCTGGCATTTACAACTGATCGGATGGCCAGGATGTTTCAGAAGCAACACATTCCTCCCGATCAGTCTCAAAAGCGCAAGGAAGCTTTCCAGAAGATGTGGTATCCCGCAAATCTGGACAAGGAAATGAGACGTGTCTCTCAACATCCAGGGTTGGGCTTCACCCTGGAGGAATATTATTACAGTGGGCGGTACGAGGTGGACACTATCTCCGCCTTCTATCCTACTGAAGATAGCCCCCTGGGGGCAACCTTTGATGAATACCCGGTGGAAGCTGAACATGTTGAACTGGCTTGATCTGGAAATCAAGAAATAGAGACCTCGGTCCCCTGCCGATGCTGGGAGCAGGTCCACCCTGAAGAAGCGGCCCTTCAAGCCAAATTTGATACGGCTAGCAGCAGTGAAGCCGAAGACATTGAAGAAGCAGGAGTTTCTCCCTCCAGCGGAGTCCTACTAATGATGACTTCAACACCCTTTCTACCAATCAAGGAAGCCTTGGTCAACTCCAATCAAGGGGAGCCAGCTACCAAGAAAGGAAAAGCCACTTCCACGGAAGGTATAACTGCTCCAGAAGGCGAGACCTCCTCAACTTCTGCTACAAAACCGGGATGCTGTCCAAGCCCGGCAATAAACAACTACCAACCTATAACGGCTGCAACCTTATCTACAAACACTGAAGCTGCTCTCTCGTCCCTGGGAGCTGCAACGACAGCGTATTGGTTAATAAAACCATCAGCGCAGCCGCTGGCACAAGAAATAGGGAAACCTCAAGAAGCTCTGGTGGTGTCTGACGAGGAAGTCGAACTACTCGACCCTCAAGACAGTATTCCAAATTTCGTTGACCTCCAACCGACACCTCCGGAGATAGAAGACAGAGGCCAAGCCACAGTCGATGAACTGATAGAAGTCAACTTGGGAAATGAGGAGGACCCTAGGCCTACCTTCCTCAGCGCCCAACTATCCCCAGAAGAACGGGAGCTGTACATCCAGCTGCTATTAGAGTACCGGGATTGCTTCACCTGGACTTACAAAGAAATGTCGGGTCTAAGCCCCACTGTCTCACAACATGAGCTGGCAATCAGCCCTGAGGCCGAACCGGTGAAGCAACCACCGCGGCGCATGAGGCCAGAACTCATCACTCAAATTTGTACTGAAGTCGACAAGCTCATTGACGTGGGATTTGTTAAAGAAAACCAATACACCACATGGCTGGCGAATATCGTCCCCGTAAAAAAGAAGAATGGACAGATCCGGATATGTGTCGACTTCCGAGATCTAAACAAAGCCTGCCCCAAAGATGACTTCCCAGTGTCGATAATGGAAGTCATGATAGATGCTACAACCGGCCATGAGGCCCTGTCATTCATGGATGGGTCGTCCGGTTACAATCAGATTTGGATCGCGGAGCATGACCGGGTCCATACTGCTTTCCGAACCCCTAAAGGCATTTATCATTACAAGAGGATGCCGTTCGAACTAAAGAATGCTGGCGCAACCTATCAGCGTGCAATGACCAAAATCTTCGATGAGTTGCTCTACCACAAGGTCGAGTGCTACATAGATGACCTGGTGGTCAAAACCAGAAGAAAAGACGATCATCTGCAAGACCTCCGATCATCTTTCAGAGGCTGAGGCAGCATGATCTGAAGATGAATCCCATGAAATGTGCGTTCGGAGTGTCGAGCAGAAGATTCTTGGGCTTCATTGTCCGATATCGGGGAATCGAGATAGACCCCGCAAAAATCAAAGCAATTCAGGAGCTACCTCCACCAAGGAATATCTCCGAGCTGAGATCACTACAAGGCCGCTTGGCTTATATCCGGTGGTTCATCTCCAATTTGTCACGGCGATGCCAGCCTTTCCACAAGTTGATGATGAAAGATGTCCCCTTTTATTGGGATGAAGATTGCCAGACAGCCTTCAACAAGCTGAAAGACTATCTGAAGACTCCTCCAGTGCTGGGAGCACCGGTGAAAGGATGACCATTAATACTGTATATAGCAGCTACACATAACTCTCTGGGGGCAATGCTAGCCCAGAATAATGAAGAAGGGAAAGAGCAAGCCCTCTATTACCTCAGTCGGAGACTGGTCAGAACTGAAGAGAAATATACTTACATTGAGAAGGTCTGTTTGGCACTGGTCTTCGCAGTTCAGAAGCTTCGACACTACATGTTGTCACATGAAATCAGCTTGGTGTCCAAAGAGGATCCCCTGAAATATATTATGTCCCAGCCGGCACTCAAAGGTCGCCTGGGAAAATGGGCGGTAATCCTTATAGAGTTTGACATCTCCTATGTACCGCGTAAGGCCATCAAGGGTCAAGCTATTGCAGACTTCTTCACTAAGCACCCTGTACCTGGGGACTGCCCGTTGGAGCCGGAGCTTCCTGAAGATGAAACCTTGGAAGCCGTTCAGGTGCGGCCCTCCTTATGGCAGCTATATTTTGACGGCACTTCCAGAATTAACACCTCTACCACTGGATCAGCCAGAGTCAGGACAGGAGCAGGCATAGTCTTGAAATCCCCAGAAGGAGAAGTGGTGCACACATCCTGCTCCATAAACAAACATTGCACAAACAATGAAGCGGAATATGAAGCCCTAATAATCGGGTTGTAAATTGCTCTATCCATGGGAATTCAGATGCTGGAAGCATTCGGGGACTCCATGCCAGTTATAAAACAACTGGAAGGAGAGTTCGATGTGCGAAAGCAAGAGCTTCTCCCCTATCACCAGCTGGCAACCCGCCTGATGTCAAGATTCTACTTCATCAACATTAAGCACATCAATCGAGGCCGGAATGCTCAGGCAGACGCCCTCGCTAAGCTGGCCAGTTCATTGGCAGTCCCGCCAGACACAAGCCTGAATATAATAATGATCAACCACCGGCAGGTCCCCAGTGTAACGGAGGTCTTGGCCGACGAACAAGAGATTGAGGTGGCAGTCGTCGAAGAAGTTCAGCAGCCCGATTGGCGAGAACACCTCCTGCGGTGGTTCCAACACCAACAGCTTCCAAAATAAAAAGAACAAAGAATGAAGCTCCTGAGGGTCAAGCACTCTTACGAGATGAGAAGCGGAACCCTATTCCGAATAATGGCAAATGCCCGAAGGAAAGTCCTACTCTGTTGCTTGTCTTCAACAGAGGCGGGACAGGTGATGCAAGAATTCCATGCTGGATCAGCTGGAGCACACCAGGCTGGCCCAAAGATGAAAATTGAGATAAAGAAATTGGGCTACTATTGGCCCACTATATTTGATGATTGCTGCAAGTTTGCCAAAGCTTGTCAGAAGTGTCAAGAACACGCTAACGTGGCAAGGAGACCTCCAGTGCCATTACATCCGACCCTTCCAAGCTGGCCGTTTGCTCAGTGGGGCACGGACGTGGTAGGACCGCTACCAGCATCTTCCTCAGGGTGCAAATATATCTTAGCGGCTACAGACTACTTCTCCAGATGGGCAGAGGCGGTAGCACTAAGAGATGTAACGGGAGAACTAGTTGCAAGATTCTTCCGGCAGAACGTAATATTCCGGTTCGGGATCCCCAGCCGAATCATCTCTGATAATGGCAGCCATTTTAGGAACCAGAAGGTTTATCGGCTGGCCGACAAATACAAAATTGACTGGAGGACATCGTCCCCCTACAACCCTCAAGCCAATGGACTTGCAGAAGCCTTCAACAAGACACTATGCACATTGCTAGCGAAGACTGTCAAGTCTAATAAAAAAGATTGGGAAGAAAGGATGTACGAAGCACTCTGGGCCTATCGTACTGTCTACAAAACCCTAACCGATTGCTCACCTTTCTCCCTCGTCTATGGGTCAGAGGCTATGGTGCTGATTGAAATGGAAGTTCCTTCGCTGCGAGTCGCCATCCAGCATGGACTAGTCAGCGGTGAACAAACCAATGCAGAGAGAAGATTAGAAGAGCTCGTTGAGCTCGAAGGAAAACGCCTCCGAGCACAGCAAAACATCCAACTCTACCAAGCTCGCATGGCCCGTGCTTTTGACAAGCTGGTCAAGGGTCGAGAATTCAAGAAAGGAGACCTGGTGATGGTCAAAAGAAGAGAAGTGATAGCCTCCAACCCCAAAGGGAAGTTGGTCGAAAACTCGGTTGGACCATATATCATCCGCCGAGTATATGAAGGGGGTGCCTACGTCCTGGTAGACCACAAAGGAGTCATCCAGTTCTCTCCCCTCAACGGAAAGCATATAAAGCTGTATCATGTGGCGCAACCGACATTCCCCGAGTGATCGGTCGGAATACCCTTATCTTGGTCCAGTGACACTCCGCCCCGATCGAGCTACCCTTATCTTGGTCTAGTGGCATTCCGCCCTAATCGAGCTACCCTTATCTTGGTTCAGTGGCATTCTGCCCTGATCAAGCTACCCATACCTTGGTCCAGTGGCACTCCGCCCTGATCAAGCTACCTCTCCTTGGTCCAATGGCACCCCGCCCTGATCAAGCTACCCTTATCTTGGTTTAGTGGCATTCCGCCCTAGCCGAGCTACCATTATCTTGGTCTAGTGGCATTTCGCCCTAGCCGAGCTACCATTATCTTGGTCTAGTGGCATTCCGCCTTAGCAAAGCTACCTTTCCTTGGCCTAGTGGCACTCCGTCCTAGCCGAGCTACCCTTACCTTGGCCTAGTGGCACTCTGCCCTAGCCAAGCTACCCTTATCTTGGTCTAGTGGCATTCCGCCCTGATCGAGCTACCTTTCCTTGGCCCAGTGGCACTCCGCCCCAGTCGAGCTACCCATATCTTGGTCTAGTGGCATTCCGCCCTGATCGAGCTATCTTTCCATGGCCCAGTGGCACTCCGCCCTAGCCGAGCTACCCTTATCTCGGTCTAGTGGCACTCCGCCCTGATCGAGCTACCTCTCCTTGGTCCAATGGCACCCCGCCCTGATCAAGCTACCCTTATCTTGGTTTAGTGGCATTCCGCCCTAGCCGAGCTACCCTTATCTTGGTCCAGTGGCACTCCGCCCTGATCGAGCTACCCTTACCTTGGTCTAGTGGCACTCCGCCCTAGCCGAGCTACCCTTATCTTGGTCTAGTGGCACTCCGCCCTGATCGAGCTACCTCTCCTTGGTCCAATGGCACCCCGCCCTGATCAAGCTACCCTTATCTTGGTCTAGTGGCACTCCGCCCTGATCGAGCTACCTCTCCTTGGTCCAGTGGCACTCCGCCCCGATCGAGCTACCCTTATCTTGGTCTAGTGGCATTCTGCCCTGATCGAGCTACCCTTATCTTGGTCTAGTGGCATTCGCCCTAGCCAGCTACCCTTATCTTGCTCTAGTGGCATTCCACCGAGCCGAGCTACCCTTATCTTGGTCTAGTGGCACTCCGCCCCGATCGAGCTACCCTTATCTTGGTCTAGTGGCATTCCGCCCTGATCAAGCTACCCTTACCTTGGTCCAGTGGCATTTCGCCCTAGCCGGGCTACCCTTATCTTGGTCTAGTGGCATTCCGCCCTGATCGAGCTACCTTTCCTTGGTCTAGTGGCACTCCGCCATGGCCGAGCTCTCAAAAGAATACACCATATGGCCGTTGCGGGCCTTACGACCGAATCGGCGAAAGATCATTCCTTTGCGTTAGCATTCAACCCTTGCTAACGAATATACCGCTCTGTTCAGCACAAGGCCCGATGCTCCGGTCAATAGCCATCTACTGTCAACCACTGGTCGGATATCACGCTTCGACCTGCCGCCCTTCATAGAAATAAAGAAGAAAATAAAATAAAAATGGGGTTTAAAATAGAGATACCCCGCCAGACTTGCTCCTATATTAGGACGAGTGTAAAAAATGGCTATAACCCAGCTGTGGTGAAAACCCGAAAGGGCACTACAGGCAAAATCGGGTACCCCGCCACGTGAAAACCCGAGAGGGCACATGGGCAAAAGCACGAGGGGGCTGGCTTCGGCGAAAATCCGAAAGGGCGCTTAGGTCAGTAAAGTGGTAATTTTCAAATTCCTCTTCTATTCTCCACCCAATGAAACTCCACAAGGGACAATCATCAAAAGCCGCAGAAATCCTTGGCACAAACCCATGTTTGACCCTCGTCATCATCGACGAGATCGGTCGATCTCCACCCTTAACTTAGACCTTCCGTCCCTGTTAATAACCCTACCTTTGCTTTGGCATATAACCTATGCTGATGAATAAACCTGTGTTTGACCCTCGTCATCATCGGAGAGATCGGTCGATCTCTACCCCTTAACTTGGACCTTCCGTCCTTGTTAGTTAACCTACCTTTGTTTCGGCATATAACCTATGCTGATTAATAAACCCGTGTTGCACCCTCGTTATTTTCGGCGAGATCGGTCGACCTTTACTCTTAACTCGGATCCTACATCCTTGTTAATAAACCATGTCCTTTGCTTCGGCATTTAACTAGTGTCAACGAATTAAACCCGGGACCAATCCTTGTCAACATCGACAAGGCCGGTCAGCATTCTAGTAGTCCAGTTCTTCTGTACTTTGAATTCAAAATCAAAAAAAAAGAAAGAAGAAAAAGAAAGAAAAGAAAAATGGGGTTAAAAATAGAGATACCCTGCCAGACTTGCTCCTATATCAGGACAAGTGCAAAAAAAATGCTATAACCCAGCTGTGGCGAAAACCTGAAAGGGCGTCGCAGGCAAAATCGGGTACCCCGCCACGTGAAAACCCGAGAGGGCGCGTGGGCAAAAGCAAGAGGAGGCTGGCTTCGACGAAAACCCAAAAGGGAGCTTAGGTCAGTAATGTGAATAAAAAAAAAGGAGTAAATGAATGATGAATAGTGATGATCCATTCTCCGTCCTGAAGACCCTTCACAGGGTCGAGGCAGAGCCTTCGTCCGATATCCCACCTATATGCATCTATTTACTGCCCTTTTTTGACCCTGGTCACCATCGGCAAGATCGGTCGCTACCCTTTTCTGGTTCTTATCACCATCGGCAAGATCGTCTTCCCTTTTCGACCCTTGTCATCATCGGCAAGACCGGTCGCTACCCCTTCTCGGTTCTTGTCACCATCGGCAAGACCGTCTACCCTTTTTCGACCCTTGTCACCATCGGCAAGATCGGTCACTACCCCTATCCGGTTCTTGTCACCATCAGCAAGACCGTCTACCCTTTTTCGACCCTTGTCACCATCGGCAAGATCAGTCGCTACCCCTATCTAGTTCTTGTCACCATCGGCAAGACCGTATACCCCTTTTTTGACCCTTGTCACCATCGGCAATAAACAACTACCAACCTGTCTCGGCTGCAACCTCATCTACAAGGATGGAGGCTGCCCTCTCGCCCTTGGGAGCTGCAACGGTAGTGGATTTGCTAAGGGGCAATTCGCGCAACCGCTGGTACAAGAAACAGGGAATCCTCAAGAAGCTTTGGTGGTGTCTGACGATGAAGTCGAAGTACTCGACCCTCAAGATGGTATTCCAGATTTCGCTGACCTCCAGTCGGCACCTCCGGAGATAGAAGACAGAGGCCAGGCCACAGTCGATGAGCTGATAGAAGTCAACTTGGGAAATGAGGGGGACCCTAGGCCCACCTTCCTCAGTGCCCAGCTGTCCCCAGAAGAACGGGAGCTATACGTCCAGCTGCTGCTAGAGTACCGGATTGCTTCGCCTGGACTTACAAAGAAATGCCGGGTCTAAGCCCCGCCGTCTCACAACATGAGCTGGCAATCAGCCCTGAGGCCGAGCCGGTGAAGCAACCACTGCGGCGCATGAGGCCAGAACTCATTACCCAAATATGTACTGAAGTCGACAAGCTCATTGACGTGGGATTTGTTGAAGAAAACTAGTACACCACATGGCTGGCGAATATCGTCCCCGTGAAGAAGAAGAATGGACAGATCCGGATATGTGTCAACTTCCGAGATCTAAATAAAGCCTGCCCCAAAGATGACTTTCCGGTGCCAATAACGGAAGTCATGATCGATGCTACAACTAGACATGAGGCCCTGTCATTCATGGACGGGTCATCCGGTTACAATCAGATTTGGATCGCGGAGCATGACCGGGTCCATACTGCTTTCCAAACCCCTAAAGGCATTTATCATTACAAGAGGATGCCGTTCGGACTGAAGAATGCTGGCGCAACCTATCAGCGCGTAATGACCAAGATCTTTGATGAGTTGCTATACCACAAGGTCGAGTGCTATATAGATGATCTGGTGGTCAAAACCAGAAGAAAAGAAGATCATCTGCAAGACCTCCGGATTGTTTTTCAGAGGCTGAGGCAGCATGACCTGAAGATGAACCCCATGAAATGTGCGTTCGGAGTGTCGAGCGGAAAATTCTTGGGCTTCGTCGTCCGATATCGGGGGATCGAGATAGACCCCACAAAAATCAAAGCAATTCAGGAGTTACCTCCACCAAGGAATATCTCCGAGCTGAGATCACTACAGGGCCGCCTGGCTTATATTTGACGATTCATTTCCAATTTGTCAGGGCGATGCCAGCCTTTTCACAAACTAATGATGAAAGATGTTCCCTTTTATTGGGATGAAGATTTCCAGACAGCCTTTGACAAGCTGAAAGACTATCTGAAGACTCCTCCAGTGCTGGGCGCACCAGTGAAAGGACGGCCATTGATACTATATATAGCAGCTACACATAACTCCCTGGGGCAATGCTGGCCAAGAATAATGAAGAAGGGAAAGAGCAAGCCCTCTATTACCTCAGTCGGAGACTGGTCAGAACTGAGGAGAAATATACTTATATTGAGAAGGTCTGTCTAGCACTGGTCTTCGCAGTTAAGAAGCTTCGACACTACATGTTGTCGCATGAAATCAGCTTGATATCCAAAGAGGATCCCCTAAAATATATTATGTCCCAGCCGGCACTCAAAGGTCGCCTGGCAAAATGGGCGGTAATCCTTATGGAGTTTGACATCTCCTATGTACCGCGCAAGGCCGTCAAAGGCCAAGCTATTGCAGACTTCTTCGCTGAGCACCCAGTACCCGGGGACTGCCCGCTGGAACCTGAGCTTCTTGAAGATGAAACCCTAAAGGCTGCTCAGGTGCAGCCCTCCTTATGGCAGCTATATTTTGATGGCGCTTCCAGAATTGACACCTCTGCCACTAGATTGGCCAGAGTCAGGGCAGGGGCAGGCATAGTCCTGAAATCCGCAGAAGGAGAAGTGGTGCACACATCCTTCTCCATAAACAAGCATTGCACAAATAATGAAGCGGAATATGAAGCCCTGATAATCGGGTTGCAGATCGCTCTGTCCATGGGAATTCAGATGCTGGAGGCATTCGGAGATTCCATGCTAGTTATAAAACAACTAGAAGGAGAGTTTGATGTGCGGAAGCAAGAGCTTCTCCCCTATCACCAGCTGGCAACCCGCCTGATGTCAAGATTCTACTTCATCAGCATCAAGCACATCAACCGGGGTCGGAATGCTCAGGCAGACGCCCTCGCTAAGCTGGCCAGTTCATTAGCGGTCCCGCCAGATGCAAGCCTGAATATAACAGTGATCAACCACCGGCAGGTCCCTAGTGTAACGGAGGTCTTGGCTGACGAACAAGAGATTGAGGTCGTAGCTGTCGAGGAGATTCAGTAGCCCGATTGGCAAGAACATCTCCTGCGGTGGTTCCAACACCAACAGCTCCCGAGGGAAAAAGAACAGAGAATGAAGCTCCTAAGGGTCAAGGACTCTTACGAGATGAGAAGCGGAACCCTATTCTGAATAATGGCAGATGCCCGAAGGAAAGTCCTACTTCGCTGCTTGTCTTCAACAGAGGCAGGACAGGTGATGCAAGAAGTCCATGTGGGATCAGCTGGAGCACACCAGGCTGGCCCAAAGATGAAAATTGAGATAAAGAAATTGGGCTACTATTGGCCCACTATATTTGCTGATTGCTGCAAGTTTGCCAAAGCTTGTCAGAAGTGTCAAGAACATGCTAACGTGGCAAGGAGACCTCCAGTGCCGCTGCATCCCACCTTGCCAAGCTGGCCGTTCACCTAGTGGGGCACGGACGTGGTAGGGCCACTACCAGCATCTTCACCAGGGTGCAAATATATCTTAGCAGCTACTGACTACTTCTCCAAATGGGCGGAGGCGGTAGCACTAGGAGATGTGACGGGAGAGCTAGTTGCGAGATTCTTCCGGCAGAATATAATATACCGGTTCGGGATCCCCAGCCAAATCATCTCTGATAATGGCAGCCATTTTAGGAACTAGAAGGTTTATCGGCTAGCCGACAAGTACAAGATTGACTGGAGGACATCATCCCCTTACAACCCTCAAGCCAATGGACTCGCAGAAGCCTTCAACAAGACACTATGCACGTTGCTGGCAAAGACTGTCAGGTCTAATAAAAAAGATTAGGAAGAAAGGATGTACGAAGCACTCTGGGCCTATCGTATTGTCTACAAAACCCAACTGGCTGTTCGCCTTTCTCCCTCGTCTATGGGTCTGAGGCTGTGGTGCCGATTGAACTGGAAGTTCCTTCGCTGTGAGTTCCCATCCAGCATGGACTAGTCAGCGGTGAACAAACCAATGCAGAAAGAAGATTGGAAGAGCTCGCTGAGCTTGAAGGAAAATGCCTCCGGCGCAACAAAACATCCAACTCTACCAAGCTCGCATAGCCCGTGCTTTTGACAAGCTGGTCAAAGGTCGAGAATTCAAGAAAGGAGACCTGGTGATGGTCAAAAGAAGAGAAGTGATGGCCTCCAACCCCAAAGGAAAGTTGGTCAAAAATTGGATCGGACCATATATCGTCCGCCGAGTATATGAAGGGGGTGCCTACGTCCTGGTAGACCACAAAGGAGCCATCCAGTTCTCTCCCCTCAACGGAAAGCATATAAAGCTGTATCATGCAGCACAACCAACATTCCCCGAGTGATCGGTCGGAATACCCTTATCTTGATCTAGTGGCACTCCGCCCTGATCGGGCTACCCTTATCTCGGTCTAGTGGCATTTCGCCCTGATCGAGCTACCCTCACCTTGGTCCAGTGGCACTCCGCCCTGATCGACCTACCTTTCCTTGGTTTAGTGGCACTCTGCCCTAGCCGAGCTACCCTTATCTTGGTCTAGTGGCACTCCGCCCTGATCGAGCTACCTTTCCTTGGTTTAGTGGCACTCCGCCCTAGCCGAGCTACCTTTATCTTGGTCTAGTGGCACTCCGCCCTAGCCGAACTATCTTTCTTTGGTTTAGTGGCACTCCGCCCTAGCTGAGCTACCCTTATCTTGGTCTAGTGGCACTGCACCCTAATCGAGCTACCTTTCCTTGGTCTAGTGGCACTCCGCCCTGATCGAGCTACCTTTCCTTGGTTTAGTGGCACTCCGCCCTAGCCGAGCTACCCTTGTCTCGGTCTAGTGGCATTCCGCCCTGATCGAGCTACCCTCACCTTGGTCCAGTGGCGCTCCGCCCTGATCGAGCTACCTTTCCTTGGTTTAGTGGCACTCCGCCCTAGCCGAGCTACCCTTATCTTGGTCTAGTGGCACTCCACCCTGATCGAGATACCTTTCCTTGGTTTAGTGGCACTCCGCCCTAGCCGAGCTACCCTTATCTTGGTCTAGTGGCACTCCTCCCTAGCCGAACTTCCTTTCCTTGGTTTAGTGGCACTCTGCCCTAGCCCAGCTACCCTTATCATGGTCTAGTGGCACTCCACCCTGATCGAGCTACCTTTCCTTGGTCTAGTGGCACTCCGCCCTGATCGAGCTACCTTTCCTTGGTCCAGTGGCACTCTGCCCTGATCGAGCTACCATTCCTCGATCTAGTGGCATTCCACCCTAATCGAGCTACCCTTATCTTGGTCCAGTGACACTCCGCCCTGATCGAGCTACCTTTCCTCGGTCTAGTGGCATTTTGCCCTGATCGAGCTACCCTTATCTTGGTCTAGTAGCACTCCGCCCTAGCCGAGCTACCCTCACCTTGGTCCAGTGGCGCTCCGCCCTGATCGAGCTACCTTTCCTTGGTCCAGTGGCACTCCGCCCTGGCAGAGCTACCGTTCCTTGGTCTAGTGGCATTCCACCCTGGCCGAGCTCTCAAAAGAATACACCAGATTGCCATTACGGGTCCTACTCCCGAATCGGCGAAAGATCATTCCATTGCGTTAGCATTCAGCCCTCGCTAACGAATGAACTGCTCTGCTCGACACGAGGCCCGATGCTCCAGCCAACAGCCGTCTACCATCAACCAAGGGTCGGACATCACACTTCGACCTACCGCCTTTTATATCCTCAAAAGAAAAGAAAAGAAAAGAAAAATGGGGTTAAAAATAGAGATACCCCGCCAAACTTGCGCCTATATTAGGACAAGTGCAAAAATGGCTATAACCCAGCTGTGGCGAAAACCCGAAAGGGCGCTACAGTCAAAATCGGGTACCCCGCCGCGTGAAAACCCGAGAGGGCGCGTGGGCAAAAGCAAGAGAGGGCTGGCTTCGACGAAAACCCGAAAGGGCGCTTAAGTAAGTAAAGTGGTAATTTACAAATTCCTCTTTTGTTTTCCATCCGATGAAACTCCAAAAGGGACAATCCTCAAACGTCCCACCGGAGATACTTTAACAAACCCATGTTTGACCCTCGTCATCATCGGTGAGATCGGTCAATCTCTACCCTTAACTTGGACCTTCCGTCCTTGTTAATAATCCTACCCTGCTTCGGCATGTGACCCATGCTGATGGACAAACCCGTGTTCAACCCTCGTTATCATCAGCGGGATCGGTCGATCTCTACCCCTAACTTGGACCTTTCGTCCCTGTTAATAATCCTACCTTTGCTTCGGCTTGTGACCCATGCTGATGAACAAACCCATGTTCGACCCTCGTCATCATCGGCGAGATCGGTCGATCTCTACCCCTAACTTGGACCTTCCGCCCCTATTAATAATCCTACCTTTGGTTCGGCATGTGACCCATGCTGATGAATAAACCCGTGTTCAACCCTCGTCATCATCGGTGAGATCGGTCGACCTCTACCCTTAACTCGGACCTTCCGTCCTTGCTAATAACCCATGACCTTTGCTTCGACATTTAACCAGTGTCGACGAACTAAACCCGGGACCAATCCTCGTCACCATTGGCAAGGCTAGTCAGCATTCTCGCAGTCGAATTCTTCTGTACTCCGAATTCAAAAAAAAAATATGGGGTTAAAAAAAGAGATACCCCGCCAGACTTGCTCCTTTACAAGGATAAGTGCAAAAATGGCTATAACCCAACTGTGGCAAAAATCCGAAAGGGCGTCGCAGGCAAAATCGGGTACCCCGCCACGTGAAAACCCGAAAGGGCGTCACAGGCAAAATCGGGTACCCCTCCACGTGAAAACCCTAAAGGGCGCGTGGGCAAAAGCAAGAGGGGGCTGGCTTCGGTGAAAACCCGAAAGGGCGCTTAGGTCAGTAATGAGAATAAAAATATATGTATGAATGATGAATAGTGATGATCCATCCTCCGTCCTGAAGACCCTTTACAGGGTCGAAGCGGAGTCTTCATCCAATGTCCCGCCTATAAGTATCCATTTTCTACTCTTTCCGATTTTTGTCATCATCGGCAAGACCGTCTACCCTTTTCGACCATTGTCACCATCGGTAAGATCGGTCGCTACCCTTTTCGGTTCTTGTCATCATCGGCAAGACCGTCTACCCTTTTCGACCCTTGTCACCATCGGCAAGATCGGTCGTTACCTTTTTCCGGTCCTTGTCATCATCGGCAAGACCATCTACCCTTTTCGACCCTTGTCACCATCGGCAAGATCGGTCGCTACCTTTTTCTGGTCCTTATCATCATCGGCAAGTCCGTCTACCCTTTTCGACCCTTGTCACCATTGGCAAGATCGGTCGCTACTCTTTCCGGTCCTTGTCATCATCGGCAAGACCGTCTACCCTTTTCGACCCTTGTCACCATCGGCAAGATCGGTCGCTACTCTTTCCGGTCCTTGTCATCATCGGCAAGACCGTCTACCCTTTTTGACCCTTGTCACCATCGGCAAGATCGGTCGCTACCCCTTTTCGGTCCTTGTCATCATTGGCAAGACCGTCTACCCTTTTCGACCCTTGTCACCATCGGCAAGATCGGTTGCTACCTTTTTCCGGTTCTTGTCATCATCGGAAAGACCGTCTACCCTTTTCGACCATTGTCACCATCGACAAGATCGGTCGCTACCTCTTTCCGGTCCTTGTCATCATCGGCAAGACCGTCTACCCTTCTCGACCCTTGTCACCATCGGCAAGATCGGTCGCTATCCCTTTTCGGTTCTTGTCATCATCGGCAAGACCGTCTACCCTTTTTGACCCTTGTCATCATTGGCAAGATCGGTCGTTGCCCCTTCTCGGTTCTTGTCATCATCAGCAAGACCGTCTACCCTTCTCGACCCTTGCCACCGTCGGCAAGGTCGCTCGCTATCTGTTTCAGTTTTTGTCTCCCATATACCCTCTTGGGTTCTCCGGACTCTCAACTCGCACAGGCCGTTGTTTAGTCTTGAGAATAGTCACGGCGCGGTGGAGCAAACACCTCACCCCTTTGCTGAAGGCGTGAGCGCTCTCCTACCCTCGTGACCCACACACTCAGGCTAGAATCAACTGGCGAATGGAAAGAAAAAAGAAGAAGAATGATGACAGGATGGAGTCATCATTTGACAGCAAAATGAAGATTTTCATTCTACGAAATAAAGAGTACATGTTACGCGGGGCATTCCCCGAAATACATGAAGTCCATCAAAAAGAGGCAAATAGAAAAGAACTATGGCAGAGGGCGTCGGAAGATGTCCTCTAGCGCCGGAATGCCCAGGGAAGGATGGCGGGCCAGCTCCTACAGTCTGAACTCAGTGGCCTCCAGCTCGGATAATCTCTACCCGAGTGAAGCAACTTGCCCTTCGGCCATTTCTGCCTCCTCCACCCTCTGGACTTCCAGGCGTTCTACCTCTTGAAGTTCAGCCTCTGCCCTCGAGAGTTCGGCATGTAATTCGCTATGCGGGCCGTGAGAAAGCTTCGGCGCTGCAAAGAGGCATTGGCATCGTCCCTCATCCTCGCCGTAGTCCCTTTCAGAGAAATGAGAGTGGTTCAGCATTCGGCCCGCTCCAGTGTTACGGTCGCCAGCTGGTCGGCTGCCTCCCGGCCCAAGAATTCCCTCCTGTTCACATATTTCAGGAGCAGGATCACCCGTGGGGTCTAGTCGTCCATGGGGCAACCAAAGGCCAACAGCGAGTGGGATAAATGCTCTATCAAACCCCTCAGCTTAACATAAGTTAAATCTCGACTAGCTGTTATGGTCTGCTGAAGGGTCCCTAGGAATTGCCACACGAGGTCACTTGAAGACTGGAGACCAAGCGGCGATGTCTCGGGTAGTTCAAATTCCACTCTGCTATCCACAGTGTCCCAGATATCGTCGCCCGTCCCAGAAGATGACGATGGCATGAGCTACAGTCCACTACTATGGGGAACAACCGCGCTGGCCGATACGGTGGCTGGAGCCTTAATGACAATAATTTCCTTGCCTGCCCCCTGGGATGGAGG